>JABJVO010000132.1:18649444-18669235 GCA_026770805.1 Boulengeromyrus knoepffleri | reverse complement strand
GTTCCTTTAAATCAGAGCTAGATAATATTTTAACAACTCTGAGCTATTAGTTAAGTTCTCCCCAAGCGAGCTCGATGGGCCGAATGGCCTCCTCTCGCTTGCATAGTTCTTATGTTTCTTATGTTTCTTAACCTTCTTCCAGTGACAAATATTTTTCCTGAAAATTTCTCAGCTTTTTACAGGTCCTCCTCTGTGCTAGAGTTTCTGTCAAAAACTCTATGTTTCATTATCCAGTTTATTTTGCAGGATTACACTGTCATGAAATTTCAGAATTACTCTTCTCCTCACTTCCTTCAAATCACTAAGATTCTCTATTATACACTTTTACAAACATCTGAGTATTATTAATTAACAAATTATTTATCCAAAACAACAACATCTAAATGCAAATTTACCGTTAGAAGTGCAGCATGACATTATTTATTGTCACTTGATTTGAGGTGGATGTTATTTTTATGTTATTATTCGCCTTTTTTTAAAACCTCACATTCTACTAACAGCCAACAATCACACAATACATTTCAGTAAAAGCGCCAATATACTGCATATCACTCAATACTGCATTAATTAGACCCAGTGTTTTAGAAAAGTAAAAATACTTTAATAACAGTTTAATCATCAGGCTGTCTGACTCAAAGGTCAGTAGTCAAAATAGCCATATAAAAATTAGTCCAAAATTACATTCTCCCCAAAGTCAAGCTTTATTTTTCATAAGTATGATAAGGCAAAATTTGTGGAAGGTGAAACAGTCAAATATTTATCATCGACTGTTATTATGGAGAGGAGTCCCCCTGGAAACGGCAATGTGTCTTCATGTGCTGATTGGAATCAAGACAAACCCCGCACCGCACCCCCGCCCCCCCCCCCCCCCGGTACCAGCCCCCGACCCCCACCCACAAGAAAATTAATCCAAGGCCCTCTGAGCAAACAGCGAAGAGCATGTTCGCTAAGAACAACAGGTTAACATCCAACCTTGCATAACTTTTGTTGACTAACAGGATAAACATTCCAGTGTGTGTATCTAGTCTGTCTGCCATAATCGTAACAAATAATTTTATCCTTTTATAAACTTTTGAATAATTAAAACTGTCCCAATGGCATTTATAAGTCCATATAACAAGGTAATAAACGGTGTATTTACAAACACTAAAGAATAAAAGTTATTTAGGAATTCTGTATACATGTACCGACCATGTAACTTGTTTTAGAAATTGTGCCTATAGGTCTGTGTAAATGCCTGGTGACGGTTAGTGCCTTTTGTACCGGTGACTTTTATCTGTTTGCAATCGGCCGTTTTCCAGCTCTGTCAGTGAAATCAGCCCTTTTCCAATTCTCTTCTCCCGGATCATACTCCTCCTCCCAAGATGAGCTACAGCTGTCGATAAATCTTCTATTCCTGACATGCGCACACACACACGCACGTGCACACATCCAGAACCTGACGTAATAGACATAATATGGAATTCCTAAATAACTTTTATTGTTTTAACTCCCCCTTGGAATGTTTAAACGATTCAAGGCCGGCATTCCCAGAGGCCACGTCCGGGCGGGTAGCGGTTTTGGGCTACAGTGACCTTTGCTCGGGCCGCTGGCCTGCGGAGTGACCAAAGAACAACCCAAGAGCGTGTGTGGTAATTCTTTACAGCTGCCATAAGGCGGAGATCTCGCAAGAAGAAAGGATGCCATTCAGCACAAGAACTTCAATGCAGCCGGCCAATGTCACAGAGGCACGTCCAGATTACCGATCGCAGGAACACATACAACACGTCTGACCGGCTCTAACTGTGGTTCTAAGGAAGTCCGTCCCCAGGTTGTTTGCCTTAGATATTAAAGCCCAGCGTGGCCCTGCAGCTACGTCGCCCCAGAAAATGTGCTTCGATGGAGCCCTCTCTTTGCCACAGAAGTAAAAACTTTTAAGGAAAAACGGTGGAGTGATACAGAGAGATACATGCTGTAATTAGATTTTTTTGGAGATAAAATGGATTTTATACCTTTTCATTGTTTTTGGTAAAGTCACGGTTTCATTTGACTGTAACATTTACATCAGGAAGGTCTGGTCCAGTATGGCACAGTTGCAACTTAAATACTGGAGTCTGACTATTCCCTTATTCTTTTGGATCTTCTTTTTTAATAGCGAAAATTCATCAAAAAACATCAAAAGTAAGGTATTCTCATTGCTTCACGGCCATAAATATTTTAAATAAGTGCAATATGTACCCATTAATGATCGTTCAATATTTGTTTAGCATACTATGAAGTGCAAGAGGGTCTTTAAAGTTACATACGGTAAAGCTTTACATTAATTGTTCCTTCACAATGCATTCATAGAACATTCGGTGCACCTTCATAATGATAACAAACATTAACTAATTAGAAACATTATAATCATATAATGTTTGTTATTAATGTATATTAAAGCTGTTAAGGGATGTTAGAACGTTAAGGTATACTTACATGCTGCTTATGAATGTTCTATGAATGCATTATGAAGGAGCATTGAATGTTCTATGAATGCATTATGAAGGAGCACTGAATGTTCTATGAATGTAAATGAATATGCAGTTAATGTAAAGCGTTACCAAATGTACATAATATGCATTTATTAGGAAAAATAGATAATTACTCATCCCAATTTCTATCAGAAATCTGTGGTGAATTCCATCCTGATGTGTCCTTTCTGGCAACCTTATTTACCCACTTTAAGCCACTGAAGCAGGAACTGTAAGAACACAGCACACTATTAAGTACAATAGCAGAATATTAAGTAACAGCATTAGAGCACTGCACAGCACAGACATCAAAGGCCACTGGAGCCCCTATTTCTCACACCCTGTGAGGGTTGGCGCCCATCCAACCCTGTTCCGCTTTGACCTGCAGGTGGCTGGCCATCCTGTTCCATCTTCCATCTTGTCCCTTAGAACTAGTTTAGTTTCCCCGTTTCCCAGACTGCCCCATAACTTGTTTGAGCATGTGGCTCAGAAGCTGTTACTCCTAAGGTCATGGCGTTGAGGCTGGCCAGGGCCCAGTAGTACCTGTCTACTTGTATTTATTGTTTTTGTTTCCCAGCGTTTCGTACTTTGTTTCGGTTATAGGTTTACCCTGCTTTTGTCCTGTTCGAATTTTGGTTCCGTGTTCCTTATCCTAGTGTAGTAATTCCCAGTGTGTAATTAGTGTTTCTTACATTCAGTGTTTGTTGGAGTTTCCCTAGTCTTGAGTTCATTAGTATAAGTTACTGCACCTGTTGCCTGATTTCCCTGCGCTGTTATTGGTTAATTGTCTTATGTGTCACTCCTGCCTCTTCGTTAGCGCGGTTGTCTGTCGTTTTTAATCGCTTGCCCTCCTTCTGTTCCTCGCTGATTCATTGTGTGAATGTTACTGTGTTTGTCACCCTGTGCTATTGCCCAGTCCTGTTCCCTGTGTTCCGCTTGGTTCCATAGTTGTGTTTGTTCTATGGTTTTTAGTTAATCCCTTATTTTCCCCCCTGTTGTTTGTTTTATAGTTTTATCCAGTGTGTTCAGTTTCCCCAATAAATCCCTTTGTTTTGGAGTTTTTGCGTGGATCGTCACCTGTTTCCCCGCCTGCGCCGTTCCGCGCCACAACACACCCTGTACCACCTACAGCGTCACACAGATGTTCTCCACTGAGAAACTGCCGTGAAATATGACGACGTCAATGAAACAGATCTCCCTCGAAATGTGACGCTCTCCTGAGCATCATGAGGGCATGACTGATATACATTTGCATGACTGATATACATTTGCACCATCGACTTGGTAAGTAGCTAGCAGGAGGTACTTTTAAGGCAACAGCCAGGCCTGGTTTTGTCGAGTAAAACCTCAACATGGTTCCGAGAGTCAGGAGAGCTGCACACCAGTCATCTGCTCATCTCAACAAAGACAGTCCAAATTTTAATGTAAATCGTTTAATTATTGCCATGGTTGACAACCTTCACCATCTCTGCTACTCCCTCTGCCCATTAATTCAAACATTGGTACCCACCCAACATAGCCAAATGCCCAGCCCAGGCCTCCCGTTAATGCCATTGGCACTCACTGATGGATGATTGCCCACCTGTAATGAGCCATGGCTTCCATGCAAAGGCTTCCAGGCTGTTGTGGTCTCACAAGGCCTGAGAGGTTCACCTGGGCCGGACAGACGCCTCACACACGTTGCGTCCAGCTCGCTCGAGGGACGAGGGCAGGGAATGCACTTTTCCACAGGAGTCAAAGAGCTGGGGTGCTGGGATGGCTTCCCATGGAAAGCAGGCTGAGTTTGCCAGCAGATCCTCCCAGAGGGGAGCGAGACTCCCTGGGCCTCCTCACGATCACCTATCACCCAGACCAATCACCGCCTGAGATAAAGCAGCTCCTCCAGCCAGGCTGGCCTTTGAACACCCCAGGGGTAATTCCTCCCCCAGGTTTCTTATCTCATTAAACTTGAAAAGAAATATTAATCCTGGAAGGCCTAAGATAACAATATAGATGACAACGGTCAGCAAGACTGACAGCTACATAAACTCTGCTCTCTTTATCTGCTTGACTTTGTGTGTTTCATCTCAGCAGAGAAGGGGACTACTGAAATCCTTCTTCCTCCACATGAAAGGGAGTCGTGCACCATTGGCGTTTTCTCAGTGGGTTCAAAGTGTCGCAATTCAGCGATTGGAAAATTGAATCGTTTTCACTAAATGTTTAAAGAAAAAATTAAAAAGTGCCTAGGCCAGTTAAACGGCTGATACGTACTGAACAGAAACTCACATAACCAAAATACTTATGAAAACAGTTAATTTATATATTTTCAACTGGATTATGCTGAGAGGGTGATTTTTGCCCATTCATATGCAACACTTTCACTCGTGGTGGAAATATAAGATTTAAAGGCCACACTTCAGTCCTTGTAGCATTCCAAGTACTTGCTAACAGAATGATTTCATCCAAGGAAGCATTACAATACTATCCCCACTGGTATTAATAATTGTCCTGGTACTTGACCTAAAGTCCCATTATGTAATCAGTATTATTTGCAGTAATCAGGAGGTGCTGAGTGAATACCCGCTCTGACCCTCGGTCCTGGGGAGGGACAGTCTCTCAGAGGTGAGGATCCAAAATGAAAATGAAGATCTCTGCTACAGCAGCCAAGACTGCCAGAGTCTCATTTCCCAGTGGGGGGGGAGGGGGGGTTCCTTCAAAGGTGAACACACGCAAAGACTCCTGCTCACTGTCTTTGTGGGGTCACCCCCCCCCCTCCACAAAACCTGAAAGTGGATGAAGATTTACGTGACACTTTTAATCTCATAGTAAGCTTGTTTTGTGAGGACATCTTTGTTTTTGTAGGGACATTTTAAAGATTGGTCCTCACAAAGATGCACACACACACAGGCTTGTAATTATATCTTTGTGGGGACTCTCCATTCATTTCTATGGTGAAAACTCTAACACCAACATGGCAACCTTAACCCCTACCCAGCCATAACCTTAACCATGAGTAACCAAACAAAATATGAGACTTTTGGCATTACTTTTTTGATTGCATTCACAGATCTTTCTGGGGACCTGAAAAATGGTCTCCACAACATCAAAATAGCAGGTTTTTATTACATTGTGGGGGACATTTGGTCCCCACAATGTAATATAAACATAATCTACACACAGAGCCTTCCCTTTTCTTCAATGCCAGCTGTGTCTCAGCAGCGCAGCTTCACTAATGACACATGGAAAGTAAGACCCGGCATTACGTATCACGGTGGGGGAGCCAAAACGCCGTGCCTCATCGCGAGGACGTCCAAAAAGGGAGGCCCATGTCATGGTGTGTCCTCAAACTGTCCCAGACTCAGTCTGGGTGCCATTTCCACGAAAAAATCTTGAAATGGAGGTTTTTTAAAAGTCAGCCCATCCATCATTTGCTTATTCAAGCACTTTTCTGATGTGTGGGACGTGATGTCACTGCCAGGGTTCATTCTCACACAACATTCACACACTAATGGCTATTTAGAGACACCAATTCATACTCAGCTCTTCAGATAAACAAGGTTTATTCTTCGTAATAAAACCCCAATTTTAGATTTTCGCACCAAAATTCAGTACATTAAGACTGTATACCTTAAGATATACATATTACGTTTACATTAGTAATGTCAAACATAGCCTCCTTCATTAATTTTGATGTCCATATTCTTATACAATCTTGTTGTTTTGATTTATGAAGCATTTTTCTGTATGTCAGCAATAGTAGAACCAAAGTTATGCACCATATGACCTGGAGTCCGTGTCTAAGGTCAGGGCATCGCTGATGGCTGCTGAATTAGCTCCGACTTTGTTTTATTCACGGTTGGTAGCGTCGTGCACCCACATCACACCTGCAGTCTAGGAGCAGCTGAGAAGAAGGCGTCTGCGAGACACGCTCCCAGTGTGCAGAATCCCGTGTGACACCAATAGGAGGAGATGTTTCTTCAGGCCACATGGAGTATTTTGGTGAGGAGCCCACAGCCAGCATATAAGCCCGGTGCAGGCAGCGGTCCTGTCCTGCCGCAATGCAGAGGCCCTGCCAGTAGCCCTGGTCGGCCGGCCCTTCACAGACACGTCTTTGCTTTTACAACTGGCCCTGTGGCTGGGGAGGGGGGGGGGGCACGCTGGCGGCGGACGTGTCCTGTATTTTTAATGCCTCAGTAACAGCTCATTTAAAATCGCGGGACCCCAAAACGAGACTAATGACATCGCCTAAAAGAAGAGGCACTGTCTGCTCGCGGGCCTGGATACTTAATACGAGACACTTCCTAATCTTTATTTATGCTGAGGAATATATATGGCTTTTTTATCAGTCCTCCGTCAATTACTGTATCAAAAGCAAAACAAACATGATGAAGAAACTCACAGCGCAGTCGCCGATTACAGCATTTAATCTACCTCAGCTTTTCGCTTCTTTTGGGGCAAAAGCACCAGGGTTCAAAAATGACTTTCACAGCCATATTGCTGTTTGTCGCTGTTACGTCCAAAAAATATTGTTGAAAAAAACCTTTAATATACTCCTAAAGAATCAGTCGCTATAAATTAGCTTCTTGAACATATCAGTTCCACAATATGGGACATTCCCGATACATTCCTGATTCCTTACAGGCTGGGGAATAAGTATTCTTCAAGTCTCCAGAATAGCGGAGAATTAAATGTATTCTCTGGCAGTATTTATAGCTCTTTATAACGGCTCGAAGGTCTCGCCCTGCCGGTGCTCAGGCGTGATGCGGGGGACGTGGAAAATACAGACTTCTGGCACAAATATCGAAACATAACAGATGCACATAAAAACCTTTAGGCAGCTGGATAGACCGGTTAGACTGCAACCAATCAGCAGGCAGTAAGCTTGAGTTTAAATGCTGAGGTGGGGGGGGGCACCTTCCTTTGGTTCACTAGTTTGGACGCCTCCTTAGGCAGGTTTTTAATGATTTGTGTTTGATTTACTTAAACTGCAACTGACCAGAAAACCGGCATCCTGTGATTGCAGATGGTGTTCCACTGTGTTCTCAGTAACGGGCTGAGTTAGGGAAGCACCCATGAGACCTTTCGAGTGAGAGGGATTCCATCTTAAATTTCAGGGCAAACCTCAGATGGGACACGAGGACTCCTGTAATGTGACCGTGTTTTGTGGTTTTGAGGTCTCCCTCATTGCTGTAGCGGTTTGAATTGGCTGCACAGTACAGAGGGGTAGAAACTGGAGTCTTTGATGAGAAGCATAGACAGATCTAACCCTAGACCCCCTGAAAAATGTTTTTTCTAAAACCAATGAGAGATTTTTCTCATATTTTCGCCTTCACTTGGCAAACTTATCGCACAGGACCCACCTCCCCCCAGGTGACTGCCTGCAGCACCTCCCACCTCCCCCCAGGTGACTGCCTGCAGCACCTCCCACCTCCCCCCTTATGACTGCCTGCAGCACCTCCCCCCAGATGACTACCTGCAGCACCTTCTACAATCATTATTATACATAAAGTCCATTAAACAATACCAAAGGTGCTCACCTGGGGGGAGGAGAAGCTGCTGCCACTCACCTGGAGCGTTAAATGTGCCTGTCTGAAGTTATTTTAAAAGAATCCCTTTTAAAAAAGGGATCCCCTTTTAAAAGACCATGGCAAATAATAGACAGGACTCATAGTGATGTGGCAAGTGGGAGGGTCTGTTTTTAAGGAAATGCAGGTGGCAGAATGAGCAGTTCTGCATGATTATTTTGATGGGTTACCTCAGGAAAGGTTTCTGCAGAGGAAATGCTCCTAATAATTTGCATAGTGTTTTTCGATATTTTGAGTGACATTTATGTTTTGTCATATTTAAAAACTACCCAGCCCAAGCCAAACAGAAAATGCTGATGGTTTTTAAGTGGTCAGTGTCTCGTATCTGTGGCCAGCATCAAGAAAAAAAAGTAAGAGCTTACACTACAGCACAGGAAAGGGAATGAACTTTATTTTTTTTTAAAAAAAGAACAAAGTTTTAAAACAGGAGGCGAAAAGGGAACAAATGCATACAGCAAAGAACAGAAAGCAGAACTCTCCACCACGAAGAATTCCTGTTACAATAAAACGAACTGAGCAGGAGAACATGACCGACATGTCCTGTCTGCAAGGAGTCTTACTGAAGCCATCTACAGCAAGGTTCACGAGACACAGGAAAGACATTTGTTTTTCTCTATGAGGCCTGTTTGTCTGCATCTTCCACAGATTTTAGAGCGCACAATCCCCCAAATAGCCGACTGACAATAACCGATATTTAATCAAAAACATAGCAGATAAAAGGTCAAACACACAAAAAAAAACAGAATTGAATGATTTGGGCCTCATGCTTACATACTGTTGGGCAATCTGAGATCTTTCAGTCGTACTAATGAAGAGCAATGCCACCCAAGAGACTGTTGGATAATCTGAGAGGAGTCAGAGTCATACTAATGAATAGCTATGCTAACCCAAAGATTGTTTGTAATCTGAGAGGAGTCAGAATCATACTAAAGAAGAGCAATGCCACCCAAAAGATTGTTCATCGTCTGAGAGGAGAAGGAGTGACAATTACAAAGAGCAATGCCAACTGAAAGATTACTGGGTAACGCGAGAGGAGTCAGAGGCAGTAATGGAGAGCAATGCCTATCAAAAGACTTTGCTGGGTAATCTGAGAGGAGTCAGAGTAGCAGGGAGAGATGTCAGTTGAAAGACCGTGTTGGGTAATCTGAGAGGAGTCAGGGGCAATAATGAAGAGTAATGCCTATCAAGAAAAAGTGATACTGCAAGTTCACATTGAACTACCTCCATCCTGCACAAAGAGGTAAGTACACCCCACGGGAATATGAAGGAAATGTTTCACTGGAAAGCTGCCCTCACCATTCTCCCGCCCGCTCTCCTACTCGCTAAGACAGTAAATCAATTCTAAATCCTGGCCCCTTGGACTCCCAAACCCGTGTTTCCTCGCCCACATTCCTACGCACATGAATCATTCCGGCTCCCCGCTTCCAGAAGGCATTTCCTGCCCAGCCTCTCTCTCCTCTCCACTAGACGCAGGGTGGGAACATGATTCTGCTCTAATTTAGGCCCAGGAGGGCTGGGCAGAGGGGCTGGGCCCGAATCTGCTGGTGCTTTTCAACCTGTCACGTGGCTCCTCTGGGCGGGACAGCCAGGACTTCAGTGTTCAGATTTTTCACTATTTTTATTATTGTTGATGTTAATGTTGACAAGATATCTTCCCCATATGATTAGAGGCCTATCCTGTTTTAACAGTTCCTCTGCAAATGTATTCATTGGTTACCTCAGGAAATTGCTGGAAATGTTATGACTTCCCAACATAATTACAGTAATTCTGCATTACTGTTGACGAAACAAGTGTAGGACAGGGTACTAAAAATGAACTGGATAAAAAAAAATCTGAAAGGTATAAAATACAGAAAATTTGAAGTTAAGCAACAGATTATTGATATCATTACCAGCTTTGATTGTAGAGGAGGGCTGCCAGTCAGACAGAGAAACAAGGAGCGACGAACTCTTTCCCCCCAAGAAAAGATAAGTGCTGTGGCATCTCTTGTCTCCAGAGTGGATGTGAAACATTAAAACGTGTTACAGAGATCAGTTCACAAGTTCACAAACAGAAAAAGTCCAGGAGTTGGGGCACCGACCCCCAAACCCCGCTTCTCAGCCCGTACTGTAGAACAGCGCTTTTCAAATCATTGCTCGTATGACCAACCTCTGGGCAAAATCTTTCCCGTTGGCCTGGTGCAGGTAGGAGCTCTGCTCAGCCTCTTTGGGGCATTCGTCTTCACTATCAGCCATCTCCTCCTTGACCTTGACCAACCCAGGCTTGGCTACGTGGAGCTCTCCGTCCGAGCCGCTGCTGCAGTTCCAGATGACGCCTCGAGGGGGCAGTCTGTCCTCCTGCATGGCCTGTTCCCCTGGGTCTTCCTCTTCAGACTCCTGCAGGTGAGAACTCGGCTGACGCAACTGCTCGATGGACTTTGACAGCATCTGAGGGAAATGAGTCCATGTCACGGGCTTATTAATTTACAGAAAATTTGAATCAGTTTCAATAAATGTAGAAGCAACATATACAAACATCTCAGGACTAATGAAAATCAGAGTAGAAGTCATTTTCAGCACAGATCAGTATTATACTGACTGTCTGCAGCATTATCCCCTAGAATTTAGAGATCAGTGGTCATTGTTGACACACCACAGCACACAGTGCACAACGACGAAATGCGTCCTCTGCATTTAACCCATATGTGGCATAGCAGGGGGCAGCTAATTCAGCACCTGGGGAGCAGTGCTTGGGGGCGGTACCTTGCTCAGGGTACCTCAGTGGTGCCTTGCTGGTCAGGGATTCTAACCAGCAATCTTTCATTTACAAGTGCACTTCCCTGACCATAAAGCTACCACTGCCCACTGCCCAGCTTCAGTGGATTGTGTTTTGTGTGATTTTTTTTAGCAGTTTTTCCATAACCCAAAAACCCAATTTTTGTCTGCTCCAAAGGAATATATCCATTTATAGACAAAGGTGGGGAAAAAAATCCCTTGCAGGATATCAAGCTGAAATAGCCTACATATTTATGTGGATGACATACGGCTGATTCTTACATCATTAATAGCCAGCAGATAATTGCATTTAAGCTCTCTGCAGTATTTGTGATATTTATAAATCATTTTAATCATAGAAATGCGGGCACCAAATATGGCAGCAGCAAAATGCAGCTAAATACTACACCACTCAATCCCCTTGCTCCGAATTAATTGGGTTAATGATCCAGAAATTCCAGCTGTTAAACAACGGAAGCTAATCCCTGCTTAGAGAACGTTTATACACACCTTTGTAGAAATGTTATGCTGCCACGCTTAATTACAGTGCTCAGTGTAAGATTTAAATGGATTAGCGATTAGCTCCTTGACAATTAGCTAAATGCAGCTTAAAATAGCTGTCACCTACGCTGGGAGAAATGTGATGCTCATTTTCACAAAGCATCAACTCTGCTAGATGAGAAATATAGTACTTGTGCTGTGCAGTTGGGGTTCAGCCCGGTCAGGCCTAAATTTAAAGCTACGGAGAGCAGTTGGGATGGGTTTCGTGGCGATGTGGTTTGATGCTTTTGCTTTCAGTTAGTGTGTCTGTGAGAATTGCCAAAGCACATTAAACCCCTCTACTCCACCCCTCCAGCCTCGAACCCAGCACCCCAAATCCACCTTGGGCCTAACATGTCCAACTTAACAATTACGGTCAAAGGCTGGTCAAGCCAGAGATCAGGACCACAAAAGAAAAAAACAAACAAACAGGACACTGCTACAGGGGCAGAAAGCATGTGTTTTTAAGCCACTCCCCTTTTTCGGCGTGCAGTTGACTGAATTCAGTCAGAAAAGGCTTAGACGCCTGTGGTCGGAGACTGAGAGCAGGGCCGGCGTCCCCTGTGGCTTTCAGGTGGGGCAGAATTTCGTTTTAGGTTTCGGTAAAAATGGGGTCAGGCCGTCAGGACCCGTCAGCGACACCTACTTCCGATTACAGATATTTGGGTCCTTCTATTTAAAGCACGTGTGCACTCACTGAGGACAACAGACGTGTCTTCCGCAATGTAAGAATAAATGTGAACGTACAATAAATAATACATTTAGCATAACTCACATTTTTTGTTTTTTTTCCCCCCTCAGCTAGCCTTCCAGGTTTAGCGTCAGGATTTATGCAGGTTTCTGGGGTAACCTGTAGGTCAGCTGTTCAAACCCAGGTGTGAGGATCCTTCAGCCAATCAGTCCTCTGATTAGTAATCTAATTAGGGAGTGGCAGTGAAAACCCGCAAACACAGCGGCCCTTTCTGGGTAAGACTGCCCCCCCACCCCCACCCCTTTAGACGGAGTGGTTGCACTGTAATATTGCAGTGGCACAAAAGCTTTCCAGCTGGGAATGTGGTACCACAGCTCAGGAGCTGAATCGGAGCGTGGAAGGCACAGATGCCAGGGTCTTTATTGGGAACCGCCGATCACAGGGATTAGCTGTGCAAGTTACACAGTTATATCAATCCAGATGTAAAGAGTGTGATAAACAAAGAACCGTTTAAAAACACTACAGCACCACCACTGTATGTAGCCCAATTGTTACTGATCTGGACTGAACTGGACCACCTGACCACATGCAGTGACTGTTTGGCGCCAGCAGAGGGCAGCATGCTGGCCTCCTGAGGGCCCCTGATACCTTGTTGATGTGGACTTGCTGCTGGTACTGCTTCTGCCTTTCCAGGAAATGCTGGTGCTGCTGCTGTATGACCAGCTGGGCCAGTGCGCCCTGGGGCAGCGGGGCCGACTGCGTGCGGTGCAAGGGCCGGTGCCGGGGCAGCTTATGGCGGACGCTGGGGGTCAGCCGGTCTTTCGGGGGCAGGGGGGACTGGGGCCGCACGGGAGCGCTGCCGGGGCCTAACCAGGTCAAGCCACGCAAACACGGAAAACATTAATAAGCAGTGAAGCAGGAAATAGATGGCGGCGCCCTGGAGGAGCCCGTGGATCCTCCTGCAGCCACCAACAGACCTCCTCAGGCAACGTACCGCTGGAGAGGATCTTGTGGTGCCTCATCTGCTCTTTTAGGAGGAGGTGCTGCAGCAGTGCCTGGTGGCTGCTGCCACTGCCTGTGGGTTTGGCCTCCAAGCTGCCAGAGGACAGACTGGACTGAAGGGGAGATGCACCCAGGAAGGGCCCCGGCGGGGGCTGCCTCGACGTTCCCACGCCACCACAGTCCAGTGGGCTGTCTTTCAGCGCCACTCCGGCCTGCGAGAGAGGGAGGAGGGGAGGAGAGGACGGAGAGGAGGCATGAGAAGGACACCTAAGGCAGAGCAGGGCTGTGCTAGGCTGCGGGCTTTGTGACAATGCAGAGGCATGATGGGAGATGCAGATGAGTCATAAAGACAAAACGGTATGATGTAATAAAGCAAATCGCCAACAACAACCCAGACAATAGAGAAATACTCTACATGGGCCGCAGGGTGATATGTATGTATATGTGTGTCTAAAAGAAAACATACAAGAGGAAATACGTAACACAAAGAGTTTTAAGAACATTACTAAAAATGACTAAGGAATACACCAGTGTCTATATTAACATAAATAAAAGAACTGCCAGAACAAACCTTCACATGACAGGCAACAAACCCACCCCCTTCCCCCCTCCCCCACCGCCCTTTTAATGACATTATCCATGTCAGCGGACTGGTACCTGGGGCTGTAGCTCGCAGGCTATTTAACTTACGGTGATGAATTAGGTGATACAATGCGATAAGAGTCACCGTAACACCAGGCACGGAGGAACAGTATTTATCCAAAGAGTATAAAATGCTTTGGGGTCAAAGGTCATCACCCTGAAGCCATATATTAATGCAAAGGGCCACTTAATGCTGGTCATGCAGCAGACATTGCTGATGGGTGCTCAGGGAAACTCTGCCATGAATTAAATTCAGGGAAACTTTGAAGGAGAGGCTCATTTTTATTATCAAACAGCCCTAAGACAACGATTTTTCCAAAAGTCTGACGCGGAGGATGAGAGAGCGATCTCTTGGCAGTACGACTCGGGTGACTTACGCTGAGCGGCGAGGGCGAGGCCGGGAGGCCCAGCGTGATATTGGGCAGGGAGGGGGACGTGTACAAGCTGAGCAAAGCCATCGAGTCTTTAGGCTTTAAAATCCTCTGATGTATCGGCCAGTACTATCAGAGAAAGAGAGGGGGAGAGATGAGAAAATGAGCTGCTAGCCATGCTACTGCCGGCCATGTTTGATTTACTAATGTGAGTTACATATGTTATATAAGGGAGACAATCAAAACAATCTTGACCTCCATCTTGCCTTCTGGCCAAGGAGGAGGAGCCAGCAGCAGAGATTCCTTACAGTCAGGGTCTTAATCCCGCTCTTGTACAGTGGGTTAAAGTGTACATAGTGTACCTATCCCTGTGGGTCAGCCTCACCAGCATCGAGTCCCCACACACACACACTCAGGCTACCCCCCAGGGGGGAATGCTACGGGGGCACGCTTCCTGTACCCATCAGAGTTATCCTCTGGCCTCTGCTGGTGGGAGGCCATGTTTATCCTAGCTACCCCCAGACGCCATTACGGAATGACCCGCATATGGGATATCCGCCCTATATCTGGCCCTAGGGAACCCTTCCCTCTGAAAAAGGACACCGAATGTAACGGAGCAAGAACACGGGCAGCTTTGGGAACCGACGAGAGCAGCCTGCGGTGGGCAGTTTCTCCGTGCCACGAGTTTGCTAAAGATCCGAGGCTTTTGATGACATAACAGCGGCCTTTTTGCGCTCGTGTTGCTGGCGTCTTGGGACTTCTGCCGTTAAAGCCTGGGATATCAATTAAGCTTGAAGGCTCTTTCCGTGCCTTGAAAGCTCACCTCCTGTCCCCGCACTTTGTCTATTTTCTCCTGTTACATTTCACTGGAGGTTCATGGGAGCATAAACACTGATGTTTTACAAAAACACAGCTGGTCTGTAAAGACTGTGTGGCGACGTGTGCGATCAGCCACCCTCAATAATGTCTTCTATTGTGGACAAAGTCCTGGGGGAGTCCTGGCCAGTAACTGAGCCATGAATCAATAAGGAAATGCCACAGAAAAACTTCAGGAACCTCAGAGGAGAGGAGCGTTACACACAGAGCCTGCATTGTGATTCACTAATAGTGTCTTAGATCCATTGTTGGAGCCTTACAAACACATTACAAATACAGAATAAAGCAAACAATATTCCATAAAGCCAAACACCCTTCAGCATGATTATAACCAACTCTGAGTTTCAAGTGGCTTAAACCTGGCTGTCTTAAGGTACAGTTTAATTTTTATTATATTCAGAAAAAGCAGAGCCCCCCCAAATTAACAAGTAAAACTGTAAAAATCAGCATAGCATCAGAGCATGACTTCCAGTTTCCGTTCACAGGAAGCAGATTGTCTTAAAATGCCTGATAGGACCCTACAGTCTTTCATATTTCTGACTGCCATGACAAATAAAGAATCCCTTTTAACGTAGATGCTGCTTTCTGCTCCGGGTGCGACTCCCTCCTTCTGCATTCTAAGAAGGATGAAATGGGGCTATAACCCAGACCGCTTTTATCCCTGTCTTTTTTAAACATCCCTTAAAAAGTCCCCTACATTTATAACTATCTCCCTGTGGAAAGTCGTGCGTTTTAATGCATGTTTGTATTTGTATCGTCAGTCTCTCCTCAAACCACTGCTTGACTTTTATTAATATTCTGGTTCTTTTGTTGAGTGGCCAAAATATGAGGCAGTGTTCTAAATGCAGCTGTGACCACAGCACTGTGTGTGACAGGCATCCTACGTGACACGCAGAGAGGACCAGCCGCCCCTTCAGGCATGGCGGTAAATAGTATTGTCTGTATTGTTTGTTGGGGAAGATGGTAAAAGGCAGCTACTGAGGCCCTGGAGTCTGAACAGGACTGTGACTTCAACAAGTGTCTCTGCAGGAGGTCATTCATAGTGAGCTCATGCACTGTGAGCTTTTGCACAGTGCATTCATACAGTGCAGGGTGAGCTCGCCCAGGGTGAGCTTGGTCACGGTACACTCATGCACGGTGACCTCATACAAGGTGGCCTCCAGCACGGTGAGCTTGTACGTAACGTATGCCATGCGATATCTCCGGAGCCCCGTACTCGTCATTTTCTAGTTTATGACGTGCAATGAGATCAGATACACTTTCGACCCGCGGAGTGAACGAGCGCGGCGTTTCTCGGTTTCGTCTGGAAAGCGTTGAAGTAATTAAACGCGCGAATGGATTTCAGCTCTCAGAGGGAACTTGCAAGTGCTGTGTCTCACCCGTGGAATGTCCTTCAGTCTAATAATAGCACATGCGGATTTTTTTTTGTTTCCAAAGGGGCAAAATAAATCTGCTCTTTTGATACCCTGGTGAGTCTGCCATAAGGCTGAGGGAATATGCATTGATGTGGGGGGGCGGGAGGGGGGGTGGGAGGGGCATTGGTGGAATTTGACTGATACGAGTGATTTTAAGAGGATGTGTGTGGATATATGCAGGCAGGGGCTGGTGGATTTGAGGAGACGAGGGTGGATAAAGGTCAGTGTATATGTGCAGGTCTGGGAAGGTGCATTCAGATTAGAGCGGGAGGGTGTGCGCAGATGCTGAAGGATGCTCATGGCCGTGGGGTCAGCGCTGGCGGATGTGGCTTGACGCGAGTGAATATAGGTGGATATGAGTGGGTGGAAGCGGAGGATGTTTCTGGTCCATGTAGGTGGATGTGGGAGGACGCTTAGGGAGCCGTACCTCAGTCGGTGTGTTGGTGGGCATGGGGGAGGGCCCATTCTCACCTCCCAGGGTGCTGCAGGCACTGCTGGGAGAGCTGGGCCCAGTTCCTGGGGCGTTGCTGCTGGAGGTAGAATCTGGGGCCCAAGCCAAAAATCACAGCGTAACAGGTCAGTTAAAAAAAGAGAAGACAATATAGCACCTTGAGAGAGGTGACTGAACCCCATTAGAAGGCTAGATTACAAACAGCAGTAATCATGTGACTGTGATCATGTGACCCATCCACGCACACGCAGTCCCACCTAGCAGTTCCAGCGTCCTCTTCTTGCACGGGGTGCTGTCTTTCCTCCTCAGCAAAGGGCTGCTTCTCCTCTCAGCAACCTTCTGTTTTAACCTTGACCGGACCTTCAGGTTTGGCTCGGAGGCTGTCAGAGACACAAAAAAAATGAAGAACAAAAATGCAACCCCCCCCCAACCAAGGCTTTTACTGCTTTGGTGACACCCGTAACTGTCGAATCCCCCACTGCTGACCACAAACCAGGCGACCGTTTGAAACTTAAACCACAGCCTACAAGTGTGTACATAAATCGCTGGGCGTCTCTCTCAGACTAGTTACATTAGTCTTGAGACATAGTGTTGCAATCGTACGCTGGGGGGGGGGGGGGGGGGGGGTGTTTGTTTTTACCGGTAGGGTTAACAATAAAAAAACGTTTTTTTAGAAAGCCCCCCATTTTCCCCCCCCCCCACCCCCCGGGGGGGGGGGGCGCCGCCCCCCCAGTGGTGTCATTTTGGTTGGGGGAATTTTTGGGGAACCGTCGGGGGGGGGGGGGGGGGGGGGGGTCTCTGGTTTTACATGTAAGGTTAACACTATAAAACAGCTTCTTTAGAAACGCGCTCATCATCACCTGCGCCACACACCTGCAGGGGTGGAGCATCAGCGCATCAGGATCCCTTAGCTAAGGGGGGCGGATGTTACACAGACCCTGTGAGTCACTGCGATCCACTGCCCGCCATCTGGACCACGTTACCGCTGACGGTCATGGCGCCGCTACCTGCCGGCCCGGTGACCACAGCCCTGTACAGTAGCAGCAGTTAAACTAACAGAAAAACATGGCAGAGCTTCGGGTCGGGAGAATCATACGGGGCCCCTGTTTTCCTAATGGGAAACAGAGTCTCAGTACCCCGACCCACCAGCAGGGGCGCTCATCACGCACCTGCACTCCGTTTGGAAGTAAGCTAATCAGTAAATGCTGCAATCAGGGGACTTTTTATAGGACTTTAAGGTGAGGCTGTGGTTTGCCCCTGTAAGTCAACATGGTAATGGGACGCACTTGAAAATATTATTCTTTTAATAATTACATGAACATCATTTTTACACTATCATGTTTTTATAAATATTCATTCGTTTTCTGCCTTAAGCGAAACTCGAATTTATTAAGCTCACGGACAGTGAGCAGAAGAACTTTGCAAGGTGGATGCTGATCATAACCCTCATGGTAACGCAGGGTTGGATGGAGGATGGATCACGGATGGCTGCGGTACCATCCATCACGGTCAGAAGTGGGAACCATCTCCAGCGGTTCACCTGGCGGGATCTGTCACACCGGAGTGAAGGACACCAAGGTGGGGGGGCTTTGTGCACAAATCCTTCTTTGCCTAAGAAAATCCTGTGTCTTGGTACATAATCGCCATGAGTGTAACAGAAATGATAAATTACACACCTCTGTGTGTATGTGAGCTCGTGGGGGGTTCTTTGAAAGTTCTTTAGGTCACATGGATGTCCCAGTTTGTCACACAGTTAACTGGTGGCTCCCTATGACCCCCCCCCTCCCCCACACACACGCAACCAGCTGTGTAGCACTGGGATGGGGGGGCGAGGCACCAGACCGGTGTGCCGCATGACCCACTTCCCCATCTGCCGTCTATTTTTACCCAGAGCTGCCGGGCCGCACACCTCGGGCGGCTGGGTGTGGAAGGCGGCCAGTGGAATGTGCCTCGAAAAGGCAGTGGCGGGGGGGCGCTGTCTGGGGGAGAGACCAGTGGGCCTGATTCTCCCCGACTTCACCTTTCATCTGTCTTTCAGTGGTGGCAATTTTCACTTCCCTACAGACCAAATTTCCACACACAGAAGAGAAGCGCAGTTTCTAATAAAAACCTCTGCATGCCAGGCTTTCCAGACAACGTGCACCTCGTCCAGCACCTCAGCCGAAACCCAGTGGACTTTCAACCATCGTCACACTGTACAAATAATTACGGCCACTGTGCCTAAGTGTCTCCATTCTAGCAAATTCAAACCCAGCGTCCCGATCTGCATCACAAGCACACCGGTATGCAAACTGCAGGATTGTCACACCCTAGCAAGACGTTTCAGGTTACTTATTTGTCGTTGTTTGTCATTAGACCGACACATTCAGAAAGACACCTAATAGCACAGACAATTTTTAGCAGAAATCCTTGCCAGTTTATAGGTCACACATGTAATTTTATAGCTGCTATTTTGGACACAGGTTTTAAGTGGCAATTGGTTATATATATCAGGGGTGCAATAATATAATGAGACAATGCAGAAACAAACCTGAGGTTTCCAGAATGTATCTGTTTAAATGATCTCTGTAGAGCCTTGTGGATGAAGATATCGATAAATAAAACAGCAAAAGAATGTAATTAATCAGAGTTATCTAGGTACTGCTCATCAGCAGCATTTGTTTAATTGCATTAAAAAATATTTGCGTTCAGTCAATCATGTTCATGACGGATTGTGCCAGTTAGAGACCAACCACAAAAATATTTTCCCAGCAATTACCAGGAAGACTTTAAGATATTTAATTCAGAGGGCAAATATGCGTGTCCCCTCTCTTGTTTATATAAAGCTGCATCATTAAAAAGTACTCGAGCCCCCACTGGTCCACACGCCGTGCCACTTGTTTTGCCAAGCCGTCATCGCGCTTAAGCAAACACGAGCTGCAGCTTGGGGGGGGGGAGGTGCGCTGGGTGGGGGGGTGGCTGTGCTCACAGCTGCATACCTGCAGCACGACCTGTGA
>JABJVO010000132.1:18592649-18631435 GCA_026770805.1 Boulengeromyrus knoepffleri | reverse complement strand
TAAAAATGCCAAAAGTCTTGTATTTGGGTTGGTTACTTATGGTTAAGGTTAGGGATGGGTAGAGGTTAAGGGTGTCGCAACTGGGATTAGGGTTTTTCCCACAGAAATGAATGGACGGTCCCCAATTACATAGGAAGGCCTATGTGTGTCTCTGTGTGCATATGAAGGTGCGCAATCCAACAACATGGTTTCATCACTCCATCTGGGGAGGGCCTGGTTGCACCCAGCCTGGAGTTTGACGTCACGGCGCCAGCTTTGGTTAGCATTAACTGCTGTGCGCCACTTA
The DNA here is from genome assembly GCA_026770805.1 of Boulengeromyrus knoepffleri. Taxonomy (NCBI): domain Eukaryota; kingdom Metazoa; phylum Chordata; class Actinopteri; order Osteoglossiformes; family Mormyridae; genus Boulengeromyrus; species Boulengeromyrus knoepffleri. The sequence goes on along the minus strand of JABJVO010000132.1, from coordinate 18,631,149 downwards.
ATTACCTGAGAAAACACTTTCGGGGAGCACCTGAAATGGGTGACCTCAGAATAATTAGCGCTCACGGCAGACAGCCCCGAGGGCTCCCACGGGCCGAGCAGGGGAACCGCCACCAGAACAGGATTAATCCACTCTGGCTGCACCATTCCTGCATTAGCAGCATGTGGCTGCAGAGTCCCAGTTCAATTTGCACATCAAGTATGAAGAAGATAGATAGAAAGGCAGCCTGTAGATGAAAAAGAAAAACTAACCAAAACATTTAAATAGCAAAGAAAACGATGAGCCTTAAATTCCTAAGGCTTTCTGAATAAAACTGACCAAAAGTGGATCTTTCTGGATCTTAATTGCCTTCCTGTGGCCCGCTCTTTACAGAGCAGCTCCCAGTAGTCGACGGGAAGACGTGTGCCACACTTAACTACAGCCCTCCTTTCGCCACATAGAAATTTTCTCGAGCCCAAACCGCAGATGTATGCAGCGAGAGGAAATGCATCCATGACCGGCGTTGTTTCCCCGCGCAGGTTTCCCACGTGCCGCTGGCAGCCCGACTCGCTCTTCCCGGTTACGGCCTGAGCCGTGGCAGGACTGCACCGGGGGAGGAGTTATGGGCGCACGGTTAACCCATCCACCCCGGACTTTTGCCGGACGTCCTCTGAAATCTACATGAATGGCAGAATGCACCTCACAATCAGACCAACAACATTAGCTGCTGCATTAGTGCTTTCAGCCTCTGTTACTCCTCTAATCCTCTAGGGATTATTGCATTATTTGCAGGATGCCGTTTCTTAAATGTACAATGCGTGGTCTCCACTACATTACATAAATAATGCAAACGTGCAATCCCCGGTCATGACATGTTTGTTCAGATGCATTCTACCTTCACTGCACTGCAGAAATTAGCATTTTTGCATCATATCTGTTTTCTTTTTGTGGGGAACATAACATGGATCCTTCATGACCTCAGCAGCACCGTCTCCCGAGGGTGAGAATGCTGTAGGTCACACCTGGACCCTCGGGTGTCGGAGGAGTGCTGTACAAGATCTAAGCCTCGATGAAACAAAAGCCACACTTGCAATGCTGAACCGGTGATTTAACGTTTGTTAACGTCGCAGCAACCAAAAGGGAAACCTGAAAACGTTATGGGCCTCACAGAAGTACGCAGTCTCTCTTACTTTATAGCAAAGATCATAAAAGCACAAATGCACTGAAACTGCTGATTTAACATCAAAATCGTGTTAGTGCTTATGCCCGGAAACATTATGGGAAAGAATTCCCAGCTAATGATTTAGGCTCTCTGGATTTTATTAGGTTAGCCGGCTTGGTATTTCCTGTTGTGCTCTCTAGGTGATCCACATTGCACTTTACAGCTTGTATCAAGTAACGCACAAAAGCTTTTAAAGAGCAATAATTTATGAGTGACTTCATAAATGTAAACACCGCCCGGAAATGCTAATTGCTGTACCATAATGCATACAACAGGGCGGAGCCCCAGAGATGTACATATGAACTGTCCATTGATGCTTAATGAAACCATAAAGAGTAATGATGCTGCTAAACTCGAATGCTGAACGGGAAAGATCCTTTAAGAGTGACAACAGGCAGCTCACCTGTGGGCGTGTCACGTCCGAGGCTATATCCGGCAGGCATATTCCAGGCTAACATCTTTCATTTTTTATGGCAACATATGGCCTCTTTGTTGCCCTGCCTTTGAATCGGTTCCCGAATTATTGTTCCCTGTCGAGCGTCAATAGAATTCCAAAAATAACAGTTCAGCGGCACGTTTCACAAAAATAAAACAATGGACGCCATGGAGGAATGGAATCGATCCTCGAGTTCAGCGCAGTTGGATGCCATTGACGTCTTCCTGTTGATGCATTATCCCTAAAACTAGGGCACTGACACTCTCTAATATAATGCTCATCACCCCTGCAGAGTTACGGCTTATGACTCTGGACAAATTCACCAGCTGTAAGCACTTACCGCTGAAGTCAGAAAACAGTCCGTCCGGATTGAGGCTGTGGACTAAAGCCTAGCTAGCAGGTAATCCTTGACCGACTAGTTTCGTTCGAGCGTCCCGCAGAAGTGAAGAGCACAACCCAAACACCAAGGAATCGAGGAAACAGAGCCATGACATCACGCGCGAACGACCCATTGTATGTAAAAATGGATGTGGGAGTGCTCAACAAAATACAAGACAACACTAGGAAGGAAGAATTGTTAAGATTTGCTATCGGCGACAAGCTACCAAAACTTACCGACTTTCTCACCTGGCAAAACTACAATAGTTCAAACAATACAGGTTAGATTCCAGTTTAAAAAGTCAACTGCAGGCATTAAGGAAACAGATTTTTTTTTTTTTATTGATAAAAAATTTATACTATTAAATATTTTGTTGTCATGAAATTAGCAAGCAATGTAAGCCACTTTATCTCCCAGTCTCCTTTATCAAAAATCAACAGTACACATTGTTTGTAGCTCAGATGTCAATTATGAAATATTATTTGCAGTGAATCCTTAAAAGTCTTTGGAAGCATAATAAATTATGTGACTAATAACAGCCATTGTGTCTACCATGGTGTATAAGTATATCTCAACAGTGACATATAGCTCACCTTAAGTCAAGGCAGACAGAGGCAGACAGAGGCAGAAGAGGAGCTGACTTTTTTTCAGAACTGTTTCAGATTTTTTTTATCATTGCTCTCTCTCTGTTGCCATTCTAGACTAGTGGAACTTAAGGAACATTTTAAACTCTTCCTTTGTTGATCGGGTGACCATCTAGTCCATGTCAGGACAGACACTATGAGCTGCACCACCATTTCAACCATTTCAATTAAAAGGACCCGGATTTCACTTAAGCACTGAGGCCTTGCTGCGTGCTGATTGGTCAGTCTCCTATAATCATGCATGTGTCACTAATGTTAATGTGAAACAGCTGGATGAGTCTTTAGGTCAAGGAAACAAACCAGTAAAAGTACAAAGAACTGAACTAATTAGCCAAACACAGGGGCCTTTCAGTTTTAAAGTAGTTTGTAAAACCTGAAGTAGCTCATAGTGTCGCTCCTCACATGGATTAGTTGGTCACCTTACTTGTCAAACCAAACAGCTCCAAGACTTCCTGCAAAATCATCCACTCTTCAAACAGGCTGCCCCTGAAGATGGGAGACAGTCAACAGGTGTCACTGAAAGGTTCTAACTTGGGGTAAACTGCTAGATGCTGTGCAAAGATATGCCAGCACACCACTTTCCTTAAATCTCTCATTCACACACATGCACACAAATGCACACACATGCACACACATGCACATAAAACTGCACATCACAGTTAGCCTTCCCTCCCTCCGACGTGCCCGTGTAGATAATCCATCAATCCTCCTCCTCCTCCTCTGAGACGTGCCACAGCAGCCCTTTCAACCGGATCCACATGCCACATCATATAATTTTTCCTGGGCAGCTGGGACGGAGGTCAAAGGTCACCACAACTGTCATGCAGAAATCGCTTGCATCTTAAGACATCGGAGCAGCTGTACAACTTCTTGGCAGTGACTCTGCCTCTAAGCTAACGCCCACAGTGGATCCATCCATCCTACTTTGCTTCTATCTGTGAGCAAAAATAAAGTGATACAGGGTCTAAATACCAACAACGGGAGAAATGAGCTTCTCAATTCTGGCTACTTGAACCAGCTTCCTGTTGGATGTTTCACTGGTTCCCATTAGGTTAAAATGGACAGTGACTAATAGGGGTTTAAATGGGTTGAGACCTTGACTTTTAGAACCTCAGTTCTGCCTTCAGTACTAAATACTTACATACATCTTTCAATGACATGAGTGGCTCCTTCAGTTAAGCTCCTTTTAACTCAACCATTGTCATCACACACATCAGCACATAAAAAACACATCAACGCCCACACACAGCAATGTTCAAAATCTTGCATTAATTTATTTTAAAGCATGATGTGTCCATGGTTTATTTTTTGGATTTAAATATGGAGAATAATTTAAATTATACCCATTAAGACAAACATGGTATTTCACCCCCCCAGATTCTAGCCAGTTCTCTAACACCAGCTCATGGGGGGCCTGGAAACTATCCCAGCAAATATAATGTGCAAGGCAGGGGTATGTGTTGGTGATGCCAGTCAATCACAGAACACACACACACACACACACACACAGGTTTGTACTGTAATTATATCTTTGTGGGGACTCTCCATTCATTTCTATGGGGAAAATTTTAATCACAACATGACGATCACCTACCCAGCCCTAACCTTAACTATAAGTAAGTAACAAAATACAAGTCTTTTGACATTTTTAGTTTCTTGATTGCATCCACAGATCTTTCTGGGGGCCTGAAAAATGGGGGATATTTGGTAATGTAAACCTAATCCAAACACACACACACACACACACACACACATATTAAGGGCCAAAGAGATGCAAGTTCACCTTACAGCAGTGTCTCCCAACCCAGTCCTCAGGAACCCACATTCCACGTTTTTGCTCCACCAGGACCTGGGAGGGAGCAAAAATGTGGACCAACTGGCAGGATCCAGAGCCACAGCCCTGGAGGTGTGAGGCAGCCACACTGCCCACTGAGCCACCAAGCTGCCATCGCAGGGCTCCAGCATCAAATATTTCCAGTTATTTTCTCTATGATTTTTATATATTTGACCCAAAAATTAAATAATTGCAGATCATTTTAAAGGATGTTTTTAGAGGACAATATGGAAATATTATATATCTTTTAACACTCCTGTTACTCTGTTCAGCCTTGCCAGCTCCTCTCATTCTAAAATAAATTCAGCTGAAAACCAGTTTAAAGGACCTGCAGATCAATATGACCACAGATTTTTTGTCATGTTACTTCAATATGAACGACATTTCAAATATTGCATGCATTATAATTAATAATGCCTGTGCCACTGGGGAAAAGGAATGTCTTATGCTGCATGTTTTTCATTTTTCAAATGCTCTACACCAAAGAGCATAATGGCTATGCAGACACCCACATATGTGACACCCTTCCAACTATTTGCAGTTTGCCAAGTTTCCATTTTCATTCAGGGAAAAGGAGTCAGTTTTACACGCGTGGGAAAAAAATGGTAATACTGCAGCTCGGATGATCTGCTTTGTTTAATAAACAGAATATCATTAAAAACTATATTAAAGATAACTATGACATCATCAACCGAACTGTTTGAAAAGAAATGTATGTGACTGAACTCAAATGGTTCAGTCACTCAAATGGCAACATTTCCCTGCACATGTGAGGCCTTTTTCTGACTTATGTCTTCAAGCAAGTACCTGGCTTGTAGTTTGAACTCTCTCCCTTACATAACCATCTGAACCGCCACATACTTGAGAGAAAATCTAGCTATTGCATCACAAGGGCACGTTCATTTTATTTTTCAGGTTACATAAGTGTGCCTCTCAAATTGTCTATTTATTTACTCTTTTGATTTATTTCTTCGATATTTTGAAAGACGCAGGTTTACATAGCAAATGTCCAGCCTCGTGATATTTTTCTTTTAAAACATCATCTAGTTCTCGCTGAAAATGCGTTCTGGTCCATGCAATGCGACAGGGGGCGTGTCTTAACCCTGGAGATGCATAGCTGGGTTTCTTAGCAGCAGCTCCCCCTGGAGGAAGACTGTGAACTACAAGCAGAAAGGTTTCCTATACAAAGCCACCTCAGCAGTACTGCACCCAATTGACTAGCACAGCCCACAAAATCTGCTGCAACACAATTAAATTAATCCACAAAAAGGGGCAGAAAGATGCTGAAGAATGTTTACTATCAGAAAAAAGATAATCCTTGTAACAGCATCTAATTTAGAAGAATTTAGATCTGCCTCAACTGCTTGCTGAAAAAGCCCATATCTGTTTAAGATGCAGATTATCATTAGCCATTAGCCATAAAAAATAATTTACCAAGATATAATTATGGTGGATATTTATTTGCCAAGAAAAGAGCCAAGACTGTTTGTCATTGGATTACAGAACTATGCTTGCTACTTAACGATGGAAGGAAACCTGGAATGGATGCTTGGAAACAGAATTCAGGATCAGAGAAGGTCAATGGGGTAAAACCTAAGCGCTCAGAACGGAAAGGTCTGGTTGCCCCTGCTGCCAGGACACCCTGAGCCTTTACTTCTCTCCAGTCCAATAATTTGTCAACTGACACGTACACAAAGTCTCTGAAGCTGTCAGTGACAACATGCACATAATATGCCAGTGTGATGTCATAGACAGAAGGCGGGATTAAACCCAAGGGTATGGATGCTGCGTCACTGGTTCCCACAGCCACAAATCAGGGAAAAAGTGTTGTTCTATAGTGCAATATATGTACATAACAGATATATATTTTGTATATCCCTGTATATAGTATAGACAGTACTATATCTAATCTATTTAATCTCGTTTTATATAGTTTTTTTCTAGCAATATTTAATTGGAGCAGTTGCAATAAGCATTTCACTGCAGGTTGTTCTATGTATGATGATGTATGTGACAAATAAAACTTGAAAAAAACAAAATAAAAATGGATGGAACATGAAATGTGAACTGTGAAGTGAGAATATAAAGTGTGAAGCTATAAATTCAGAATTGTGTGCGTTTCTCCCACATCAGCCGATTGAAAACTTTGACAGAAATAAATTTTAATTGTGATTAAATACTAATGCGTGTTTCAGAAGAATTATTAAAATTCTGACATGAATCCTTCTTTACAATATGACAAAACGTCATTAGTTTTAAACTCATTCCTAATATAAAATCCCCCAAGTATATATAATACCAAAATAAAGTGGAAAAATTGGGGTCTTGTACCTAGTTTCACATGTGTTTTAACTGGCACTTAAAGACGCCCCCTGGGACCCCCTGTCAGACCTAGGCAGCCTCCTTCCGATCCCCAAATGACCCTGTAGGTGGTTTTAACCCATTTCATGCCACGGACTGGAGTCCCTGCTGAGCCCTTCTGTCCCATAATTCACAAGAGGGGCTCCCCGGCCTGACAGGTGTCCCTCGGATGAAAGGGTGAGACAAAGCGCCTGAACCTCTCGGATGATTGGCTGGCCCACTGTGACACCCTCAGCAGCCCCGAAACGCTTCTGCTTATATCATCAGTGCCAGACTGGCAGCCCGTGACCGAATAACGTATTGTGGTTGCGCCATCCTCCATTTTGGTCACAAGGTGCACCAGCATTCCTCTTTCTGCTGAAAATAGCTATGAGAAATAAAAGAAATGTGTGTCAGTTTTACTACTGTCATTCCACATTACTATTGTCATCTTTTCCTATAGGTACATTATTATCCAATAAAAACAACCTACATTTGAGATCCAACCATCCATCATCCATCTGCTCATCCAATACAGGATTGCGGGGACACATGAGATTGATAACATTGTTTCTGAAGTTTTGTGTGTTTCCATGGACTTGCTAAAAGTGAGAAACCATATTTACACCAGAAGGCTGATTTTCATTTTTCACCCCCTATATATCTCGACCCAGAGAGGCCATTCAGAGACGTACATGATTCATGCTGTAAAACTCACTCCGGACAGAGTGAATGAGATGTAAAGGGCAGTTAAAATTGAGTGGGAGAGGGTTGATCTCCTGAGGGCGTAAGCACTGAATAAATGATGTGAGAACATCGGATGAGACCACAGGACTATTCATATATCACGGGGAAGGACAGAATTTGTGTTTCCCGGTGCTTGCAGTGGGGAGAGCTTACGTCTTGCAGCACCTCCGCTGATCATATGCGGGAGATAGATCTGTTCTCTCTGCAAAGTGTTGACCTCTGGACCCCTAAAAGCTTCCCATGCGGCGGCAAGCAAAGCAGAAAAGTTCTGAAGTACAGAAGGATGTTCCCGCGGCTACACATCTCCTCGTTCTGCTATGAAATATGAATCTCGTTACTGTCTGCTCATGCAGGTACGCCATGCAAGCCACAGCTACCATACCAGGGTTATACCAGCCTGCAGAGAGCGCATGCAATGTATCCTGTCTTGCATTTTTTCTCATGCCCCTTGTCACTCCTGACGATGTTACCATCACAAATACTTTGTATCTGCTTTTATGTTGCTTTTCTTTTACCGAGTGCTTTGTTTTGCCTGTTCGATATCTGTAAGAATTGTTGCTGTCCCCCCTCCTCCTGCAAATCCCATAATAAACAGCTGTTCTGAAAAAAAATTACAATAACGTTTATTTTGGCCAGAGGAGAGAGCATGTTTTTTAGAGAGCTGCTGGCTTGATTGTGCCCTGACTGAGAAGCTGAGGAAGGGCCCCGTAAACCAGGCGTGTGAGTCGCCGCGCGGCTTCTCGCACGAACAGCAGAGCATGTGCGACTCATGCCACACCAACAGTGAGACCTTTGTTCCACTCTGATTGCCACCACACACGGCTCAGGAACTGGCGGAAGGAACAAGCGAGCGACCATGCAGCTCTTCCTGCGAGACCTCGGCTGCTCTGGACCGTCTGGGTCTTTCGGGTCCAGACCATTTCCCCACGCATGGCGCAGGACATGACAAACGGGTGCCAACCTGACACTTATCTTCTCCCCCCCACAACCCCCCCAAAATCCCCTTTAAGCAGCTTGGTCTGCACAGAACCTCTTCGGGTTTCTTTACACTCGTCTCCCAAGCCCAGCTGAGGGCCGCTTACTGGGTTTGCTAAGGTGGTAACCAGAGGCTCACAGATCAATGCCGGCATGTAGCAAAGAAGCTTCAGTACCACACAGGCCTTAGAAAGTTAATGGCCGGGCTTAAGGGTTTCATGGGCTGCGAATAGGGCCACGGTAATAAGAATGAAAACAACCGGTCCATTAGTTGTGAAGTTTGGCGAAAAGTAACGGATTTACAGTAATTTGCTTGTGGGGATTTCCCAGCAATCCCAGCAGTGGTTGTCTGGAGCATCAGAGAGGCTTTGACTCACTTGCCATTAGTGACAAACTATTAGACGTGTATTTTATTTACCGAAATCTTGATGATGAATTACATACATTTTGAAAAAAAGGAATTTTAACTAATTAAGACATCATAATTCCTTCCACTTCTCAAGACCACCCGTTTGATTTACTAGGCACTAATGCTATATTTGACTGAAATTAAATAATGAAGCCAGTGATGTCTGAATGTCAGACTGCGCTTACAGGTTATGTCACGCCTCGGCCAGCAGAGGGCCACATAATCGAAACTGATCCCTGCAGGTTCCAGTTAACATGACGCATGTTACTATTGTGTCCTGAAACCTGCGACCCACAGCTTTTGAGAAATAACTTTGCAAGTATGAATATGACCAAAACAAGTCTGCTGCAACCATAAGTTTTGTCATATATCTGATGAAGCAGTAACAAAAAAAAGTCAATGTAACTTGAGGGAGTGGTTTTCAATCTTGGCATTCCTCAGGGACGGCATGATGGACAAAGAGTGTCTTCTCCGTAGGGTAGCTGTCACCGGAAGGACTGCGGTGTGTTGTTCTTGACCATGTGAATTTTACAAGCAGGGGAGCCATAATTGTTAGGACGATTCCAGGCACCCCTGAGTGACAGGGGCCCGAAATAAACTGAAAAATACCTGGATTAGTCTGGATTGGGGGGCCCAATGTAATATAGCTTCATGGGCCACAAAGTCTCTAGTTAAATGCCCCGGATTACAGGTGAGGTCTTTTGCTCAAAAGAACGACTCCCCTGCTGACATTGTTACGAATGACCCATTTTCCTCAAAAAGAATATATAAAAAAGCTAAACTGTCCAATTCAGTGCCTATAAGCTCTCCTGTAATGCTTGAAGGAGGACTTCAGCTAGCCACAGCGTGGCCAATTGTGCACGGTAGTATAAAAAAAACAAATTAAAAACATATTTAGAATCAAGATTTCAAAATAATCTATATAGAAAGTGACAACCCAATATGTTATTTGTATCAGCTCATAAAAGAGCCACTTAGATAAACGCCACTGCATTGCACTCTGCTACCCTACTGCCAGGTGCTGTAATGCAAGAATGTACATAATGCAGTTTGGGAAGCGATTCATACTCATGAACATCCCAGGACTGTACATTACATAAAAATGTCCTTGTAATATTCATGAGTGCATAAAATATGTTTGTTTTAATATTATATAACTATTATTTATGTATAATTGTGGTATCATTAACTCCACAACCCAGGAAAAGCAGTTTGAAAATGGAGTTCATTAAGGCATAATTAATTTATTAGAAATGCACTGTTATTTCCTGTTAAATTGCTGCCCACACAAAAGCAATATTATGTACAGTGCAGTGTAGAAGTCTTAAGCAGTCAAAGAAAATGCTTAAGACTATATATCTGCGTAATAACTGCATATTTGGTAAGAAAAAAACTAAACTGTAGAATATGTACAAAAAATAACAAGAATTTATTCTGCCCACCAAAAGGTTACTGATATCTTGTTGGATGGTTAGATGAAGAGCGTTTGGTTCCTAGGCTTCTTCTCAGGAGCAGCACAGCCAGTTCCTGTATGCTTTTGGGTCCCACCCCCAGATAACTTAATGATCTGATGAAGTATTAATTAGCCAAACCCGTGTGCTAGTGGTCAAGTCAATAAATACATGCATAATGGACGGCTGCTTCAAATACTGAGGTGAATTTAGGAGATTTTAGGAGGTGACTAAGCTGACACACTTTGAAAAGACATATCATAGTTTTACACAAATGTGAAGATCATTTAAACATACTTTTATTTGACTGTTGAAGACTTTTACACAATACTGTATGTTGTACATGAAGGTCTTGTTGTCCATTACATATATTTAGTTTCTTTTTTTTTTTTTTTTTTTTGCTGAAGGGCCCAATTTTGAAATGTCCCTTCTGACCATAGGATTCAGGCAGAGACCTTCTGTTCACCAGTGCAGTGTCCAAACCAACAGAGTTACCCCCATATAACTTCAAAGAGGTTCTTCTGAATATTTTCATTTAAGGGAGAGACCTAACTAGCACAGTCGGAGGAGTGAGTCAGATTCCTGTCTAAAACAAAATAAATAACTGGAGAGGAGAAGTTCAAATATTTACCCTTTTAAATGTCATTTCAAATGCCGCTTGCGTGGCAGCGCGATCACGGCGGCTGAAAACGCAAATCACCGTTCAGAAGGGTGAGAGGAAAATGACGGCGCGGTGCATAGAATCTGCCAAAAAGCACATGACTGAAAAACAATCACTGAAACCACAACCGCTGTTTCTGTTTACTGTAAGAGTGTGAAAAACAGGACTGAGTTCCTACTTTTTATTTTTTCAAAAAATCCCTGTTTAGTGACAGAAATGGGAAGTTCCTAAAGGTCATTTTTAATAAAAATAACAGAATATGGAAAACCGTAGCCATAAAATTGTAGCGTTTCCTCTTTAAAGGAAATTGTACTTCCCCCTTTCCAAGCACATGTTTGCTTTCACTAAGAGCTAAAAAATAAAATGCACCGACCATGACGAACACATCGATTATAAAAAACACGCACTTACCTGAAGAGGATTCACCATCCTCCACCTTCGCCCCGTTATGCGCTATACGATTATGTGACGTCACAATGCTCGTCATGACGTTATTAATGTTTTACCCATTCTGTTATTTAACTGACAAATATTCACTCTGATTTAACCACCTGCATCAATGGATCCTATCTGCTACTTGGGGATATATGAGACAAGATAAATATATTACGACATATATAAAAATATATCAAACGAAACTACAAGCTTGTGGATACTAGAATAGTTATATTATTTTCCAATAATAAATGTTTCTGCAGAAAAACGCTTGTTCCTTATTTTGATATACTTAGTTACAATATTAGTCATTAGCAAAAAATTACTCATAAGTCGAAACATTTCTGCAAATTATTAGCAGAGTTTTATCATTCTCTGTAAAGGGCACGGATGCCGGTTGTTTTGTGCCTGGGTTTGCGCTATGCTAATTTACACCACTGCAGTCAAACAATTTCACAGTTATTACAGGACAGCTGGGAAAATAATTTAAAGTCGGAAGTTTCCGAGTGGATCGGCAAAATCTCAAACAATAATCATGGTACCTGTGTTGTGTTTTTAGAAAGTTGTGGTTTCTTAAAAAAAAAAAAACGAAAGAAAGAAAAGAAAATTCTGTCAGGGGATTTCATTTTAAAAATAGCTATTTCTTACTATAGATTTGCATTGCTCTCTGAAAATAAAAACAGCAGTTCATTGTTGTTCACTGTCTATCTGTTGCATCAGTCACAGAAGTTCAGGATTGATTATCTATCTATCTATCTATCTATCTACCAGTCTGTTATATATTTGGAAAGGTTTCCTTTCACTCAATACAGTGACACTTGCCCCATAATACTTCCATGTTGCTGTTTTGAATGGCCAGGTAATGTTACAGAGGTCCAGACCAATTGTAAGGGTAGTATGTTCTTCACAGAGAATGTAGCCACATTTTTAGCTGTACAGCCACCATGTGAACCACAGTATTGCCCTTTATCTAGGGGAGATTATTGCTTATGCTAGTGGTTCTTATCAGCTCTTAATATTTGTCATAGCCTAAGGACCAATACCTGCAGTACATCTTTCTGAAAAATGTGGAGAATGTCACTATTTTTTCAGTACTGTACGAATTACTGTGGTGTGGATCAATTTTTATCAGCTGCGGAATCAGACGCAGCAATGAAGTGCATCACATTCATGCAGCGATGAACCAATGTGCTCCGGGTCCCTCACAACATCCCCCCATCCTCACCCCCCACCCTCTTCAGTACTTCTGATGCCCAAATGCAAATCAACACTGTCCTCACAACCCTGCATTTAACTTAAGATACTACCAAAACATATACGGAGATGGCGGCATTAGCCATGGTTGGCAATGGGGACTTTTAATTTACAAATATATGATATAGGTGAGCTCCTCTTCCAAATTACTAGCGTAGAGAAGGATGACGAGGCACTTACCATACCCCCAGTAAGAGTACCACGGAGTCACGGAGTACGGGTTGGGGCCTCCGTCTCGGATTCGGTACACCAGCCTGGGCGTGAACATTCTCCGGTGTGATACCCTTAAGCTGCAGCTCCGTATTCTGTCCGCTATATTGTTGGAGTAATAAATAAGTTCCCGTTTAGCATTTATTTTACCCCAAACACATCTCACACCATGATTTATGCCCAAGAACTATCTGCTTTAAAAGCTACTTCACTAAAGTATGTTTTAACCTCTTTTACCAACGTTTTAACAACTTTAATTTCACAGGGCACAAGGCAGGGGTACATCCTAGCCAGGACGCCAGACTCCTGTGGGGTGGGCGTTTGTACATTATGGCCAATTTAGACGTGCTCCATGTACAACACAGTTACGGTTACCCCTCCACCTACCTTCCACAAAAGCTCACATCATATGCAACCTTGGGATTCTGAAAGGCACTATTAAAATGTAACCTATTACTATTATTATTAGTAGTAGTAGTATTGATTCAGGATCACGGTGAATCAGACCCTAAGGTAGATGTAAACTGTTATCACATTGACAGCCTTCCTGACCATGGTTTTTTACCCATTTATCCATTTTCCTCAGGCAGTTTGCTGCCACTTGTCATGTTCGCATGCGGTCCTAAGCTGATTTGCCGACGATTCCCCGCGCTTTCGCCTGTATCGCAATGACTCCACCGTGCTTCTCCAGCGACTCACAGCCTTCTGCTACCCTCTTCATTTCGGCATTTTTTACTCTGGCTTGTAAAAGTCTGAACTCACAAGAGACCCACTGCTCTTCTTGTCATGAGTCAGCAGGACATTCAGTATCATGGCCCTGGTCTTGTGACTCAAACATACAGACGCAAAGCCAAGCAAGCAGAGGGTGATGAATCAAGCTTAGATTTTAGTAATCTTTCCTTAAATACATTTATTAAAAATATATTTCGTCATTCAACATTTTGAACCATCGCTGTAATTGCATTGCAGCAACATAACTAATGCCTTTATTTTTCTGTTGTATAAATTACTTTGGAAGTTAGCTTTTTATTAAATTACATATCTTTGGCTACATTACTAAGCTTTCCCATAACTGTAAATACTTAATGAAACATAATTATCAAAATAAGAATATTTTTATATTTTAAACAAAATTGATCAAAGTTAATGATACAGTATTGCAAAAAATGAATAAGTCCCAGTATCGGTCATGTGTGTCTGCCTCACATCTTCACATGTCAATCGACGCTATTATAACTGGTAGATTTTCCAGAAATACTCCAGCTTACTGCCATCTCATCCTAGATGCAGATCAGACGCAGGGACAGTGCCCACTCACCGGCTCTGATTTTCATGATTTTCGTTAGCAGGTGACCGGATTAGCTATGCCGTCTGTGATTAATAGCACTGTAAGTATTGCTGTCTTCCCCGGTTTTTACACAGACTCACACGAGTCCCCAGTTCTCCAAGCACGACACTAGTAATCACAGGAAGTGGTTAGCAAGTGGACTACGGCTGATGTCTCTGAAAAATGACACAGAATTATGACTCTAGTTACAGTTCTCCTTAACAAACTAAAACACTTTGAGATGCACAGTTTAAATATAGAGCCGTAGAAAAAATTAAGAGACCACTCTATATTTATAAACTAATCTGCATTTTGAAATCCTAGTTTAATGATGGTTTCTGCTAGCCGGCTGCTTCCAGGCTCAAAATTTCTAAGACAGCAGTACAAGAATAAGGTGAAGCAGGAGAGACTGGGAACGACCAGAAACCAGCAACTTTCTAATGCCAGAGATGACCGTCAGCTTATCCGACAGCTACTCATTAATCGTAGGAGGACATCAAGTGACCTTCAAATGGAATGGGAAACGTTAGGGACAGTTAGCATCAGGCTCCTAGAAGCAGGACTGAAGTCCCATAAAGCCAGGAAGAAGCCCTTCACCAATGAGAAGCAGGGAAGAGCCAGGCTGGAGTTTGCTATATATATATGGTATTTTTTTCCCACAAATGTATAAGGTAGCTAAACTCAGGTGATAATTTATACACCATACACCTGACATGACGTTTTGAAAACACCCTATTATTCTTCCATTTCCTTTACCTGTTTTTTTCCATATATCTCTCCACTAATTTCCATACCTCTCCAGTCTTACACATGATATTCACCAAACATAAGCATGAGCTTCATTTTTTTTTAACAAAGAGGAAAAAATAATTAAAACCATGTTTTGCCTTTCTTTATGAAGAAAAGCCTTCAGTTATTTGACGGTGAACAGGGTTGAAATGTATTTTGCCCTCTGCACTGCAAGACTTCCTATTATCATTCAAAGATGTTTAGATCGGATTATTGGACAGTCCATTGAAATGCATCTGCCATTCTGGTATCTTTGAAAACATTTGAGTTTCTCTAACGTTGCGTATAGGGGCATTGTCTTCTCGGATGGGGCGCAGCATGAGGAAACCCAAGGTGTACCTGCTCTTGTAAAATGGCCTCATTGTTTCTTGGCCATTACAGAATCATGGAGAGCTAGCATGGAATCTAATGACTCCCACAATTCATTAACCCATCCACATATCTGACAAACGGGCAGGTTTTAAGTCCCTCTACCCGATTATGCATCTGTGGTCCTTTGCCCTTGGATTGATGTGGTTTCCAAAGAGCAAATCCAACCATAAACTCCAGCTTCATAATGTACAATGTAGAAACTAGCCCGTTTGTCATATGCTGCTGTGATTTTTGAGACAAAAAAATCTAATTTGTTTTCACATTTTTGTGACCAGTGCATCTTGCAATTTCCCCTACAGGATTAAAGAAGAAGACCTATCTATCAAAAAGACCTATCGAGGGTCACTTCATGCACCAAAAATGGAAATCAAATGCACAATTGCCATGAACGGAAGTTTTCTAATATCCATTTTCCATAATTATTTCAGCAACACAGGGCCACAGTAGGAAGGCAGGCTATCCCGGAAGGCAGAGGACCCACCGTGAACAGAACAATTACAAGGTATGCACGGATACGCACGCACATGCACGCACACACACGCACATGCATATAGCAATTTCGAGACACCAACCCACACAACTTTAGACCATAGGAGGAAACCCATGTGAGTAAAAGGTGCAGAATATCTCCAGATACACAGCACTAGGGCAGACATCAAAAGCAGAACTGTGAACAGTGAGCCACCCTGCTTTATGCACTAAAAAGATCAGAGGAGCCCAGGATAAAACAGCACAAAAATTCAACAACACAGCACAATCCATTTAAATCGTGCTATACTGATTCTGCAGTTCTGATTCTGGCATGAGTGATTTCAAAACAGCAAAACGGTCACTAGGCTTGTACATATAAGACTGGATCATTTCAGTTCTTATGTCCTCCTTCAGGGTCAGATTTGTAGAACAAAAACCATGAGTTGGTGAAAAAGATTCCAGAAGAATTTCAATTCCCTCGCATTTTGAATAAAAACAAGCACTTCTCTCAATTGTGTGAATGTAGAAATCAGCCTAGTTTAAGTGAATTTAAAACAGTCTGTGATGATAATAGACTTTGCCTTTGACAGACCCGTCACTTAAGCCATGTTTCTAACACATTATAATTAGTATCTATAACTGAGACTCTATAAACATTAAGAAAAGCTGAATAATTGATTCCTTACAGACCTCAGGCACATTGTTAAAATGAAAACAACCAAGACAGCACACCAAACTACTCTGTGCCTGTTAAGCTACACAAGCTAAGTTTGTTCATACATTGGGCTGTGGCAGTGTTGCTAAAATTAATGTTATTTACTAGCCTGTCAGCATATTTTGGTCGACAGTCACCTAAAGGGAATGTGGACATCTGTTAGACTTGGACTGCCAAGAACAACTCTAATATTTTTTTTAAAAGCATGCAAAATTCTCTGGCAGATTTTGCAAAGGAATAAGCAAGGCACCTTCATAAAGACTCCAAATAAGAAAGCAGTTTTTGGTTATATAGAGTTTATAGGATATGACATTTTTCTTTTCATTGCTTCGGATTTCGAATATTGTCACGTTGCAAGGTCAATTTGATCACTCTTTGTGAGTGATAGTTAATTTCAATAGGAATGATGTCATTGAGAATGATGTCATAGTTAAACATACCATTTCTTCCACTCTCAAAAAATAAACTTAAAATCCATCCATCAAGTCACAGGGGGCCTGGAGCCTATCACGTGGCAACAAGTTTTATTAGCATTAAATGGACCATCTGATTTATTCAATATAAAAAGAACAAGTTCAGAAGTATTTCTTAAACTGTAAAAAAGATTGCACTCACTGATTTCAGAGCAATATTAATATTAATACTGACACTGACACATAGATTTCTATTCCCTGACCAGCCACCTAAACAATTCCCTACGTCTATATATTCCTTTAGGTGTGTAGGTAATTACCTCATATCACGTATTCGATTGCGCATACCATAACTTGCAGGTGTGAGCCATAAGTCACCTGACTAGCTCCCACCGAATAACTATGAATTACTTTTCTGCAAACTTTCCTGTGAAGAGGCTGCGCACCTGAATGCGCAGATGTCATGACGTCACACACGCCTTCCGATGGCCCGCGGTTTCCGCGTCTCTGTGATCCTGTGACCGTCACTGGAGCCGTGCAAAGGTCTTCAACGCCACACACCTGCATGGCCAGAAACACATAATCAGGCTGACCAGACTGTTACAGGCATATTCGGAGGCTGCCAACACCGACTTCACACTACCGGACAGTGAGATTGACTCTTATGCCCCGAATGAGACGCTGTATAATCCATCTGAATTCAGGCAGTAGATGTAACTGACCGCCTCTGAAGGTTTACATGTGTTATAATCGAAGGCTGGCTGCTCTTCACTTCACAATGGAGACGCAGCTTAAATGCAACTATACAACTATACAAGGTTACAGAAAACAAAAGAACAACCCTTAGCAAGCGAGGATTGACGATAGCATGTTTATCCAGCGGCTTATTCAATGCTTTTAACCAAATCCACAACATTATTCATTTATACAGCTATACGTTAAACGGTAATAGCTGATGTAGGCCTACATTTTTTAGCTATTTTAGCCTCCAGGGACATAAACTGGCAACCCTGACAATAAATATATGCCCTTAACTCTCACTGTTACCCACTGACTTGTCAAAGGAGGTAATTGCTAAAAATGCTTAAAAATATGAATTTGTCTTTAAAAGATCAGTTCTAGAAAACAAATGATCCACATCATAGCAAACACAAAAACGACCTAAGAGTGCGTTGAAATAGGGCCACATCTAATTTTACCGTGGTGTGAGAGTTAAGGTTTAAACCTGAACCTGCTTTCAGAATTATATCAGAATTGATCATGGTATCCCTAAATATATCTTCAAGCGAGAATCATCCCAGGGAGGTATTCCTGAAAGCGGATTCGCACCCCAAGTCCCACACCGTATAGTTTACTTTATATTTATTTTTCCGGTTGTAATACCTTTCAGCAAAAGCATGCTACAACACTTGGTTTTTCCAGATGTCTTTTCGGCAATTTTAATTCATATTTCTGTGTTTACAGTTCCACTTCACGGTCGAAAGTTATCTCGATTGTAGTAACTGGTGATGAATGGGCACAGTGCAATTAATAATTAATACGTACAAAAACACATAATCTGAAAGTTAAATGGTGCACGTTTCCCCCATAGCATAATGCTCCACAAACATTTTACTGGACATATCTATGCCATTTCGTTTCATACTTATTAGTCCATTAACTCTGCCCCTTGAACTTTGAATGGACACAGTGCAGTTATTAATAGTAACGCAAAAGTACTACAAGATCTCTCCTCCCATGTCCCTTTAGTGTGGATCTACATGCCATTAATTGCCAGTGTGTGTGATTAAAAAATAATTGCATAACAACCCAATTTACAACACAATGCCCTCTCTTAATTGCCATTTTGAAATTGGTGAAACTCAGCTTGAACTAGTATTTTTGTTAGAAATTCAATTTATTTTTATATAGCGCCTTTCACAACAGAGTCGTCCCAAAGCACTTTAGAGGGTTGTGTTGTGACATATGAAATATAAGTAGAGGGAGATACAGAACGGGGGGAAAAAAGGAAAGGAAGAAACGGAATAAAGAAAGCCAGAAGACAACGGAGGAGAGGAACCAAACACTGCCCAACCCCCCCCCCCCCCACATGGGGCAGACTAACATTACTGAAAGCAGAAAAGAGTGGACATGCTTGCTAACAGAGAGGTATATGCTGGGATTAAGAATGAAGACAGTGTCCATCAATGAGTCCGTTATCCATGCTGGCCTGTGAAGGCTGGCCAAGGTCTTTTCTCCATGTTGGGCTGTCAGGAGGCACTGAAGGCTGCACCCACCATGATACAGTTGGTAGGTCCCATTCGCGATGTCACCCCTCCATGGGACTGAACCAGGACTCCAGCTCAGATGGTGCCCAGCTGGCCATGTGGGAAGGCAGAGAGCATGGATGGTCAGAACATGTGTTGACACATAAACAGACAAGCATAGTAGATAAAAATGACATGTACAGCAGCAGCAGCAGCCATAGTTATGGTGTGTTAGGTTGCAGGTAAGCTAAACTGAAGTAATGGGTCTTCAGTCAAGACTTAAAGACCGAGACCGAAACGACATCACGAACAAAGGCTGGTAAAGCAGTCCACAATATAGGGGCCCAGTAGCAGGATGCTTTACTGCCCACTCTCACTTTATTTATATGTGGGACAATGAGGAAACCTGCATTCTGTGATCTGAGTGGACGATGGGGCTTGTGAACTTGAAGTAATTCTGTCAGGTAGGCAGGAGCTAGACCATTAAGTGCCTCATATGTAAGTAGGAGAACACTGAAGTCGGCTCTAAACCTAACAGGAAGCCAATGCAGGGAACTAAGAGCAGGGGTTATGTGTTCAAACTTCCTGCTCCTGGTGACAATTCGAGCTGCTGCATTTTGAATACGCCGCAAGGTATTTAGTGTGCAGTGTGTGCTCCCAGATAACAGAGCATTACAGTAGTCTAACCTACTGTATACAAAGGCATGTATCAATTTCTCTGTGTCTTGAATAGTAAGAAATTGTCGCAGTTTGGTGACTTGGCGTAGCCTTCAATACTGCATCTACATGTGATTTAAATGAGACACTTGTATCTAAGATGACACCTTCTAGGTAACCTGATTAAGGTTGCTCTGATTTGAGGATTTTAAAAACTATTTTCACAACATAGGTAGTCAAAATGACACATTAAACCGTATTACATTTAACTCATAATAATCAATCAACTTGTATGATAAGATATTTTACTCAGTTTTTGGTTAGTTTTAAATGCTAATCTGATTAAGTACCCTACAGGCTAAATCAACAGTTGAAACAATGTTTCGATTGATATGCTAAGGCAATGAGTTTGTGTGAATGACTCAAATATTTAGTAGTGACTCAGCTAGTGCTGAAGTACAAATCATGAACAAATATAGATGCTACTTAAGATGAAAGATGTGTCATGTTTCATTAATAATGACATCAGTATTTCCCTTGTGTCATTCATGACTTGTTCCTTCGGTGGTTCCTTTGTAGGTTACAAAGGTTTAGAGAATTAACAGATTTATAGTAAGAAAGTTTAGTACTTGCTTGAGATAAAAGATGTGCGACGATTCATTGATGATGAACAAACATCAGATAACTAACACTTAACTAACATATTAACACTTAGTAAGTAATGGCATAATGCTGCATTATCTGTGTCCCCTCAAAAGTGTTACTCTCCTTTGGTTAAGATAACCACCACAGTAAGCCAAGTATGTGAGACACAGACACTGTCCCCTGACACGTAGGACACAGGGGACTGTACTGCTATAACACTCTAATCCAGCCAACTTACAGCTGGACTTACTCTGCCAAGCACTGATCTGTTTCAGACCACTGGCACAATCCCAGAGAGAACAATCTTTATGATCCATGAAGTCAAAGCTGGGTTGTATACGATTCTTTATAAATCAATTAAATTATGGAAGCGTAGTAAACACATAAATTTTACCTCAGTACAAAGAACTATAATATTTAATTTAACATTGGACTATTGTAAATCCAATTTGAAATGCATTGATATTTCCTCTGGAAATACCCGATTCTTATTAAAATGCATAGTTAATGCTGTATAAATGCATGCTTGAACTGAACTATCTGCAATGAAGAAATCCTTTCATATAGGCTCAAAAGCATAATATATATATGAAGGTATTTATAGTGCACTATAGACAAGAGCTTCATAGAGCATTCATAATGAATAATAATTATTGCTATAAATGTGTTATGCCTTTTTATAAATAGTTATAGCTGTATTCATAATACTTTATGAATGCATTTTAGTGCATTATGAAGGTATCTATAATGCATTATAATGACTGCTTTAGTAAAGTGTTACCAAATTTTCTTTATTGTTGATCTGCTTACCCACCACCTTAGTGTTATCTACTTAAACAGTCTGAGCAATTAAGATTTTTAATGATGACACTGCAAAACTACCAGTTTGTGGGCTGGGCTACTTCAGCTTTAGGAGGAGTGTTTAGTGCAGATGGAGTGGAGGTTTATTGCACAAAAGGCACGTCCAACTTAGCGAACAGCAGTGTGGATCCTGAAAAGAGCAAACCTTACAGCTTCCTGCATTAGCAGGAGGTAACATAAAGACACATACTGTGAACATATTCCTCGCAAGTATTCTCACTTTTGTGTCTAATTTGAAAATATAAGGTTAGAAAATGACTAAAAATATCAGTCAGTGTACACTAAATAGATATTCTATTACCATAGAAGAAGGAAATCTACTGATCTGTCAGCATAGATGTTGCCAGATCGGCTTGTATTTTTCTTGGAGAGCACATTTCCCGCAGGCTCTCTGTGGTTGGCTTAACAGAGCAATAGCACCTAAAATAATAAATGATTGTATTTCTCATGCTAATAATGACTTTAGCCAGTAAGCATCAGGGTGGGACAGATCTTTCGCTCTTAGACGTTCAGTGATGATTGAAGATCCTTAACTGACTTAACCCAAATTTACGGCTCAACAAATGTTACTTCTTGAATTGCAGATGATTTGAAACATACAGAAACCCAACAAATATTAATTATTGATATTAAATATTACACCCAGGGGTCCTGCTAGAAATTTTGGGTCCCATGAAAGTATATCATATTGGGCCCCCAACCCAAACTAAAACAATTATATTTTTAGGGCCCCTGTCATAAAACACAATTATCAACTTACCTATTTCACTGCCACCACTCTAGTTCAGAATATTGCTCAAGGTTACAGCTGATCTGTGGCACACCATGATAATAATATCTAAAAACGAAACAATTTTACTTAAAGCTGTAATTGGTTATTAACATGGATTAATATAATGGATTAACATATCTTAAAACAGAAAGATTGTTCTGACAAAAGCAAAAATACATAGATTTCAAGTATATATTGCAGATGCAGCAAATATTGAAATGCTGCAGGTAAAAGTTCCAAGATGTTTTCTTTTTAGGTTAGGTTTTCTTTTTAGGTTAAGTTTTCTTTTTTATGTTAGATTTTCTTTTTAGGTTAGGTTTTCTTTTATGTTAGGTTTTCTTTTTAGGTTAAGTTTTCTTTTTAGGTTAAGTGTTTTTTTTTCCCAACCTGCATGTAGTTAGTTCACTCATTTTTCTTCTTAAACATACACCGACTTCTGCTATCAGCAAAATCTTTACCACTGGTGACAATGACTGATGTGTCATGCAGATAATGGTGGATAGATGATTGGTGTTTGATGCCATCTGCCTGAATGAAGGTTTCAGTTGAAATTAAAGCAATATAACACCCCACTACACCATGCATTGCAGAACCCTGAACACTGCCCCCCCCACCCCCCAGAAAAGACGTCTTTTGACAGCAAGCTTATGAACTGCCATTGACTCATGTATTTTTTTCTGCCAGTAAACTCAGAATGATGTGCTTTTGCAACAGATCAGCAGATCCTGATATTGTGACATTTCTACATTCTATAAATTGTGGCAATTCTGGTGATTTTTACTGGATTTTGCATATTTCACCAATTTTGTGTCCCCGTTAGAAGTTGATGTTCTATCTGGCGCCTAAATGCCAAGCTGAAGATCGAATTGCCTGAAAGTTTTCTTTAAATGGCAATATTCCTTAAAGGTGCTGTTCATTGTACCATAATAATGCCCTTCTCTTTTATCAATCCTTGGTTTTTTTTTTCCAAACTTAAAACTTTTTCAACTTTGCTATCATCATATACGTCTTCTTATTAAGTGGATCTGAAACAGAATGGCACATTTATAACCAAGCGATTACCTATGGTACGTGACTTTTTCCGAATGCTCTCTGACACCCTGACCCTTTTCCCTCACTCAGCCTTGTCTGCTGGGTTTTTGAAGTCCCTTGGAGGAACATTGCACTGCAGCAGGTGTTTGAACACTGACAGCCCCGTTCATCCCAGCTCTCCTCCATGTCTGGAACGAGTGTGCTCCCTTGGGTCGGCAGCAACAGAACGCAGAGTAGGGGGGTTGGGAAGAGGTCAGTTGCATGGTCACGGATAAAGAAAAGGAGCTTTTCTGTATCTGTCATAGGGTGGAAATCCTCCCAGATGCTTTTTGGGGCAACATTGTGACATTGATTTACTAAGTGAATTGGTATGATTTATGGGTGCTTAACGGTGATTTATTTCAAGTGTAGTGACCACATACAATATTTTTCTTTATGAGTAGAGGGGTGACAAATTAGACTGAAGTCATTAAGAAGAAAAGGTAAGGCAGAAAGCTCACTGTGTTTTTCAGCAGGAAAGGACACACCTTTCATGCCCTCTGGTTTTGAATGAGCTTTCAGACGTAAATTCAGTTTTAATACTATATGTGTATAAGTACACTCAGCTGGAATTGTCTGTAGGTGTAACAGTCCGCTCCTACAAACAGAGAATCGTGTGGGTGTGACTCAATACATGAGTATGCAGAAAAGGTCCAGAGGTTACTAAAATTAGATACATCAAAAGTGTCGGGGTGTTTTGCAAACCCTACAGATTATTTACAAGGTAATAAGACTGTTACATGTAAATTCTCCATCTGTTAGTGAGTTCTGAAGCAGTTAAAATAAAGCTTAAGTGAGAGAGAGACAGAGGTCAAAAGACTATGTGGCTCTAACTAACTGCATCTAATTAACTGAGACGTTATAAATGACCTGCTCTCTCACAACACTACACCCGATGCTCTTAAAGGCATAAAAGTCTAAACTTTTTCAGTTTATTACTGTAAATATTCCATGTAAATAACTAAATATACCACTATACTGAATATCCTCCCCCTCATCCACACTGCTACGAGGGATGGGATTCAGGAACCCTGTGACCCAAGACCGGATAAACCGGTATGGAAGATGGATGAAGGGATGGATGAGAGAGGTAGCGGTGAGGAGCACGCGCTGACAGCACCCACCACACGACGGACCACCTCAGAGATGAGAACCTGAGTACAGCCATGCAGAGATACCTCAGCACCACACTAGTCCGAATGGAACAGTGTGAGTTTTTTTCTGGTGGCTGGAGTGTAAATCCTGCAAATCAACCGCTAAATTTCCCTATAAGTTGGAGGAGCTGCTTGCAGGGCTGGATGTAGATTAACGTCACACCCAGGAGGAGGGCATGAAGAGATGGTAATTAAACATACTAAATGTAAAATATTCACCACTGTTTATTATTGTTTATTGCTCTTGTATTGGTACATTTGTGATGTATTTAATACGAGTCCGACTGAAGAGCCGTGTGAAAACATCGCTGCAGAGTTCTATGTTTATTACATGACCTGATATGCGTAGAATGCCAGGCAGCCTTTCATAAAGCACATTTAATAACCACAGCATCACTGTTCCACTACTTCCAATATCATCCAGTATCTGCCCTATTCACCTTCTCCACTTCTGCTCTCCCCTTCACCAGGTCACCAGATTATCCGCCTCCCGAATCCGGGCAGTTTGGTAGCTCCGGCTCTCAAGTCCACGGGCCACGCCAGGGAACGCACACTGTGAGCGATAATCGTGTTCCCAGAGCACACAGGCAAGAACAAGTGGGTGGCGCGCCCCCCCCTTGGCCTGTAGGCCTTCCACTCGCAAGTCACTGCGCTTGCAAATTACAGAACAGGTCGTTTTGACTAGAGCCCTGGTACCATCACACCAGAGCCGCTGGACGTCTCGCTAAGCCCCCGATCTGACATGTCCTGCAGTGTTACTGATTGCACCGTTACTGTAACATCTAATATTTAGAAAAATGGCATGTTTTGTTCGTCCACATAAAAAAATCCCATTTAATGTTATGTTGTATTTACACCTTTTTTAAGTTTCCATTTTTCTCTGAATGACATTTCCCTTTGACTTAATTTATACTTGATTCAAAATATCACAAAGACTATTATAATTAAGTACTTCATATTGCCAGCTTGTTATCAGTATTCATTGCTCACTATAGACTGCCTACGTCTGCACACTGAAGGGCCCGGTTACGCACAGGATAAGAAGGCGTGCCCTGCGTGGGTTTTTGCAGTGTGCCTACGCTCCGCATCTGAACATGTTCCACCGTATTTTTGTGTTCCTCTCGCCTGGACAGTCTTTCCAAGTGCCGTAATCTAAGTGCCATTCTAATGCTTACGTTTTGAATCATATATGCTGTTGAGTTGCAGGGAATCATTAGTGGGCCTTTTTAAGGAACAGCTGGAATCTGAAGTGAATATGTCATGCAGTGAATATGTCATGCAGTATTTCTCACAGAACCAACCGTGGCATCTCGCTCTGGAGCTTCCTGACTGCGATAACAAGGTTTAAGACCTAAGGCTTGTGAAAGGTTACAGCACCACCTAGTGCTTACAGTTAGACTTCATCCTGGCTCGTATTAAAGGGTTAATAGACTGAGTACATTATGGCATGGAGCACTATGGGTTATTTATTCTAGTGACATCTGTAACGACTGGTCTAGCCACAGGTTCCAAATTCTAATAAATATTTTAAGAATATAATACTTTGCTGTCATTGTGGCTAGTACAACATTTTGAGACCTTGAGTGCTCACTTATCTGCATTCACCCCATACTCGCCCCAGCAACAAATCCCCCAGGCCCATTGCATGAAGCATTTAAACAGCGTGTGCAAAGCATTTAAAGTCGGCCCACGGCTGGCCCGGCCCACGGCTTAAAAACCAAGTCCCCCTCCTGCCCGGCAATTGGTAGTTCTCTTCAAAGTCTGCCGTCAACCAGAAACCCCTGAAACGGCACGTCTTTTCCCACTGTGTAGATTACATCACTGATCATCAATGTGACTGTTTGAGGAGGGTGAGTCTTTCATCTGCAGAGAGAGCAAAGGCCCGTGAGATTAGCGCCGATTATATGCAGATTTGTCATCGTCATAAATCCACAGCTGCCCAGCTCTTCACATTTTTATATGTCACTTCAAAGAGTCCGTCACCATCTCTCTGCCTCTTTATTGCCTCTGTTCAACTGACAGTCGTCTTCGCTTAGGAATCCCCGTCTTTGTTTCCTGTTTTTGTTTGTCTTATTAAACAAACAAATTTTATTGTTAACTCAGAACTGGTCTTTCTAACACTGTAGTCAAGACTTATTCTCATGAAGGCCTGGAGGCAGATGAGGTACTGTACTTGGCCTTAAACCATGATAAATCAACTTCTTTTCACCCATGGGAGAGGAACGAGCGTTTGAAGACAAATGCCAGGTATTTTCTGAAGCAGTTCATCCACGCAACATAAGGGGCAGCCATAAAACATCCAGGTGTATTGTGAGAAATGAATCAGATGTTTGCATCTGTGTTCCAGCAACCAAGAAATTCACAGATCCAGTAGCAGAGGGGATTACACTGGAAGGTGGTACAGTATGTGGGGGGCCGCACATATAACAGGAGCTTGTTTTGCAAACCTCACCCACCTGACCTTTGTTGACACAATGATGATGACCTGTGTCCTGTGCCCTTTCATAATTCTTTTGGAATTAAGCTATTTTTGGCAAATCTGGGCTTCCGTATTTTCCAGGTTTGTCAGTATTTGTCAGCCCCCATCATGTGCATTGCTCAAAAACGCAGGTCAGCAGACTTTCCAGACAGCAGCCCACATCCACACGGAGCATTTATGTTTTTGTGGAGGGACACATGAAGAGACAGTCAGTCTCCAAGCATGCAGAGATGGTAGAGATGGTACAGGCCATCTTCTGTATTAATCAGTGTCGGATTTTTGTTGGTGCCGACTTTATTTTGATGTACTGTTCATGTGAATTTAGCAAACTTGACCTCATGGGAACGCTAATGTAAGCCTTCAACACCCATGTGTAGCTAAACACTGACTGGACCATTAGCTGGTCCTGTGTTAATACTGCATTGGCTGAATTGGCTGATAGTGAGCTTGAACAAAATTAACCCCGAGTGAAATTTTAATTATATCATTTTGTACATTTGCATGCAAGCATAATATTATCAGAAAGTGAACATAAGGTCTAGTAAACTGAAGATGTTTCCTTTCCCTCAATCTAGTTGGTTTGCTAAATGTTAGGAAGACAGGTTAAACTACCAGAAATGTGACCTTTAACGCTGACTGATTGCTGAGTTGTGTATTCAAAGTCTCTATAGGAACCAAAGCCCCACCTACTCTCATGTTTTGAACTCATGCTTTGTGACGCTCGTAAGAATGTGACAATTAACTTCTTATAGTTTGATTTTTAATGTTTTAAAAACCAGGAGATACACTGTATTATCCAGTATAACTGTATTCTTGCCGTCAAAATAATCATTCCCAACAGGCAACTTTGTTTAATCCTTTTACATAAGTTCCGCAGTATTATACATTACATTGAAAATGCTGGAAATCATTTGTTCGGTGAGACACTGTGTCGCAATACCTCTGTGTTTAGCTCAATGCTGGTTAAATACTGCAGAGGAGTTAAAAACATTATTTATATCCAGATATTTATATTCATTGTTATTTATCTCAGCTGTGTTTCACCTTCGGTGGGCGAAACGGTTCATTCCTGAGCAGAAAAATGTACAGATTCTTATCAGAATGTCCAGACGGCGGGCGAAAGGCTTGCTGAGTGACGGTCTTCCAAATCGCTTTTCCATCGCTTGCAGATGTTTCATAAAAACGCCCGACTACTGAAGAAGGTGCTCGTCACAAGAGCCTCATGAATCGTCACTCTGGGGCCCATTGGGAACCGCCGGGGCCACCTGCGGGGCCGGAGAGAAGCACTCCATAACTCTGGGTGGTGGGGGTGGAGTAGGGCTGGGGGGGGTAACACCCCTTTCATCCTCTCAGGATCTACGTGCTCCAGCTGTTCACAATTTATCACGCTAGTATCTAAGGGGGACGACTCTGCAGAAGTGCAACCCAGTGGACCGCACTGGATGTGGCTCGTGGTCCCCGGGGAACAGACCGGATCGGAGGTGCTGGTCGCCAGGACAAGCTCCTTGGCTTCATGTGCCAGGGATAAATACCTCATAAAGATTAATGGCTTGAAATTGAGCCACACCATTTTTAGACCATCAAAATGCATACGGCCAATGATGAGCATCTTGGTAGAGTTTGTCTAATGATACTAATTGGATTTTAATCAAATATTCGTTTTAATTTGCCAAGAGTGCGTAAATCTTTAGTCTTCAGACTTCCACACTGGTTTACTGACCAGGAATGCTCATAATACTAGTGGAAAAATGACCCACAGCGAACCATGAGGAAGCATTTAAAATATGCAAAAGTTCATACACAATGTGTTGTCAGACACCATGAATAGGATAATGTTGCAATATAAAATTATAATGTAGTCTATAAATTTGTTACATTATTGCATAATGCGGTGTTATTACATAATGCGTTGTTACATGGTGGGTAATAACGCAATATGTAATAACATCGCATTATGTGATAATAATTTGTTATGTTTAGTCGAGTTATTAAATAATGTGGCATTATTACATAATGCATTGTTACATCTGTCTGAGTTTAAATGTAAAACACACATAAGAGTAAATGTCTGCCCATTTGCTACCCCGGAAGTAGAACCTCTCCCAGACTCCAACAGTGCCACCTACAATGTGTGTCACTCACAGGGCATGGGCCCAACCAGACTGCATTGTTTAATAGATCAGGAAGAGCAGATGCAGGACAGGTGCCACAAATGAATGCACATGAGAGGAGTCACCAGGGGTCAGAAGTCACGGGGAGCGAGGCCTTGGGCGGCCAATAGCTGATCCGACACGCGTAGGAAGGAGAGACAGGCACCTTGGCCTGGCACCTGTTTTCACCATCCCGGCTCGTTTTCTCTCATCTCCCTGCATTTTACACCCTTTAATTTCATTTTGTAGGGACAAATCTCCCCCCCACCCCCACACCAACTCAGCCACCCCAAGCGAGAGCGCATTCCAGCCATTGCACTGGGGGTTAGGGGACGGATCTGAGAGAATTACCCCCAGCTGAGGGAAATGACAGCCCCCCCCCCAACCCCCACCTCTCTTCTGGAAACTTGAGAGCCTGTCAGAGAAGCACAGATAGCACGGCCTAAATACTTTCTCAGTGCCCATCCTGGGCCATCCTTCTTCATTCCCTCATTACCTGTTACATGTTACACGCTCAGATGAAAATCCGAGGAGGTCAATGAATGAATGAATGAATGAATCAATGAATGAATGAATCAATCAATCAATCAGTCAGTCAATGGATGGATATCCATTTATTAAACCAATTTTCATGATGAGAGTCAATGTGATTATACCATGTTTTATTAAATAATTATTGTCATATTTTCATGCTTTTTGGATCATCTTTTAGTGTATTGTGTGAAAAAGTTTTATACTTCATTAGTGAAGTGAAGCGCGTCTCTTAATGCTGATGTTATCTTTAATCCCTAAATGCCTCGTTGACCCTTATTGCACCATGGTCTCTGCATTCCTGGCTGACGTTGCAGTCTGAACGAGGGACTATCACCTCCATCTTATTCTCTTCAAGGCTATTCCCTCCCAGCCTACCATCCATCATGACATCACTGTTCAGCTTGGCTCATCCACACTGTCTCCATCAAGGAATGCCTGGAACCGAGCGGTAAGGATAGACAACCAGCGCATAACAGGAGTCTCCAGAATTTGCAGATTCATCCTGTATAACATGAGGAGGACCAGGTCTCTTCTGTCTGAGTATGCAGCTCAGCTTCTAGTCCAGGCACTTGTTACTTCACAAGTTGACTATTGCAACTTTCTACTAGCAGGTCTGCCAGCTTGTGCTATCAGGCCACTGTAGATGATCCAAAAAGTAGCAGCACATCTGAAATTCATCCAACCTAAACATTCTTGTGTCACACCCTTCTTTGTCTCTCTTCACTGGTTCCCTATTGACAGTTACATCAAGTTCAAGTCCTTGGTTCTGACTTACAGGTACATCAATGGACAGGCACCCATGTCCATCGAAACGCTCCTCAATACCTATGTCCCATATTGCCACCATCAGTCAGCAAATGAACCCGGCTTGGAGCGTCTTTGTCTACACAAGAAGTGTCACACCACTTTGGACAAAAGCGTCTGCTAAATTTGTACATGTAAATGTAAAAGTATATTTCACACTCATTCAAACATTTGTGACTAATAAGAATAGTTCTTTATGTTGGTTGTGTCTTTAAAATAACACTCTTTAACACAGACACACTGTTGCATTCAGCAGATTTATTTTATTATTTTATGAACTTGGTTTATGTTAAGATCTCTCTTTGGAATGTTTCCAGCTACATGGGATCTTAAAGTATGGCATCCCATTTCCAGAGGGAAGACTGGGATCTGTATGCTCCTTGGGCAGCCATTCCTGAACAACTGGTGCTGGCACTTCTTACTGGAATTTGCACTGAGGCCAGTGTGTAGTGTCTGGAATTCCTGCTACACTAAACTGGCATTCAACTCTAGAGATAAGCCTGATACTGCTAGATGCACTTGAATTGCATGTGCGAATCACAAGGCTCCTTCTGAAATGGACTTTTTTCCACATTTCCAGCTGATATTTCAGATAAAACAACAAAATTATATCTGTAAAAACCTGCAGGGAGTCACACACACACACACACACACACACACTGTCATGCACGCGCACATTTTTTTTTTTCAGGGCATTTCATGCAACACGTGATGGTGCAGCCAGAGGCACTGCTCCAGTTTGAGCTGCAAAATAGTTTTTGGTGATGAACACCAGCATTCCTGTCATGTTTGTCATGGGGAACCGGGCTCCCAGAATCACTGGTAGCTCAGATGGAATTCAGTCCAACCAGTCTGAAGACGAGTTTTCATAAGAAAAGTCTCACTTAAGGGAGCCTGCACAAGGATAGGAGTTCTAAATATACACCCTCCGACAATCAGGCAAGTGTTCTTGCATTATTTTCTGAATCTATAAAAGAATAATCCACTTTCAGTTTTGTTGTGTTTCGTAATGTCTAAATTTAGCACAAGTGCCACTTGAAACAGTACGATACTGCCATCTAGTGGTTATAAAAAGCCAACCCAAACTAAAACAGAAAAATTAACATGGGCTGAATTGTACTCATTACTGAAACACCTGCTTAATGATTGCATGTAATGGCCGTCAGGTACACAGTCTCATGATTCACTGCACACTATATGCTGACCACAGTACAATCCAGCCCTCCAGCATCATCAGGCTAAAAGGTAAAACATTTAGCATAAACCTGTCTCACTGTCAGCGATTACACATTTATCTACATGCTTTTCTTGATTCATTTTTCTCTCAGGGGCACATTTGTTTTGAGAATATTTTTGGGTTTTTGTGGAAGATTTACAAAAGCACATGTCCATTCATCCATCACAAGCAGTGGCGTAGATTTAGGAGGGTTTGATACAGTGGAATCCGCTTATAGTCTGGGTGAAACTGACCACAATAACCGCACAATCGTACAACACAATATTGTACATAAAATATAGCTTATTGTAATTTCGCCATTGCATCTCGTGGCTCATTTTTTGGCAGTTTACTATATGTCTTTATTTGTCATTGAGAGAAAATGACTTTCCCCGTCATGTTTTCTGCGCACGCAACATTAGCCTGAGGTACCCGGAAGCAGACGGGTTACTGCATAGTAGTAAAGTAAAGTAAAAAAAAAAAATAGCTTAGTTTAAATTTTTTCCGTATGTTGTCATATATGAAAAGACTCAAAATGAACACTGTAAGTGGACTACTTGATTACTATAAGCGAATAAACAGTATTTGTGCAGGAATGATTCTGTCCCAAGCTTTTTGATCCAAGTAAGCGGTTGATCAATATGACCATGATCACTATAAGCAGGTTCCACTGTACTGGGGTAACACAACCTAATCATTTAATTTAAATACTGTGGACTTTGTTGGGAGGATGAATGAAGCCAAATTAAATACTGGGGGCAGGGGGGGGGGGGTACTCAGAGTTCCGTGGTTCGCAAGGTCCATAGAAACAGAAAATTAAGAGAAAATACTTCGGTTTTCCCTTGTATTAAAGAAGAATAAATAAGACATGATCACATAACATGTCACACTCACCTTCAAGAACACTTGGGGGAGCTGTTCTCAGCCCTCGGCTCCGCCCATCCATGCCCCCACCCTGCATGGTACAGAGACGCACCCCCAATGCAAACTGTTACCTGGCTCCCACAAAGACAGTTCCAGTTACTCTTTTCTTTTTATGCGACTTCCCACGTTACCCCATCAGTGAATGTATGTATCTGTTCCCTACAGTTGTTAAATGGAGAGGATCTTCTTCGCGTGCTGCTTCTCCAGGTTCACCCACTGCAGCAATGAACCAGGAAACAGCCGAGGCTATTTAAAGATGATGGAAGGACCTTGTTATGCAACCCAGCCGGGCCCGGCCACCCTTGGGGACAATGGACCGGTCAAACTTATTAAATCTCCTCTGCAGATCGAACCACTAGCAGCATCACCGTCTTTTTACCACTGGCAAGTTATCCCTATGCACAGCTGGAGCCAGGCCTGAGTCAAGCTTCTTTTTTTATACATCATCAGGCCACATTCTTCCACTGACTGTGATCTTATTTTGCCTCCTTGTACTGACAGTGAAAGTGGTAGGAATGGGAGCCATTGGGGAACAGCTACTTAAACATCACACTGATATTTACCCTGAGCCCCAGGACAGGTTGAGTTTTCTGCCCTCTGCTGGCCATATAAAGACACGTCCAGCACCAGTTCACTCTCATTAGCACCCCTGTACCGTCTTCCAGCAGTCTTCCTTTGATTGTGGTACTTCTGTGGCATGTTAATCGTCCCATTTAATGAACTGAACAGACTTGCTATTTTAAAAAGAAAAATGAGAAGCCATCTTTTCTGACCTCGAAACGGATCGTCCCCAGAATAATGACAATGTGGCAGTTAACAAATGGGCTAAAGGTAATTTTTTAATGGGCTGGATATGCAGGGTAAGAAAAGTCAAGGCCGAACAGACCAAATGATGTGTTTCACTTCACAGCCATTAGGGGGCAGCTGAAACATGAGAGAATTCTTTAAGAAGCAATTCTGCACTATGCTTAGTAAAATCAGGAACTAGGAAGTGTACAGGAATGAGAAATTTTAAATAATCTGATTGCTTTCTCATATCCTTATGCTTTCACAATTACCTGAATCATCTTAAAATAATCGACCTACTTACTATTAAAAACAGCAAACATGCTTTATTTGCCATTTGCACAAGTACAGGTACTGTACATTGGGATGCTTGTCTTTGCTGATCCGATCTTCCTCTCCTTAGCTGGTGGGGGGACACAGCACAGACTCAGCTAACATGCATTACCCCTGGAGCTGGGAGAGGGTTAAGGCCCACGGACATGTGACTGTTCCACCAAGGCCAGGGCCTGAACTGGCAATCTTTTGATCATAGGCACAGAGACTTAACCCCACGAGCCACTCCCTATTCCCACTGTCAGTTGGGTTCCCCGCTTGCTAATGTAAACAGCCTGCCCCCAAAAGTCATGTAACTGTAACTGCATGCAGCATGCAGCCAGGACCTAAGGTGATTTTAAGCATGGTGTGATTGTTGGTACCAGACATAGCGGTTCCAGCGTCTCAGAAACAACCATCATCATGGGATTTTCATGTCCAGTGTCTAGAGCTTACAAATAACAGTGCAACCAACAATAAACGTCAAGTCAGAGGCAGTTATGTAACAAAAAAACATCTTACTGGCAGAAGAAGAATAGAATAGTATAATAATCAGATGGTGTGCAGATAGGCTTCTCTGAACAACAAACATTTACTATAAGATCAATTCTGGAAGGAAAAGTAAGTCCTATCCAGTACAAGCTAGGTCTACATAAGTGTCCACTGAGTGTAAGTCCCCAATTAAGTGATTACACAACAAAGGTAATTAACACCTGCAAGAAAACAAGTGTTAAGCTATATCACAATATTAACGATATTCAGATTGGTGACAATGTGAATGTTCATAATCATGATACAATATGTTGCTTGTATATTCATATATAAATATCATATATGCAATAGTTTATATCGCCCAGCCCTAACAATATGATTATATTGACAGAATGTGTGTATGGTGAAAGTTACTCATCTAAAAGGAAGAAGCGTATGATTTTCAGCTGTACTTGGTCTCAGGAATAACCCTCTGAAGTCAGAAATCTGACACATCACATCATTCCTGTAATACAGGCAAGTGATCAGGCATATAAGCATATGACTACACAACGATTTACTCAAACTTCAACCTAATTATTATTAATGGGGTGTTTTTAAATGTGCTTTAATTTAATACATAGTTTAAGCAAACTGAGCATAGTGGCTATGTCTCATTGAGCGTTTATAAAAAATAAACAGCAGCGCTTAAAATATCAAAGGTAATGGCTGGACTCAAAGACGAACTTTCAATGTCATCTCAATTTCCGCACATACACAGACACATTAAGAGAAAAATACCACATACAACACGTACAAGTTGGACTCCTTAAATTTACTTTTAAATTAACGACATACATCAAACACTTATTGGACGTTGCCAAAATATATTATTAAATGCCAGAAAAATCGTTTTATAAAGTAAACCAAACTGTTAATTGCACAAATTTCACACATAGTCGCCTGTGAGCGGCACACGTTCTCCTGAATAAATCCTGCGGCAGGAGTAACGCGCGTAAACATGAGAGCCGACAGCGAACCATCCCTGTAAAGTCCGACGCTTCTTCGCGTCGACTTGCCCAGCTACCTCTTTCATCTGAATTAGCGTAGGCTCAGTATCATTTAAAGTTTTGCGTATTTCCTTACAAAATGTGCGTATTCTGCGTTCTAACCTTTACGGGCCGATTTAACCCGACTGAACTGTTTGCAATGTGAACAATACTGCCCACTTGCGGCCACTTACAGAAACTACAGACGCTCCTCCGTCAGGCACTGCAGCTCCATTACCCCCCCACCTCCCCCCAAACTGTACAACTTCCGGTAAAACTCCATACAAATGGTTGTAACAAGTATAAAAATAGTCATTTGGCTTCTTAAAAAAAAACCTTAAAATTGAAACCTGTATAACAAATATTTTTTATAGAAATTACTACAAAAGTATTTTTTTCTTCACAGAAATTAAAATACTGCTGGTTTTGCTTTGCTACTTGATGGCACAGTATTTACCAAATAAGGACAGTGGAGACATGAATTTCCCGTAGGAGAATGACATTCTGTAACTGTTTGGCGACGCTGGATCCAATCCCAGGACAGGTCCTGGGGGACAAGGCAGGGGACACCTTGGACAGGTTTTCAGTAGAGTCCAGACTGTCCATCACAGTAGAGACATGCTCTAGAGGGAATCTGAACACCAAATCAACGTGCATCTCCGGAGAGTGAGGACATGCAAACTGCACGCACACACACACATACACACACACACACACACGCACACACACACACACACAGGTTTGTAATTATATCTTTGTAGGGACTCCATTCATTTCTATGGGGAAAACTCTAATACCAACTTGATGAGTTTAACCCCTACCCAGCCCTAACCTTAACCATTAGTAACCAAATAACATACAAGACTTTTGCCATTTTTACTTTTTTGATTGCATTAACAGATCTTTGTGGGGACCTGAAAAATGGTCCCCGTAACGTCAAAATAACAGGTTTTTATTGCATTGAGGGGAACATTTATACCCCAGCCTCGAGATCACTGCCAAGTCCTCCCCCCTCATTCCGGAATCCCCACCGGGGGCCACTCAGCCGAGCCATGGGCGTGAGGACCTTGCAAAGCCCCCCAGGGACAGGTCAGGGTGCAGGGAGCTCATGCAGGGAAGCTGGTGCAGCGGCTCCCCCTGCTGGTGGGAGGAGGACAGCGTGCAGGAGTCCTGGAAAAACGCGTCCATGTCACCGGTGCCACTCTGAAACGTAGATAAACATGAAAATTAACAAGCAAGAGAGCGAAAGCACACACACTCCATAGACACACTCCATAGACACACTCCACAGACACTCCTGTCAGGCAAAAGTTCCAGAACAAGCATTTTAACCTAAGTAATTGCTGTCTTAAATGGTTTTCTAAGAACAGTTTGAATACACTCCATTGATAATATACACACACGGCCCGCCATCATCACGCTAATAATACTGCAATGAGAACTAGCACAGTGTAGCAGCTTTTGCTTTTGGACAGATCTGCATACTGTAGTAATCCACATCCGCACACCCCCTGTACCTGTAAGTGGGCCTGCGGGGGCACCGGACTCTCCCCCAGGCCAGGCAGTTCAGCAGCAGACACACGCTGAGACACGGGCGGGTGGTTGTCAGTGGTGCACACTTCGCCCCCGACTCCTCCCAGCTCGGGGATTCCCAACAGCTCCTCCAGGTCCAGTGCAGGGAAGTGGTCCTGCAGAACCACGGGGGATTTGGGCAGCCGGGCTGAGAACAGGCCATCGGGGTCCAAGCCCGGCCCGTCCTGGTCGTGCAGCTCTGGGGGTGGCCCCTCCACAATGAAGCATCCATATAATGGGGGGGGCAGCATCTGCAGGTGGGGCTGATCCAACCTGAATGAGGAAGGGTGTCCATTCATGGCGTCCATGGCAACAGAAGAGGGTGGGTCCCCGCTGACCTGCACGTGGCTCAACCTGTGATGTAGCTGCTGATGTGGACAGTCGGCCAGGAGATCATCCCGATGCATTAAAAGCTGCGGTTGCTTACACACATGCGGGTGATGCTGCTCCGCCGCCCTTCCTCGTGTCCATGCTTCCAGGGACGCGTCCTGCCGGTCGGGTGCCGGTGGGCACCGTGGCGGATCCGGAGGCTGCTCCTGACGGCTCTGGCACAGAGGACTGTGAGGTTTCTGGCACTGCGTTACACACGCTGCCATCCCAGAATCGCCGGCGAGCACACGGTCGGACTGGATCGCGAGGGATTCCCCTACGTACGCCAGAATCTCATCGGCTACATCTGCGATATCGCCGTTTCCAGGCGTGTCCTCTTTGAAGAAGGCCTCGTCTCGCTGGAGGAGCTCGAGGTCCTCGCTGCACACGCCCAAGCTGCTCATCAAAGTCCACAGGTCGCCGTTTTTATCTTCTTCTGATCGGTTATCCGGTTCTGCGACAATACTTTCCGGAAATATCAAATGGTTCTGGTTCCAGTCACTGTGAAATATGGAGCCCGCGTCCCCAGCGGTGTTGGGGAGCTCGCCAGACTGGAGGGAGGTCTGCTCCTGCCCTGGAAGGCAGACATAGATGGAGTCATCCTGCTTCAGCATAGCACCCAGGAGGGAGTCGGGGTCCAGGGACCCCTCCCCAGAAGGGACTCCGCCTCCCAGGCCGGCATCGCTGAGGGACCTGAGGAAGCCGGAGTCATACAGGAGTGCCTCTCCCGTGGCGAAGTGAAACGGCAGCCTGAGATTGCGTTTTCTGAGGTTGTCCTTCCCCTCTTCATCCCTGAAGACCAACAACACAATGGAAAAATATTAAAAATAAGAAAACGTTTCCTTAATATGGATCCCCAAATACAGGAGAGAGACTCCCTGTTTCACTAACAAAAGAGTCGTTTTATTGCAACACGAAGGAGAAAAAAACTTGGGGGTTGGTGGCAGGATTGGCACTCCAGACACTGGAAAAAACTGACACTGGTCCATTCGGACTGGTGTGGTGCTGAGGTATCACTGCATGGCTGCACTCAGGTTCTCATCTCTAAGGTGGTTTGTCGTGTGGTGAATGAGGCAACGCGCTGTAATCAGTGCATGCTCCTTACGCGCTGTAATCAGTGCATGCTCCCTACGCGCTGTAATCAGTGCATGCACCTTACGCGCTGTAATCAATGCATGCTCCCTGCGCGCTGTAATCAATGCATGCTCCTTACGCGCTGTAATCAGTGCATGCTCCCTGCGCGCTGTAATCAGTGCATGCTCCTTACGCGCTGTAATCAATGCATGCTCCTTACGCGCTGTAATCAGTGCATGCTCCTTACGCGCTGTAATCAGTGCATGCTCCTTACGCGCTGTAATCAGTGCA
>JABJVO010000132.1:18574098-18586415 GCA_026770805.1 Boulengeromyrus knoepffleri | reverse complement strand
AATACAAATACAAATACTTTTCCCCCCTCAACAAATACAAATACAGATACAAATACCGGCTGCTTTGCACACCCCTACTGTAAGCTAAACTGTGACATCATGTCCAAAACAAGCATTCAGTTCAGTCTAGTTCGTGATTTATGAGACCGCTGTTTATCAAGATCAATCAACATATGACAAATATCTTAGTTATAAATATTAACAGTTTCTTCACCCATTTCCATTAATCTAACATAAACCAGGTAAAGTAAAACTAGTTTTTGGGTTTTCCAAAAGTTAAGAAAATCTGTCCCCATGTAAAATGCTAAGATGGAGATGGAATCAGACGAGCAGGAAACGGATGTGATGCATTCGTGACCTTAATGTCAGGCCTTCAACTTTCAGAGCAAACAGTCACCTGATGGAAGCCGAGGTAGTCCTTTATGCCAGGAGAGACGTAGAAGATCATCCCATCGGCACCAACCACCAGCAGGAAGCCATTTAGCACCTGAGGGGGGTTGTGAAGAACAAATATAACTGCAAACAAAAAGCCACTTTTATTTAGAGTAGAAGTGAATATGCATTTTAAGGCAACAATGTCAATATTAAATATGTTTAAAATAATCCAGTGTCATTAAAATGTAGCTTAAGAGGAGAAACAGCCTCTTAAATGAGGTCATGTTTTCAGGTCTGGGTGTTTTTAAAAGCAAAAACTGAACATGACCGTCTCAGAGAGCTCGGCATGGCACTTCTGCACATGGGATTTCCGCATGCAGACACCCCAGGACGCACCTTCAGCAGGAGCTCCGCCTCCAGAAGCTCCTCCCCCTGCAGCCTGGGGCCTCTGGCGTCCGAGGATCCGAGCACCACTGGAGCGCACAGACATTGACACAACTTAAGACTGGTGCACACGTAAGGAACTGAGGTCCGATTCAAGTGACCGACGCAACAATTCATCAACATCACGCACTCAGCCTCCGGATCAGCTGACACCACTATCAGAGGTCAGAGGTCACGTTCGCGCGACAGCCCAGTGCACACAGGAGACAAGATGCACAGCCTGCGACGGGGATCGGTCACCTGCAAACTGTATTACATAAGTGAAAGTGACTATGTGATGACGATTTTGCCAGAAGGATGACATCTAATCAAATCACGTAGAGAATGTCTGGGGTCCATTTGACCTGAATCACACGGTGTTTGTAGAAAAACCACAAAAATGGCCTGAACTGAAGCCCCATGTTCACAGAAGCTCTGGAAATGAACTTACGGACAGAGACAAGAGCGTGACAGATTTGCAACAGCACTTATATTAGGCACTAGATCAGACTGACTGCGAAATTATACATCCTGTTATTCTTGGCCATAGTCCAGCACAGGAAACGCAGGCTTATTCACTTCCTATAGAGTTTTCTCACCTAAGAGAGCAGGCTGAGCCCAAGATAAGCTAACCTGGAGGAGCATCTAGAGACATTTCATTACCCAAAAATGGGCGTCGCCAATGGGACAAGCAGCTGTGATTGGGGCCAGGGCTCTGATTATCACCTTTGCAACTCATTAATTGGCCATTTATAAAATACAATTCTACTTAACTGACTGCACTATCAGCCAATAAAATTAAAATATCGTTGAAACAGGAGGACTATCTGATACGAGAACAGGAGTACAACTGCGCCTAAGGTTTTAAGTGTTCGATGAACGCTAGGAAAGTCAGAGTATGTATGAATCGGCCAAATCATTTGGGGTCCCATCGTAAAGCACAAAATAAGCAAGCATTAATTCTAATTCAGGTATAAACACAGCTTATGACCTGTGTAAGATAAGAGAACTATGAACACCTCCACAGCCCCGAAGGTTGCAGGGAGTGTAGAGTGTTAGTGACCTACACCAGCAGACACCATAAGACTTTCCATTTAAGAATCTACTGCAGATATTCCTCAAAATCATCTCTACGGTGATTGTGAACACGACGCATGGTGTCATGTAACTAAATCTGACGTGTGTCCCAAACTCTTCCGGCCACAAACTGCCCCCATTCTGGCTGCCATGGACCCCCACCCCTTACTTACCTCCGAAACCCCTGGCCAGCAAACCGCATTTGATCATTTCCGCATTGCGAGCTACTGGATCAGCAGACTTTCAAATCAGTGCAGACAAATTCCTCTTGCAAGTCAAATGTTTTTATGGAGACCGTAAATATATATCTATCAGGCACACTTTTAACTTCTATCTAAGACTTCTGCAGTCAGAAAGTCACCAGTTCAAATCTATGGTCAGCATAGTGTCCACACCACTGTCGGCTCCTTCAGCAAAGCCTTTAACCCCAAATGACTGTACTCTGACCCCCACGCTTTGCACTCAGCTCTGCGTGTCTTATAAGCACACAAAATGGAACACGTGAAAGCAAACGAACTGCTATATTTTGTGGCTTCCGCAAGGACAAAGTATTGTTTTTTTTAAACAAAACATGCATTTCTCGTGACATCAGCAGCACGTGTTTGCATTCCCTGCATTCCTGCATGATACAAACTGCACACATGGAGCAACAGCGTGTTCATTAAAGCTATTTTAGACATTGACATAAAGACACCCGACGCACCAATGAAGGCGAGACAGTGTAACAACAGACACACGCAGTATTTTTGCTCTCTGAAATATAACTCTGTGCCCTTTTAGTTAGATATTGTTCACAGTGCAACTTCAGTTCAGGTTGTTCTCACACAAATA
Source organism: Boulengeromyrus knoepffleri (assembly GCA_026770805.1). Classification (NCBI taxonomy): domain Eukaryota; kingdom Metazoa; phylum Chordata; class Actinopteri; order Osteoglossiformes; family Mormyridae; genus Boulengeromyrus; species Boulengeromyrus knoepffleri. The sequence continues at coordinate 18,583,709 of JABJVO010000132.1, read as the reverse complement.
TTTAGTAACAGACCAAGAACAAATCAATTTCTTTGTAGCTTTTGGGTCTGGCCTCTTATTACATTATTCTGCCTGGCTGACATTTGGTTGTTTTCTCATGCCTGGTTTTAAGCAGTGTTCTGCTACAGCTATATTGCAGTTGTCCTTCATAATATGTAGCTAATATACATTAGGGCTGGGTGACAGTAATAAAATATCGCACTGTGATTATGAATATTCATATCGTCGTTATGATATAGCCTAAACACTTGTTTTCTTGCATAATTAACAGTTATAATGCACTATTTCTACAGAAATTCCATCAAGGGATGAGTCTGTTGTTGGCATAATTCATTATTATACCATGTTGCTATTATTATTAGTGATTATTAGTAAAATAATTTGGTCATGATAATCAGAAAAATTCAAAACCACCTGTCATATTTTACTGTTTTCTACATATGGATTTTAGAATATCTTGATAAATATAGATATTGTGAAAATATGGTGCAGCCATGTGATACCTCAGCACCACACCAGTTCAAGTGGAATAGAACAGTGTAAGGCTGTTTTTCCGGTGGCTAGATTGCCAATCCTGCCCCTAACCCCCAGTTTATGAGGCTGAATGTACGTTAACATCATAAACAGGACAGAACAACTGCAGGTTAATGGCCCAACGGAGCAGGATCACTCCTGGCATTCATGAGACTTGAACCAGCAACCTTCCGATTGCTAGCACAGACCCCTAGCCATACAGACATAAAACACAGAGTTAAAAGAAAATAGGACATACACACGCTTTAATCAGGAAACCCCTATTTAAGGCGCTTTTCCACTGACATACAGGAGCTGAGCCATACGTGGTTACAGCGCGGTTCCAGCGCAGTTCGGTTTTCCACTGCTCTTATCTTTAGATAATCAATGTGCAGAACACTGGTATCTCCATGCATTTCAGCATTTCAGCCAATCAGCTGCTGGTGACCAAACCAGCTCGGTTTGACTTTGCAATGGAAAACGGGCAGTTTGTGGTAGGACTCGGGTACGGCTTGGTTCTTGGTGGCAGTGGAAAAGCACCATTAGAGCACATGCTGGGGTAGCTGCTGGGAGTATTTCTAATTATGCACTTTTCATATGTGTTCTTCGGCTGACCTGTTTATCAAGACTGTGAAGATGAGAGGACACGTCACATTTACCTACATTTCACTGAAAGGATTCAAGGAAAATACTCCAATTTAAGTGTTTATTTTTTAATAAAATCTTTAAAATATTCAAAAACACAAGTTGTGCGATATGAAACCCAGCCATTCTTCTGCAGCCTTGTTACTGTAGTATAGGGCCCTCAGCCCCCGCCAGCAGGAAAACCCTCCATGACCAGCTGATTCTAATGCCTTAAATAAACAGTCCCTTAGGCTTAAACAATCTGTGCAAGCAAAACATTAAGATATTATCACAGGCAGGATCTCAGAGTTGCTCACATGCAAGCCCCCTTTGCCCATGGAGCCCCCCCCCCCCCACACACACACACACACACACACACACACGTACTACAGAATCACATCAGTGCTTCAAATCCCTGGTATTCAGCTACACAGGTCAAGGTTTGCGGTCTGAGCCAAGAGCTATCTAAGTGTTTCGCAACCCGTGTCTGCAGAGTCAAGAGTTCAACAAAACTATTCCAGATTACTCACGCAAGCCCCCACGGCCCCCCTCCCCCGGGAGTCTGTCTAAACAGCGGCACAGTGGGGAATGTTCATAACGCAGCAACCGTCGAAACAAAACAAGCCCCGACAGAAGGAGAAAGCCGCACGGCTCATGCAACCTTAAGGACAAACGTAGTGGGGAAACAATAAGCGCGGAACAATATCCCTGTCAGCGCCACACTGCTGTTACACGTCAGCTACTCCAGCCACTTTAGCTCATCATATGTTTCCCTTTTTAATTTATTATCTATCCATTCATTCATTTTTTTATCTGCTTATCCTGGAACTTATCCCAGACAACATAGGGCTGGGATACACCCTGGGCGGGATGCCAGTCCAGGCCAAGGCATCTTTATTTATTATTATATTACATATTTATGACTTAGCAGGTGGGGCGGCATGGTGATGCAGTGGTTTGTACTATAGCCTCACAGCCCTGATGACCAGGGTTCTAGCTTCCCCTCCATGCCCTCCCATCTCCTATGTGTGTGAAGCTTGCATGTTCTCCCCAAGTCGCTGTGGGGTTCTCTCCGATTTCTCCCCAAGATCCAAAGACATGCTAAGGTGAACTGGAGTTGCCAGATTATTCCCTGATTGCATAGAACAAGTGGGTATGAAAAATCACGGCCTCACCGGTGACATCACTCGGATCAGCTGTGGGATTTGAACCCGAAACGTAACTGTATGAGTCGTGACCCACAGAGACAAACACTCCCACTGGTGCAGGAACAACAAACGTTACCTAGAAGCTGCTTCGGTGTGTGATAACCATGAATGGAGAGCCAAACCCACAACGCCCTCGCAGACGGGCCCAGATGCTGCGTCGCCGTCCTCCAGCGCATGCGGAAGGACGGATGTCTGCACAACTGCGGCTGCAAACCGCCCCCAGGACGGTAACGGAACCAGAAAAAGGAGGGAAACTCAAGTAGAGGACACAAGTCCATGCATGACATTATGCTCTGTGTGAGGTCACTTTAACACCTTTAAATTAGGGCATAGAGAGCCCTTAAAATCCATCCCAGAGCCTTGGATGGAATGACAGCATAGCAGAGAACCATATTTCCCATAATCCAATGCAGTCCGGATGATGCGCTGAGACATTTGCTCAAGACGACAATGATGGTATACGAGTGGCTGGGTCAGGGGAAATTGTCATTCTCACAGTGTCCATGGACCCCCTTTGGGTCCATGTCAAGGCCTTCTGGCCAAAATCAATCCTGACATGGAAAAACAGGCTGATAAAAACGTGCAGAGTCATGGCAAATGTTTGCTGTTATGGAGAGTTCCTACCGAACTACCCACCAAGGCCATGTACCACCTGCCACGGGACAAACACTCCTCATCTGATCCTGCTGCCATCTAACACTCAGCTTGAGTTATTTAATCTCCTTTAAACTTCTGCAGAACTAAATGACTCAGTAACCACTGGTTAGGTCGACACTTCATTCACTTCGATTTAAAGTTTTAAAGCAACATCAGTGTCTCGTCATTAAATGTCTGCTAGTTAAATAAATGTACCCTAGTGGCCAAAATTGTGGAAACGCTTCCAATTTTTAGAGATTGCAGAACTTATTGCTCCAGTTGCCTATTTAATCGTCCAATGTATATTGGTAACATTCTTTGATTGTTTAGAGACATTACCGCCAATATTTGTGTAATAATTTTTAAAGCATAATGCCAAAAATGCCAGGTGTTGCCACAATTTTGACAATTAGTCTAAATGTCCTGTACAGAGCAAAATCATCGATAAGGCATGGATTACACGAGCTTTGAATGCTTAAGTGAAATCCTCGGTTCTTACCACAGAAAAAGGTACTGGGAGGTTAATTAACAGTTACCAGCTTCACTTAGTAACATAGCATTTGGAGGTTTATCGACCAAACCGCTGATAGCTACTAAGATATCGACATTTTTACAGAGCAGCGTAACAGAATTAAGACAGGAACAATTCAAAGTATTGCGTGTAATATCTGGGTCTCTTTTGAAGGTTTCTAAAAACAAAGCATCTACGTGTTTATTTTTCTTCAAAAAAGTATTCATTGTTACAGCACAGTGCAGACTTCCTCAGAGGAGATTATACGATTACGCATTTTTTATTTCACTTTCCGCAGGATCTCACACACCCTAATAGCATCCTGTTATTTTCTGGACAGCTTCCCTGCCCCACTGAGTGCATCGGCTTCGTGAACCCCCCCCCCCCCGCTCTCCCCCAGTGACCCTTTCTGAGTTAATACCTAGGAAATATTACTTTTCATTACTACCTTTGAGAGACTGCTGGGGAGTGGCTGGGTTAAGGGGCCCAGATAAAACAATAAACACGACGGGGAACCACTGATGGTTCACTTTCACTGATCTGGGCAAAACCAAGTCCTGTACAAAAGAGTTAAAAACAGATTTATCATCTTTAGAGCGCAGGATAATAGACAATTGCAACAGGGAGCTACGTCTATAATCCCACAAGAGGCAGCACCACAGACATGGTACCATCTGCCTGTCATCTCTGCCTAAAAGTTTGGCCGGTCCACACTGAATAAAGGGACCTATTCAGTACTGCAGTTAACCATGCGGGGAGCATCACAATCTACTGTTAAAGGTACTGCCTCAGCAGAAATTCCACTCATTGGCTCTTTAACGAGCAACACTGTAGTCCCTTTTGCTGGGAAAAGTTAGCATTGAAATGTGCCCAGTTGCACCCGAGAAATAGACTTCACTGGAGAAACCACAGTGATGCCCAGTTTCTCAGAAACAAAATAGACGGTGTTTCAAATAATCAAGGGTCCTTTCATGCATTGTCACCGATGGTTATTGCACCTGTTCACACAGTTTCTTTCATGCAAATGCAATATTTCTGTCGCGAATGATGCAGGCTCTCCTGCTGGCAGGTCTTACCGCTGAAGAAGCTCTTGGCCCGGAGGTAGCTGACGCAGAGCCGGAGCACAGTCAGCTTGTCCAGTTTGGAGATGACATCCTGCGGAAACGGGAGCAGGCTGGCCAGGCTCTCCAGCTCTCCATTCAGGCGGTCCCGGTGCCTCTTGGAAGGGTTTGATTTGACACCAACAGGGCTGGACTTTGCACTACAAGGAATATATATACTGTATAGGTGACATTTATCAGATTCAGATTCAGATTCATCACTGAGGAAATTATGTAAAACTCTTTCAACCCACATGTTTGAGAAAACAAACTAAGTAAATAAGTAAAAGATGAAAAAGTATGAAAAAAAAGAGTTTAAAAGTTCGGGGGAAAAGGCAGGAGGAACTAAACAGGCTGCATGCCAGCTGACTCATGCGCATGGAAATAACGAATGTCTGTCTGTGAGTTTAATGAGCATGACATTGGAATTATGAATGACAGTAAATGAGAGGACTCTCAGAACAATAACACTATCCCATTTCCAGAATCTGGAACAATTAAAACTCAATTCTATGTTTAGGATGCAATTTCAGGGGTAATTCATGGGAATTCTGATGCAAACAATTCTGGAAAACGTGCACATATTCCACGATGGCATTTTATTTAGGCCCTATATTTGTCGAGTAACAAGAACTTGTCCGTCATCTTCGATTTTGAAAAAAAACTACAGAAAGATATCAAAGTACAAAGCAAAAAGCAGAGCAACACAGTCTTTAGGAAGGAGTGGAGCCACAAAAAACAGAATGAGATTTAGCATTTTACGAGAGAAATCAATGTCAAACGTTTTTTGTCCATACAAAGACGCATGAACAACTATCTGAGTACTTTGCAGTGGCTCTGACATAAACCCGATTAAAAACAGTAACCAGGAAGAACCATATCGAGTGAAGATATTACATCTGAATCAGACTCATTTAGAAAAGGGTCACTGTTCGTTCTCGGCATGCGGCCCTGGCAGGACACGGCATGGGATCCCAACTCCAAACGCTTAGGGCAATTTCTGATTCACCAAATTAACTAGTAACATTTAAACTGATGGAGATGTAAGACAGCAAAAGCCCACAGTGTCCTGTCACTCAGCCCTGCTTCTAAGCTGCATTACACCCATATGCAAAAGGTTTTTAAAAATAATATATGACTTTTATGTGTTTTACCCAAATCATATAAGCTCTTTAAATGACACTGAAAATAAATATACAATCCATATTAACTTTGTGTCTTTAGACATATGTCTCCTTTATTGATTGAAATACATATGAAATTAATGTACCGTCAAACATATAAGTCCTACATTCATGTACAATCCATACTAAATGTGTGTGTGTCATTACACTCTCAGAAAAAGGGTACCAGTTTGCACCTTTGCTTGTCACTGGGGCTGTACCTTACATTTCTGTACTTTTTAAGGTACAGAAATGGACTCCCCAATGTACAAACAGCATTAATGTAGCCCAATGGTACAAAATAATCCTCATAGTCCATTTCTGTATCTTAAAAGGTGCAATTACCTACAGCTAAGTGTACAATTGGCAGACAAACTGAGTGTACTCAAATGTGTCATATATTCATGTAAAATACATATTAAAATGATGTTTTCGTTTTTATGCATGTTTTATGCATGAACTCGATTGAATCATGAACAGCGGTTCCACACAACTAGAATGAGCATTTCGAAAAGGAAACATTCTGTTTCAGTTCATGCATTTTGTGTTCTGATAACAAAACATTCATTTTCACACGTATAATTAAACCAACTGGGTGTGGAGAGATCATACTTGCCTTTCATTAGAATAATATAAAAGCAATATAATTTTTTATTAAGAAACAACAAGCAATAAACATGCATTTCCCGCTAAAGCTGTATGTTATCACGTATGGTATAATATAAAGTTCATATAAAGCTTTTATATTATTCCTATTATCTTTTCCCGCGGGTGCCTCACATGTCAAGTGTGGTTTTGGTATGAAAGTGGCCATAACCAAACACGAAAAACACTGACTTGTAGTGAACAAATAAACATAATGTTTTGTTATATTAATTGAAATAAGAAAAACGCTTGATAACCTTAAGTGAACCACATGGTCATTAAGTTTCCAAGCTGGAACTGGGACGGAGAACAGATGTCTGAAAAAGTGACGTTGAACTTTAACATTTCATTCCGCACTACTGTTTATCTTCTTAATGCAGCAAAACACTATCCAGCCCAACGTGGTGCTAAGAGAAGTGTTATGCGTTCCTAAAAAAAATATCGTGCTGCAGTAAAGACAAAATTTAAATGCTCATAAATTCATCTGCACACCTATAATTTCATCTTAACTTTCCAACCAAAAATGAAGTCAAATAGACTGATTAAGCAAACATTCTATGCTATAGTATTACAGGTAGAAAGCTACCAAATAAACGATTTTACGGGCAAGAAGATAGGAACTGAGGGCACTGCATAGTGAGCATTAACTTTTACGCAAACGAAGTAAATAAGAACAAGTGTTTTTTGTAATTAGAGCAAGATTAATATTTGGAGGACTACGCAGGTGAGGTCTAATCGTGGATAAAATGTCCCCGTCTCACATACCTTTTCTGCAACGGCTTTCTCCTCTTTGGCTTTGCATATAAACCATTGTTGCTCATCTTCAGCTCTACAAAAAGTTTGTTTCCGCTTAAACGTGACTTCGCCTTATATTCTTGGCAAACATATACAAATAATAATGGAAATGCAAAAAACTCGAGTGATCAAGCGTCGCCAGCTTGATCGTGTTTTCCTGCTTGAATCGGGCCACTCAAGCGATTTCGGTGATTAGCCAAGAATCATACTGTATCTCGTGTCAAGCTGCCTTTACGGTATGATACCCAGCCACACAACTACAAATCAGATATATAACCAACGACGCGGTGCAGCCAGGAAACCAGCCGCAGGGCGACGCCTACAGAAGCTTAATGAGCTCGAAAAAAAGACGCTGTCTCGGCACCGCTCCATAAATATATTTCGGGACAAATCAGGTTGTCAGCGATCCGTCGGAGAGCAGTGTCCCCGGCCAGCCTCCTTCCGCGACCAGACCCCCATGCAGCCGGCACTGGCCCGGCCGGCGCTGCACCGAGCGGCGCCTCACTTCCATCGCGACGCGAACTCAGCGCTGTCGCTCGTTCCTTTTATATCTAAAGTCTCCTACCGTCAAAAAAGTCATAAAATGCTAAGGTGTTTTGCACGAAATTTTCTGGCGTCATAGGTGTCATTCTGTAACAGGTTTTGGCATCGAAATAGACCCACTCATGCTGGAGGGACCATATTCTTCTTTACAAAAATGAGCACACCGGGGGTCGGACGCAAAGAGGCTTCGAAGCAGCGCAAATATGCACATAGAAAGTATTCTAACTGTAGAAAGCAAATGTCAACATGAAACAACGTGAAATCCCGAACATTTCAGGGATTTTTAGGTCAAGTCCGGGGAAAAGAGGACTTGTCACCGTAGCTCATGTTTCGCTTTGGGTACCTATGCATTCCTAAGAAGCGGGTAATTCCACTGAGGTATATTAAAAGGCATAATACATCAAAATAAATAAGCCTATGCACCGTTGATAAAATAGCTTAGATATGGCCCACGTGTAGCCGGACCTCTGCTCCATATCTCTGACCGAGGTTAATTAAGGATTATTTCTTGGCATACGGTACTTCAGAAGAGTTTTTATTTGTAAAGCTGTCTGCTCAGCGTCCTCCTATCAGGGCGGTCGGGGGGGGTGTTCAAATAGGCATTTATTAGTTTAAAGTTTAGTTTTTTGGTTTGTTTGGATTAGGAACTGAATGTTATGTTTAACATGATTTTCTTTTCAGTGATGTTTATGGTTATACTTGTTTATTATAATAATTATAAATGCTTAAATGTAATATTGGTGTATGGTTCTCATAAAACCAGCAATAGGTTTTGAAGAGCACTTATATTAAAACTTTAATATCCTAATAAGCGTAATTAAAACAAAAACTGGATTGTTAAATCTATTTCCACTTTTATTTAAATACAAATGCAAATAATTTTCCTGTTTCAACAGATACAGATACAAATACTGGGCTCTCTGTACGTCCTTAATCGGAACTTCGGGAGAACATGTAAACACCTCGCACAGAAATCGGCAGCAATCACACCCACAGCCCAGAAAGGGAGGCCACTCCCCCACTGAACATACCCAACAACTCATTAGTTGGGTATTCAGCAACTTTAAAGCCCTGAGTGTTCATTCCCATACAATTCAAAAGAAGTTACATTTCCTTTTGAGTAACTCATTGTAACCCGAGGAACACTCTTGTGGGCTTAAAGAAATAAAAGAACATCTTGTTCCTTCTGCTTTCATATTTGAGACAAGCCTGACATCGTGTACTAGGCGATGCAAATGACATAAAAAACATTCTGCATATAGTATTCAAATTAGTGCATGTCATAACTAGATTTTACAGAAACACTCTTTTCAACAATGCCTACAATCTCATCGGAATAAGTATTCTATTCAAATTGACATGCTGTACTTACAAAAATGTGTTAGAAACGTACAAGCAGGACATTCAAAGCTTGTTTAAATTTTAAACAGGATGAACAACCGTTCGCAACTAAAGTACCTGGAAATTTGGCCTCCCTTTAGCAAACAAGAAGGACGTTGTCATTTACAAGTGTAGCTTACAGCAAACGGAATTCTGCAAGGAAAAGTGACATCACTATAGTACTAAAAGCATAAAAATTACATGCAGTAAAGATGTACTGGAGTTGTTAGTCTCCATCTAACCCGATGCTAAAACAGATTAAGATTAGAAACTTTTTTAAAGCCCACCTTCCATGAATTCTTGAAACATACATACAGTAATTTATAAGTGGAAAATATTATAGGCCTATATTGATTATTATTGTTTCATTGTCCAACCAAAGTCAAGAATAAAATGAATTCTCAAGTGAACAGTGTTATAAGAACATAAGAACATAAGAACTATACAAACGAGAGGAGGCCATTCGGCCCATCGAGCTCGCTTGGGGAGAACT
>JABJVO010000132.1:18539166-18562476 GCA_026770805.1 Boulengeromyrus knoepffleri | reverse complement strand
CCCGCAGGCGTGGCATCCACGGCATGTTCCCCCTGCACCTGGCCGCCCTCAGTGGCTTCTCCGACTGCTGCCGTAAGCTGCTCTCCCCCGGTGAGCACGCCTTCCTCTCTCTCTCTCTCTCTCTCTCTCTCTCTGTCTCTCTCTCTCTCTGTCTCTCTCTCTCTCTGTCTCTCTCTCTCTCTCTCTCTCTCTCTCTCTCTCTCTCTCTGGCTCTCTCTCTCTGGCTCTCTGCCTCTTTCTCTGCTGCCCTCTGCTGGTGCCTCATACTCACTTAAATGTCCGATCTCCTCAGACTTCAGCGTTGACAGCCCCGACGACCTGGGAAGGACCTGTCTGCATGCGGCAGCGGCTGGAGGGTAAGCCAGGCGTGGGCCGGCGTAGGACGTCCGCCCTGCCACACCATTTGTCCTGGTCTGGAGTGTTAACAGAAGACGTATTTCTGCATCTCAGGAACCTGGAGTGCCTGAATTTGCTGCTTAACACAGGGGCAGATTTCAACAGGAAGGACGTGTCTGGAAGGTGAGTGCGCATCACTCTTGTCTAGGGGTGACGGGTCAGTGGATAAAACCGAAGGCTGTGGGGGGGGGTGGTGCCTGTTTGAACATTGCCTCCGTCTCACGAACAGGACCCCCCTGCATTACGCTGCGGGCAACTGCAACTACCAATGCCTGTTCGCCCTGGTGGGCTCCGGCGCCGGCGTGAATGATGCTGACGAGCAAGGCCGCACCCCGCTGCATTACGCCGCTGCCTCCGACGCCCACGGCAAGTGAGTAGCCCCTCCCGCCGCAGCGGGCTCTCATGCGCTCCGCCGGACTCCAACCGTGGACTTGCCAGTCTCACCACAGTCCATCCTCCAGGTGCCTGGAATATTTGCTGAGGAACGACGCCAATCCGGGGATCCGCGACAAGCGGGGCTACAACGCCGTGCACTATGCCTCCGCGCGCGGCCACCGCCTGTGCCTGGAACTGGTGAGTCGCAGCCCAGCGCCACACGTGCACTGTGCCACCACCAGGGGGTGCCGGTGACACAGCGGAAAAATTCCGCAGCAAGTTTGCGGTCATCTGCATTTCCTGCATCTCTGTTTCTCCCTCTCTTTTAGATTGCAAGTGAAACACCCCTAGATGTGGTAAGTGGCCCCCACCATGCATGTTCTGGGGGCACCTGAGTTGTCGTTTTGATCCTGCTAAGGTAACGCTTTGGTGGGATTAACCCGACTGTATTTAAACCGCATCCAACAGCAGTGACTTCAGAAGCTGCGTTTTGGTTTAGAATGAATTTCAATTATAGCTTTTTAATGTTAGCGTTGTTAGCTTTAAACCGCTGGCTTCTTGCAGCTGATGGAGACGTCTGGGGCAGACCTGTGCGACGCTGATGTGCTGGTTCCCATCAGCCCACTGCACTTAGCCGTAAGTTAAATAACTGTTCACTAACGCCAATTACACCACGGCACCGTCAAACTCAAATCTGCAGGGGGTTGATTAATTTTCTATAACTGCACATGTACTGCCAGCCAGACGAATCACAGTAGTATATCAACAGAAATTATAAAAACAAGGAAATCACTACATTCATTCAGACTGTGATTCAGACCGAGGACCAGCACCTGTGGTCAGTGATTAAATACCAAAATGATTTACTGACATAATGCAGTTGTAGTCCAGTCATACTTTACAGTCCGGTTTACTAAACCAGATGGAGCTCAAGTCCAGTTTTGATAATTGATATTTGGTAAACACTAAATAAGTTGTTTTTTCCCATAATGCAGCTGAATACCAGGAGCTACATAAAGCTAACTTAATAAAACAATGGCTGAATATATATTTACATTTGCATTTATTAATGTGTAATACATGTTGACCCTTACATAAATTACCTACTTATGCAATGGCTCTTCATCTGTATGCTGGTTCATTAGTCCAGACTTGTCTTTTCCAGGCATATCACGGCCACCCCCAGGCAGTGGAGGTCCTTGTGCAGTCCCTGCTAGACCTGGACGTCCGGAATAAACAGGGCCGCACACCCCTGGACCTGGCAGCCCTGCGTGGGCACGTGGAGTGCGTGGACATCCTGATCAACCAGGGCGCCTCCATCTTGGTCAAGGACTGCGTTCTGAAGCGGACTCCCATTCACGCTGCAGGTCAGAGTCGGAGGTGCCACAGATCCTGATTATGGTGGCCCTGAAGGACAAAACACATCAAGAAAATGCAAAATAAAAAAGAGAGAACTCGCTGTCCTGGTGCCGATGTCAGCAGCTGTCGCAGCTCTTGCCAACGCGGCTTCTCTGTGTCTCTGCAGCTGCAAACGGCCACGCGGAGTGTCTGCGTCTGCTGGTGGGGAATGCAGACGCGCAGACGGCCGTGGACGTGCAGGACGGCGCTGGGCAGTAAGTTCAGAGCGCGGTGCTGTGGGTCCCGGGCTCAGTGACCCTCTCTGACGCTGTCCTGTTGACCCCTGTCAGGACCCCCCTGATGCTGTCTGTGCTGAATGGAAACTCAGACTGCGTGTGCTCTCTGCTCAACAAGGGAGCCGACGTGAATATCAAGGACAGGTTGGGTAGGACTGGCTTGCACCGTGCGGTGAGTGCCCCCCCGGGGCCTGCACCATCCGCGTCAGCTCTCCGTTGCCCGCCCCCTGTCGTCTTCTGTATAAACCGGCACCCTGGTTCATTGATAAGATGTGCTGTTTAGTTAACTATAGTCTGTTTTCACATTCAATTAGCCGATTATGTGAACCTACTTGATTCACACTGCGTGCTGGTGGATCCGTTTTTAGCTTCGTAAAATTAAATTTACGCGATTGGTTACCGGTGAGCCTATGAGGTTGGACCGCGTGTCTCGGCCGTCTGCCTTGAGTGTGGCTCTCCCACTGCAGGTGGCGATGGGCCGTGAGGACAGTGTGGACCTCCTGTTGCAGAACGGGGCAGACATCTTGGCCCGGGACAGTAGGGGGCGCACTCCTGTGCACCTGGCCGCCGCTGGTGGACATGTCGGCATCCTGGGACTGCTGCTGCAGGCTGCGCGCTCATTGGAAAGCCCCCCCCTCATCACCGACAATCGGAGATACACCCCTTTGCACTGGGCCTGCTACAACGGTGCCTTGGCGTTCCTCAGAGCTGCATGTGCTGCTGGCTCGTACCGCCCCTTCTGAAATCGGACTCTTTCTCTTCCAGGTCATGACCCCTGTGTCGAATTGTTGCTGGAGCAAAATCTGTTTCATGAGGGAGACGGAAACCCTTTCAGTCCTCTGCACTGTGCTGCGTAAGGAGCCCGTCCTGGCCTGCGCCTTTGTCCGTGTGAATTGCTCAGGTGGTTACACCCTCCGCCTACACTTTCAGGATAAATAACAACGAGGGCGCCGCTGAGATGCTAATCGAAGCCTTGGGTCCCGTCATCGTGAATGCCACGGACTCAAAAAACAGGTCAGCTGACCTTCTCCCTCCTTGGAAGCTTAGAACGACTGGAGGTGTTGGAGTCTGTGTGGATTAAATATCTTTAGTGTAAATCACCCAGTACCTTATTTTGCCTTACCTCCACCCTGCCACCTGAGGGCGCTCAGGGATTGGCTGGGTGGACCGGGCGGCTGACGGTGGTTGTAATTCCCGGTGCTCACCCTCTGACGCAGGACGCCGTTGCATGCCGCTGCCTTCACGGACCACGTGCAGTGCCTGCAGCTCCTGTTGGGACAGGGCTCGCAGGTGAACAGCGCCGACACGTCGGGGAAGACGCCACTCATGATGGCTGCCGAGAATGGCCAGACCAACGCCGTTGGTAAACACTGTGGTGGGGGGGGGCATTCAGAGATCAGTGTCTGTTTTATACAGGCTGCGTGTCTGGGGCTGTCACTACTGATGCGTCATGTCCTGCCGCTTACAGAGGTGCTGGTGAACAACACGAACGTGGATCTTGCACTTCAGGATGCCAACAAGAACACTGCCCTTCATCTCGCCTGCAGCAAGGTGACCGGCATTACCGCCTTCTGCCACCAGGGGGGTGTATCGTTACCCGGTGACGTCTCCCTCCTGACCTCACAGTACCAGGAGATGTTGACATTTGCCTGCTGGGGGCTGGCTTGCAAATGATTTCTTTCCGTTTGCTTTCCAAAGGGGCATGAAACTAGTGCCTTGTTAATACTTGAGAAGATAACTGACCGGAACCTCATCATATCGACGAACGCTGCTTTGCAGACGTATGTATTCCCACAGCAAATGTCACCCACCCCGCAAGTTTTTTCTTTGCTATTTGAACTTCACCCATCATGCTGCATGCATATTCCGAAGAGGTGGACTGAGGTTTCTGGTGTTCTGTAGTGGCACTGTTATGCAATTGAATTCTCAATTTCCTCCACTTGAATGTGATGGTTTTTCCTGTTGTGATGCCCACGCATTTCCGGCTCCTGCTGAGCTTCCGGTGTCCTCTGCTGTCTCTGTTTATCCGTGTGCACCCTTTCTCTCCCAGACCCCTACACGTGGCAGCCCATAGTGGATTAACCTTGGTGGTACAGGAGCTGCTTGGCAAGGGTGCGAGCGTTCTTGCCATCGACGAAAATGGTAAGGAGCCGTTCCTGTTCCGCGTGACAGGTAGCCGTGTTGTATCGGAGTTCCCCTGCGCGGGGTGCCGTACCATGCTTGATGTCTCGTCGGGGCCTACGCTCCTGATCTCGGAAACCACGGTAAGAAGCACAGTCCAACAACCTCCAGAATGAATCTCTAACATACGGGTGCCCTCCAGGCTACACACCAGCCCTGGCCTGCACTCCGAACAGAGACGTGGCCGACTGCCTCGCCCTCATCCTGGCGACGATGATGCCAGCCTCCCCCAGCCCAACAACCCCCAACCTCTGCTTCAGTGCCCTTAACCATTACCCAGGTGCCTCCAAGGCAGTGACCTTCAGGGGCGGCTCCGTCTCCTACTGCGGCTTCAACAGCATCAGTCGGCAGGATGGTGTCTTCGCGCCAGGCGAGGAACTCAACGACTCCGACTCTGAGACCTACTGAGGAGGACAGGGTGCCTGAACCCTCGCTGGAAGCTGGAGACGGAGGAGGCCACTTGGAGCAGAACACTACAGACAGCCTCTCCGTCCAGCTTCATCCTCTTCTGCTGCCTTCGCTCTAGTTGCCTAGGTTGCTTTTCTTGTCTGGTTTTTAAAAATGAGAAAGAAGCTCAGAGTAAATTCGCAGGCGTTTGGGGTGGAGTCCTTAACGACCTCACGGACCAATCTGGAAGACGTTATCAGCCAAAAGAAGCAATGCGCTTGTTACAAAAACGAAAACGCTAAAATCTGTGCCATTCTGACTGACTAAAACACGTGACCTTTTCTATGGATGTGGGCAAACAGCAGTTGAACTTTCCCGTGACCCTTGACATGAGAATGTGGTGCCATTTTTTTTTCAGAAGGGGTGGAAAAACTGTATATTTACGGTATTTATGAGTTAGAAACGTAGTGGATGTGTTCAGCACTGTGAAGGGAGCTGAGTAGCAAGCGCACGCCCCTGATTGGTAGTGATCTTTTAAATGACTGTTTTACATTAGCGACACGTGTGGTGTGTCGATGCACATGGTTTTGTGCCTTCGTGAAGTGTGACGTGGGCAGCTACGTCCCTGTGTCCCTCTTTGCTGAGTAGCACTGTTAGTCTCTGAGTCAGTGATACTGGATTTCTATACATCATACAGTTTATACCAGTTGCAGGTCAGCGGTGGGATTTTTCCCTACATATTATCACAGTTGAATTAAAAATTGGATATAAGTATATGATTGAAATACATCTGTTCAAACATTCTTACAAGTGTTTTAAACTGGATATATGTACAATTTATAAAGCTTATATTAAACGTGGAAGAACATTAATTTGACTTTCATTCTTATATTTTTAGATTTTTATAGGGAGATGGTTTGATCATTTTTGTTCTAACAGTAGTTTTTCATTCAAAGGAGATGCATTTAAATATGAGGTGTGCCGTCTTAAGCCAGAATAGACGCCATTTTCTATCCGGGGAACCATGAGAGAAACAGGAGAGCAGAGGAGAAAATAAAAGGAATTCTGGACAAAGAGGTTTACCTTTTTTAAAACGAAAAGAAGGGGAAAATGTAACATAGCAAAAAGTGAAATGAAATATGAGAACAATGCTGTGGAGAAAGATGAAATGAAAGTGGTAGAGGAGACAAGTGAAAAAAGGAGGAAAGGAATGAGGTTAAAGGAAAGCTGGTGCTGGAGGCTAAGATCTAGGTGATGGAGGAGATATAAAAGATAGAGAAGGCAATAAAAGAGATGGATACCTGGTTCAAGGCAGTTTGGAGGAGTTTACAGGTGGAAAAGAGTACAGGAGATGGAGAAAATGTCACGGCAGTGGAGGAGGAGATCGACGTATTGACCATCAGTAATACTTATGAATAAAGCATTAAAAACTGCAGAGTGACATTTTATTCGGATGTATTTATTACATGAGGTCACAGCTTTCAAATGTCAAAGGAGGTTATATCCACATTCTCAGCAAGATGCCTAGTCCTGATTCTGACTTAACTAAAATCGTGAGGTTTTTACAGCTGAGCAGACAGACATCTTGGTGCTTGTTTTAAGGGCTTTATTAGCCTTCTGGTTCTTTTGTGTAGTAGAATTCATGTGGCGCAAAACATTAAAAGCTGGACTGTACTGAATGCAAAAGAAGCAGATGAACAGAGTCATGTTCAGGTTTTTTTTTCCAGCTAAAAACACAAACCAACAACCATCCATTTTCCAAATATTCATCCTGGCCAGGCGACATTGATCTGGGGTGACCTTCCAGAAAGTAATGAGTCTTGGTGAATAACAAACAAGACAAACAAAGACATATGTATAAAAGAGGGAGTTCTACGTGTGTTTCCAGAAACCCTTTGTTATTTCAGAATTAACAAAAGTACAACTTAAATTTCGTTGCTGTCTCCTGTCCAGCCTCTGTGTGAGAAAATCTCAGACTGTGGACAGCAGGAACATCGGCTCCATGTCTCAGTGGTGAAATATGTTATATGATTGTCACACCAGACATATGCAAATGTAAATAAAAATATAAACCAATTAGAAAATCAATGAAAACACACCAAAGCAACCAAAATTAAGACCAAAATAAATTATTTGTTGAAAATATAAAAATAGGCTTAAAATGCGATGATGTGTCCTTTTTAAAAAAAGCACCATGGTAAGCAGCAATAGGAAATAGGAATCTCAGAGCTCCCAGGGAGTCGTGTATATAGGCACCAGAATCTCATCGTCCACATGGCCAAAGCACGCTCTGCAGCAGTGTGTGTCTTTGCTGTGCAGTGTGATACCTCTCCTCAGTCACAGCTTGGGGATTCAACACTGGAATCAGCAGGTATTCGCTAAGACGATGCCTGCTGTCTCCCAGGAACCAGCCACCAGCAAACCCACCATCCTTTGCCAACTCACTACAAGGCTGGACCAGATATAAGCATCCTGTGTACTCAGGCCACTTGGTGACAATGTCTGTAAAATGTCCTTGATGGTTGCATGTCACCTGGACATTTAGATCTAGTGCCTTTTGGACAGATGCAGGTGGGATTCAAGGGGCTGTGAGTTTGAATAGGCGCTTTAAAGTCCAGCCTGCAGAACTTAAAGGATGCACAAATCTCCAGAACGGCTGCCTGATCAAAGCACAGATAGATTGTGGTTGGTCATGCAGTGCTTGCTCGTGATTAAAAGTGAAGAGATGGACACTAGGGGTTGTGAATGTTCAGACTGGCCTGGTCTACTGCGTTGATGTAGGTTCCCCTGAGGAATGGAGACGTCATGTTGACCAGCTCCTCCCTCATCAGACCCAACCGATCTCTGATAGGTCAGTAAACCAGGACCTGCTTTTTCTACCAGATGATGTCATAATATCCTCCACAGCTCATGTGAATCTTCCAGCAGACCCAGAAACAACACAAGGTACAGCTAAGGGTAATCAGGGTGGCACAGAAGCCATTTCTGCTTCACAAACCACTGCCACAACTGAGGAAGGTGACAGCAGTTATCTCCGCCGAAAAATTTAACTACCAGATCAACTGACACTATAGTACAGAATTATGAAAAACCCTATGGGAAGTCATGGACTGGATATAGTCTCCTTAATGAGCCTGTTTCAAAAGAGAGAGAGAGTTAACATTTGTTGACATTCTAAATAAGTTCCGTTAGACACACAAAAGTTACATGTTAACATTTGTTCATCTTAAGTGTGTAGCATCGTGGACCGGGTTAATAATATCACAGTACAGTTTCACAGTACGCAATTATAAAGAGCCTTCATCTGTTTATAACCACAGTAAAACTTTGTCCAAGAATGCATGGGGCACTACATGCACGACAAGTAATTAGTAGAGAGTACGAAGGTTACAGTGCCCTGGAGCCTCACTTCCAGGCTTGTACCGTTCTCAGAGAATCTCGTGATCGATGACAAACGAAGCCTCGCTTCCCACGTTAAAGTCCTACTGGTAGCTTGAGGATTTTGATTGTCGTGTCGAACAGGTTGCTATATCTCATAACAAGGTCTCTTAAAAATTGGGTGACAATTTACGTCGCACAAATACTTAGTAATAACTCACTACTGAAGTACAAATCACGAACAAATAAAGTCCACTAGTTATAATGCTAGTTCTTGATATCAGAAATTCTATTTTAGCTAGGGAGATTCAAAACGTTTTTCTCAACTGCTTCAATGGGAGTTGGAATTTGAGTTAAAAAGCCAATTTTTGATACCAGGAATTGAACTCTAACTAGTTGTAATTCAATTTTAACTAGTCAAAATATGAATATAATATCATTTAACGCTAAAAACGACATGCCATACACTTGTATTATTCATTACTTGTCCCTTCAGTACTTTATAGTAACAAATATAGTAAGTGCTTAGGATGAAAGATGTATCATGATTCGTTAATGATGACCAAATATTAGATCAATATGTACAGTGTTCACGAAGGTTTACATAATTAACATATATAATAACACAGATTGTAATTGCTTGAGATAAAACAGGCGTTACAATTCATTAATGATGAATCAATCATTATGTAACTAAGATTTAGTGGTTAATAAGTAGTAGCATAATACTGTATTACTCGTGATAACAAAAATTGTTTTAGGTGCAACAGAGAACTGTCTTTAATAGGCTTATAATGAGGACTATTATTCATATATGGATGTATCTTCCAGGCTGCCAGTCTCACGTACCGACGCCGGAGAGGCGCAGGTTGGCAATCCGTTCAGTTAACGTGACCCCAAATATTAACTATATCGTAATTCCAGCTAATTAACTGGCTGACCATGTGAAATAGTGGCGTTGACGTTTTTTATTGCATTGTATTTGCCTCTGTTAATGCGAAGGTTAGTGACCATCGATCAGTTTTCTACAGCCAATCACAACGGGAGCTACGTCCCACAGGGGGCGTGGTTTATTGGAACTGGGTTGGAAATAGCGTTTTCCATGTTTTGTTTGGCCGTCAGTTCGGTGCTCTTTCACCCTCACCGGAGACAGCGCAGGGAAATGGGGGAAGTGACAGGGGCGCAGGTTATTGCCGAGGCTCTCCGGGCTCAGGTGAGATATGAATAGTTTTTTAATTTGCAAAACCTATAGCTCAGACGAACCCACTAGTCGAAGATCTTAACTGAAAACTTTGTGAATAGTTCGCAGCTAACTAGCTAGTTAGCTTCTTAGACATTTACAGGTTGTTTCTGAGCAGAGGGGCTCAGTACTTTGCCTCGCAATGAGCGATCTCTTAAGCTAAAGGAAAGGGCATGGAACTTATTTTGTAAAATCAATCGATTACACCCTTTGCAGTATAGTTTATTTATATGTATCAGAGGCGGCTGCTAAAATGAGGTAGAGGAGGTTCTACATGCTCTGTATTTGAAAGTAAATTATGGAACAAGTAACTTTGACATAACACGTACATTACTAAAATTTTATTATTATTTAAAATGACATTTTCTCCGTTCTTTGGAAAAAATAAGTATTGCCATACTGTAAAATGTATTATTCTGTAATCTATTTTTTTAGCCACCAGCCGCCACTGATACTGCCCCGCGTTACACTACAGGTGCGTGCGCGAGAGATACACTATATAGATAAAAGTATTGGGACAAACTACTTAATCATGGAATTCGGGTGTTTCATTCGGACCCATTGCCACAGATGTATAAAATCAAGCACCCATCCATGTACTGCATGCAAACCTTTGTGAAAGTATGGGTCATTCTGAAGAGCACAGTGATTTCCACTGCGGTGCTGTCATTTTATGCCACCTTTGCAATAAGTCAGTTCGTGAAATTTCTTCCCTGCTAGATATTCCACGGTCAACTGTAAGTGGTATTATTGCAAAGTGGAAGTGTTTAGGAACAACAGGAACTCTGAGGCGCGTAGTTTGTAAAAGTCATTAATGCTCTGTTGACTCAATAACTGCAAGGTTCCAAACTTCCTCTGGCATTAATCCCAGCACAGAAAACTGTGCACTGGGAGCTTCATGGAATGGGCTTCCATGGCTGAGCAGCTGCATGCAGGCCTCACATCATCAAGGGTAATGCCACGTGTCGGATGGAGTGGCGTAAAACATGACGTCACTGGATTCTGGAGCAGTGGAAACGTTACCAGTCTAACTGCATTGTGCCAACTGTAAAGATTAATGGAAGAGGGATAATGGTGTGGGGTTGTTTTCCAGGGGTTGGGCTAAGCCCCCTAGTTCCAGTGAAGGGAACTCTTAATGCTTCAGCATGCCAAGACATTTTAGATAATGCTATACTTCCAACTTTGTGGGAACAGTTTGGGGAAGGCCCTGTTCTGTTCCAGCATGACTGTGCCCCAGAGCACAAAGCAAGGTCCATAAAGACATGGTTGGGTAAGTTTGGTGTAAGGGGGGACCAACTCCATGCTGATGCCTATGGATTTAGAATGGGATATCCTACAAGTTTCTGTAGGTGTAATGGCCAGGTGTCCCAATACTTTTCTCCATATAGTATATATTTTTGTTATCCATGAACTAATGCCATTTTTAAAGCTGGTGTGTGGATATGTTTGCGCTACTTTCTTGTTAGTATTTTGGAGTACGGGCACAGAACCTGTGATTTATTACATTCTCAAGTCGACACATATCTTATAATCACTTTCAATCTCCTTATGATCCAGAATGTGGAGTATATGTTTGGCATTGTTGGTGTGCCGGTCATTGAAATCGCTATGGCAGCTCAAGCCGCAGGGATCAAGTATGTGGGAATGCGCAATGAACAAGCAGTACGGTATTTCTCTGAAACTTTTTGTAATTACCATAATCCCATAAGATGATGATGTTGATGATGATGATGATGATGAAGAAGATTTGTCTTGCTGCAGGCTTGCTATGCGGCGTCTGCGGTCGGGTACCTCACTGGACGGTATGGACATGCTCAGATCTTCATATGGAAGAGATTTGAACTTGAATTTAAAAATGTTAATCGAGCTGGTGAGCAGTACTTAAAGATCTGTCCAGCACCAGCAATGCAGCTCACTAGGCTGCTCAGACATCGTTTTCTAAAGGTGTCAACCAGATATTGTATCGTGATTATGGACATTCATATCGTCATTGATTTAAATATCATTTGTATTGTGGTTTAGCTAAGACACTTCCATCAAGGTATTAGTCTGTTGTTGGTGTAATTTATCATCATACCTTCACACGCTCCATAAGCTCCATAACTATTAGTAAAACAATTTGACCATCATAATCAAAAAAACTCTAAACCCCCTGTCATATTTTACTGTTTTCTACATATGTATTTTAGAATATCATGATAAATATTGATATTGTGAAAATCTCTGAAAATATATTTTTAGGGCTGCCACTAATGACTATTTTTCTATGGACTAATCAATCAACTGTTTTACCGATTGGTCGATAAATCTGAACGATTCATTTTCCTTCAGATAATCAAATAGACCATTTAAATATTACATAGTGATATTAAAGGAAAACATTTGTTATAATGCATTGAAGGGTTTTAGAAATCATAATGGTAGTTTCATAAAAATAATTCAAAAAACAATGTGTTGATTTAAAATACTGATGTCGACGCTGAAAAGTACGTCGACCAATCGTGGCAGCCTTCGCCCATCGCCCAGCCCTACCTATGACTTTTGTTTAAGTAGAAGTTTGGAGAAGACAGAATAACTTGTCAGAGAAAACGCTTGCCTCTTTGTGACAGATTTTCTAATTCAGGTCTGTATTTTTAAGCACTGTTGTTAATATATATATATATATTTTCTTGTACTTACCCACAGACCTGCAGTGTGCTTAGTGGTGTCAGGACCTGGACTCATCCATGCCCTGGGTGGGATGGCGAACGCTAACATTAACTGCTGGTACGGTACCACTCAGAGCCACACTGTTGCACACCTGCGGGTCACTTTGCCTTCTGCTGCCCCAGAGGCCTGATTCCACCAGTGTCACGTCTGCAGGCCTCTGCTTGTTATTGGCGGCTCCTCGGATCGAAACCAAGAAACCATGGGGGCTTTCCAGGAGTTTCCTCAGGTACAGCACTACTCCATAACCTGCTTCTGAAGTACAGGGTCTGCATGGGATCTGCTGCATGGTATGCTAATCCACAGAGGTTAGTTCCGGTCCAGTAAATAAAAATCTAGAACAAGATTTTGTTTCAGCCAGCCAGTTGAGTACTCTGTGACTCTTTATACTCGACTGGTTGGTTGAAACAAAATCTTGGTCTGGATTTTTACTTTCTGGGCCTGAACTATACACCTCTGCTAATCCATCACAGAGCATAGTCACACACAAGAAGGTCTGCTTGTTTTTTAAGGGCTAAAGTAATCGTTCTCCTTCCACTCAACCTTCACAGGTGGAAGCCTGTCGACTCTACAGCAAGTTTGCGGTCAGACCGAGCAGCCTAGGGGCCATTCCGTCAGTGATGGAGAAGGTACAGGGTGACACCTGGGGTCTCGTTTTTCAAACTTTGCTTAAGTTTTATTGTGAAAAATTGCATACATACAAATTGCGTACATAAAAAATTTGAATTTTTCAAACCTGGTGTACGCACATATTTACACAATTTCCTCTTGATAAATCTTTTAAATATGCATAAGCCTGAGGTCCTGCCTAATTGGTGCCCATAAATAACCATAAAGGATCAATGAAAATGAAGGCAATGCTCATATAATATGCAAATTAAGCCTTTCTGATTACAAAGTCCAACGATAGCAACTGTAAATAAAAAATCAAAAATACAGGGAATACTTTGTCACCACCCTGTACATGGGCATCTATGCGTGCAAATGTTTGACACCTAAATCACACTTGGTGCAACTACCGATGGCTTCAGATATTTTCGTTTCATGGGAGCAGGTGACAAGACATAGTGTTTGAAATAGCAAATTAAATTAAAGTCGCATGCAGTTTTTTGCTTACATAAACGAAAAATTAATGAATCCCACTTAACATTTTTGGATTTACTTTTTTTAATGTGAAGGTGTCCAGTTGATGTTATGAATTGTTGGCATGCAGACATTTAGTTAGCTGGTTTTCCTCCAGTTCCCTGCTTTATAATGGGTGTCAGCTTTTCCAGATTTATCCAGAATGTTGCGTACGCTGCCCCAGAGTGTCCATAAAAATGCATATTTTTTTTCTCTCAAGTTTTATTTGATAAATCCTGGATTTTGTGTGAAGAGTTGCTTACACACATTCTGAGCTTCTTTTTGTGCATAAACAACTTTGACAAATGAGGCCCCTGGTTTTTTCTGTGCCACGGTCTTGCACTGACCACATGCTGCTGGTGCCTCCCAGTCATGCTCACAGGTGCCTATAGGTGGCGTACAGGAGCAATCCTTTAACTTTCTGTGCAAGTCTGCAAAGGGCTTCGGCTTCGGTTTTGGTTTGGTCTTTAGTGAACCTTAGTACTGAGGAACTAGACGGCTTTGTCCAAAAATGCACTGCACAAGTTTTATTTAGTATGATAATGTTTATGAACTACATAAACAAGAATAAATACAACATCCACCTTCTTACCACTTATATATAAATGCGCTCCATCAGAATTCTCAGATAACTAAAAATGTTAGTGAGTTTTTCCGCTGTCCCACATTTCAACACACTCTGGCATGGGCTGTGTTGTCCCGCAGGCCGTTCGGAGCAGCATCTACGGCCGTCCGGGTGCCTGCTACATCGATATCGCCGGAGACATGGTGACCGCTAGCGTGGACAAATCTGGAGTGAGGTCTGTTACAAGTGACGGCAGTCTAAACCAAAACCGGACTATCCCGCTAAAGGATAACAAAAATAATTTTAAATTGTATTGTGTTATTGCACAGTAATGAGTTTTGCACACATTAGGTTAGAATTGGGCATCTTTGGGCACGTTGTCATGCTTGTGTCTGATCGACTCTGATTGGCAGGGTTGTGCCCTGTTGCCCACCACCTCCCCTGAGTTTGGCTGATCCCGTGGAAGTCGCTGAAGCAGTCTCTGTATTGAAGGCATCCAAACGGCCACTGATTATTGTTGGAAAAGGTGAGGGGGGAGAGATCCTCGAGGGGCGCCTACGGGACAGGAGACTTCGTTAAGCATGGGCCGTAACCACCTTACCTGGAGGGGGCGCTGTTCTGGCTTTTGCAGGGGCAGCCTATGGGCGAGCAGAGGGTGAGATTTGCCAGCTAGTGGAGCTCTGTGGTTTGCCCTTCCTGCCCACCCCCATGGGTAAGGGCGTCCTGCCAGACGACCACCCGAACTGTGTGGCTGCGGCTCGGTCCAGGTCTGTGCCCCCTCCCCCGCTTGCTGTCAGTACTGTTGATTCCCGAGTTGCGTCTTTTTCCTCAGGTATCTGTCACTTCATCCTCCCAGTGACATTAAAGTATTATGCTCAAGAACTATCAAGCTCTTTGAATTTGGATGCAGGGCTCTGCTCGAGGCCGATGTTGTGGTTCTCCTGGGCGCGAGGCTCAACTGGATCCTGCACTTTGGCCACCCTCCCAGATTTAGCCCCCAAGTGAAGGTCATCCAGGTGTGTTGAAGGTCACTGAAGGTGCAGTAGCTGCCAGTAATGGGCACAGTCTTGTTACACATGCGGGTTTCTGTACATGATGTGGTGCGGTGAGTATTTATGCTGTGACCACACACGCATGCTGAAGGTACATCTTCTCTGTTGGGTTCTGGTACCCAGTAGTGTTAATGGCTTTCCAGCTTAGTTTGGAGGTGGTTGGGATTACTTCTGGATATGTGCCATATGGCTCTAGGTTGACCTTTGTGCCGAGGAGCTGGGGAACAACGTGAAGCCAGCCGTCGCCCTCTTAGGAGACGTTCGCGGTGTCGTCGCTCAGGTGCTGCTCCGCTGAAGCCGCCTTTCATCCATTAGACTGATAAGTTTGCCAACCTGTTAAATGTCAGTGTCGATTTGAACAGTTGCATGATTTGAAGGTTCTTGTTGACTTTGCTGCTGTTTTATGTCGGCACGTTCGGGTTTTCAGCTTCTGCGGTGTTTCCGCGAAGACACGTGGAAGTATGGGTCTGATACGGAGTGGTGGAAGAGTCTGAGGGAGAAGATGGTCGCCAATGAAAAAGTGTCCAAGGTACGACACTGGCGATTAGGGTTGTGTCAGAGATGTTCATGAGTCACAAAATGCAAGTCTGACAAGTCTGAAGTCTCTGAGATAGACAAGATCGTGTCCTAAGTTTCTGAGGGACGAGTCCAAGTCAGGTCTCAAGTCTTTGCTTACAACTTAATATATATTCCGAGACCTGCACTGTGGAGGGCTGTGTTAAGTCAGGCGCCTCTACTGGCCAAATGCAATATTGCAGTGTTAAGAAAGCCAAAAAACTAAACTTTTTTGCATCATATATATTTAGAATTAAATGTTACAGTCCAAAACACATGTATATAATACACATAATTATACAAGGTTTATTAGTCATACAGTGATCAGGAAATTTCTGAGCCATAGCTGATTATTTCAAAAACTCTGATACCTGTGACTCTGATACTGATACTGGTTGTTTTGGAGGTTCTGCTGAAGTTTAAAGGGACACTTCATCTAAATAAATAAAACAAATTAATTGCATTCCAAAAATATGAAAAATGACTCATTTTTTTGGTAATAAAACACCAACTCTAGCATACAATCTAGTTATATCTTTTAATTCGCAGTGTTTGCATTGAGTTTTCCATTGCAATGAAAGACTAGGAATATTCTGCAGTACTGTAGCCTTCTTTATTAGAAAAAACTGTTTAATACGCAGGTGTGTAAACAATATGGGTCACCATTTTAAAGGGAATTATCTTTCGAAGTCTGTGTGACCCATCTCTAGGTTGTGTGCATCTAATTTGCATAGTTGGACCATCTCACTGTGATTGGTTCGACTCTTATATACATTTGCCAGGTGATGGGATGATCAGTCCAGTCAGGTGATGCGTGTTGGCTGTTCTCAGACAGGGAACCTGACCATGAGGAACGCTTCTCTCTCTCCACAGGCGCTGGCTCTTCGCTCATCACTCCCGATGAACTACTACACCGTGTTCCACCATGTCTCCCAGCTCCTGCCACGTGATTGCATCATCGTGAGTGAAGGAGCCAATACCATGGACATTGGGCGCACCATGCTCCATAACTACCTCCCGAGGCACAGGTAGAACACCATGCACCATAACTGCCTCCCGAGGCACAGGTAGAACACCATGCTCCATAACTACCTCCCGAGGCACAGGTAGAACACCATGCTCCATAACTGCCTCCCGAGGCACAGGTAGAACACCATGCTCCGTCAATAATAATAATTGAAAAGTGAGCTTATCAGATTCCAGTATGGTCATGCGGAATTCTGGCATGGTCACATGACGCCCTGGTTCGATCCCGCAGGCTGGATGCTGGAACGTTCGGGACCATGGGGGTGGGGCTTGGCTTCAGCATTGCAGCTGCTATGGTGCAGAGTGACCCGAGTACAAGGCAGCGAGTCGTCTGTGTGGAGGGGGACAGCGCCTTCGGGTTCTCCGGCATGGAAGTGGAAACCATTTGCAGGTGATGCAGTCCGTCCCCCATCCCACAGCTACTATCCTTGCAGTTGTAACACTCGTCCCCCCCCACCCCCAGTTTGGTTGGCTGATGACAGTTATACGGCTTCAGGGCCGCTGACACCTGCTGGTTTCAGCAGAATCTTCAGCTGCTTTTTTTCGTTACGGAGTGGTTTGCCAGGATTGTTATATCGATGTACTTTTTATTCCAACAAATGCAGCGGTAATTCAGAGAGTGAGTCTTCGCTGTCATTTCCGGGATTAATTGGCAAGGAAACAATTTTGTACGTTTTATAGAAATGAACAGATACATGAATAGGTAAACTGCTTAAATATTCATGTAATCATGTCACAGACCCATAATGACGTAATAGAGGGTCATCACTCAGGTACAAGCTGCCAGTGATCATCATCGTCATCAATAACAATGGGATATACAGCGGCGTCGACGTGGAGACATGGAAGGAGATGGCAAAGATGGGCGACCTCACCACTATGTAAGTGTCTTGGAAGGTGTGCGTCACCCCGGCTGAGAGATTTAGCGGCATGTGGGAGATGTGCAGGATGACGGCCGACGCCCCCATCCCACAGGGCCCCTCCCGTCACGCTGCTACCGGAAGCCGGATACCATGAGGTCATGTCTGCGTTTGGTGGGCGGGGCTTCCTGGTACGGACACCGCGGGAGCTGAAGGAGGCGCTCAGACTCAGCCTGGACGACTGGGAGAGGCCGAGCTTACTGAACGTGCTGATAGACCCAGCTTCAGACAGGAAGCAGCAGGTGAGATCTGATTATTCACAAATCAGGTGCCTGAGTGAGGCTCCATTTTGCTGCGTTTCTGCGTTACGTATCGCATGGCAAGCAGCAGCATGAAGGACAAACCCCTTGTCAGTGTCTTTTTTCCCCTGTATGCTACACTTTTCATCCTACATGGTATATATGCAACGGATGCTACATCACCTTGGCCTCTGGACTTTATAGGACTCGAACCAATAACATTCAAATTGCACTTCCCTTAACGAGCTGCATTGGGGCCTGGTGCCCGATGTCAGCTGGCCTCTCTCCTTTGTCATTAAGGACAGGGCAGCTTGCTGGAAGCCCTGCCTTCCTCAGTGTCCTATTAAAGCAGATGTTACACAAGCCGCCACCAGGGGGGGTCCTTCTCACTAATATCCTACATTTGTATGCTAATTATAGTGGCAGCCTCTCTTATGGAAAAAATGCACTAGCTTCATAAAGAATACTTTTCTAAAATTGCAGTACACATGAATTGTAGGACTGGGTTACATGGAAGTGTCTGTATCATATTTCATTCAGTTGAAGCAAAGGTAAGTCACCTTTCAAAAATGAGTCTAGGCTATTTTGTTTCTTACCTGTGTAAGTCTAGAAAGGTCATAAAAAAAAATTTTTTGATACTATTTTTTGCTGCTATTTTTGCGATTATATTAGTGCTGTCAATCAATTGAAAAAATTAATCCAGCCAGTCACAATAATATGCTGTGATTAATCACGATTAATCACCAATTTAAAACGGTATTAGGCTGTTTGCTTAAATTTTTTGTAAGATGAAACAAAAACCTGTGTGGTATTAGAACAAAGAAATGCAGGACAAACTGGTCAGAAGAATGGCATTTTTTAATATAACATCTTGGTTTTGATAGCTGAAATCATTCAGTTCCATGATTCCAAATGTGTAAAGTCACTAATGTAATTTAGCAACAGTGTTTTTGGGAAATCAAAATTATGCAGAAATTATAAAATTTGAAAATTATGTATTTTTGTAAGTTACTGCTCATTCGAATCTGCTGTTGTCCATGAATTGATGAGATGTTTTTTTATTATGAAACTATCACATCACAAAATAAAAGGTTGTAGCCTCTCAGTCAGTGTAAACAGAACCCACACATCCGCTCTTGTCAATGTGAGTGAAATTGGGCGTTTTGACTTGTTTTCCTGACCCAATAACTACTGTTGGATTATCATGTCAATTATAAATTTGACTATAAATTTGAAAAGTAGACTGTTTAAGACTTCTGGGGGTGTTTCTTTGTGTGTCTGACAAAAACTTGCCGAGTTTTTTTAAACAGTTTGGTGGGATCTCTGTTTTATCTTGCAGTCAGCGTCGCCAACTCCAAAGGGTTCATTTGTGTTAAAAACAAAATTCTGCGCCAGGGTTCCCAGATTAATCACAAGCATTAATGTGTTATTGTTGACAGCACTATATATGTGTGTGTAGTATAGGTATCTGGCTTGGCTGGACAAACCTGCAGCATGGATCAGCACAATCAGCATCATTAAATTAGCTTACTTTTCAGAAAATGTTTTAAGCTGAAGTTTAGTTATTTAATGGACGTGATGATGCACACAGCTGGCGATGTACTGTCAGAGAGCTACACGGCAGAGTAGCGAGAGACAAGTTTTGTTGGGGGGGGGGGGAGAAGAGTGATGGGTGGCCTTTCTGGGATTCCATTCTTACCCCCCTACCCCCACCCCCCCACTACATTTCATCTTACTGTGAATGCGAGCTCACGGTAATACTGTAATACCCTGTCCGTCCGTATCAGCTGACTGACCTCAGAGTCTGGGTGGACCCCCCCCCCGCAGTTATATGAATGACAGGCAGTGGCCCGGTAATCCCACCTCCCAGGTGCACTGCAGTGAAGCGGGATATTCCCCCCGCTGCCCGTCCTATTTTGGGTTCCCGTTATAGAGAGCGTGACCCCCTCTGTTTATGCTGATTTGTGTTTGGGCCTCCTCAGAATTCGTTGTCATGGCAATGGTGGGCTGGACCCTGTGTCCCATGCAAAGCCGGGGGGTGCTTTCACGTCCCACCCCGTGTTGCAAACGCGGCCAGTTCCCAGTTTGGCTGGTCCGTGGCACCCTTTAACATACCAGCATTGTAATGCAAGGTCTCTCATTTCACGTCGTGTTGTTTTCTACTATTTGTCTTGTATATTTGAACAAAATCATGATTTGGACTTTTTACGTGTATGTACAGAACCAGTGTGTTTTAGAGCAGTTATTGTTAAAAAATTTGGATTAGAAGCATGGACTATTGATCAGGCTGGTATTTGAAATCTGTCTCCCTGTGATATTCTGTCTTTTAGGAGTTCCCCTGGCTGACGCGCTCTAACCTGTGACGGGATGAATGGGGCAGCCTACAGGAGTCCTGCCCCCCCTTGCAGGAGAGAACAGCATTTTCTGTACTGTTTCGTGTCAGCAAATTCATATTCTGTTATCAGAATTTTCTAATTGCTTTGAAATTTGTAGAATGTGTAACCAGGATATATGAAATATACAGGACTGTGGAAAAGTTTTAGGCACTTGCAAAAAATGCTCTAAAGTGTTGATGCGTTGAAAAATAATACCGTGAATAATTATTATTTATTAATTAGCAACAGAAGTGCATAAACAGACAAAAGAATGTAAATCAAATCAATATTTGGTGCAACCATCCTTTGCTTTTAAAAAATCAGTTCTCCTAGGTATTCATGCACACAGTTAAAGATTTTGTAGGCATATAATCCATGCATGACCAATCATTTATACAAAAGAGGTACTATAAATCAACAATATAATATGTAGGTTAAAAGACAATCACTACGGAAAGCAGAAACAGCTGAAGGTGGGATGAAACTGGGTTAGGAACAGATATGATCTGTGACCATTTCATACTAAAAAGCACCATGGCTAGATTTTGCACAACATGAAGACACACGGTGCTCTAACTGCATCATCAAGCTGTCTCAGAAGTAGAAATGGCAAACTGGTATTTTCAGATGTGCTGTCCAAGGTCTTCTGCAGCACAAAGAAGCAGGCATCACCAAGGACTGAAGGTGCAGCGGTCGGCCAAGGACATTTAGTGCCGCAGATGAGATGCATCAAGTTGGCTTCCCTTGGCAGTTGGAAGATGTCCAGCGGCACCATGAGCTCATACTAGGCAGAAATCAGTGGGACCCCGGTACACTGGTGTACAGTCCAGAGAGGTCTGGTCAGAAGGGGTCTTCATGCAAGACTTGCAGCTAATAAAACGATCCCTCTGACATGGAAACAAGGATGAGCTGCTCACCGCTGCACAAGAACAGAAGTACTGGGGTGCAGAAAAGTGGCAACAGGTGCTCTGAACTGATGAGTCAAGATTCAAAGAATTTGGCTGCAACAGAAGGTAGTTTATTCACTGGATGGCCGGAGAGCGTTATAATAAGTCCTAAAGAACTCACTTCAAGGAGAAGAACGACAAGGGTTGCTGGAAGAGACAGATTGGCTCCCACACAGCCTTGATTTCAGCATAGAGACGAAAGTAACGGAGACACCTAAATCCACAGATGAACTGTGGTCAGTTGTCCTAGATCTTTGGAACAACCTACTTGCAGAGTTCCTTAATACACTGTGCACAAGTGTACCTAGTAGAACTGGGGCTGTTTTAAAGCCAAAGGGTGAAATATTGATTTGATTTCCTGTTTATGCACAATAAATGAATTGATAAATAAAATCATGGCAAAATGTTTTACAGCATTTTTTTACAAGTGCTAAAAACTTAGCTTTGTATTGTAATCATGTTCCCTCTTCAGCCATATTAAAACCCCAAAAGGCATAATATTTTGACTTTCAGGCTGTTTATAACATAATTACTTGTTTATGATTAAATTGTGTACAGTACTATATGGACAGTAATAATCATTTGCAGTTTCAATAGTAGTAAGGCTTGTTCTTTGCCAGAGGGTGATATTTTCACAAGCTGATTGTAAAACCTGCAACATTTGAAGGAAATACTTTTTGTGCAGCATCTTCGTTGTGGAGAAGTTGAAGGGAGAGGCAGAGAGAGAGTTTATATCAAGGTTTTCGTAATAGTTATATGCCATATGGACCCATTGATTCCAGTATTGTCAGGTTGGCCATATAGAGAGAGCAATTCTGAATTCATCGACCAGTTTGTCCAAAAAATTGTATAACAGTTCAATCAGTGCTGCACAAGTCTTTGTGTGTTTCTCTAAACAAATTGTGTTTTCACTGTGATGTTAATAAGGTATCCATTGTGTGTATTGGCTTAGTGTTATATGACCTGCTGATTTCCACGTTCATTATGACCTGTTTGTGATCTGCTTTAATGATTTTTAATAAATTATGTAAATATTCATTGAGTAAATAAGGGAATTATTTATTATGTAAACATGTTTACACTGTGTCTGACAATCTTAAAATGGCAATTTCATTCTTCTGTTCTTAGACTCAGCTGCGTGATCTCTGCACATTTTTAGGGAAACATTTTAAATAACTGCTGTATATTTTTGTCATTTTGAGTCACTCTAGAGTCCTAAAGGGAAATGCGTAAATGTATCTCTTCTGGATAAGGGAGTGTGTATCTACAGGTATAATGAAGGCGTCTGATTTCAGTCAGTTCAAGTTTCCTGTGACATGCAGATCCTCTTAGTTCATCAACATCGATTTTATTTTTGATTATTTTGAAAATGTCTCTTCTAAAGTATAAAACAAGTTTGTTGAGATATGGCTCATAGCGATGCGTGTGTGGAGCAAGGTTTTTAGTGCCAGTCAA
Organism: Boulengeromyrus knoepffleri; assembly: GCA_026770805.1. Classification (NCBI taxonomy): domain Eukaryota; kingdom Metazoa; phylum Chordata; class Actinopteri; order Osteoglossiformes; family Mormyridae; genus Boulengeromyrus; species Boulengeromyrus knoepffleri. The sequence goes on along the minus strand of JABJVO010000132.1, from coordinate 18,539,923 downwards.
AAGTCTGGACATACTGTACCTGCTTTTAACGCATTTGTTTTTATTTTAGCTACACTATTCACCTTATAGTAAAAGCCCTCAAGGCAATAAAATAATACATGTCAAATACTTCATCAACCAAAAGAAGTATTCAGCATCTCAAAAACTTCTCAAATTCTAGGCTCCTTTTGCTTTGCTGACAGCATTACAGACTCTTGGCATTCTTTCAACCAGCTTCCATTTGTAGGTCCCTAGAATGCTTCTCCAACAGGGACCAGGTTGTCTGCCACAGCACTCCATCTCTTTGCTTAGGGTCATTAACTCTTTTAAGTAGGTGTGTCCTAACTTTTGACTGGTACTGTGTATGGCCCAGGTATTTGAGGATATTTGCCAAAGGTCGCATACAGGCTGTCAGGTTCTGACCTGCAATCATGTGTTCTTCTTTTGTAGTCTTTGGAGAAGCTGTTAGATTATCGCAAATATAGGTCGCGTGAACTTCCGACTTGAGTGGAAATTGGGACTTACCTAGTTCAAAATCCATTATATGTAGCCTGTCCACACTGTACTTTGGGTGAGTGTATGTATTGTGCTGCACTCCACACTGTACTTTGGGTGAGTGTATGTATTGTGCTGCACTGCACACCGTACTTTGGGTGAGTGTATGTATTGTGCTGCACTGCACACTGTACTTTGGGTGAGTTTATGTATTGTGCTGCACTGCACACCGTACTTTGGGTGAGTGTATGTATTGTGCTGCACTCCACACCGTACTTTGGGT
>JABJVO010000132.1:18511399-18534783 GCA_026770805.1 Boulengeromyrus knoepffleri | reverse complement strand
GGGGCGTGGAGGGGGGGGGGGGCTCTGTTGTATTCTCCGGGGGGTGGGTCGGGGGGGGGGGGGGGGGGGGGAAGGGGGTGATGGAAATGCTACCAAAACACTGGGCAGGTCTGGAAATACTGTTAGCTAATTTAGCTTTAGTGCAGGTGCAATCCCATAAGTCATTTGTCTCTTATAAGCAGAGACCGCTGCTCAGCATACAGTCTGTCATTTAATTAAGGAAGGCCGTGTTTAATGTCAGCTTCCGCCTCCGTAGATGGAAATAAAACAAGAAACCTCTTCTCTTGCTTGCCCTGGGATTAAACCTTTCTGGGAAATGAAGGCAATGGGTATACATTTGGGAAGATGCGTAAGAAAATATTGGGAAGAAAATATTTCTTTGCATTTATATATATATATATATATATTGTCCAAAGCATCGTACAAGTAAGGCAAAGAGCGCAGTGCAAACAAACAGGATTGAACTCGGCATCTGTACAGCTGAGCTTCCAAAGAATACCCAGGTACAGGTGTAAGCAGTATTGGAGCAAGAGCTACACAACATCATGCAACAAAACAAGAACCTAATAAGACTATTCAGTGACCTGAAGTACAACATTAAGGACATTCAGGGAATCTAAAGAAGCATCAGGCTAGTGAAGGAATTCATGGAACAGATGGGTGTTGAGGCGTTTATAAAAGGTGGAGAGGGAGTCTGATGACCAGACGTGGTTCAGAAGCTCATTCTACTGTCAGGGACCCAAATAAGTGAACCATCTGACACACTGGAGGGAGCTTCAAGTTGGCAATGGTTTGTTAGCCTACTTTTTTCTGACTTATTGCCCTTTTTCAGGGTCATACTGGGCCACCAGGCCTGCCAGGGCTACAGGGACCACCAGGCTGGCCAGGACCATATGGGCCCAAAGTGAGTAAGTCGGATTTTTTGGTACAGATACCCCTAATTTAACTTAAAATCCCTTTACCTCACCTTATCTTGTACTACACTAATCAGTGTATGGAACTCCACACTGATTGTGCTCAGGGTTGCGGGGGCTCAGAAGCCCTTTGCAGGCAGTAACGGCATGAAGCTGGGGTGCATCCTGGGTGGGATGCCAGCCCTTCTCAGTTTAGAGACACCAGTCGTCAATCATTTTGGCCGCATGCTTTTGGACTGTTAGAGGAAAGCAGAGGTCCCTGTATGACACAGTGAGAACATGCAAGCTCCATGCACACAGAGAGAAAGTAGGATTCGAACCTCCTATCCTGAAGGTGTCAGCCAACAGCGTTAATCCAGATGAACACTTCACTGCTTCACTAATCGGAATGTATCAGCATACTAGTTAGTAAATTTGATACTTATAAAAATGTTGAAGCAACTTCCTTTTGCTACCAAAATCTCTATTTTAAGTGCAATATGGTTAGCCTGAGCCTTTACCGTGCCTGAGCCTGCCATCACTGCACTGGTCCCATTGCAGGGGGAGAAGGGAGATCCTGGGCTGATGGGAATGCCTGGTGCAAGAGGACCAGTGGGACCGAAGGTAGGCAGTCCTCTGGGGGCTACTCCCCGTTGGTGCGGAGAGCGCTAACGGCGCGTTAGCATCACACAGAAGCTGCACGGGGTGTACTGTTGCTTCGCTGTTTTGCACTATTCTACCCTAAAGGAAACCGTTGACTCGCAATGGCACCAGTTAAACATCCAGATATATAAATAGGTAAAATTGTAAATCACTCTGGATAGAAGTGTCTGTTAAGGAGTAAATTAATAATGGTGTGTCAGTGCTGCTGGAAATGCTATATTAATGTCAGGCTGTTAATTTAGAAGTAAGTGTTTAAACAAAAGACAGGGAAAGTCCTCTTTGGCACCCCCAGTCTGGGTGACTGAGACTGAGAGCACCGTCTCACCTACAGGGGTTGCCTGGATACAAAGGGGAGAAGGTGAGTTCACAACCATCTCTGTTGTGACATGTCATTCCTAGTGGTCCTGGTGGTGGTGTTTGTAGCTTTTGGATACTACACACAACTACTCACTGCTTTGTTTTTATAAGTTAGATTCATTTCAGGTCCTGTCTTTATCTGTTTTGTTTTTTTAATGAATGTCCCATCAGGGGTCTCGAGGCGAACGAGGGGAACCTGGCCCGAAGGGTTTTAAGGTTGGTTCCTAAGGTCCAGGGTCTAATCTGATACACGTTCTATGACTATCAGCTTTCAGTATTAAGATTCTGTTCCTCATTGTATGTGCACATTTTCTTTATCCACCATCAATCTGTAACTTACTCAATTGCTAATAGCAACTCAGTATTACCTTCTGAAGCCAAAGTTGCAGTAAGGCCAGCATCTTGCATCAAATCGCTCTTCCCATGGGCAGATCACATGCTTGTGTTCAAAGCTTAACTTTGTGTTCTTACGTTCTCTGCAATCTAGGGTGCAATGGGCTTCCCAGGGATACTGGGACAGAAGGTGAGTAGACATGGTCACTGCGGTTATATGTCATCATTATTTCAGCAAGTGGTTAATTACTGCTGCTTTTATGTGTCTGGTAATTTACTCCCCAACAGGGTGAAATGGGTCCAAAGGGAGAGCCTGGCGTCACAGGAAACAGAGGACCCACCGGTCGACCAGGCAAGAGAGGAAAACAGGTAGGACAGAGAGTTCTCATCTAGACACAGAGATGTCCTCTTAAACACTGATCATTGGTTACAATATAGCGGTGCTTATTACAACTCATCTCAGTGATGACATTCTCAGAAATGTCTCACAAAGTTTGCTAGAATATTTTTATGGGGTCATTTCTCCATGGGGAGAGCAAGCAGAAGAACATTATGTAGTTAAGGAAATGGTTAATTTATCAGGGAGGGGTTTTCATTTTCAGGGTTATAGGGATGGGACAAGAATAGGAGGTACAAGAGGGACAATGAAAATGATGTTTTTGCATGAGTACCGAAATAAAATTCCAATTTAGGCTTTTGGACGTTTGAAAGCTCAGGCATGGAGAATAGGACAAGCATTGAGTCTGGCTAGATTTACAGAAGTGACTTATTAGTGAAAGGGAAAAAGAAACTATTTGTAGCATTAAACACAACAAGGAATGGGAGGATTGAATGGCTGTAATACTCTGGGTGGCCTGACCCCCCCCCCCCGAAAATGGTCAAACCCCCACGTCTTTCATACGTGAAGTCAATATGGCTGGCCAATGCAGATGATTTAATACTGTATTTGGTAGCCCAGGAGTTGGTAGTTGGTGGAAATAGTGCAGCTGAATATTTGGTTAACAAGTTCAGGCCATATGACGGAAACGTATAAGAACACGACCTAGTAGTAGAACTGCTGTTGTTTTGCTGACAGTGACATTGTTTTGAGACTTGCTAGAATTACCCGAGCCTCGGGGTTACGCAGAAGCCCCCTCCTCCAGGTCCGTTTACAGAATGGGTTTGACTGTTCTGCTTCAGCCTGCTTTCTGACCTTAAAAACGTCACTAGATGTGCATGATGTTTTTGATCACTTGTTTGCAATTTGAGATTTGTGTGTCGGATGTCTGTCACAAAGCAACGTGCTGTTGTAAGCAAAGGGCCATGGACGGCTCCGACTAGCCAAGGGAAAAGTGTTGAGTCAGTGGTGTAACTGGTCATATAAACAAACGACTGTGCTTTCCATTCAGGGGACGAAGGGAGACCTTGGAGTAGTTGGCCCCATGGGTCCCATCGGCCACCCTGGCCCCTCCGGCCCCCCCGGCCCCCCAGGACTGCCAGCCTCGGGTGAGAATACTTGTATCATGTCAACTAGAGCAGCTCATATGAGGGAGCTAAAAGTGTTATGTGGGAGTCACCAGAATTAGAGCATTAGGATTTGAACGGTAGAGCTAGAGTGTTAACGCTATGCGTCAATTGAGAACCTGATACCAACTCAAGTGGATGGCTTATGCCAAAGGATCCTCAGGATGTGACATCATAGTTTTTTTTAAGGGGCAGGGTTCTCACTGCTTAATAAGTGTGTAAATTCCCAGGACATTTGAGTAGGTATCTTGTTCTGTGTTTCTTGGCCTGGCAAACTACTTTACATTAGTACTGTATAGAGAAACTTTTAACTTTTTGTTAGAAATTATTTTGGTGCCCTTGAATTTCTACATGGGGGGGGGGGACAGTTACTATGATTCCAAGGGCCCTGGAGAAAAAAATTTGGAGCGTAACTGTATTGGTCTGGGTTGGGGGCCCAATATCATCTGCTTTCATGGGGCCCAAAATTTCTAGCAAATCATTAATCATTATGTAGACAATACATTTATCTTCAGGTTACTTTCTTAAGTCTTTAAACAAGTCAGAGGAACACTAATGGGATTTTTTCCCAAAGGATGGGGGAATTCAGGTCTTTGCCTCTAATATCCATCTCTGCATGAGCACTGCTGCTGGGTTTGACTGTAACCTCTATGTCTTTGGTGTGACTGTAACCTCTATGTCTTTGGTGTGACTGTAATCTCTATATCTTTGGTGTGTGACTGTAATCTCTACGTCTCTGGTGTGACTGCAACTTCTATGTCTTTGCTGTGTGACTGTAACCTCTACGTCTTTGCTGTGTGACTGTAATCTCTACATCTTTGGTGTGTGACTGTAATCTCTACGCCTTTGGTGTGTGACTATAACCTCTACATCTTTGCTGTGTGACTGTAACCTCTACGTCTTTGGTGTGACTGCAACTTCTGTGTCTTTGGTGTGTGACTGTAACCTCTATGTCTTTGGTGTGTGAGTGTAACCTCTATGTCTTTGGTGTGTGACTGTAACCTCTATGTCTTTGGTGTGTGAGTGTAACCTATATGTCTTTGGTGTGTGACTGTAACCTCTATGTCTTTGGTGTGTGACTGTAACGTCTATGTCTTTGGTGTGTGACTGTAACCTCTATGTCTTTGGTGTGTGACTGTAACCTCTATGTCTTTGGTGTGTGACTGTAACCTCTATGTCTTTGGTGTGTGAGTGTAACCTATATGTCTTTGGTGTGTGACTGTAACTTCTATGTCTTTGGTGTGTGACTGTAACGTCTATGTCTTTGGTGTGTGACTGTAACCTCTATGTCTTTGGTGTGTGAGTGTAATCTCTATGTCTTTGGTGTGTGACTGTAACCTCTATGTCTTTGGTGTGTGAGTGTAACCTCTACGCCTTTGGTGTGTGACTGTAACCCCTACGTCTTTGGTGTCTACTTTGCTCTCAAAGGAGTTTTTGTGGTTGGACAGAAGGGGGAGAAGGGACTTCCTGGTTCTCCTGGTCGATGCAGCTGCAATGCCCCCATGAGCGTAAACAGCCCCCCCCATGACGAGCACGCCCATGTTGGTAATTATGACAAAGTACCCATGGTAAGAACCTCAATTTCCGTTGACCCCAACAGTTTTTGTCATTTGCTTGTAATTGGTTCATTGAACCTTACATCACTTTAGAGGGAAAAAGAGGAAATAAGCACATCCTCACTAGGTCTGGACTGGTATAGTTTGTACATTAAGGCCGCCTAGTGACTAGTCTGTTGGCTAAACCCCTATATTTGAAATCTGTGAGGGCTCTGCCTGGTGACAAGTCCATTGACTCACCAGGCGATTTGGAGTTAAATGATACATGGGCACTCGGTGCAGGGAGGAAGAAGCAATCAGGATGAGGTTTAGGGTAATTCAAACTCTTTGTTATTTAAGAACCCAACAAAAGAAGAGCCAGGAAACTGAAAACACAAGGAGTGCTGAACTGCCACTTGAGCTAAATAGTTTACACTTGGCTGAGATTTGTCCAAGACTCAGCAACTGGGGGAATGGAGACACAGCAATTAAACAACCCACCCCCAGCTGGGACTACTCATTACTTGATGATGCCAATCTTGCTGTTCCAGACTAGGCATCATGACAGGTAACATGGGAATTCTGAGGATGCACAAGGGCAAATGAGCAACAGCCAAGACCCTGGGAGAGACAAGTGTTAGGGACAAAGCATTTATCTTCAATGTCAGCTTGATGATAAAGGACTCCTGAGCTTATGGCACTTGGGACTTGATACTACACAGTTAGCTGTGGCAAGTAGAAGACCACTGAAAATCCAGATCCAATGCACAGTAGTTTGAATATGTCTGGTAGCCTAATATTTGAAGTAATGGACACCTTGTAGAATTACCGCATATCTAAAAAGAAATAACTCCAGGGAAACGAAAACTACTTTAAAAGGTAACCAATTTCCCCTCTTTTCTCCTAGATATTTGTGGTCAATAATGAAGAAGAACTGCACCACCTAGACACGAAAAATGCAATTGCATTTCGAAAAGATCAGAGGTCTCTTTATTTTAAAGATGTTGGAGGATGGAAACCAATTCAGGTATTTCACACATCATCATCATCATATATACGTGGTAATGCTGCTGATAACAAACTGGGGTGGCATGTAGATCTAGTTTAAATCCTGTGCCCAGCAAAGTCATCATATCACTGTTGGGCCATTGACAGACGGTCCTTAATTCTGAAAATGCTCCAGCAATGCTAGATAAATGGGTACACTAGTACTCTGACCCCAAGCAGAGTAGAGTAAGATGGGATATGCAAAAGCCGGATTCCTATGTACTTGTACAAATGGCAAGATAAAGTCTTATCATTTTGACAGAAAATTTGAGGAATTATTGTTATGAAAATCCCAATAAACCCCAAAGACCGTCATAGGTTTTAAATTCTACAAAGACACTTTTATTTTTCAGCTTAGCCCATTCCAATCTATGGACACCACCCCAGATGTGGAGGGGGTCTGCGGTGACAGAATAGTGCAGACCCACGACGGAGAGGAATGCGACGACGGCAACAAGGTGGTCACTGACGGCTGCATCAGTAAGTGGCACTAACGATCGCATCACCACTCCCCATTTGGGTCTGGGTCTGGTCATGTTTCAGGAAGAGCTAAAACCATCCAGCACCTGTTTCCTATGCAGGGTGCAAATTAGCATACTGTGGAGATGGATATCGCCATGAAGGAGTCGAAGAGTGTGATGGGAAGGACTTCGGCTATCAAACGTGCAAAGTGTATCTTCCTGGGTGCGTCCTTGTTTATTTCTCATTGACCTTTCTGCTTGATCTCCCATAGTGTAATACACAACTGTACATACTGAATTTTCTGAATTCTACCCTCAATCTCAATGCTCTCCCTGTTAGAGCAAAATGGGGCCAAGATTAAGCTTAACGTAATCGATCATAGTGATACTTTAATAGTTTGAAAACAGAAATAATGTTGGCTATTATCCCTTCAAGGGACCATTCAGCAATCTTACAAAAGAGTTTGCGATACTTTGTCCTAAATCATGCATTTTATATGGAAACAAATATGGCGAGTGTAGTTTTGAAATAATATTCTCTTTTATATTTATAAAAACAGTTTCAGTATGTTGTGGTGTCTCTTTTGTTTTGAAGGTCATATGGACAGCTCAGGTGTACTGAGAAGTGTTTCATTGACTCTACAAACTGCAAGTATTTCACATGAGAGAGAGACCAGGGACTGTGCAGGACCCACCTTACTTTCCCAGGATGGAAAGGTGACTTAGGTGAAAAGACCAAGCTGCTAGGAATAAGACAAGATGATCATCTAAGAGAAACCATAAGCATGATTCTTCTACTACACTGTTTCTATAAAGGCACATAGTTGGCGGAGAAGCTCTTCACCACAGGAAACGTATCATCAGAAAGCATACAGGACCACTGCATTCTGTCTTAAAGGCTGAGCCAAGAGTGCCCTGTGGAGCTGAGCTGCAGACCTATGATTAGGCTCCTCCCCAGGGGAAAAAAGCCCCTTTTGGCTACAGGAGATTTATATTACCAAATTACCGCTTTTTCAGGTTTCGTGGGAGTGATTCTTCCAACTGGTCTTGACCAAGGTGCTGTGCATATTTTCAGTAATAAAATGCTGTACTATTTGCATGAGGATCATAAGGCAGAACTTAATGCCAGGTAGACAGTCTACTTATCAGAATAAGCTATGTAAATAAAGCTATTTATGTTTGTCCCTGTAATATTCTGTTATATGACCCAATGGGCATCCAGTCTGGGGTTTCTTCCTGCCTTGTAGCCTGTGGTCCCTGGGATGAGCTCCAGACTCACCACTGACTGTATACTGGATTAGTGGTTATGGAAAACTGATGGATGGATGACCCAATAATTACAGAAAAGGGAAAAAAAATGTGCTGCTAGTTCGTAGCACAGATGGGCATGAAAGATGCAGGTTGCATAGTTACCCTGACCTCTCAGGGAATCAGTTTCACCTATTTCCTGGCCACTGAGATGGACAGGCGGCCTGCTTGATGAGATACCGCGAAATATTGATTCCGTTCCCAGATGAGCATCAGCAGCGTCTGTTGTCTTAATGAGAATCCAGCGCTGTTTTTGTTAGCTGGATTTTTAGCACAGCTGTGGCTGTCACGCTAGGCTAGTAGGAGTAAACAGTCGCACGTGAGGTCTGCCTCATGTAGCATCAAAGACTGCGCTGCCTTAGTTCTCAGTTATCTTAGCTAATGTCCAGGTAAGTGTTGAATTATCATCAGCAATTGTGCATCATTTTTATAATCGGGGTCATGGTTGAACTGCACGTTCATATATACAGTTTACATGTCAAAGTGCACTTGATATGTTAGCATGTGCCGAAACATTAAGGACTGCACTGTAGTATATGCTATGAGTGGCTGACTAGGCAGTTCTTGGCCACATTCATGAGTACTGTGGTCTGTACAAAGTGCTACATTCTCCGCCACGCGAGTGGGCGAGCAAAAGCCTTTTGTGAACCTTCAATTTATTCCAAAAATGTCTGATTTACGCCTGCAATGTGGTTGAATAAATAAGCGAAATCAAGCCAAGAGAATTTATACAATCTTGCTAATGTACCCTTCATTACTCTAATTGCAATCTTTCTTCCCGATGACCTGAACTACCTCCCAGATCCGTTAAACACGTCGCCCGAATCAACGGGCCGCTGTCGTGGATCTTTACAAAGTGCACTGTCGCTGTCTTGGTGAGCCAGCCAGCTGTGAGCGGGAGGGGCTGGGCTGCTCCACTCAGTGAATTGCTCTATTTGGCAGTGACAGTGATGGACTGGGTACTGGAGACCCTGCGGCAGGACGACTTTGCTGTGATTGGGCAGGATGACTGCGCTAAGCCTCCCCCTCAATGCTGAGCCAGCTCCTGTGGCCAACGGGTCGAGCTGACACAGCACAGGGGCGGGGCATGGCACGTCTCCATTGGAACAGAAAGATGGGTTCGAAGCTGAGGTTTGCCGCTAACTGCATTAGTTGGCCTCGCTTCTCACCTGAATTACATTAAGAAAATTTACTTACAGGCACGCCCATCGAAAAGACTTGCCTAAGCATTTTTTTCTCCTTTCCAGCACTAATTACCTAGCCTGGGATAAATCAGACCTATACCTTTTGCCATGACAATATTTTCTCATATATGACTTTAAAATTTCAGGTCAACTGTCACTTAGGAATTGGACGCTTATCCTAAAAGAATTCCCTCCTGTTGGGTCCATGAAGGGTCAGGAATATTCTAGAGGCCTTCTGAACTTGGCCTTGGGTCTAAGCAGTTGACCGGAAACTCGGCAGAGTGTTGTGAAATAAAAACCAGCCCGCAACTTTTCCAGTCAAACCAGCGATTATTTTGGGGCTGGCTGAAAAGTGTCACGTTACTGTTGATGTGGGGCAGAAGTGACCCCGGCAGGAAACCAGCTGTCGACTAGGCCCAGTGAAAAAACCCTGGCCTACAGGGCGGAATCTATGGCATGCTAGGTACTCAGGAAATTACTGAACACATCTCTGGATGTAAGGAGAGGTGTGCTGTAATGGAGGGGGTGCAAAACCTGTAAAATAGGTCATCTGTGTTAGAGGCTAGTCTAAGATGTAGGTACACATGGATTTTCTCATGTGAAATAGTCTGCAGTAGTGTTTGATTCTACAGTAGAGGCCTGTTCCAGGGTTTTATCTTCAGCCAGTGGCAGACTCTGGACCTGGATTTCAGAATCTCTGACTTCATGGCATCAAACCATGAGTCCCAAGCAGGTATCTCCATCAGGGACAGAGCAGGGAAGGAGAAGAAGTCATGCAGACTGTGGCCGATCTACCCATCAATCCTTCTTTATCCCACATGGCCTTTAGAGTTGCTGGTAAATAATACTTCTACAAAAGCAGCTAAGTAAATTTGGTTTAATAAATCTGGAAAAAAAAACAATTAAAAGAGCATTCTTCCATTAAAATTGTAATTCTGTCTTGGACATTCTTTGATAAGGAAAGGTCATGTACTAGCAAGAGTTCATATCTACATTCCAGGCTCAAGCGAGCCCCCCCACACTCGAGAATTCACTGGCGTATACATATTTAGCGACCATAGGGCATCAGAGAAGAGTTTTTGTCCACTGTTGGTCGAAGCCCACTAAGACCAAAGCATCCGTGGATCAAGATGCTTTCCTACAGCAAAGGTAGGGGTTTTTCTGCATGAAATATAAGAATAAGAAAGCAAACCTACCTCTGTCTCACACACAGTTGGCAGAGAAAGCAACTGGCACCTTCGATTTGTTCACGCAATAAAATAAGATATTAAATATCCCACAAGATGCACTGGTTAACGGAACATGACTGCAGTGGCCTGACATTAAATAAACTAAATGCATACATATTTTCCAAGGAAAAATAAAGTTAGCATAAGTGTTATATTCATACATAGTGTATCGTTTCCATGTAGCTGCCCAGTACAGGATCACTCTCCTGACTGCTGCTAGTGTTGACGATGGCGTGGGATTGTGCCGGAAGGAACAACATGTCTACTTTTGGTCCGCAACATCCCACAACTTACCACGAGTCCCATTGCAAAAACGCACGTTATTAATATGATATCAGATACACAATACTGCCGTGTTACTGGGTCATGCAAAGTACACGATTTTGCACGACCACCATATATTCTGCAGGAGGAGGGCACACATCCAAATGTGCAGCTGCCGACACCCCCGAGACCCTCCACCCCCTAACGCCACCTCGGTTACACTTGGTATTTCCTCCCCGAAATGATCGCGATAAAAAATATCAGTATCCAGAAATGTTCTCTGGCTGAACTTCCAACTCAACCCGAAGTTCACACCATCTCCTATTGGCCTGTAAAGTCTCACAGCTGAAGATGATTTAAAGGGGGAGATTCCAGCTCTGACAGGTCGGGGTCCTTCGGCTACAGAGCGAGACTCGGGAGGAGAAACATCCCATAAAATAAAAGGTGCGATTACGGGAACCTCCACGTCTTCGGCAGAAGACCTTTCCCTATGATTTACACCATCTTCACAACTGGTGCGAGGGGAGGGCGTACTTATTACAGGTAGAGTCTGAAATGTAAACTTAATGAGCTCCCACAACTCAAAGGATCAGCGATCACAGCCGAAATGACTGCTTCCAGGCTCTGTAGGCTCTATGTGCTTGTTTCCAACCCAGATCTCGCCACATACCACTGGGACCAGGTGCTCTGGAAACAAGCTCTGCTCTGGTACCCTCTGCTCTGAGCCACTGCTCAAGTCCACATGGTCACACCACCTCGTCCGACTCCAGGCCATATTCGTCGTACAGGGTGTCCAGGACACCCAGCTGCTGCTCCATGGCTGGCAGGTACATCCCGAGGTCCCTGTGCATGCCGCTAACGAAGCCCTCCTTCAGCTCGTCCCCTTCCCTGGACACCAGCGCCCCCGTGAAGGTCCCGTACGATGGGGCAGCCCTCAAGGCCAGCTGGAGAGAAACACGAGTCAGACAGGACACTCACGCAGCAAAAGTAAGAGAAACGATGAATAATGCGATGTTAAGAGACGTCTTTATAGCAAGAACTCACAGCAAAAACCCCTCGTACGACCCATCCATGGTACTGCCGCAACGTCTTCCCGTAGGCGTTATCTGCGAGGAGAAAGATATCGAGTGAACACTACGGTCCTCCGTAATCTGTGGAGCATGCCCAATGTGCCCGTCAGCTTCAGTCAGCAGACGGGGTCCTGCCACGTCAAAGCCGGCTTTGGCGTCGCCCTACGACTCACTCAGCGCTCCAGGGATGTCCCTCTCGCCCTGCTTCACTTCCCACAGGAATTCCTTGAGGAACTTGAGACCCCGTTTTAGCCAGAGCAGCGCTTCCGTGGCCGAGTTCCGCACCTGTGCTACCTCCGTCTCCAGCTCATGCATCACAATCGCCTGCAAGGTTGGGAATCTCTCCGGATCAGACAAGAACTTCTGATGGACTTTCTGCAGGAAGCCAGAACAGATCGATTTTAGTTATTACACTGTTACAGACATCAAAGTTGATTGATTTGTTGACAGTTCAGCACATTACACTGTTTCGTTATGTGACACTTTCGATAAATGTGATTTATGCACCACAAAACTACAGAGACATCTGTATATTTTACTTAAAAAGATCTAGTACCTTACCCAACAGAACAACAGCAGAGCATCCCCTGGGATTTGAATCAGAAACTCTAATAAGCCAATATTCCCATGAACCAAGCTACCTGCCACCCATCCTGCTTAAACGCCATTCACACTTCTTAAGACCACCTGACGACCACAGCAGCTATGCTCGCTAATACGCTAAACCCCAAAACAGCCCAATCAAATAAAGCCAGATAAAAGGAGAGCACATATTTCAAATTAGTTCTCAGTGCAAAACTTCTACGTGTTTTTAAATTAACTGTTGCAATTAGGAAACCGGAATGCCACCCTGTGGTCAAGTTAGGAACTGCAACTTTATCCTTTTCTATGTAGTCGAGCCATCTCCATACTAGATACCCTGCTGTGTGTATCTAAAAACTGTAGAGCATTTATTCATGGGTGTGATGTTAATAGATGGTGCTTCTTACAGGGTCAATTCAACCCCAAGGGCTGGCCTTCAAACAGCAGGACCACAGTGATGCACTCACCCACTATGTCGCTTTTTATGTGAATGTTTTATCTAGGCCAGCTGAAAGCATCAGGAAAAACACACCATACTTAGTATACCTACCTTGATATTTCCCACAAAGTCCATTTTAACTGGTGCAAATACTGTGGGGCCCAATTTATCTGAAGGACAAAATTAACACAAGTCAGCTGCACAAATTGCCCTCATATTAAAGTCTAATGTTGTTTTTAATTATCAACTCATATTCTACCAGCAGGTTCTTTGGATCTATAATGTTTTCTGTACACAGATCCAAGTCCATAGTATCATCTCTTTAAATAATTCAGATTTCACAAAGTGAGCTCTTTGTTAGTGATAAAAAGGCTCATTTAGCTACCTAAAAGAAATTTATAGCCCTAAAGAGACCATGAGACTTATAAAGACTGGGAGGATAAATAACAGCGCATCAAACAGGGAGTTTGACAGAGAGAGGGAGGAGTCAGCATACCCAACACTGGTACTATGGCATAACAGGAGTCCAGAAAAGGCCGAGTCGGGATTCCAGCGTCCTCTTCCAGTTCTATATCGCTAAAGCTGTGGATCAAAAAATACCCAAAACGAAGACAAATTACAGGCTGCATCCAAAACATCTAACATCTTAGCCTGTTACTGCAAGAAGATACATCTATACCAATACAAGCATCAGAACTGTTATTTTACTGTTATATTGTTATTTTACTGTTATACTGTTATTTTATATGGCGCAAAAGTGCTTCATCACAGTGAAATTTAAGCAGGAAAAATGCAAGTAAGAAGAAAGTGCAAATAAGCCAGAGAAAGATAATCATTCGCCTTGGGTTACATTATCACATTGTCACATTGCAACGATATCAGTGCAATGGAATATGTCCCTTAACGAGGACAGACAGACAAGACTAAACACCACACAACATTTTACGTTGCCAAAACATTATGGTTTAAACACTGTCACTGACGTAAAAATGTATGTGAACCTCTACGACAATGGCCTCCTGAAAAGAGGGTGATTAGAGGCAAGTCTTCCTAACAATTCAGATGTGGGTTTAACCTGTCCTGGTTACCTGCTCCTCACAAGAGAATTATGCAATAAGGTCTGATCAAAGGAGATTTCAGAAAAACTGTTCAAACTCATAAAGCTGGTATTCCGGTATGCGGAACGTTCACACTTGTGCTGTGTTCATGCCCGGCCGCACGGTGGCTGCAACTCACTACTCCTGACTCTCGGCAATCGACAAGTTGGCAAGTTCGGCACGGTCGGTTGGAACAGTTACTAGGCAAATCACCTGAGACTCATAAGACCCATAGGAATTGTTTATGATATAACTTATTGGTGTATTATTATTATTATTACTATTTCTTAGTTGAAGTGTATATAATTACATTATTGGCTACTGGTACCACTGTTTTTATTGTTTAATTCATTTTGTTTGGCATAAGCTACTAAGCCTTTGGACTCGCATTCCTCTAACCCTGTTTTTCCCATTGGATTTTAGTACGAAATCTTAGTGAACACAAGGTTTTTCAGGAACACATTGTGTGTATTTATCATATTATTTCTGCATTTACTGTATGTTAATGTTATTTTAGGTTGCATCTGTTATTTGGTACAATGAGGTAGGTAATTTCTTTGGTTTGGGAAGCTCAAAAAATTTTCCCCACATAAATTAACGGTAATTGCTTCTTCACTTTACACCATTTTAGCTTACAGAAGATTTCACAGGAATGCTCTACTTTCGGATAGTGAGGGAAACCTTTATAATGGTGAGGAGCCGTTTCACTGACCCATGACCCACATGGCTCGCCATCAGTGAGGAACCAATATACTCTAGGATGTGCCAAGATAGACAGACACCTTCTGCTGTAGACTATGATCTCAAAGTCAAACAAGTTGGGTCATGCAACAGGACAATGATCCAAAACACAAAACAACAACAGAGCAGTTCAAACAGAAGAAATTCTGTATTGTAGAATTGTTAAGTAAAAGGCCTGATCTCACCACTGATATGCTGTGACCTGATCTGAAGCAAACTGTCCAAAAACTTACATGAACTGAAATCTTTGTAGAGCAATTCCCCAAACCACCTTCCTACTACTGTGCAGACCCAATCTGCAGGTACAGACAGCAATTGGTTGAACTTAATGGAGGTTCTACCAGTCACTAAATATTAGATTCACATTTTGCCACCTATGATTTTGATCGTTTAAACCGTTTAAACCATTTGTTCAGTCTAGATATGGCAATGTAAAATGTTTATGTAGGTTTTGTTCAACAAGAGTTAATTGGATAATATTAGCTGAAGATTAGATCAAATTTCAGGATTAGCTTGTGTAAAAAACCAGATTGTTTCAAAGATTGATGTATGCAATTCCACAATCTTGATTTTCAGGCACCATGTATTAAAGGCACAGTAAGCTCTAATTACGTCTTCATGACACGTCAATGGAAGGGGGTCATCATACCGGTGACTCATAGTACTGAAGAATGTTTCCACCTGCTCTGGATCTTCACGGTGGGTCTGCGTTTTAGCGAGGTCAACCACTTCTCCCGCGCCTTGGTCAGAAGAAATCACTTCTTGGTCCCGAGGCTGTACGGGGCTTACTTCTTGTCGATCTTGGAGGTGATCAACATCCTGGTCAGGCAGTGGTGCCTCCTCCTGTTTCATCGCTTCTATCTGCCCACCATCAGGCTGCTCAGGAACGGATGCCGGCTGAGGAACTTGTTGCTGGGCATCCACGTCCTTGGCGTGCCGATCCGGTCCTTTATTTACATTGATACCTACAGACCAAAATCACACACACAGCACAGGCAAACAATTGAGATTTCAAAGACCAATGAAAAAGCTGGATATCATCTGGCCTCAAATTTAATAGGATTGTGGAATGACTAGGAAAAACTAAAAGTTTCCAAGTTATAGATGACAGGACTGTGCCTGAAAACAGGTTCATGTTGCTTTGATCCATTAGTCACCAACCTGGGCTTAACTGAATTCCTTTTCACCCTCAGACGTAGGGCAAAGGTTAGCTGTAGCTGTGCAGCTGGCATGGTGAGGTGACCTACCCTCGGGCACGGTGAGGTGACCTACCCTCGGGCACGGTGAGGTGACCTACCCTCTGGCACGGTGAGGTGACCTACCCTCGGGCACGGTGAGGTGACCTACCCTCTGGTTGGGTTTTTGTGTTTTCAGGAGATGAGCTTAGACTTGTCGGCCCCTCCATCGCAGACACCAGTAGCTCACTCCCCGAGACACTTCCAGAACTGCGCTTTCGTTCCTTTTTCCTGAACAAAAGAGATAATCAAACCTTAAAACACTTCTCTAGAATGTCCCATGATCTTTACATATCACTGTTATTTTGAACATGGACTCCAACGAACACCAAAGTGGAGAAGCAGTAGGAGTTACTAGCTAAAGCAACCTTCAGAAGCTGTACTTTTACACGTTTGACTTTGTACCGACTAAAATTAATTCCACAGCTGCGTAGAGAGCACCCAAAGGACCTCATTAGCGTCATGAAGACACGTACATGGCATTCAGACTGAATAACCTACTTTTCAATGGAGTTCTGGCTTGACTGGCTCGCAAACTTGACCTATGAGAGAGGGAGCAGTTGATTATTAGATCAACCATGTGACAAGTATTCCTTAAAGAGCAACAGATACAAACAACAGGGGCTTTCAAGACATTGGGAGGCCTTCATAAGCTAAAATACTTAAATGACTAATGCAAACCCTACTAATACTACTTTCCTCAGAGAGAGTACATTCTAGTAATGAGAGTTAAAATATTCCATTATTTAGGCAATTATTTGAGAATAGACCTCTGTGAAAAGCACATCATCGGCGCAGTGTCGTACTAGTGCGCTTCCAGATTTTACAAGAAACTGAAAGCGCAAAATAAGTTTAAATTAAAGCACCACTCAAAGATATTAAACAGACAACTTAATGTAAAAAATGGCATTTTCCGTTGCTGCGTGGTCCCTGAGTTGTGGTCTCACCTTGTGGGGTTTGATGGTCAGAACCGGAGGAGACGCCGGTGGGGTCTGAGTCAAAAGATCAGAACTGAAGGTACGGCTGGCGATCAGCATGCACTCCTCAAGTGTCTTCAGGAAGGTGGTGCAGGTGGTTTTTACCAGGGTCCCCACAGCTTCATCCTCCTCCTCCTCCAGGGAAAGAGCCATGAAAACACAGAATGATCGCTGTACACTACAGCTCCAGGGGCTCTACCTCACCTCTGCCACAGCAGCTGATAGCTCAGCCTGAGAGCCATCCTTGATCTTGGTGACTTGCTGAAGGAGAAGGTCGCAGTATATTCGCAGCTCAGACATCTTGATTTTCAAGGCTTCTGCATTCTCCTGAAGCTCTATAGAGAAATATCAGAGAAGCTGGGTGAGCTTCGAAGGTCGTAAATGGTTATATACAGAATAGTAGCTGGTTCAAAAGAACACGATTAGAAACAATCAGAGAACCACTGAGTGGGGAAACAGTACTGAGCTTTGGCTGTAAAGGGGTTGAAGGGTAGGCAGGGGACACAGGGGACACAGCGGTGACACAGGGGACAGTAAGCACACAGGAGCTCGCCTTTCTCTCTCTTGGTCCGGTTGTCTGTAAGACAAGCCTTTGCAGTTCCCAAGGCAACCAACCACTTCTGCCGTTGTGCAGCATTGATGGCTCTGAGATAAAAATATTGTTCCCCTGGGATGGTTAGGTCCACCCTGGTAGAGTCTGAGGAGTGAACTGGAATAAAGGATCAGAAAGTGTAGTCACTCGTGTGGAAAAATACACCCAATTTAATGAAACGTGATTCATTGCCGACACGCTCTTACCTTGTATTTCACACACAGAGATTTTGATACTGCCCTTGCAGCCTTTCCAAACATCTTCTTGAGAGTCATAATAAGACAGTGTGTCTCCTTCAAGGACAAACCAACGGGGCTGCCAACCTAAACAAGTCATTTTTCACATCAATAACCCAGGAGCTGCTGGTCACATGCTGCATATCTATGCGGGTAGCTGTCCCCATGACCTTTAGAGAGACACTATTTGTGGGTCTTATCCTGCTTAAGGCAATGTTGTCAGTCGTTTATCCCGTCAAACCAGTACTAGGTGCCCTGCCTTCCCGAATCATTCACAGTCGTCAACACAGGCGACCAAAGTTTTATTTTATGAATGTAAACATGTCCAATGTTAGCCGCATAAAGACATATCCTTAGTAGGAGATGTTCTATACTTGGATTAGATGCTGATACACAAGAGATGTGTCTAAATTAGAAAACAAGGCAATGTTTTGGAGCAACTAAAAAAATAAACTTCCAGAACAAATTTGGAAAATTCCCGAAGAAATTGGATACGAAATGAAGGTTTCCTAATTTAGCTCGTTTAAACTTAAATCCAATGTTTATTATTTTCCTGTCTTATGCATCACGATTTAGACGAAATAAAAAGTAGAGCCAAGTAACGAGGTATCTCAGCATCTACAGTATTTAGCTAGCTGGTTAGCTACAAACATCAAACGCTTTTCACATTCACAACACTTACGTTTAGTTAGCAAACGTCACCATACTTACCACTTATATAATTAGTCCACTTATAAAGCATTCCTTCCATGATTTATGTTGTTTATCTGTCGCAGGTCATTATTAAAACGTGTAGAAACCTTCACTCATCCCCCGGTCTTCATTTAATTCGGCAGCACAAATTCCGTAACTTTCTGAGCGAACGGCTCTCTTCTTACAAGCGCTACGCTGCTCGTGGGCGTAAAATCTTCGTGAATGCTACGTACATGCGAAGTCCCGCCCTATTTTCTCACTTCACACAAATTTGATGTATAAAATGACAGAACTAAAGGTGGTGGATTTTCTCCACTCAGCGCCCCGCAAAGCGAAACCAGGCCTCACAGCAAACCGACAAGTATTTAATTTTTAAGACTGTTTTGAAAAACTTTACTCTCACGACCGTCTGCGTTCCCCATTGCCCCCACCCGGGGTTTTGAGTCTGTCAAGCTGCGATTTTAAGAAATTAAAAGGTATTCTCCACATAAAACAAAACACAAACGCATCTCACGTCTTGACTTACATGTAATACGTTAAACTCGGCTCGATTTACTAAAAACGCATCATTTGGGGCTCTTGCTAAGCAACTGGGTGTGGTCATAAGATGAGCAGGCGTTATATCCTATTAAAAACGTGATATTTCGTTTAAGGCGTTGACCTCCTTACATTTCAGCCAATGGAGTGCAATGTGGGTCTTTCTCGTGAACTGAATAACTGTGTGTAACAAAAATATCCCATCCTAAAAAATGCGAGGGCTGCCACGTATTCGGGTAGCGGCTGTGTGAGTAGCGGCCAGGAAACCTTCATACTTGAAATACAGACAAACTGTCAACAAACGTGTTCTTAACGTAAAATGTTACTTGCATGTATCAGTTGGTTTTGCACATCATTTTTCTTATATGTCACTGGAGCAAAACTTCCAGAGCCGGAGGTGAAAATCGAGGTTTTACACAAACCTTTCCTCTGCCACCGCAAGTCCAAGTACGGGGATATGCTCCTGGTGCACTACGAGGGATTTCTGGAGAGCAATGGCACCATGTTCCATTCCAGGTGAAATATCGACTTGGTTCGGCAATAACTGTCAACTTATTTATCCAAAAAAGACGTTATTTGCTGCTGACACCAGTTTGTCATTCAATCAAGTTGTATGCTATACAGTTCTGGGTCCTGCCGAACCTGGAGATCTGTGATCTTTGATCTTAGATCGTGTAATCAGCATTGGTAAAGTTAACTGATTACTAGTTTTATCATTCCGCATAGTTTTATAATTGCCGAATTTACTTCTCCATTCGCCACTTGCTTATCGTAGTAAAATGCCCTTCTGAAGATATGTTTGACAATTTAGTATTTAAACCATTGTTAAATCGCGTACAACCACGTGCAGGGGGTGATCATATCGACCTGAAATAAGGCCTTGATGCTCCTAAAAATTAGGCAGAGAACGTTTACCACTGGTATTCACCTAAAATGCTTTGCTGAATCTGTGTGCCCCTCGGCAGCCGCACCCATGGCGATAAGCAGCCGATATGGTTCACTTTGGGCATCCGAGAAGTGATCAAAGGCTGGGACAAGGGTTTGCAGGACATGTGTACAGGGGAGAGAAGAAAACTGACTATCCCCTTCTCCCTTGCATATGGGAAAGAAGGGAAAGGTAAAGTATCTTATCAGAAATTCATTAACATATGAGTAGTATTATGTATATTTAGTGGGGTTGTGTGCGACTGAGTGGGTTAAGCCTCTGTATCTGTGATCAGAAGGTTGCTGATTCAAGCCTTGATCCAGGTGGGCTAAATAAATGGACTGTCCCTGTACTCAGGGTCCTTCAAAGGCAAGCAGGATGGGATATGCAGTAATATGCATTCCATGTACCTGTAATTGTGCAAATGGCAAATAAAGGGTCATTTCATTTCAAGTAATAACTGGAGACATTTGCTTGTTACATTTACAGGCAAATGCAAAGTATTTTCATTAAAGTGAAACTTTTTCTACTTAGGAAAAATTCCTCCCGAAAGTACATTGATCTTCGACATAGAGATCATCGAAATCCGAAATGGCCCGAGGTCTCACGAGTCATTCCAGGAGATGGATCTTAATGACGACTGGAAGCTGTCCAAAGCAGAGGTCAGCCTTCGTGATGCTGCCTTGTGAGAAACGCTGGGTGCACAGGATGGGTTTGTTTGTCAGGGCTGGGGGGTTCCTCATGTGTGTCTGCTTTTCTGTTAGGCTCAGAGGGGTCTTTGCATTTTTCTCTTTGATGCCAAGTTGAAAATGCTTCTGATTGCTTCTCACAGGTGAAGGAGTACCTGAGGAAAGAGTTCGAGAAGCACGGCTACCCCTCCAATGACACCCACCATGAGGTTATGGTTGAAGATATATTCAACAAAGAAGATGAGGATAAAGACGGGTACATATCAGCTAGAGAATTTACCTACAAACACGATGAACTCTAGACAATAATGGAATTCATACATCTCAGAGGATCATTTTGGTAGTTTTACTGTAAATCTGGGTGTTGTTACAAACGCAGGTGTGACATTTAACATGTACTTGGATTTGATGAATTCCTGTGAAAGTCTCTCTGGATGTGATGGACGAAACCATTTCAAGCTTCCAGACATTTCTTTTTAACATTTTTTCTTTTCCCCTTGACTGAGGATGTTGATCTTTGTATCTTAACATATTTTTTTAATAGGCACCCTGCTTTTACACTACATTTTTAAGTTTCTTACTAGAATAAATTATCCATGTGAGAATAATTTATCTCTGCATTTGTGTCTTGAAGCCACAAGGTGGCACTGCTCCTCTGATGAGGGAAGACTGCCGAGCAGTGACTTCAGCTTTGGGTTTCCCCCAATATCTGTTGATGGTATTTTTTCTTTATCTTTTATTGAAGGTAGTGTCATGGAAAGGCTATGCCAGGAAGCACAGGGAACACTTGGTGCGATGGGATGGCAGTCCCTTACACGGCACACACACATACACACACGCAGGTTCATAATTATATCTTTGTGGGGACTCTCCATTCATTTCTATGGGGAAAACTCTAATCCCAACATGACGCCCTTAATCCCTACCCAGCCCTGATCTTAACCATAAGTAACAAAATACAAGACTTTTGGCATTTTTAGTTTTTTGATTGCATTTCTCAGATCTTTGTGGAGCTTGAAAAACGGTTCCCACAATGTAAAAAAAAATAGGGTTTTTAATACATTGTGGGGGACATTTGGTCCCCCACAATGTAATATAATGTAATATATTCATACACACACACAAACTGCACACTGACAGAATTGAGCCAGTGAGCCAAGCTGTAGACATATCCACACTTATCCTCCAAATATAAATAAATATATGATAGAGTTAAAATGTTGTTAAATGGATATTGTATGTAAGGTTCATGCCTCATGCATTTAGCTGGGCACTCTCACCCGCTGCTTCTTTTGGGCTGTTCACAAGGCGTTTTGCTCCCCAGTGCTTTGTTTGATTGAAATGTTCTCTATACAAAAATGGCACTTATTCTTTGAACCATCCATACACCTTTTAATTGCTTATCTTAGTCCAGGTCACCTGGAGTCTGTCCCAGACAGCACAGGACCCAGGGCACAGGTGCATCCGGGACTGGAAACCTGTGGAAACCATTGCAGGCAGTTGACGTGATCCCAGTCTCTTTCAGTTGAATTTGGTCGCAAAAATAATAATACAGGACATCCCAATAGTAATAAATTTACAGTAATAAATAAAAGTAACTACATGCAGGTACTGTACTGAACAAAGTAACTACATGCAGGTACTGTACTGAACAAAGTAACTACATGCGGTACTGTACTGAACAAAATAACTACATGCGGTACTGTACTGTACCTCAAGCCAATGAACCGCTGATGCTGCGCAATGTTTTCATGAGCGTCACAAAGTAGTGTGTGCGTTCGTTGTTTTGAACCATTGAATTTAACCAGAATTTTTAATTTAGGCTTTGTGGCCGTTTATTCTTAAGTATGAGTTGCCCGTCAGTCAGATGTTCTTGACCTGGGAACTGCTTGTAATTTATTTTGCCAACCGTGTTCTGTCTCGCCTAGTTGACGCCCTCTTCGGTTTGAACGTGGTCTGTTAGCACTTTATACTCATGCACTGAGAGAGACTGACATGGTGCTTTAGACTAACTAGTTTACAGCTTGATTGGCCGGCAGGGAGACAGACAACATTGGATAGAAACATCTCGCCTCTCACACGTGAGCTAATGGACACTGAGAAACAGCAGAATGATGTTGTGGTCAACAACATGAGGAGAGGTATTCCTGTTAAGCTGGATATAGATAGCTACATCAGCTTAATATATTGGTGATTTGAAGTCCTAAGATTGACTTAATTGGTTCCTGGTTCATGTAGTTTCATGTTCTTAGCTATTTTGTTTAAACTCCTCAGAACTTCCTGAATGGGAATTCATAACTGAATTCATAACCCATTGCTCATAAGCAGTCATTCATTTGGTTTTATTAAAAGAAAAAAAATGCAAAAAAAGAAAAACTGAAATTACCCCTCTAGTGCCATAGGGGGCAGTAACATACTTTTACCTTAGCCCAAACCAGTCGGCATGACCAAAATATTTTATGGTTTGCTTACAGTAACCCTAACAATATGTTACCACACTGGCAACTTGCATAACCTTTGACTTTTGGCAGCACTCAGAAAGAACAGAAAATGAAAACAGATAAGATTTATCCTTTCAGTTTGATGGTGGCACATGCTACTTCTCCTTTCCAAGTTAAATTGTTTATCAGTACAACTTCTGATTCATTTTTTATGAATTGGGAATGATAGCTTGAGTTGTGCTTGTTCTAACTGAATGAAATTCATTCGATCATCCATCCATCCATCCATCCATTGTCCAACCCGCTTATCCTACTGGGTCGCGGGGGGTCCGGAGCCAATCCCGGAAGCAACG
>JABJVO010000132.1:18493592-18511299 GCA_026770805.1 Boulengeromyrus knoepffleri | reverse complement strand
GACCCAGGCGGAGACTTGAACCCAGGTCCCAGAGGTGCGAGGCAACAGTGCTAACCACTGCACCACCATGCCGCCCCTCATTCGATCATTTGAGTAATATTTACATCAGACTCAGCTATTACTTACTACATTCCAGAAGGACATTCAGTACAAGTTTGTTCAGCAGAAAATGTAAGCCTCTTCTTTCACTCAGATATTCCCACGAAAGAACATACTGAAGCAAGAATGTGAGTAAAGCTGAAGATGAAAGGGGCTCAGGTTTAAAAGAACAGATATTTACACACACAAAGGCCAGGGAATGTATCACGCTTTCTAGTCATTGATCTTCAGAATATCATGCACATTTTGCTGCATTTTGAGGAGATTAAAAGAGAGAATGGGTTGGGCATACGCTTTTCTGTTCAATACAGAATTACACAGTTCATTGACATGCATACAGGAAAAAAAAACATTAAAATACATCAGAGATTTAAATCACAGAATCATCCAAGGAAGGTTAAAATTTTGTTCAACAAATGTGTTTAAGTCATTGAAATTTAAATATAAGCTAATATAAAGCTCTCTTCATTTTATTAATACAAATAAAAAGCACAATAGTTGTAATTATAACTGCATGGCAACAAAGTTAAACGAAAACGTTACATATTTCGTTTAGTGTGCATTTCTTCTAAGGTTTGGACCAGCTCTGCTGTGAATTGTGTAATATATTGTGTAAGGAAGAAAATTGACAGAATAAATATTCACCCTTCATTTACACTCTTGCCCATAGCAATTCTTCATAGTATGTCCTTCATAACAATTACTGAAATGACATCTCCCCACCAATATATCTGCTCTATAATAAATAACAGCCTATGAACATACAAAAATTAATATACTAAAACAGAAACAGGTCTATATTTGGGTTATTTTTATGTACTTTGTGTCCCTTGGTCTTCTTTAGAGGATTTCCCCCCCAAAATCGTTCTGTAAACTAAATAATGTGCGCTTAACTAAAGGCATTAGCCTACTCCTCGGGGAATTCCTGTGTCATTGTCGTTCGCAAGTATCTATATAGGCCCACAAAATATCTTTGCATCTATGCATCTCAGTTTTCATTATAAACAGAAAGCAGCCGGGGTTCTTCCCTCAGCGGAAAGTCTCCTTGCCAGGTGCGCTGTTTCCTTCGTAAAAGTTGTTATTTTCGGGTAGAGTGGCTCTTATCCTGCGTTTTTCTTTAAAACGTCCGGAACGGGAAACTTTCCAGGTGCGCCGACACGTTTTCTCATTAAACATGGGCTCAAACTGCGAGTCGTCATAGGTTTCATTGCTTATTAAGCTGGAGTCCTTATTCTCCTTAGATTCCGCGGACGGTTTGCCTCCGCCGGCCGGCGTCTTCTCCGGACCAGCCTGGGTCTCCGGACCGCTCTCCTTATGCGCCACTTCGGAGTCCCTGGAAGTGACTTTCTTCCTAACCGTAAAGGATTTCCACCAGGGGCTTCTCTCTGCCATCTCCTTCGGCGGGCGTAGGAATATCTACGATAACAACACCGGCAATAATAATATTAGGCTATACGTGATAAAATATTAACCGAGTGTTCATATCATACAATTAATCACGATGGTTCTCTGGTCTCAAAGTCCCCTAAAGAGATTTTTTAATTGTTTAGTTTTTTATAATTATTCTACTAAACTGTCATTCTTTTATTATCAGTAGGCCTATGTTAATATGAAAAATGACCCGGCAAACCGAAACCACAAATCGTATGCGAACGACAGTCACGCACCTGGCTGTAGCAGTCACGGCTGCCTCCGAAACTTAGTACGGAGAAAATATTTTCCCTTTAACAATGTATTAAGTTATAGGTAATCCATGTTAGGGGCTGCGATGGTAATCCGTTTACGACGGAGTGAGACGAGATTGACGCGATTTGCAGTGATAAAGCATATTCCCAGGTGATAATTAAATCCTCCGTGGCCGGACAGGTAAATCTTTCAGAGAAATGTGTAAACGCAAGCCTGCGGACTTGATTATATTCTGTGGAGGCGCAGCATTCCTTCCGCACCGATTGGCTCATTCTCACCTGTTCAGCCGTCCTACTGGCAGGTAAGGCGCTGTCGAACAAAGTTTATCTAAAGCAAAACTGGTTACGACTGACAGTGGAGAAATCAAGCTCTGGAGAAGTGCCAAGATCACCCGCCAAAATATACGTGGAATAATTAGCAGGGTTATACAGCTAGTGAGTAAAAAATATGTTCAATATGCTGGCTTTGCCTAGGTGATGAAAAACTGTTACAGTGTGTACGGTGCGGTGACAATCAAATCTCTAATTACAGACATATATGCAGTTGCGTGACAGGTGTGCCTCACATTTTAAGTGAGCATCCATCCATCTCTTCATCCATCGATCTGTCTATCCATTCATTTTCCCATCCATCCATCATCTTCTAGCAAGGTATCCTTGTCAGAATCACTGTGATATTTTAAGTAATCACTTAGCACTGACCTTTATCATCTCAATAGCAATTTGACCTGTGTCACGTCTAGAGAGAGATGAGAAGCCTATTGTAAATTTCCCTTTTTGTTTCCATAAGAATCATTTTCCCTGTGCTTTTATCCAAAGCAACTCACAGTGGAAGGAAAGGATACACTTCAGGATTTGAATCCACAACCTTTGTGTACTAGAATATAGAGTATTATATTCTATTTGTTTAGCTATAGGAGCAGTATGTGAGTTTCTCTATGAATTTACTTTTCATTTTAAAACTATGGCTTACTGGCTAGCTCTGTGACTAGGGTGGCCATCTAATCCATGTCAGGAGCGACACTATCAGCTACTTCAGGTTTTACAAACTGCTCTAAAACTGAAAGGCCCCTGTGTTTGGCTAATTAGTTCAGTTCTTTGTACTTTTACTGGCTTGTTTCCTTGACCTAAAGACTCATCCAGCAGTTTCACATTAACATTAGTGACACATGCATGATTATAGGAGACTGACCAATCAGCACACCAAGTGAAATCCAGCTCCTTTTAATTGAAATGATCATAGTTCATAGTGTCCCTCCTGACATGGATTAAGTGGTCACCCCACCTGTGACCCCCCCTTGCAGGGGCATGGGTTTCATTCCCCCCCCCCCCATGTTTGCATATGTTTCCTCCCGCGGTTCAAAAGCAGTTTGCTGAGCTAAAGGCTCTAAATTGCCCTTAGAGCCTGGCTGTGTGTGCATGTGCCCCCCCCCCCCCTACGATGTACTGCGGGCCTCCAGCCCTGAGATTCTTTGGAGAGGTTCCAGACTCACTGCAGCTCTGTACTAATAATAGGGACGATATATGTATGGAAATTTGGCACATTCCCCTGAATAAAATGCATAATTATGCCATGTGCATTATTAAAAAGAGACTCTTCAGAACTATCTACTTTTGACATTTTGACATTATTTAAAAATTTACATTTTTAAAAGTACTCCTTCCCTGTAATAAATAAATAAATTTGATCATTCTGATTCAGTCCAGTTTTACCTTAACTCTGTCCATTTATTTTTGATAACTGTTTGTTTATTTCGGGCCAGAGTAATGCAGAGTAATGCAGCATTTATCCCAAGACACACAGATGCACCCTGGACAGAATCTTGGGAGACACAGAAATGCAGAGAAAATGCAAAATCTATACAAGCATTTACACTGAGGCTGGATTCAAACCTGCACCTGCACCACTGTAGGGCTGCATACTTACAACATAACAGTGAGTCATTTCATACTCTGTCACTCGAAGCAGTCAGCAGTTTGGGGGCACATTTAACATCTCTAACAAACAAAACCCATTTACACGATTAAAAACATACCTAAGCTTTATGTCGAAAAACATCTGAAGGCAAGTTTCTTTTTACAAGCGGGTTTCATTATGTTTGTAAATCGAGTCATCAATTTGGGGACATATGTAACAAATCAAGCAAAAAAATCCGTTCACTAAATTAAAAACATAATTTAATCTTTATGCAAATAACATCTGAAAGCAAATTTCTTTTTTCAAGTTTCATTACATATTAACCAAATAACCAAATAAACTGGGATACAAGGGACAATCCTTTGTTGTGGGTGAAGAGTTTTTTTGTAGTGGACTGAGAAGGAAAATACAGATGATTAAACAAAGACAAGGCAGTGTACAGGCAACAGTGTAAGTGACAGTAACCTCCTGCCTATATCCTAAGAGGACCGGAGGCAACATGCTCTCCTCTGTCTCATGCACTCATTGTGCTATAAATCTTGTTTTGTGAAACAGATGAAATATGGATGTCTGTCATTTTAAGCATTTTAAACATTTTACATAGTTGACTACTTAACATCGGAAATTCAATGCATAGTCTTTTGGCCTGCAAAATCAGAATCCTAAAAGAAGACATCTTTGCACCTGGACAGTCCTGTAGAGCAGTGTTTCTCCACCTGGTCCTCGGGGACCCCTGGAAGGTCCACATTTTTGCTCCCTCCCAGCTCCCAGAGCAAAAACATGGACTGTCTGGGGGTCCCCAAGAACTGGATGGAGACACACTGCCATAGACAGACTGCTGTATACATTTTTCTTCAAGCCATGATTTAAGTTGTCAGATTCTTCAGGTACGTTTCTTGCCCAAGTGGTTTTTTTTTTTTTCTGCATTAAATCTGTCACACATACTATGAAAACCACACTTTCCAAAACTCTGTTGGAATTACACATATATGTTTCAATGCATATTGTGCAACATCGAATTAAAGATATCTGTACCGGTGTTGAAAATCTCACCCTGAGAATATACCCAGTGACTTCACTGTCTTTAAAAGGTGACTCCATTCTGATTCTTTAAAACAAGATGTCTTCATGTTCAATCAAGAGCTGAACAATTAATTTCTGGTGCTGCGTGTCGTTCAGAGTTTCTAGAGTATCTCGGCTTGGTGGTTGCATTAAGGTAGGCCCGAACACGATACCCAGATTTTCTGCATTCATAAAATTTTCCTTTTCGAACAAGGTGACCCTAAAGGGAAAACAGAAAAACAAACATTGTCAAAATCAAGACGTAACACAGAATGTTTCCCAGGGAACCCCACATACCCCAATGTCAGTGGTCCTTCAATGGCGGTCACATGACAGGAAGCCTCCTGGACTCACCTCTTCAGGTGCGCCAGCAAGTAACGCAGCGTCTCGTGGTGGGCGGCCGGCAGGAGCAGCAGACCTTGGCGAACAGCCGCCAGTCTGGCGCCTGCATCTGGCATTTCTACAACAAGGAATCCACCATTACTGAAGATCCCACATCACCATGGAAACAAGCTCAATAGGTCTGTGAATGTACACAGTACCCATACTGTACACTGGGAGGCGTATGTCCTGCAAAACTATAAAACACAATGTCACAAATAAAGTCTATTGTTTAAGACCCATCCATCTATACATGTCCATAACTGTTTATCCAATACAGGCTGTCAGTGTGTTTAAGAAAGTTGTTATCATTAATATCTTGTAATAGGTACAGACTATATATTCAGGGGCTCGCCGCACGCTAAAGTTGTCTTACTCGCTGCATGTATGAACTTGGGATAAACATCGTAAGTGATGATAGGCACTGGCAGTTCTCGCAGATAGAGCTTCAGCGCTCCGGCGATGGCGTTGATGTCTGCGTACACGCTGGCGCTGATGTCCGCCTTCTCTCCTTCTGCAAGGTGACAGCGGCGTTACGCCGGGGGCGGCTGCGGTGCCCGCATCTCTACACCCGCCCGCTTGTGTTAAAACACACCCAGCACGCTGCCCAGCTTGACCCGCCTCCCCAGGTGCCCACAGCCACCACAGTTTAGCTTCACTTTCATGCTGACTTAGCCTGTCGTTTTTGACTGGGGGAGTGGGCAGCAGGAGAGGTCGTTCTGCACCCACCTCGATCGAAGACCAGCTTCACGTGCTCCACATGTTCTGTGCAGCCGGAGACCCTGTAGAGCCCTTCACTCTTGAGACCTGCAAGATGATGACGCTTTTTGATGCTACGCAGAACCTTATGCCATCTACATTCCACTATTCCCATTCAGTCCTGGGGTGTGGATCCCTCACTATCGGAAAGAATCTCAGGGCAAATTTCTAGATGTACAGTAATACTTTCAAACACAGGTTGAAGGCCTTTTCAAAAACACACACACCTCTCTGCTCTATCTCCCGGATACACATGTCCACGACCATGGGGCGCTCTGCGTTGTGAGCCTTGACCAGCGTGGTGAGGTCACAGCTGAAAACCCTCTTTATCCTCCGTGGATCTGGCTGACAGTCCCTGGGTATGTGCCTGGCGCATTGCTTGTGTGCGTTTAGCCCGCAATCTGCGGAAACCAGGAGGAAGTGGTCACCAGTCAAAACCTCAAAAACAGCAGAGACAGTGCAGCACAGGACCTAAAGAATGCAAATATACTGAGCAAAACACAAAAAGTAATCAGGCAGCACTCAAACAGTCAGTCGGTATTATACTTCTGATTGTACTGCAGAGAGGGACAGATTTACATGTGTTTAGCAAATACTGCACTTAGAAAACAGTAGTTTGCACATACAGTTATTGACAGTATTGCACATCATAAACAGTACGACACACAGTTATAAAATACATATACAGACACTCCCTAGGTCATGATGGTCCATATTACAATGTCAACTTTACAATGGGTATCCAGTTCCATTCTGTTTTCCATTCTCAGTACATTATTCAATAAATTACATGAGAAATTCAACACTTTATTATAAAATAGGCTTTGTGTTAATGATTTTGCCCAACTGTAGGCTAATGTAAGTGTTCTAAGCATGTTTAAGGTGGGCTAGGCTAGGCTATGATGTTTGGTAGGTTGGGTTTACTGTATTAAAATGCATTTCCGCCTCACACTATTCTTGCCTTACAATAGGTTTTTTTCGGAATGCAACCCCATCGTAACCCGGGGAGTGTCTGTATATTGCACTTCAATGATAGTGGTAGTAGTCAGTGTTCTGCAGAGTTGCTGCTCTCAGGAAGAAGCTATTTTGTCATTTGTTTGTTGGGGTTTGTATAGCCCTACAACATTTTCCTAATGGCAGTTCAATATGCCCTTGGTAGGGGGTGTGCTGGGCATTTGGGGCTTTCCGGAAGCAACAAGTGCTGTAACCGTCTTGGAGGGCTGGCGGCTCTGAGCCGAAGAGACACCCAGCTGCCTTAAGCACCTGATTTCGGGCTTCTTTGTCAGCAGAAGAGCAGGTGGTGTCCCTCATTGTTGTATAGTAAGTCAGAATAGATTCAGTGGTGCCCTTGTAGAAATGTTTCAGGGGCTGCTCTGGCAGATGGGCTCCCTGCAGCCTCCTTGGGATGTGTAGGCTCTGCTGTGACCTTTTAAGCAAACGGCAGGTGTTGAAAGGTCATGGGAGGTCCTGAGTGATGTGCATTCCGAGGAATTTAAAGCTGTGAGCCTGCTCTACATCATCTCCGTTGATGATCCCTTGAAGTGAATGGCTGAGTACACCCTTCTTTTAATCCACTGTAAGCTCTTTTATCTTCTCGATGTTGAGGACTAGGTTGTTGGCTGTGCACCACATTGGCAGGTAGCATCCTCATTTCATGTTTATGACCTGGAAGCTAAGTGGTATTGCTCCTAGGTGGAGGTACAACATCATGAGCTCTGAAAGCCACAGCAAATACTTTCAGAAGATGCTGGACGTTGTTGATTATCCATGATTCCTGGTTAAGGAACACTTGGATGTTTTATTTATCCATGCATTGTCTATGTAGCAGTTTATGTAATAATTTCACGCCATCCCTCAATTTGCATAATTGCTTGACTGTTACAGAGTCACTGTGAGCCTGGGGTCTACACCACAGCCTACACCACAGTCTACACCACAGCAGGAAGCACTGGACACGCAGCAGTGGGCACCCAGCATGGGATGCCAGTCCATCTCAAGGCCCACACTCACAACTGCAATCTCTGGACTGTGGGTTGAAGCTGAAGTAGCTCCAGAAAACCTATGAGCAACATGAAAACTAGACAATCCTGTGGGTGTGAGGCTACAGTGCTACCTATCGAAGCAGCATGTGTGTTTGCGTGTGGTCTGTGTAGTTCCTACTTAATGATTCTGGCCTCCAGGCGCTGGATTAAGGTTGCTACCATCATGCCTTGGGAACAACGATATTACATTCATAGAGTAACACATGAGTAACCTTGAGTTTCCCTCTGCTTCTTTCCTTAGTCTTTTCACAGGTAATAAGACAAGCGCTCGAACCCTTGAGCAAAATGCTTAATTGGAATCACTCTAATGAAATATCCAGTTGTATAAGCAGATAGAAACCAGAGCTCAGTCTAGCTTATCTGGGGAGTGGCATGTAGCTCAGCACGTTGGGAGTCTGTGCTCGCCATAGTGAAACGACCAGGGGCGACATAAAAGGGGGGGAAGCTGAGTGACAGGAGCCCTAAAATCCTCAGAACATAAATAAATTGGTCTGGGTTAAGGGCCCGATAGGATATGCTTTCATGGGGTCCAAAATCGCTAGAGGCTCCCCTGATTAGAAGGTTGCCAGTTCAGATCCCACGGTAGGCAGTGTGAGTCACCATTCGGCCCTTGAGCAAGGCCTTTAATCCCAATTGCTCCAAGGACTGGCTTTCTCAGAAAAGTACACTGCTTTGGACTTTTTTAGAACTGTCTGCTAAATGTAAATTATAAGTAAATAGCCAAATCTAAACATTTCATGGAAATAAAAGAATACTGAATTATGTCTCCTGCGATACATTACATTAAGAGCTGTTGCACCTGTGTTCGTTCATAATTTCTCATAATGATGCAAATGAGAAAGGAACTGGAAGACAGGTACTGGAGGACGGGTACTGGAGGACAGGTACTGGAAGACGGGTACTGGGCGACGGGTACTGGGGGATGGGTCCTGGAAGACGGGTAATGGAGGACGGGTACTGGAAGACGGGTACTGGGGGACGGGTACTGGAAGACGGGTACTGGGGGACGGGTACTGGAAGACGGGTACTGGGGGACAGGTACTGGAAGACAGGTACTGGGGGAAGGGTGTGAAATTGGAATCTACGGTTTCTTTTCTAGGAAAGTGTCAGGGAGAGAAAAGCCCAGAGCTAAAATGTCAAAATGTCAGCAGGTCTTTCAGAATTTTAAATAAGATTAATAATCGAATATTATTCCGTCAGTATGTCAAGTATTAACCCCCCCACCACCCCGCCCCCCTGCACACATCATCACAACGTCCTTCTGATGTCACACTGAATCATCCATCGTCATGGCAAAGGCTTGGAGGTTAGTACATATGCGTGTGTACGGGGGAGGGGGGGGATTATCAGCATGCAGCCGGTTCCCAGGTTTAGCCACGCTGCGTGATTGTTTCAGGCCGGCTGGGTGTGTCCCATCCACGCAGTTTCAGCTCGTCTCCGGGGCGGTTAAATATAGCTCAGGCCCGAGAAAGGAGCAGAACTGGTTTGTGTCAAGTTTCCTGGAGGAATGTGAAATGCCTGCATTTCAGACCCAGTACTGACTCACAGGTACAAAATCAGTGCAGGGCTCTGCAGCAGACCCGCAGCACTGACCGGAATCAAGTCTAAAACCTGTTTGCACCATTCTGTTCCACTCTGACACAGGTTTGGTAAAATGCTTTCAAAAGTTTTCAGATCACTTAGGAAAGTAGAAGAGGTACAACGAAAAAATGCTAAAACATCCACACATCTACCAATAATAGCTGCTCCAGGATGCAGAGAAGCTATTAAAAAATAAGACTTTTCATTTAAAGAAATTATAACGTTGAAGCTGCCATTCCTTGCAGGGACCCATAAGACTTCATGCAAGTCCATATCCAAAGCTCTACACCTGCAGATCACTGCATACAGTGGTGACAACCTTACATTTCATTTGTTCAGCCATCTTTTATACAAAGCAACGCACATTTTCGAGGAAGCAGGGTCAGACAGCCCCTGGATAAGATGGGGGTTAAGGGCCTTGCTCATGGGCCCAATGGTGACATAGTGACATCACGCTGCCGACCCTGGGATTTGAGACGACAACCTTCCGATCACGGGAACAGCACCCTGACCTGCCGAGTCACACACCACTCCCCCTTGACCAACTTGACCAAAAAAGATCTTTATACGGAATATAATTGAGGGATTAGGTCATCAGAAACTACAACATGAATATTGACATTATGGACTGACAACATGGCATTTCCTGGGTGAGAGAGGAGCAATTACCTGTGCAGTGGAGCCCCTGGGTAATCAAACCCCACATGAAGTTGGCACAGAACTTGCACCACTGCGGTGCTTGGAATGTGTGTCCCTGTAACACAGGAAATATGTGATCATTAACCAACTCAATCAGCCATCAAGACACTTGGTGAGTGTCTTCCATGATAGACACGCTGCAGAACCCAGCTGAGTGGGAGAGAAAATGTCCACCTCAGATCCAAGAAAACTCCAGCTCTCCACAGTGGCAGTACGGATCTCTGAGTACCTACCCTTTCCCAGGAAATACTGAATTACTTTTACAATGAACAGAATCAAATGACTGAAAAAGCAAGACCCTAACACAGTTATGACTGCTGTCCAACCCATAAAAAAATTAAGATTCTCCTTTTAATTGTATCCCCTACAGTGCAACTATTTCAACATTCATTGCATCACATGTCCTGGTAAAGATAAGCACATCCATGATTGACAAGAGGCTCACAAATGGGTTTTGTACTGGTATGCAAGTAGGCTGACGAGTGGTTTACACACGTTAAAGCATGAATTGTCAGAGGGGTGCTTTGTGTTTCTGCTTGAGCCTGGGAAAAAAAAGAAAATCTGCTGGTAAATGTAACGATGGCTGTGTTGTTTTGCCAGTGTGGGAGTCCGTGTATGGGCGTTGTCAGTCGATGTACCAACAAAGGTGGCATTTTCCCAGGCTGGGAACGAAAAAACCTTGTCAGTGAAGCGAGTTTTATGGTTCGTAGGTGTGCGATAGGTCAGCAGGGACGTTGCACTACAAAAACATCCGCGAATAAGACAAATTACAGGATTTAGAGAATTCTGTGAGGTACTGTTGAAAAGTTAGTTTCTGTTATCGCACACCAACAAAGGTTTGTGGACAAGCTCAGACACAGAACAATGGGTTTATGTTGTGATGATGTTGTAATAATGTTGTAACAATGTTAGACCCAGCTACACTTTCTTATTTACTTATTGTCTGAATAACACATCACCGCTAATAATTTTTTAATGGCCAAAAAAAAACGTGAACATGGGCCCACTCTCCGCCCGCACGAATCGTGTCACCTTCAGGGATTCTCCCTGCAGGTCACGCCGCCAGGGACATGCCCAGACACGAGCCAACCTGCGGCCTGCAAAAGCGGCGCTGAAATGTAAACAGGGCAAATCAGAAAAAGGCACAAGCTAGTGCAGCAGGCCCCGGCGAAACACTGCCTTCCTTCCGTAAACGGTGAGACTGCGACGTGAAAGTCCCCGAAACCCAGGAGGAACAATGGAAAGAATGCGTGGAGGAGAGCGGGAGGGAGTATGAGGATGCCAGTACCACCTCTCGCGTAGAAAACACGCATCAACATGCGGGGGTGGGGGGGGCAAGCCTTTTGCAACAGCTGATCCCATCAGAGACGCCCGTCACTCGCCGTAAAATAAAGACGGCTGTGTGGAGGTCCTCTGCACGTCTCCTTCCATGAAAGGTAAATCCTGATGAGTACCTACCGCCGCAGTGACACTGAAATCTGCGACAGTTAGTCGTCATGCTTAGGGGCCCCTAGTAACCAAAGCAACGTTTACCAGCAACTCCCTCCTCTGTCCTAAAACGCGGAATCCACGGCAAATTCCTGATAGGCCCATCCAAGTACCAAGGAACAGAGAAGCCTCCACCCCAGGCCCTAAGAGTGAGTACTCAAGGCTCAACAAGGCTCAACAAGGCTCAAAACTACTCATAGTACTCAGATGTCACAACACGGACCAGATGACTTTCCTTTAAAAAAACTGCAGTTTACCTTGAAATTATGGCCCTTCTCGTAGGCACGGCTCCTCTCGTTCTCCGCCAGTGAGCGCCGTTTCTCCAGGGGCGAGGTGAGCTTGGGGCAGGCGAGGATCTTGAATGGCTTCCAGAGTAACGTCTGGCTACCCAGCTTCAGCCCCAGTGTGAGGGCCAGGATCTGCTGGTGCGTGTAGCCCCGCCTGGGCTTGTTCCGCACCAGGTCCATATCGGGTCTGGGCCCCTCCAGGGCTGATGGTTCTGGCTTCCGTGGCGAGTCCATGTCCTCGGCGGGACTCGGCCACGTGCTCTTGGAGAGGAAGCGCCGTGGACAGAATTGCACTCCAGCTCAGCAGCTACTCTCTGCAGCGGTGACCTGGGCCGACTGGCAGGAGGGAGTCCGTGTTTCTGAAAGTAGCAGTGCGGGGGTGCACTGGGGGGCGGGAGTGTGCCTCACACAATAGGTCCCATTCACACTTAGACAAGAAGAACAAGAAGGGGAGTTTTTTTGGGGGGGAGGGCTGTCAGGGCTAATCCACATGGTCAATCTTTGAAAGACCCAGCTGTCTTAATCCTGTCTCATCAGCCTGAGTACCCCTCTCTGAGTAAGATAAAGTGCTTTTCTGGGGTGTTAATAATTACTCATAATCTCCTCTATCATATCGCAACACTTTTTACATGCCTTTCAATTTTAAGCAACGATTAAAGCAATTAAGGCCGTCACATTTACAAGACGTTTTTCATTTCCGGAAAATATTCCTTGCACTCCTTGTCCATATGGCACACCGCAGAAGGCGACATAAGGATAGTTTAAGAAAATTATGTCGCCTCTCATCCTTGATCTGTCATTTGCCGCGTGGCGTCTTAACTAATGAACCCGCCTCTGGAAGCTGCACTCAAGTGGCAGTCCGGCCGTGTTGGAGAGGCGGCAAGGAAGCCCAGCCAATCGGCGGAGGGCGGCCCGGTATGAGTTCGTTTTCGTGCCGGCGGGCACTGTTCGCTCAAGGTGCGTTTGGCTCAGGGCGGGTGGTGAGGTTGTTCCATGTACATCTTCAGGTTGCAACAATAAACGCGATCGGCTCTTTTCCATGGGGTCTCGGTGGTTAAACGGAAAACAGTGGTGAAACGAGTCATGCCTGTGATGTTCTATCATTGCATTATGAGGGGGCGGGTGGGAAAAAAAGAGTTGCTAACGCCCGTGGACGGCGGAACGTTTTAAACGTGCCTGATTACTCACGCGCTCCATCATCTAGAATAGTATATATCTTCACCGTTAAAGAAGGTAACCAAGGTGATCTGGCTTCAGGTGCTAATGTCATTATGAAACTGTAAAGCAATTATTCTGTTAGTTCTTGCCTGGGGGCGTGAATACATTGAGGATTGAGGAACCAATAGATCTACCTACTTCAGAAAGCAGGGGGAAAGAAGATGAATTTTAATGCATGGGTAATTGCTTGACATGAATGCATTTCTAATAAATTTCCCTGTGTATTAGATGGAAAAGGAAGCGAGATACATCGGTGTTTTCCGCGTGAGATGGAACTTGAAGAAAAAAAAGCGAGAATTATATGCAATTTAAATTCTACTTTTTAATGATGTCAGGTTTATATTAATTTGTATAAACCATTCAGCTGCTCCTGCATATTTTTTTCTGTTCTCCTGACTGTATGGAGCGGAGAGGAGATCATACTGTTTTTAAGGCGAGTCTTACGTTCACTCTGGGAGTTTGTATAACGTGTTTATTTGGCTCCCGTAGGATCTGTCGGTAATTCTTTGACGTTGTCTGAAATGAGGAGGTAAGCTTCAATCCCATGCCCCCCCCCCCAAACCAGCGACGTTATTAGTGTACATCCAATGCAATCGGCACCCGCCACATCGGTTTTCTGTCACGCCACAATTACCCATCAAAACCGCACACATTACGGATCCTCGGGAAACGTAGGAAGAAGGGAAGGTGGAAAAAAAATGTGGCGAAAATCAATATTGCCGTAATATCAACTGGGGGGGGGTGAAGTCAGGGAGGGAGGAGCATATAAAGAAAGACTTCTGGCTTGGCTTCACCTGCTGCCGCCACCCCCCCCACACACACACACCCCATATTTCAGACTCTTCTCTTCTCATTCGGATGTATGTAGGGGTCAATTGCTGTTTCACTGCAAACAGGCGCTGACCCCTCAGCACCGGCCCCGAGACAGCTGGCTTAACGATGATGAATCGCGCGGGGCTTTCATTTACATGCCGCTGAACTCCACATTTGGGTCCATTAGGAGCAAAATCAAATATTTATGTTGTTTATTGAAACCGCTAGATCCCATCTCTTTGCAGCGTCGCTCCTGGCGAAGCCGCCATGCCGTTATCGGGCTTTTTCTGGGGATAAAAAAAAAAGCGGTAAATAGGTACGGGTCTTCCCTTTTACCCTAACTGACGGGTATTTGTTTGTGGTGGGGGTAGGCGGGAGGAGGAGAAATGGTTTTCTAAAGCGCCATTTTGCCAGGGTCTGCTTCGGATTTCTTCCCGTGACTAATGGCGCGCATTAGCGGATTTTCGTAGGACGTGCGCGGAGAGGTGTTCCGCCGCCGCCGCCGCTGCACCTTTTCATGGGTTATACAGATAGTTTAAGGCATTTATTGGAACAAGATTTCCCGTCCAGATATTGGTCTCCGCTGAGACAAAAAAAAAAAAAGAAACAAGAGTAATTGAAACACATCATGTACCGAGTGCTAACTGTGTTTCCGGAGATTTCCAAGCTCAGGCCCATCCCCCCATCCCCCCGAAGCGTGCCTGAACTGGCGCAGTTACCGTTTTTATAAATTATACGGCGGGAGTTAATGACATCTCCAGCCCACACGCTGTGCTTTAATGGTATTTGTAGTATTTGTATTATTAAACCACCGAGGTGGTCAACACTCACCGAGCACCCCGGAACATTCCATAAACTAATCAGTCATAATATCGCCCCGGCCACACCCCCTTCTCCACACGCCTCTGATGCAAAATTAGCGGGTTTTCTATTATCGGGGGCAGAGTCATCGATTGCATGAAAGGAGGATGAAAATATTGAATCAAAGATTGCTCAAGAAAGAAAAAAAATTCAAAGCCCAGCATATCTTTCATGTAGCACATCAAAACGCCGTCGCTGTGATATTTGTCGCCCGCGTGGGAGCTGTAGGCGAACTGAATCTTTGTGGAATTCAAATGAAAAGGGACCCCGCAGATATGAACGTGTGGTCTTCATTTATTAACCCAATAAGACAAGGACTTATAACAAAAGCTTTGTAAACAAAAGATTAAACTGGATCTAGCTTTAGAAAATGAAAGGAAAACAAGGACGGAATAATCACAGATCAAAGTGGGTCTGCTTAGATTACAATCACTACAGGCTACTGAAGTGGAAAATGTTTAATTGAACTATTTCTCCGCACAGAAAGTTTGTGCTTTTCGCCCAGAATCCCAAACAATCCCTGCTTGGCCTAGCCATGTTTGTGCGGCTCTATCTGTGTGTGCGTGCGTGAGTGTGTGTTTGTACCTGTCAGCTGTTATCCTCTCCAGTGCAATTTTCCCCAAGTGATCGAATCATGGTGATTTGCCAAGGGAGATTGCTTCAGTAACTCATCTCGTCCCCGAATTGCACAGGGCGTTACATTTCTGTGAATAAACGGACCAGGCGTCCCCTCTCTCGCTATGGATACTGACCTTCGGTAACCTCTCTGGATCCCCTGGATGTCTTGGGATGACCTTCTGCAACCTCTGGAATCCATAATCGATGGTTGGTTCATTCAAAGCTAAACCAAAGACAGACAACAGTGTGTTAGAGTACAAAGCTACAAACATCTACACTTCTGAAGACAACATTGTGATGTCCATAATGAGTGTAGTTAAGTGGGTCTGCAAACAGGAGACAAACATGAAAAACACCTTTGTCCAGCCCAAATCTTTACTTACATGTCAGACAAGCAGTATCGCATAAGGTAGTTGTGGTACCTTACCCAATAGTTGATATATATTCTATGAAGACCAGCCTGCATGGCCAGTAACTGGTGCAGCCAGCCCACACCGTGCACCGCTCTTGGCACGGTCCTCGGGATTTACGGCATATGTCCGGCTACTGCTACTCTCACATTTACCCCCACAGCTTTGTCCTCCCCGGTTCCATGTTTCCTGAACTCAATCTGGAGGATCACATCTTGTGAGGCTCTAATATTCCTTTAATGGCTGACCGCAAAACCAACACCCGTTACTACCCATGCTGACGCCACAAGACTCCAGCCTTGAGACGTCGCGGGCCACAAACAGTAATTAATGTTACCCCTAAGCTCGATACCCCCGGCAACCCTCAGAATAGCTATTTTACACTGAAATGCAGCCAGTAAATGAGACCACAGCCACTCCCCGCGCAGCAGGTCGGCCCTGATGTCAAGTCGGAGAGCTTTGTGACGACACGGGTCGGCACAGAGAAAGGGAGTCGCTATTAGAAAGTATTACATATGGAAGTAGGTATCGTTCCAAGAGTTTTGAGATCCAGGGATTACAGCAACACATAAATGGATAGAATATTCTTACACTAACAGGAAATGCCCCTGTCTATTCAATTCTTAGCCTGAAATTCGAGGCCATTGCTTGTTACTTGGCATGAGATTTCACGATTAGCACAGGCCAACCCAGCAGAGGATGGCAGGTGTCAAGGCGGGGTCGAAGGAAGACAAAAACGCACAGCAGCGAATGGAGGAGACGCTCCAGAAACGAACAGGCTGACCTTAAACCCAAGTGCTGCGGTGTGATCGACTGGAGGCTGGACTGGCCTCACCACAGTGAGAGCGCGACGGCTATGATATGATATGACATCCTGTCGTGTGTCCAGGAAGACAAAAGGTCCATGCAGGAATGGGGAGCAAGACATTTCCTTGTTAATAAAGCATCGACCCGACTTATCGATCTCATGACTACGCTGTTCTTGTCCGAGAATCCTTGGCCCCTCACCACAGAGACCCCTCCACCTCCTCCTTTTCATTCCGATCCCTACCGCACTCCTAGCCAACGGCAGACCTGGGACGGGACGGGATGAGAGGGATGCTGCCAAATTTCAGAGGTAAATTCCCAACATGTAAATCTACCCCATCGTCAGGACATTCATCATTGGGGGGCTGTCAGTGTCGCCTTTAGGGGCAATTTGTCACGGCTTGGGTGCGGGACCGGGCAGGGGGTTGGGAGGGTATGAAGAGGGAAGGAAGGGCAGGGTTATATGAGCGGGAGATACGGCCAATCCGGTGCGGGCCTTGCTCTGAGAGGGATTATGGGAAAGAATTACACCCCCTGATTACAGAGCGCCTCTGTGTCGCACACCAGGCGCCCCGACGTGTTGCTGTCTCATCTATTACCGCCGGGCGGATCATTAAAAGTATTGGGCTGCTAATGAATTTCGCCTGATGAAACCCAGGCTCGAGTGAGATACCGGCTCATCGGCTATTGATTTCATGCAAATGCTCCACCGAGGTCCTAGAACTCTTCATTAGCGCTTTACGTGCTCCACACTTCTGATAGGATGGCTTTCATCTCACGATAAGGTCAAAATGCACAAGTAAAGTTGCAGCTTATAGGTAAAAATGTGTTCCCATTTCAGAATAATTTAAACATTCGCGTGTCTGACACAGAAAGGACATGGTTTCTTTCTGCATTTTTTTCTTTACTTCTAGATTTGAAACTGATTTCTAGTGACAATGGGAGTCTATGACATGAAGTTTTGAAGCGGCTGCACCAC
>JABJVO010000132.1:18454856-18466659 GCA_026770805.1 Boulengeromyrus knoepffleri | reverse complement strand
CGGAGATAACCGGTTACAGGAAGCGCCGCCCCCCACCCCCTGCCCTTTCCCAGCCCCCCTTAGCCTGGGCGCTCCGGCGGGGGGTTTTTCGGACCGCCCCGGGTCCCCCCCCCGGGCCCACCTTCACGAAACGGGTCCCCTGCTTCATCAGTCCCCAGCCTGGAGCCACATCTGCCCAAGAGTACCCAAGAGTTTGCCTCCCCCTTCCTCTAGGGGGCAGCAGATAGCAATGTGTTTAATGGTGGGGAGTAGCTACGTGTGTTTCTCCTCAATGATGTCTGGACAGAATGATCAGCTCCTTGCCATGCAGGGCACTGCGGTCAAGGCCGAGGGGGACCGTCACCACGCAGGCGATTCCGCCGAGCACTCGGTCTGGAGGTGACGGACATGGGCCGGCATCGCTAGAGCCACTGGTCCAAGGTGCCGTGTTCCTCCGGTCCATCCACCAGCAAAAGCAGCTCCGAGATGGGAGAGCTTTCCGGAAGACCTCCACAGCAGCTGGGTCCCACCCCAAAGGTCACCCTAAACGTCCCATGTGCATGAATGAGTATAAAACACAGTTCTGTGACCAAACAAAAAATAAACTGAACAAGCTGATCATCATTAGGCAATCAAATAAACTGATTATCAGCCTCTGGAACAGACACAAGTTAGCAGTTTGTTCAGACTGTATCCATCAAAACTAGATCAACTGCATTAAACTGATTATTGTTTGCTAAGCGGTAGTTTCTATGCAAGGGGAGATCTGTCCCGTAATCAGTGTGTGGCCCTTAACCCCCAGCTCCCCGGACCCCGTAACGGGGGGCTGCCCTTCACGGACAGATCACTCTGCAAAGAGGGAGGCACAAAAGGCAATTTCCTCACAGGGATCAATAAAGTATCAATTATTATTATTTAGTATTTTATCTGTTTTAATTTTCTATATTTGTTGTTACAGAAATTCTCCTTCACACGGCAACAGTCTTTCAGTCAGGAGAGAAACATCCCCCAGTTTGTAACATGCACACTTGAATATCCTTCAGCGATTGGCTGCCTGTCATCATGCTGACGCTACGGCCTGTGAGAACCAATCGCTGCCCCAGCAAGCTTATCTCCCACTGGCCCAGCAGACGCCCCCCCACCCCAACCCATTCCCACAGAGAGGGCTGGAATTCGCCCGTCCCGCGCTGCCTAAGAGCGCATTAACAGGCCCCTAGCGGGCAGGAGAGGCGTCTGGACCTCTGCCAAGCCCAAGGTGGGGTGAAGGAATGGGGGTGGGGGAGACGATCAATCGCCATCCCCCCTCTCCTGGTGGAGTCTGCCAGCCAGCATTTCGGTCATTTGTCAGGCGGCTTGCTAACCTAACAGCTGGCGAGCCTGTCTCTCTGTTACAATTACCCAATTACTCTGCCCTCCTACCCACAGACACCCCCTTGACGTCTCTCCACAGGTGGGGGGGGGGGGGGGGGGGGTAAAGCCCGCCGCCATGCAGAACTTGCCCGCCACAGACACCCAACCCCTTGTTTGTTGCCCGCGGGGCCCCCCGGCCCCCAACCAGTCGGGTTCGCGTGCGGGATCTCTGACCGAATGTCCCACTCTACTCGCCCCCCACCCCACGCGACGCTCCTGTAGCTTTTCCGGGCGGGGGGGGGGGGGGGGGGGGGGAGTTAAGAGCATCGTCATGCAGAACTTTGCCGTCACAGAGACACATCACCATGTTTGATGTCCGCCGGGCATCCCGGTGCCGAAACTGACCGGAAGAGTTAATCCAGAGACTGAGGGACAGTGATGTCATAATAAAGAACAACAGCTACCAGCTAGACAGCCAATGAGCACGAGGGGGACATGTGGCAGCTGGTAACCAATCAGACGGTGGGTACTGGTACCAGAACCAGTAAGAGGCGCCCTGAGGACCTGACAGCAGCTGATGCTTCAGGCCGCAGAATAAAGTCTGGCCGTGAAAGAGAGGAGACAGCCTTTTTCATTCCGCAATAAGCTGTCTTTATTCCCGCCGCTCTGGGAGACCGCCACTGACGCACACGGAGTGTCGATCGGCGGGCGGGAGGCTTTTCCCAACCCAGATGATGATGAGTTTCGCAAAACCACCGTGTGCGTGTTGACGGGACACAGGCTCATCACAGGGGCCAGCTGCCCCGACCTTTAACGAAACGAGCCGTCCACTAATTGCCCCGGCGTGGAAAACAGTCATTACGGGCCGCAAGTCGAGACGCCGATACGGGAGGCGCTCGGAGCCAAAGCCGGCGGGTTTCATCTTGAAGCGGCAATCCCTGCAGAGACACCAGATGTGGCAGAGGGACGTTTTCTAGGGACCCACATGAGAATGCTGGGAATCCTTCATCACACCGGCCATGTGGCCAGAACCCACACTTTGGCGATAAACTCGACACGACCAGCTCAAGCATCTGTCTGGATAAGCGAACATCCCAAAGTTTTCAGTGACAATGCGACAGAACGTTACAGGAGTGAATGAGAAGCACATCTGCATGCTGCCGGCACAGCTGGCTGGGGATGAAGGTTATCTCCGTGTGAACGGGGCGGACGTTGTGCTAAGCTTTTTTAGGGAAGCATGTTGCAAACTCCGGATTGGAGGGCAGAGGCCACAGAGTACTGAACGTGTGTCCATCTGCATGTTCAGCGTGCGTGCGTGCATGTGTGTGTGTGTGTGTGTGTGTGTGTGTGTGTGTGTGTGTGTGTGTGTGTGCGGTGCATGCATAGTGAGTGCGTGTGTGGTGTGTGTGTATGCACATGGTGCAAGCGTGGTGAGTGCGTGTGTGTGTGTGTGTGTGTGTGTGTGGTGCATGGTGTGTGTGTGTGTGTGTGTGTGTGTGTGGTGCATGTGTGTGTGGATGCGTGTGTGTGTGCATGCATGGTGTGTGTGTGTGTGTGTGTGTGTGTGTGTGTGTGTGTGCATATGGAGGGTATAATGACCAAATAAATCAAGGTAGTAACTTTCCTGGCAGTGATGTCTGTGGGTGAGGGTCCCCATCTGCTGCGAGGGAGCAGGGCTCTCATTACACCCCCCCTCCCAATCCTGAGAGGCTCTCATTTACCCCCCCCAAGAAAGCCATACCCGCGGCTCAATGCTCCCCTTTAACCCACTTTATTAGATTTTCCTCTCGCCTCGAGAGGCCG
Source organism: Boulengeromyrus knoepffleri (assembly GCA_026770805.1). NCBI lineage: Eukaryota > Metazoa > Chordata > Actinopteri > Osteoglossiformes > Mormyridae > Boulengeromyrus > Boulengeromyrus knoepffleri. The sequence goes on along the minus strand of JABJVO010000132.1, from coordinate 18,463,527 downwards.
TAACCCACAACTGAAAGCTCACTCCCACCCCCCCTAGCCCACATGGGGGGGGGGACTGTTAAACTGTTTTTTTCTTTCAGGAACACCGACCTGCTCTGAGACCTGTATTGTTTCCCCGGGCCGTTCTTGAGGCTGCAGCAGTTCTGCGGAGCCAGATTCCCCAGTACGGCTCCGAGGAAACAACCCGACGTTCTCGGCCCAGGAGAGTCCGGTGCCTATTCTGCCCCGCCTCCCCCGGCGCTCCCTGACAGCTAAGCGGATGGGCTCTGGGCCTGGACCAGAACCGAGGCCGTCCTGAGACATCAGCACGTCTGGAGGTGATGGATAGGAGCACAGACAGGACAGACAGGACGAGCACAGCAGGAGTCAACAGACAACTACAGCAACTCGATGTCACCCGAGAGACTTTTCCGATGGTCATGTTGTGACGGTCCTGAGACTGAGGGGTAGGTGTGGAAAAACCCGTGACACATCAGGACGGGCGAAGTTACACGCCGCTGAGTAGCTGCCCACAATACCCAGGCACGACCTGGAGATGACAAAGAGGGTTACCATGGCAACCCTCAGACACACCCCCACAGGACTGAGTCATTGGCAAAGGAGGGTCCCTCTTTATGGGTCCCCACTGTTCAATTTGCCAAGTAAGTGACCTATGAATGATAGCTCCAGTGGCCTATCAGTGACAAGCATCCTGAGGGGGGCAGGACCTGGGTACCTACCCGTGACCATCCATTGGGGCAATGGCTAAGATACAGCACTCCTATACCGCAGCTAGGCATCCGAAGGAGAACAAGCACTGCTGAGGTGTCTGCAGCAATCAGGCCCTCCACTGAGCATGTGCAGACGCCACTGAGCATGTGCAGACCCCACTGAGCATGTGCAGACCCCACTTTCAGTTGCATTTGCACTGCTCACAAACATAAGCAAAGATCTCAGCCTCTAAAGTGCACCACGTCCCACCCATGACACGTCCACTGTAATCTCCAATCAGTCGCTCAGGGTGAGACACGTATGTCAACACTTTCAGACCAGGAATCAGGATCTTGCGTTACCTAGATTCCTGAAGGCCCTTTGGCAGTTAGAAACACACGACCTCCACCGTGGACCAAAACATCCACAAGGTAGAGCACAAGTTTCTCCATGTGCTGCGGAGGGAGGCGTTTGTGTTACTGGTCTAGCTAAAGTTCACACTCTCTCACTGGGGGGCATCACCTACCTGGCCTGACAGCCAATCAGCTCTCTGAATTCGGACTCTCAGCTGGGGGGAAAACCCCTCATTCTCAGTTTATTGTTTCTGTCGACGTCCCGAGTGATTTGAAAAATAAAAGTGCAGAAAAGTAATCATCCATAAATTTACAGTAGAAATTGCAGATTTATTTTGTCTAAAAGAGAGTCCAGACAAGACCATAACCTGGATTTCAGAAGTTTCCAGGAATCAAATGGATTATTGTTAGAAACATAAACTGTCTTTGTGGTAATGCACGTTTTGATTACTTAATCTTTCTGTGATGGTATCGCTTTCTAAGATGAGATTTTGCTTCAAGAATTCACCTTTTCCTTTAAGTGAAGAAGCCCACATCTAATGTGGGCCAAGAATTATGTCATCGGACGAATGGGAGCCAGCGTTCGAACCGGCAGCATTTTGGTGGATGAATATATAGCATGGCTCACCAAAGAATATTTCAACACCTACTCTGAATCCAAGCGGTACAGTTATCGTTCCTAGTAACAATGTAAACAACAGATAATTACTAATGTAACAAAATCTCACAGTCCGGGTCGCAAACCCGCTTCGCCTTGATAAGGGCTCGTTTAGGCTTCGGAGTTCGAAATACAGCCCAGATGAGAGACAAGAAAATGATGTGATAGCGTCCCCCACAAAATGGGGGGTCGGCGGCTCTTTGAGATCCTATCCGACTCAGATTTCCCAGCTCGGTCGTCATGAAGTTGGCACGGCCGGGAGTATTTTCTTAAGCGTGATAAGGGGGAGGGGAGGCTCTCGGCAGAGATAAGTCGGGGGGGCCCTTATCGTGGAAAGGAACTGTAAGCGATGGGAAACAAGGCGCTACCCCCACCCACATGTAGCAGGCGAGGGGGGCGTTTCTACAAGAGGGAACACAACCCTCAGGGAATAATGCAGGCCTGTTTACGGCCCCCGGCCCCCGGCCCCCGGCCCCCGGCCCCCTGCTCATCCTCGCGAGGGTCCTGCTGAACCTCGAGGCCCCGCATTCCCTCATGATGTCACCCATGTCTGTCCGTGTGCCATCCTTGGGACGGACCCCCCCCACGTGGGTGGGCAGGCATGTGATTTGCATGAGTTTGGCCCTTTTTATTAGTGCCCCCGAAATGCTCTCTAGGTCATCCTAAAAAAAAGACAAAATGGAAAACAGCCCTTTGCATTGCTCCTGGGCTCAGAGGGGGACCCCGGCCCAGGAGTGCAGAGCTCCTCAGCTCATTAAGTATTTACACCAGAGACAGTGTGGAGAGAAGCTACATCTCCCCATAAAATCACTTAGCACCACTGCACGTCACCATTGCCCCCCACCCCGCTCCCGACAGGAAGCCGACCCCTCCCTGTGCCCCATGGCCCGGGCGAGCGGCTCACGCTGCCATCTGGGCCGAACAGCGAAGGAGCCCCCATCCCTATGCGTGGGGGTGTGGGGTTACGCCGGGGAAAGCTCCAGCGCGCAGATAGGCGATGTGAGCGGATAACGTGATCAGGGCTGGCTGGGACACATGGGACTGTTCACCGCCCTGTCATCCGATAGCGCGGCGGTAATTACGGTGCGGCGGCGGTGGCGGGGGGGGGGGGGGTGGATATCGGAGACCTGCCGGACGCTCATGAATCCATGGCCACGAATAATGCAATTAAAGCCTTCCTCTTCCCTCCAGTCAGTCTCCAGATTCCCTCCATACGGACCATAATCCTTCACTTTAATGTCAGGTCGCTATGCATGTGCTCTCTCCCTTCCTACTTCCTACAACACTGGGATTCAAACTAAGAAAACGCCCATCGTGATTCCGTACGTCACCCTGGAGCGTGCCGGAGAACTGTCGGCCGTCGGCCTTGGGAAGAAAGGCGCTGAAGTATATTTGGCGACAGATACGTTACGAATACTTGCAGAGAGCATTTTCTCTGTTTTTACACACATACATATTTCTGAGAAACTCCGGTAGCTTCCTGGGGGGGCGGTCAGGTGGGGTTAACCCAAGCTGCTGCCCCCCCTGCATGGGACCTGTGAGACCCTGACCCCACCCTCAGCCACCCCGGGACTGAAGCGGTTATTCGTGACAAGGTCGTGTTTTAATGGTCGCTGACAGGCAGGGAACCATTAACTTGCTGCAAGACAGCAACGGATTTCACCCAGCTGACGCCCGGAATGATGCGACTAGGCACCAACCTGGAAAACGACAGAAAACGTCCGACTATCATCCCTCGCATTAAAACACGGAATGCTCACGAAAAATCTAGAATACAGAATAAACCTGTCAAACGGATGATTAAATGAAACTGATTAAATGAAGCCTTCACTGCTTACAGACTGTCAAGGTAGTAATTCTGCTGTCAGGTTCCTTCATCTCGCTTGCTTTATGCAACGTGGGGGCTGAGAATCATCAGTACAAACGCTTTATGCCTGCATATCCAGCACGGGGTCGCGGGGAGACTGCAGCCAATGGCAGGAAGCCCTGGGTAGCAGCGCAGGGACACCTGGGATGTTGGTGCACTGCAGAGCACAGACACCAGTCCACCAGACCCAACCCAAAATATCCAAATGAAAACCAGCATGACTGTGACCATAACTTATAAACTCAACACAGAGATCGACGGACAGAGACTGAACACGCAGTCCTGGGGGGTGATGTCACGGTGCGATCCTGCAAAACACTGTGCTGCCCAAAAAAGAACAGATAAGGGCATCCACAGACAGACAGTTTCAATCTCGCTCATGGGAGTTTTACTTACACAAAAATGTTCTGAGGGCAGAAGGAAAAATGACGGGATCAGGGAGCTAACCAATCAGACTGGAGAGGAGGTAGGAGCAACCAATCAGGTGTCTTAGTCCCACCTCCTCTAGTTGCTTGGACCCACTGCTTCTACAATCTGATTGGTTATCTCCCTAATCCAGTCATTTTTCCTTCTGTCTGCAGAACATTTTTGTGTACCTAAAACTTCCATGAGCTTATATTAGCCTCAGGACAAACTCCAAGTCTATATAAAATATTTCGGGACACATCCGGTATAAATACATGACGTGTAGGATTATTTGTGATAAACATATATATACACGGCTAGTAAGAAATGCTTTGCTATCCCTACGGTTTGTATGATTGCTTAAAAAAAGCCTCAACGAAGGGAGACAGCACTATTTACAAAGAGGGTAACCAGAGCAGATGCTTCCCGAAGACGAGCTGAAGGAGGAGCAGTGATCTGAAGCCAGGAGAGAGGGAGTAGGAGCTCAGGGGCAGGGAGGCGCACGTCTCCTCGGAAAGGAGAAAGGCAGCTGGATCTGGGATCAGATACGATTACCCCCTGTGACCTCAGAGTCAGATGGGCCGCCACACGCACGTGTGTGTGTGTGTGCGTGTGTGTGTGCGTGTGTGCGTGTGCGTGGCTCCGGGGGGACAGACTGAGAGGAAACCCACCTGGCAGAAACAATAACTTCCAAAAAAATGCAGCCCCCCCCCCCCCACACACACACCCACACACCCCAAAAATAAACAGCTCCGTCAGGATTCATCAACCAGGCCTGTGTTTTTAAGCTTAGCAGAAATGCTAACACGCTAACGGTTTTGCGTGCATGTTTGTGTATTTTATGGCAACCCGTTCCCCCCCCTTCCTCAGGAAGGCTCAGTCACATAGATGGGGGGCGGAATCAGACTCCGAGTCTGCAGGTGGGGGGAGTCCGTGCTCACGACGCGAGTTAAAAACAGAGAGAAAAAGGGAACTGAGCTGTGGTGAGAAGCGGCAGCTCAGTAATTACGCTCCATATAATCAAGGCACCAAAAACCTTAAAGCCATGCAAAGAGAGGACCTGGGAGAGACATGCAAAGAGAGGACCTGGGAGAGACATGCAAAGAGAGGACCTGGGAGAGACATGCAAAGAGAGGACCTGGGAGAGACATGCAAACAGCCTGCAGAGAATCACGCTAAGCAGAGAGCAGCAGGTCTCATACTTCAGAGAAACAGATGCATGGGATCACAGAAACCTGCCCCCACACCGGCGCGGTGATTTGGTTTGACTGTCAGAAAGGGCAGTCCTGCTGGGAGGTCACCCCCCCACCCCGGCGCGCAGTGAGTTCGAATGACGATTTGGCGACTGAGACAGGAGAATGGCACCATGTTGCACACCGCCTGGCTCTTTTCAGACCCACCAGGAAGGGGGGGTGTTTCTGTAAGGGGGGCGGCGGGTAACAGTAGCACAGCTATCGGCCTTGTCCGCGCCGCTGGTGCCCCGCCCACCCCGCCGGCCCTGCCCGCCCCGCCCGCCCTGCCCCGTCGGGATGAGGTAATCAGACGCTCGTTCCAGCTCGCGCCGGACAAGTGTGAACAAGTCACAGGGCCCAGGGAGCACGTTCTGTACATTAAGATACACATCAGGCTCTCTACGGGACGGCCCCCGCCTGCCACATAACGGCCCCTTTATTCCCCCCCCCCCCCCTCCAGACCCGGCCTCGATTCAGTACCAAGTGATGAAAAGCCCCCGGCGGGACGGGCCCCGGGGAGGGGGGGCCCAGGAGGCCGTGTGGGGGTCCATGAGGCCGCAAGGGCCCCGACCCCCCATCTTGGGCTCTGAGTGGATGCCGGGGACGTGGGGGGAGGAGCAAGAGTTGTTGTGGGCGGGGCCTTGCATCGCCATCATGCTGGAGCTCATGGACATCTGTCTCTCCATCTGAAGCGGTCAAGGTGAGACACAGGGGCGATCAGCACGTGAACCGGCAAAGTCCACACCTCCTGACACAAAGTCGCCCTCAATGTGGTGTGGGGGCCTGTCTGTAATTACGCAGTTTGGCGCAAAGGGGGCCTCTTCTCCGCTTCCATGACCTCGACTTCACACATCATCCCTGTGGCTTCCCCGCATGGTTTGGTTCTCAGCAGTTTAAATGGTGAGTCAAAGACAAACTAACACAGGAAGACACCCGCAGCCAGAATACATCTCCAGTGGCCTAATAATAACCGTGGCTGGTGGAGCCCGCGAGCTGCACCGCAGCCGCCCACGTGTTCCGGAGGCGCTCGCTCGGTGGCTGGTGGAGCCCGAACGTAGCCGTGGCGTGAGAAAGCTGTAGGGCAAATCTAACAGGTGCAAAAATATTCCCGGACTGTAACCTGGCAGAGTTTGTGTGGCTCTGAAGCCATGGAGATCAGAGCAAGGTAGTGTGGCGTTAGCTTCCGTCACACAGGCTGGGGGCCACCATGCCCCAGCGCTTGGCCAGGAGCTGTTAGACATATCAGCCCCCATCCGCAGAGAAGCTGGGGCCCCCCGATACTGGGCGGGGGCGATTTATGTTAAGTGTGAAAATACCACTGGGACCCACCGCTGTCAGTCGCCTCGGGAACACAGACAGCCCCACGATTTGACTGAGACTGAACATACCAGCAAAAAGAAGAAGAAAAAAAACACACACAGGTCGTCTGGCACTGCATGATGTGTGATGTCATTAAATGCCAAAGGGTGGGGCCTTTCTCACAGACCCACGCTGTCCGCCTCATGGGGCCTCGGATAAGAGCAAGAGGTTTTGCTTCAAGTGTACAAGTGTACTTCAGAGGAGCAGAAAGCGGAACCCCTGAACATTATAGGGTTTGTGTGGATGTTAATAAGGGGGAGTACAGCGGGGGGGTACTTACGGGCATGAGGACTGCGGAGGAGCCGGGCATGGTGGGGTCCGGCAGCGTGCCGGCCATGGAGGCGGGCAGCGGCTGGCGTGGCCTGTTCCTCATGTGCAGCAGCGACGACAGCGAGTTCGGCACGGGCCTGCAGGAGTGACAGACGATTAACATGCGCCGTGATCCCGGCTCCGCCGCAGACTCTCCTTCAGGTTCCCGTCTGGATGTGTGAGGCATGAGAGGCCGACGGGGAAGTGGACAGAGCTTTGGGGACCTCAGGAGGGCATATGCTGAAGCCCCCCCCCAGCTGTGTGCTGACGTCTCCCCCAAGACCAGTTATCTTCTGACATGGTTCACCCTCCACATCTGCTCAGCCTTTTGACTGGTCTGCAAACTCCCATAAGAAGGATGAACCCCCCAGTAAGACACACAAACTAAACAGACAGACAAACAGATGATTAGATAGATGGACAGATAGAAGTGGTATAACAGATCGTAGTTGATCCATGATCTGTACAGGCTTCCTCATGGTTCAGCGTGCAACTGAATCACGGATTCACTGCAAAGTTTAACGATAATAGTGTGAAATACATTACTGCTTTTAAAAGTGATAAATCTCGTTGCCACAGAGGACATGCATTCAGAGCTTGAAATTCCTTTCTCACAATGGGGGAGAATTCCCCCCTTATGTGAAGCACATGGGGGGTAAGTATAGATTTTCAGTGGGGATGCAATAAAAAAATAGTGCGAATTTGATAGCATTGGCCTTGGCATTTTTAGTGCCACCCGTTTCCCGTTCTCTTGACAAGCTGTTTGAATGGTTTTCCTGACTTTTGTTTTTCTATGATCTCAATAAAATAACTTGTGATCTCAAGAAAACTTTGGCTATGTTGAGATCATGAGAAAAATAAGTCAGAAAGACAGAAAAAGACAATGATGGATGTTCTCTACGAACTTCCGTATGAAGTGGTGAAAAGGTACAGACAAAGCAAGTATGCATTCACGTAAAGCGGGCATGTTAAAGGTTCCTTGCTCTGCGTATTCTTTAAGTTCTCTCAGTAATAAATGGAAAGCAAAATAATCCAGTCCATGACTCAAAACTGTGATATGATACAAACCAGACAGACAGAGAGTGATATAGAGATAGATACAGATAGACAGATAGATATAAACTTAGCAATCCCAGAATGATTTGCCCCAGAGTATCTCATGATGACTGCAGGAGAATGAGGGTGTTTGAATTCACAGATATCTCCGCTGATCTCCCCTTAATCTCTGCGTGTGACTCGACTGAGGAGGTCGATCCAAACTATCTGGCCGCGAAACGCTGCAGGCGACCGAAGTTGAGGAGAAAATCCTGGGATACGGGGGCGGCTTGGGCTTGGGGTGGGGGGGGGGGCGCGCTGGCAGCCTGGCTCTCATCCTGCTGCACAAATACTTGTACGATTCCGGGCTGGACGACATTTACACTACGGCCCTCAGCTCAGCCCTGACATCCTTTTTGTTTGGACACCTTTCCTGCCCGATTCAACGTGATCACATATTGGGAGGCTGTGCCACACCAGCCCCCATGCACACACACACACACACACACACAGACACGCACGCACACACACACGCACACACACAGACACACACGCACACAGACACGCACACACACAGACACGCACGCACACACACAGACACGCACACGCACGCACGCACACACACAGACACACACACGCACACACACAGACACGCACACACACACGCACACACACACACACACACACAGACACGCACACACACAGACACACACACACAGTGGGGCAGATTAGCTAGTTGCCTTGCCTACGTGTAGAAAGTCGC
>JABJVO010000132.1:18439966-18451292 GCA_026770805.1 Boulengeromyrus knoepffleri | reverse complement strand
CCCCGGCCTTCTCCCCCCTCTCTCCGTCCAGACCTCCGGCCTTCTCCCCCATCTATCCGTACAGAATCCCGGCCTTCTCCCCCATCTCTCCGTACAGACCCCCGGCCTTCTCCCCCGTCTCTCCGTACAGACCCCCGGCCTTCTCCCCCATCTCTCCGTACAGACCTCCGGCCTTCTCCCCCATCTCTCCGTACAGACCCCCGGCCTTCTCCCCCATCTCTCCGTACAGACCCCCGGCCTTCTCCCCCATCTCTCCGTACAGACTCCAGTCTTCTCCCCCATCTCTCCGTACAGACCACCGGCCTTCTCCCCCATCTCCTCGTACAGACTTCAGCCTCCTTGTACAGATCCCATTCTGGCCCCCCATCTCCCAGGACAGAGCCCGGTCTGCCCCGCCATCTTCCAGGAGAGACCCCAGCCTTCACCCCCACCCCCCCAGGCAGATCCCCTCTCTCCCTGATGTGCCGCAGCCTGCATATGTGGTGGCCCCAGGCACAGATGACACAGAGGTGCTGGAATGAGAGGGAACGGAGCCTGGGCGTTCCTCTCCAAACGCACTATTAAACGCGCTGCAGTACACAATGAGCTCATCCTAATTCAGCTCAGATGTAGTCCCGCGTTGACTTTCTGCGGAGCTCGGTGCTAGCCAGGCAGGGTCACCCATCCAATCCCCTGGCGCGGCAACGCCCCCCAGAGCCCAGACCTGGCAGGTGCTTATGCCGTGTTAGCGCCATTGGGCGTGGCCAGTGGCCTCCCTCACACGAACAGGATCCACCAGTAAGTATCCTACCATCATTTCCCTGCGCTCCAGTCTCACGGGTGACCCAAAGGGTGACACACAGCACGCACTCTCATCCATCCTCATTAAACTTTTACTCCTCAGACAGAATCCACATCCCAAAGACTCAGGATTCACGAGCAGTTCCAGAACCTTCTTACCGTAGTGAAGACGACCCAGACAAGGAGCTCTTTCATACAGATGCCAAATAAACTCCATTATGAAATTAAAACATGCTGGGACAACAGGCGAATGCATTCTGCATTTAAAAGAAAAAAACGTTACAAAAATAAGAGAGACCACCGGCACAATATCCGCAGCATGTCAGTAAACACACAATGCTTCTTATTTAGGTTTTAACTTCCTTCAAATTGTGTTTTTCAGAGGTGTGAAAACTATGTATGTATTTGCAACATGAAATTCATATATAGAAAAAGGAGAAGGTACTGAATTGCCCCCACCCACACACACTTTTGGCGCGTGTGGTTTGCTCGGGCCCAGCTCATGCTCGACAGACACATATTCTTGCTGCATTCTTGCAAAGCTTTGTGTTGTGGGAGCGTGAATCCAGCTTATCTGATCACTAATTCTCTTGACTCTGGAAATAGGAACTGAGCCACCAACAGCTCCACCCCATCCAGGCCCACAAATAGCTCAAACTGCCCACTACCCCTTCGCTTTGGCTGCCATGCTCCACGTCCCCCCGCTGAGGATCATTTGGAAGCTTCTAGTCCGTTCCCCCTTTTGCCATATTTTATTTTTTTTCCCTCTTCCCCATTCGTTGCCGATAGCTTGCAAATATTCTCCACGCCAGAGCCCACAGACTGGAGACTGACCAAATGTAGGAGGACATGAACAGCAAGAGGTCCAATGCAGAACCCGTGCTGTCAAGCTCGCGCTACACATCACCGTAAAGATCATTTGTGTTACGATTCTGAACGAGTGACTCTGACAAGTTGGGCAGATAGACCAGGAGCCAGCAGTTTCTTTGGAGATTTATGCTTAGTGAGGTATCCCATCCTAAAATCATTAAACTGCATATATTCATGCATATAGTTTAAGGATAATTTAATACATAACCCTTTCTGAAATAGTCCACAGGTACCTGAATGGAAATATATTAAAACAGTGGATTTCATGCTAGTAGGAGGAGCTGAAACATCAAAGCTGACCACAGTGATAACTTTCTTTTACTCTTTTGAGGTGAAAGCATCAGACAACAGACATTCCGTTCTTCACAATGATAGATCTTTATCTTTCTCAGCGATAGCCCTGCTTCTCTGCAGTATGTCTCCTCAATGTAATGACACAGAAATATTGTGGTAGATACACACTTCCTTCCAACATCTGGCAAGCAAATATGAAGCATCAGCTGTGAACTTCCTTGAGCGCTTTGCAGCCCTGACACCAGAGCAATCAGCGGGTCACGACATTACAAGCAGTCTGACAGCGCAGTGGAACATTCCACTCGACTACCAGAGGGGCCAGAGGCTGCTGGAATTCTCCATTCCAACAGACTTTGGGGGGGTGGGGGGCGGGGGGGCAACAGGAACACTCCCCAACACAACTATGCCTGGGAGAGACCCTTGGAATGTGTCTTTTTCATCAACCATGTGTTTCTCATACACAAAGGAAATCTGCAGCATGGGAACCCTCAAAACATTTACGTGAGATAAGAGAGATCGGTGATTCTGCTGCACAGTGATTTTTGCCCTCGTTCCTGGAACTTTTAAGGCTCAGCCAGTAGAGTCAGTATTCCTCCTTGTTCCCCCCATTAACGGTTGGCCTCATGCACTTGACAGGCTAATTGTTACATACTTCTTGACATTCAAGGCAATGACAGGTGCTCACAATTCAGCACGGGGCAGAGCCAAACGTGGGATAGTGATTTCCGTGACATTACAAATCGTTTCTCCCTACTTCCCCTGGGTTTTTGACGCCACTCTGTCCAGCAGACAACCAGTTTCACAAACCACAGGCCTCCGCTGGACTAGTGGATAAACGAACATGTAGAAAGCCAGCCCTAATTGATTCCAAGCCTATGAGCCCTTTTGTAAACACTGGGGAGCAATCAAAATCACACTGGTTCTGAACCCAGTCATCAGCACACACACCCCCCACCCAAGCCGGTCCACATTTTGGTTCCAGTCCACCACCTGCGTGCCAGAGGGAGGTAATCAAGGGCTTTATAATTAGCTGACAAGTAAAATCAGGTGTGCAGGTGGTGAAACTGAACAAAAATATGGACGCCTCAGGGGGGGCAGGGGAGAACTACTACAGGCCCCCCAGTTTCCTCACACTTCCCAATTCCTCCGTCCCCCCAGCCAGCAGCAACTCTGATGAGTCACACAGTCACATGCTCACCGTATAAGACTCATGCCATTCATCAACACTCTCGCTCAGTTGCGATCCACATTCACTAACACGGTACTCAGGTCAGGGGGTGCACATGCTGTCCTCGGTCCAACACACACACACACACACACACACACAGGTTTGTATATCGTTGTGGGGACTTTCCATTCATTTCTATGGGTAAAACTCTAATCCCAGTATGAAGACCTTAACCCCTACCCAGCCCTAACCGTAGCCATAAGTAACCAAACAAAATACGAGACTTTTGGCACTTTTAGGTTTTTGATTGCATTCACAGATCTTTCTGGGGACTTGAAAAAATGGTCCCCACAACATCTAAATAGGTTTTTATTACATGGTGGGGAACATTTGGTCCCCACAATGTAATTTAAACATAATCCACACACACACACACACACACACACCTCTCTGCCCACTCCCTCCAGAGTTCCCCCTCACTGGGATTGAGGCCTCATGAATAAATTAAACGATCGATTAGTATGGAAGACACCCGATCCTTGTGCTGGCCCAGTCGGGGAGCATTTCATGAAGCTCGTTACACTGAAATGGGGGCTGGGAAGAGCATGAAGTCCATCCCAGATCCAGGACTCCATCGAGGGGGCTCCCCTGCACCTCAGAACGAAATAACATAATCCATAGGATGCACCTTACATCGAACAAATGTAACCCGTGAGATATACTTCAAACTGAGCAAACGTAATTCATGAGATGCACCTTAAACAGAACAAACGTAATCCACAAGATGCACCTCACACCAAACAAACATAATCCATGAGATGCACCTTAAACAGAACAAACGTAATCCACAAGATGCACCTCACACCAAACAAACATAATCCATGAGATGCACCTTAAACAGAACAAACGTAATCCACAAGACACCAAACAAACAATCTGTGAGATGCAGCTCTCACCGAACAAATGTAACCCGGTCCCACAGAGCACCAAATGAAGGGAAACAACACTGAGAACAACCTATTTGCCTCTATCTATAGTTTCTGAGCAATAATCGTTAAGGCTAATTGATATTTTACAGAATGACACATTCTGTTTGTTAAGACTTTTTAGTGATTTGGCTGCGTCCAGAATTTCTGTTCTAAGTAAAACTGCACGATGCCCTGATGCTCATGGCCTATAATCTGCATTTTACTGCAGTTCCACACCCCAGTGCCCCAGCGTGTGAGCCGCGGGGGGTAAGATGTAGGCGCAGGTCAGCTATTTCAGAACATGCCCACGATCACACAGGGGCGTGGGGGCAGCGCAAGTGTCGTCTGCGGGTAGGAAGTTCCTGGGGGGGGAGCGGCGTGCGACAGGCAGGGCAGCTGGCCTCACGGCTTCCTGTGAAAAGCAGCCCACCTCAGATCGGGGACCCCCGGCTTTCCTGCCGATGAGGATTATCTGCCTGCTTTCTCTGCTAATGGGACGTCCTTCATCCTGGACACGCGTCTCCCCAGAAATTTCTACTCACCCTCTTTGTAAACTCACTAGTTCCCCATCGCCGCTCTCTACCCCCCACCCACCTGATCTCCTCTCAGCCTTCAAAAACGACCTGAAGGAGGGTTCAATATCTGGACGACCCCCACCCACCAAAGTCTCCCCAATCGTGTCTCCATCAACCTGCCCCCCTATTCAAATAGTGACTGGACCATTAAGCATAACATTGTCCCCCAATCCAGGCTCACCCACCATTAAACCCAAGGCGGGGCTTCTGTCCCACATGTGCTTACAGTGTGTAATCATAGTTTCCTCAGCCCGTTTCGACACAATTGGTGTTTAAAGTACGAAAGGTCTTCATCACATGGTAAACACTGGCAACAACGACGACACTCCTACAGACCTCATGCTGCCCTCGCTGCCCCAAGTCCCCGCGAGGATGAAACCCTGTGTTTTTTCAGGAAGCGCCTTCCTGCCCACGAGCGGGAAAAGTGTCGCCACCAGCGAGCTGTTGGAAACGCGGCCGTCCGTCACCATGACCCCCGTTCCTCAACATGCACACAAAACACACAGTGACCGAAAATACCCTACCAACAGCCTGCAGGAGAATCCCCCCCAAATCGGCAAAGAGGCCCACCGCCCTCCTCGCTCTACTGAACTAAACAAAAACTAATGTCCTAACTGGACAATGCAAGAGCGCACATTTGATTTCATCTTCGGCAGGGACCAAAACAGCCCCGAACCCCTGCCCCCCCCCAAACATAGGGGTAACCCACAATACTAGCAGTGACCTTGGCACAATGACTTTAGGACAATAAAGAAAATCTAATTCCTTTCCGTGTTTGTCCCCAAGAGCGCAGGCAGAGTGACCGGTGTCCCGAAGCTCTAATCTTAGCCATTTTGAAAGCTCTACTACACAAAGCAAACACAAACACATAAGTCGTAAGAGCTTTTCCTCCTAATATTTATGTCAGAATCCCTCAGCATTCGCAAACAGTTTACCACCCGGACTGACCCGGTGCTCCACGGCACAGCGCTCCGTCAGCCGTGAGCAGGAGAGGAGGTGCTCCACGCCAGACACCCACAGCAGAGACGTGCCTTATGGGCGAAACAGGTACGGGACCAGTGCTATAGGAACAAGGGTGTGCACCTCCCAATATTTAATTTGGTCTCATTTGCCCCCCCTCCCCCCACCACCACAAAACAAAACAAACCTTGGCATTTAAATTATTATGTTGTGCCCCCCCTGCCATCATCAAACTCCCTCCTTTGCCCTTGCACAGGACAGTGCATCAAATTTTTTTTAATGACTGTACATCTTGGATCCCTGCAGAGAACATTAATACATTAACTCTGAACAGAAACTGGAAAATGAATTTTGTCTGTATGTATGTTTCTATATGTCCCACGGTGATTTTTCTCTAAGATATCTATATGAGGGAGGGATATTTATATTTTGTATTAATAGTGTGGCTCTTTTTCTCATGTCCGTCTGAACAGGTGCCAGGTTTGCACTCAGGGAAAACATCAGGGATTAAGATTCTGACTGTCAATAGCACTAAAGAGACTCTTTTCTGTAAGAGAGCTCACAGCCCGTGTGCGTCTCGCGCTTGTGTACACCAGCACACACGGATATACTGCTAAGAGTTACCTGCTAAACTCAATCTGGTTCTGACAACCACAGCTACAAACAGGAACGCCTCACACTTGGTTTTACGCTGCATACTTTGGGTTTTGCAGCTGTGTGCATGTGTGACTCGAATGAGAACAGGGTGTGGACAGCACGTCGTTTTCACGAGGTGAGCAAACATGGAGACATGCGAGACCATGAGGTGTCAAGTGCGTTATGCTATCCAGAGCGATAGAGACCTCCCTGAGACGCACTGATTGCAGCTTGTCTGGGAGGCCCTGCAGAGTGAGTGTGTGTGTGTGTGTGTGTGTGTGTGTGAAATTTCATCCCCATCCAGATTAAAGGCCCTGCTGGATTATCAGTCAGAGCCACTGATGGGCATCTCATGTAAAATTCAGAAGACGTCTAATTCACCCGTGTGGGAAACAGGCCGTCACAGTCCTGTTCATGCTGCTCCGGGCTTGCGGGGCAAAGGCAGCGACCAATCAGTCTGAGCAGGAGTGCAATGGGACGCACCACTAACAGGAAAGAGCTCGGAGCGGCACCTCTGTTTATGAGGACACTTTCATTCTACGACATTTCACAAATCTCTTAGGTAAATTAACAGCTCTGCCTATTTGATAGAAACATCCTTTCCCTTTTCTCATTTAGCTAAAATCATAGAACATCCATCCGCCCAACTTTTAGCTGCTTATCCAGCACTGTGTCGCACTGAGACTGGACCAAGTTGCAGGAAGCAGAAGGCACAAGGCAGGGGAACACCATGGACGGGATGCCAGTCCATGATAGGTCACATATAGATACATATGCAAATGCTAAGGGAGATTTCGAGACACTGAGGCACTGTGGACTACCAGAGTTCAACCCAGAGGAAACCTGAGGAATGACAGCCCTACCCCTGGACATGAGGCCACAGTAATACCCACTAAGGCACCTCATTCACACACAATAAAGAAAATTCACATCCGTCCTGACGTTGCAGTGTTCTGCATTCGTGCACGCGGGCACAAGCCAGAGCACAGAGGGGCACAGCATCGTCTCTGCAGCAGGCTTCTTGTCATTTCGAAGACCATTGCTGCAACTTTTCCTTTCCTTGACTTTCCTTTAAAAAATGCAGTGCATCTTCTGGGTTTGCAACCACAGTCCAAAGAAATGCAGCTAGGCTTAATGGTATTTCTGAATTGCCCGTTGGATCTCTATGCCCTGTGACTGACTGGCATCCCATCCAGAGTCTACCCTAGCCTTGCGCCCATTTGCTGCCAAGGATAAGTGGGTAGAAGATGGATAGATAAAGCAGAATTGTGACTGTCTGGCAGCCAGGAAGCCTTCAGAATCAGTTATGGCACTGAGAGGTGAAAAATGGCAATATGGGAGTCACCCTTAAAAAGCAGACAGGGTGGATGATGATGTCATCACGGGACACGCCCCCAGCACTCACATGCCGACCTGCGTGGTCATATATTCCACTTTATAATTTATAGGCACGGCAGCCCAAACACCAACGCCAGACTGAGTCATTAGGCAAACAGACACTCTGTGATTTAATGAGGTCAACACCAGAGGATAACTAACATACATTATACTAACCCTTACAGTGATTCATAGCAAATTTAAAAGGAATATGAATGCGCATGGAACTCCATATTTATGGAAGCTTAACGGCAGAGAATTAGCACCAGTGACACTATCCCGTCTATTTTCTAGATCTTAATCCTCTACATTTTGTGCGGGAATATGTATAAAGACAGTAAACAGCAGTATGAGTGATGCCAAACAGAGTATATAATCCTCCTCCACAGCCCTGGAACCTCCTTATCTACCACTGGATTCTCCCACCCACCTCACACAAAGTGAGGATTGATGTCACCGCCAGCAAAGCTCGCGAGATTCCTACCAGCGAGTGACTTGGGAGAGCTCATTACCTTGCCCTTGTGCTCGTCTTTCCACGTGAGCTCCCAAGATCACAACACGTGGCCTCTGACACTCATCTGCTGTGTCACTGGTGTGCAGTCCTCTGCCTCTGCTCGCACCTTCTAAACTCATGGGCCTCCTCACAAACATCTGGGGACAATGGGCATGGACCCCAAAACTGAGCCCTGATGCACACCTACCAAAGACTCACTCAAACTCTCTGCTGGAGCTCCAGGTCATCAAAATACCACAGCTCTCCTTTTAGACAACATTTAGTGGCACCCATGAGGCAGGGTTACTCTGAGGAGCGCTGCGTTTCTGCATGAAAACAGCACCTTAGCCTGCAGCACCAACACCCCCTGAATCTGGCATACTCAGCTGCTATGTTAAGCTTATGGAATTTGCCCAGTTAGAAACCATGTATCTTGCCTGTTTTTGTATCTGCCTGAACCTTTGAAACAATCACCACACTAATAAAGCATTATGAGGATTAACTGTACTTTCACAGATTCTGCTCCACTGCTGCATTTTCTGCTTGTCCCATTTCTTAATCTAGCCATAATAACCATCTAAGTCTTTCTAAAAAAGAACAGCAACTAACAACGAGAAACCCTCACAGAGATGCATGAGACTCTTCCTTCCATAAGATTGGCCTGTACTTGTAGTGGCAGTAGGTTACTGATGAAGATATGAAGGCGAAAGACGGTGGATGTTTACCCTATCGGTCGATTGGTGGATGGCGCCTGCGTAATGACAGAGCTGGACTGAGGCGAGGGCAGCGCCTGGATCACGATGCTGCCGTCATGGTTCGGCATCCGGGAGTGGTGCTGATTCTGCCCTGTCGACCCATGTAGGGAGATGTTCTGGAGATGGGTGGGGAGGAAAGATGAAGGAGATGGGTGAGGAAGAAGGACGGGGCTATCTTTCGGAGACACACTGGAGCCGTCAAATAAGAGCCAACGGCATAAGTGATGCATTTGGGGTCAAACTGACACCACAAATGACCATTTTGTTTGTTTGGGTGACTTATGGGCAAAAGGTTGTGATTTCAAGACCAGTGAGGAACAGTGCTCAGAGGCTGAATTTGTTCAGGAGGCTGTTTGTAACCTAGCTAACGTGATGTGATCTTTCAGGCACCCAGAATAGACTTACAGTATTATGGAAAAGGCTTAGGCAGTCAAAGAAAGTGTTTAAATGATCTTTATGTTGATATAAAACTATGATATTATGTCCGTTAGAGTGTGTCCGCTTAGCCATTTCAAAACCTCTCCTAAAGTCACCCCAGGATTTACAGCAACCATCCAAGACACACGTGTGTTTTGACTTGACCTCTTGTACATCTTGTTAGGCTAATCAATATCTCATCCTGTTGTTTAAATAATTTACTATAATTAATTTATTGACCTTGTGGTGAAATTTAACGTATACATGGAATAGCTTCCTACAGGGGGGGGTTTGGAAACCGAAGCGCTGTACTTCTAACCATCTAACTAGTTATCAGTAACTTCGTGGAGAACAGACAAAATTCTTCTTAGTGTTTATTATGTTACTGGTGGCATAAGTCCTAATGTTAAATTGTGTTTTGTGTTTTCTGGGCAAATATACACTTACTACCCAGGCTTTAAACATTTTCAGTGCCCGCCCAAGACTTTCGCACAGTACTGTACATGGGAAACAACCAGCGACCACACCTCCCGAATCCTCCGACTTGTGAAGAAAGCGCACATATAAATTTGAGTGCATCCAGTTTAATGATACAGCCCAGGGCACAGTGTTACGAATCCCAGGATCCCGTCTGCTTTGACCTGTGAATACTGGCATTCTGGGGGTAAGAAAACATTCTGTGACATGGGCCAACCGGATTTTCAGAGGCGCACCCCCAAGGGGGCATGTGGTTTTCAGCCGATTATCCGGAGGAAGCCAAAGAACAGAAGGAGAATATTGGGGAAAATAAAAATCATTCCCTAGCACTTTGGCTTCTGCAATCAGGCAGCATGTTTGGAAAATGGTCTGAAGAATATTCAAGTAATGAATGCAATTTTATAAAGTGGAGAGCAGCAATTGATTGATATATGAATGACTTAATAAAGGAAAGCGTTAGATGTAGAAGATCAATCGTGGGTTTCTTTAAAGTAGCTAAAAATATCCAGTCCAGGGTCTGCTTATAAATTCAAGGCTACATCTACCTCATGTGGACTTAAAAATGACCACAATTTCTCTACACACTAGGTATTAAAAATTTTGAATAGAAAATGTATTTCTATTGTTACATTTTTTTTTTCTAACGTGCAAGTAGTAAATGAATATAACATATTACAATTGAGATGCATAATTATTGGTTTATTATTCAGAAGTAGTTCATTTTGTGATCATGAAACATATTTAATAAAAATGACAGCCAACTCTCATACTTTTCACCTCAGCCGAATATGGTCTTGATTATTTCAGCAAGCTGTCGTAAACCTCAGTCGCAGGCATAAATCCGTATGTGGTTCAAAGTGTCACGACGGAGTCGATCGTCTTTCATGCTATTGAACATTTTGTGCTAGATAACAGGCTTAGCGTGCAAATCAGGGACAAATCTGCATCACACAGAGATTCTCATTCACTGTTATTCACTGTAGGCAGGGAAACCCAGCGCACACCAGGACACATCAAATATATCATTTTTTAATTAATGAATAGTCACAGCTGTTATGGATATTTCCACATATTAACGGTGACAGTGACCTTCCAGATATTTACACGGTCCCTGCCTTTTATTTATATCTGAAATTCATCGCGTTCTATTATTTACATCATAAACATAACGTTCATTATAGAAAAACATGTTTTTCCGTAGCTGATGCACATGAACCACTTGTAATTTTTCCATATTCCTAAGACCTACATTCTGGCATTTAGCACACATCATGACTTTCGCATGAAGCCTATCATTATTCCCGAGTCTTTATGCTCACCCTGCTGTTTGACTCCTTGGGTGAATGAGTGACTCACTCCCTTACGTCACGCTTGGAGCCTCTTAAAATTAAGGGGGGGGTGGGGGGGGTTGTCGGGACCGATCTGGGACGCTGACTCGCTGCTTCTGCTGGGCCATGCAGGTCTGACAGCTGAACGGCGGCGATTTTTCTGTTATCTTCTCACGAATTATTTGAGACTTTCAGTACCATT
This sequence comes from Boulengeromyrus knoepffleri, assembly GCA_026770805.1. Lineage (NCBI taxonomy): Eukaryota > Metazoa > Chordata > Actinopteri > Osteoglossiformes > Mormyridae > Boulengeromyrus > Boulengeromyrus knoepffleri. Next base: position 18,439,992 of record JABJVO010000132.1, on the reverse strand, counting down.
CTAATATATACATGTGCATATGTGTG
>JABJVO010000132.1:18421930-18439693 GCA_026770805.1 Boulengeromyrus knoepffleri | reverse complement strand
GTATACATATACACACACACACACACACACACACACACACACACACACACACACACATTATATATAAAGTAACATATAGATGTAATTTTTGCCACATTGCAAACCCCGACGATCGTTATCCCTCCAAAAGTTTCATCTACACAGTAGGAACACCTTAACGACATGCCCTGCATGATACTTTTCTCTCTGTTTTTTTCAGTCTTAACACGGCCAAAAGCCTGCCGTGACTCGCCTCCCGTAAACGGGCTCAGCAAAGGGGGAGGGGGAGATTGGGTATCCCAGACACCGGGGGGCGTAGTGGACAGGCCCCCACGGGTGTCAGGTGCCCAGGTTTCAGGTGTGTGGGCCCTTACTGCTCACGGCCATGGGGCCCAGGCTTCCCCCACCCTAAGGTGATCTCCCGTCTACCTATCAGAGTGACTCCGTCAACAGCCAGGAGCATGTTTAGATGTAATCCCTGTTAATCCCCATGTTTAAAACCCAGGATATCTACAGCTTAAGGCCAAGTGCACTAGATGGGGGAAGAAAACTCAAGTCATCACCCCTTTTTGTTAACCTTTCACAGATATCTCCACCCAGACTGCTGAATCTCCGACATCTGCCTAAGTTAAAAAAAAAAAAAAAAAGACAGAAAAGACACAACAGAAAGCGTAATCGTCCCCTGCTTGGCAGCGGAGGCAGAGCCCCAGTGGAACCTGACGGGTGACCGCCAACATCGCGGCTGCACACCCCCAGAGCCGTTCCCCCACCTGCTTGCTGTCCTCCTCCTCCTGGGCTTTGCAGAACTCCTGCTCGATGGAGCAGTCCAGGTCGGTGAAGAGGCCCACCTCCTCACAGTTCTTCAGGAACCGTGTCGGCGTCGGCGTCTGGTCTGAAACGGCAGGGACACCCAGGTGCTTATCCAAGCATGAAGGCCCGCCGAGAGGTCCGTCGTGTTCCCTCAACCATTTCTCAGAAGTTCGGGGGCGGGAGGCTAATATGGGCAGCATGTTGCATGTACTCCACACACTCCGAAGGCTTCAGTACCTGCCTGCAACGTGTGCATTTTCATGTCTGTCTTCAACGGGCCACCTTATTAGCTAGACGGTTTCTGTCCACCAGCCGCATGCATGAGCCACATATCAAACGATTCCTAGACAAATCAAGTTGTGTGTGCAGCTGACGGAACCGAAGACGAGTGTCACTAGAACCCTTTTACTGGGGCACGTGGCCCAGTATTAATGCGCTGTTCCCCAGTAAAGTCAGCCTCTCGTTCCGCTTTCAACAACAAAATTATTTATTTGGCAGTACATTAATTTAGATTGATAATATCGGGAAAAAGGTGAATGTTTTTCTACTCTGAAAGTGTAGCAACACAGTTTAACCCACAAACAGAAGCAAAGAGCACGTTGTATGTGCATCAGGTAATGCGGATGGGGGATTGGTGCTCCAGTAGAGCTTTACGTCTAAAGGCCCTGGAACTGAATGACTGGTATGGCAGAGGACTGACTTAAACACAAGTTTATTACAATAAAAAATCTCACTCACCCACTGTGTGTATCTGTATACTTACTCAGAGTTTGGTCACACTAGTTACGCCGCACGAGTCTGTTCTCTCACTATGCTGATAACACTAAATAACTATACAGTGACTCATGCTCAGGAATACTCACGCTCTCCCTGTCAGCTTCTAATGAAGATAATAACACTATCATCCCACAGAAAACTTTGGGTTCTTCTTATAGTCTTATGATACGGTTCTTTATTTGTCTTCACTTTCAACATTTTGGATAAGTGTTAACAATAAAAGCACAAGAGAGGTTGGCTCTGATTAGAGTTCGGTCACACCTGCATTAAATTTTCAGTCTCCCTGTTTACTCCAAATTGATTGCAATCCCGAACACGTTACACTTTTAGAGTAAGACAAAAGGTCATACTTCAATGCTCCATTTGATGGAACCTATTACGTTTTAGTCGTTTCATTACACGCTATAAACATAATATTGCTGAGTAGGCAATATTGCACAAATTCCTGCATTTTAGATTTAGCCACTAAACAAATGGAAGACAATGCAACTAAACTCCTGGATAACCGGCAATGCGCCATAATCCCTCATCCAATACAGGGTGAATCTAGAGTTCAGGCTACGAAGCACAAGGCACAAGATAGGGGAGGCCCTGGACAGGATGTCGGTTCATTACAGGGCACATGGGCAACAACACCCAGCCATGTGGGCAACAACACCCAGCCACATGGGCAACAACACCCAGCCACATGAGCCACATGGCCTTTTACTGTGGGAGGAAACCGACGGGCCTGACGGAAACCCTCACAAACACAGCTCATGCCACGGGCAACTTTGCACACATTTGCGTAGAATCTGGGCAAAAACTGAAGCCACATCCCTATAGGTGTGATACTGAAGTACTATCTGCTAAGCCACCACTTAGGCCGGGCCATCCGGCAGGTATTTGTAGCAGAATTATTTTTAACCATGAAAAGCAGAATAACCCAGACCTCCACCCAAGTTCTGAACGAGGACTAGGACTGATGAGAAACTTTTTCTCTACTCACAGCCGCAGAGAAAACAAATGGTATCAGAGATGCAAAACCAATATGGGTTTCCTTCTAACCCTGATTAAGACTAAATAAAATGCTTTGTGATAATTTTAATTGTGTCCCCTACACTCGATACAAGCTCGAGGTAGGAGAACAGGCAGCCACAGCAGAGCAAAAGGTACGCATCTTTAAAAACTGACAACGTACTGTATATGTGATGAGTCACATTGTTATGAAGTCTGTCAATTGGGCTACCTAGAAAGCCCAAACGGGACTCCTCATTTGTGTGATGTGCAATAACTCGGTAGGACAGGTAAAGGGAAAAGCAGAACGCCGAAACCTTAGGAGCTGCAGATATCGTCATTGCCAGCAGCGATGGTGAATGAACCACAGAAAGGGTCACTTCCTTACCTGACAGGATGTTATCATTCTTTATGGAGGGGAACTTCAGAGTCATCTCATGCTTGTGTCTGTGAATCATCAGATGGTCTTCTGTGGGGAACCTCTGTTGGATAGAGATGGCAGGCTCTTTAGAGTATTTGGCTTGACACAGCAACACAGGCCTGAGGAAGAACTGGGGACTGAGTCGCCCATCCACATATCACCTTTGTCAAGAGGATGCAGCATGGCAAAGCTTTCCAGGAGAGACATTTACATATATTATCAGATGCTCTTACACAAAGTACCTTTTTGAGAAGGCTGGGTCAGCCAGGCTCGAGAACTGGAGTTAAGGGTCTTGCTTAAGGGCACAATGAAGGCATGACTCTGCCAACCATGGCATTTGAACCAGCGACCTTCTGTTCACGGGCACAGAGTCCTAACCCGCACAGGCACGGAACAGTCCACAGTGACCACTTCAGAGTGTCACGGCATGGAACGTTACAGACGCCTCTATTAAAGTGACCCATCCCTACTCCTACAAATCATCTGGATTTCCAGGCGACAGGAAACAATTTAAAGATGATATTAAAAACAGAAAAACAGCTTCACACTCTGGCAGTTGCCTTAAACCCTTAAATCATGAGAGGAAGAGAGGACTCTAGGTATTAATTTTACACATATGGTCTCGATTTTCATTCTGATGTTCCATCCTCATTGAAAGATACGCCTGTGACTGGTAAACTTGGCTCGCATGTGGGGATCTGATTAAGTCTCCATTACGTATAACAGGAGCGCAGCAGCAGCAGACATGCATGATGTATGGCTGGAGGTTTTACAGCCCACGTGTCGGTGTGTCGTCCTTCATCAGGCCGCAGATGCCAGCCTGCAGCGTGGGGGGGGGGGGCCCCGGCACGTACCTGGGAGCAGCCAGGGGCGCCGCACACAAAGGGTCTGTCCTGCTCCGAGTTCATCGCTGTCGCCGTCTCTTCATAAAACTGGATGCCGGCAAAGGGAGAGAAGCACATCAGGTCTCACTTCAAAGGAGGGAAGGCAAGCACGACAGCGCCGACTCTGCAGGTCAGGTGCCCGCACTGTAGACAAACCTCAGTGTATGTGTATATACTCAGTGGCCACCTCATTAGGTACACCTGCCTAGGACTATTCAGGACTCCCTTTTTCCTACAGAAACGCCTGAATTCTTCAGTGCATGGATTCAACAAGGTTCTGGAAGGTGCTTATAGAGTTTGGTCCATGGGCGTAAATTAAAGCCAGCCAATACAACCCCCTGGACCCCCTTAAACGGGTGGAGACGTCAACCCCCCAGTGCTCAACCTAAAGGTCTCCCCTTGGTTTAGTCCATTACATTTTTGTACCTTTGGTCATTCCTGTTGGTTGTAACGAGTCTGGCCATCAGACCACGCTTATTAACAAGGTGCTTCTGCCCTCGGAAATGCGTCTCCCTGCAACTTTTTAATGCGCCGCACCATCTACTCTAAACTATAGACACTGTAGCGCATGAAAATCCCAGGACGTCGGCCATTTCTGAGGTGCTGGATCCACCATGTCTGGCACCAACTGAAAGACCAACTTCGGAAGCACTTCCATCACGCGTGTTGCCCATTCTAAAGCTGTTCTGAACCTCTTAATCCCTGCATGGTATTTTTTTTTTGTCGTTTTGAGTCTTAGACAATTCTCTGTTGGTAGGAGCAGGCTGTTGGCGCTAACGAACATGTGTACCTAATAAAGTGGCCGCATCAGAGTGTATATTATACAAATCACACACACATAGGAGCAGTGGGGAACAGTGTCGCCTGACCCCTGCGAGGTTTGCGGTTCATGTCCTGCCACTGCTGTGTATATGGAGTTTGCATCTTTTCCACGTGTTGCATGAGCTTCCCCTCAGTACTGTTTCGTCTCACAGTACACAGATATGCAGTTAGGCTAATCAGTGTCTCTAAATTTCCCATAGCACTTGCGCCCTGCAGTGAATTGGCACTCCATCCAGGGTATTGCATTGCCCAGGTTACGACACACAAGAGGGATTGCAGGTTTACTATATGCAGGGTCTTATCTTCCAGTTCTCAATAGAACTGGAGGTGCACATATGCATGACCATCATTACCAAGGTAAGGGCCGAGCGACCAAGTCTCAGGGAGCAGAATGGCCGACTCAAAGGGCGGCCTGAAGGGATTTGCTCTCTCACACAAGTTCAGGAGCTATTAGAGCATGTTACAGCGTCTTGTTCTGTAAACCAGTTTGACAGCCAGCTCTGGTACTGGCGAAGCCTGAAATCGGGGCTCTTATAAGAACCCCTCCCCTGTCCCCCGAAGCCAGTCTCGCTTGAAACTAAAGGTAATGCATAGCTTTTCATTATTTAGAAATTCATAAGTTTCTATTTAAAAGATCCAAGTCCACGCCAACATGCCACAGAATGACCACAGCGGCCGAGTATCCGGAACCTTCCGTTTCTCTCAGTATAACCTCTGGGCTTCACAGAGAAGCATGTGGTTTTTCCAGGTAGTGCACTTCTGTGGGGCTGCACCATGCATGATCTGCGCCAAACTCGGCAGGCTTGTCAGGCATGGAGGAGAGATGCGGCTCTGCGACGCTGGTGAGAAGGCGGGGCTCCGGCTCATGCGCGACACAGCCTCAAACGCACTTGTGAACAAACGCGCCCTTGTCTCGCGCAGAGTTCCACGGGGCTCCAAACTTTCGCCTGAGCAGACCTGTTGAGTCATTGGTTTACATAGTTAATTAAGGTATGGATGTTTCCATTAAAAAGGAAAAAAATAAAAACATAAAAATAAATCCGCAATTAAAAAACAGGTCTACAGAGAGCTTTAGCTATTGCGTTTGTGTAAATCACTGATTGCTCGTTAGACAGATTTAGGCTCACTTAGGCAGATATTTTAAATATACTATTTTCATTCTCGAGGATACTTTTAACTTAACGCCCTGAAGAGACTTATAGCTGTCCACCATCGGTTACAGTCAGAATATAGAATACTTTTATAGATTTCATATGCATATTTTTATCACCCATCTCCAGTTTAGCTTTGCATGTAGTTGAATATAAACACAACAGAATAAATGGCTGCTATGAAGAATCCTTTGCATTACTATTTATCTGTGGAAAATGGTAGTTGAGGATCTCTAAACTGCAGGCCATTTCAGTACGGGGCCGGGTTTAGAGCTCTTCAGGTGGAAACGTAACAGACAGCTCAGAAACCGACTGCAACAACGGCAAATGAGTAAAACGCTCCGGGTGAAGGTATAGCCTATGCAAAGCTTCAAGCGTACAATAAATTAACGCAAAGCGAGCCTCCGCTGTTGATGGCATTGCAACGTCAAGGCAACCATCTGGCTAAAAATAGGAGCCGGAATGTAGCCTCATTCATGTTCCTCCGCACAGGTCATCTCGGCCTCCCGCCACGGCGATAGTCGCGTTCCCCACGCAGCCCCTGCCGCCGCCAGGATCAAGCCAGCGCCTTGTGATCGTGGCTCTCGCGGGTGAGCAAGACTTCTATTAACAGTGCTGACGATCTCGGCCGGGGGGGAGGGAGGGCCGAGCCCCAACGGCACAAGGTTAACCCACAAAACCTGCATCGAGCAATCACGCCCCAAGTCACCGTTACTAAATTAGACAGCGATGAGGCCCGAGGCCCCTTACTCTCGCATTTGGCCATCTCTTCAGCTCGAAGGAGAAAGATACTTCGCTAACTCAGTGCAGAGAAAGGTCCAGATGGCACAAGCTGCCTGTGGACTGAGAGGGGTCAGCTTACAAATAGCCCAGTTTTATACTTTGACCTTATTTGTTTTTATGTTTTCAAAAGAGTTGAGTAATATTTTTCACCATCACTCTGGGAAAACAAATATCTGAACCTCACTCAAGACAGCTACCATTTTGAATTGCTGATGAATAAAAACAGACATAAATTCCTCTCAGGCCATTACTTCCTCCGCGAGTGACCACAGGGGCTGCATTCATTTGCGTTACACTTTACAATGCGCAGTTCATTCCTCGCATGATAATACTGAAATACAATTTTTTTAAATATTAAAACTGGTCTTCTGGCTGGTACAGGGAAGGACAGCAAAGCAGTTCCAGTTGTACCGGGCTGCCTGGATTTGAAGGATTTGCTTGTCAGTGTCACTCTCCTACACATTTTTATACGCTGTCACAAACTGTTAGAACTTTCCAGCAGAAAGACCACAATCATCCCTTACAGCTTGGCACCTCCTGAGCACTGAACAGAGACGGTCTCTCGCTCTGGCTGGCTCTCTCATACCCGCATTACAGTTACCCAGATCCCTCTCAGACGCTGAAATTAAACTTTAACATGGGAATCTGACCGCTGCCAAGACTGAAAAGTGATCGGCTCGGAGCTGGGCGGCCAAAGGCATTACGTACAGACAAACATACGCACACGCAACAGCAGGAACATGTTAGGTTATAATATCGTCGCTAAATTGATTGGTCATAGACATGCTATCTGCCTAACCTTGCTGGAATCAGAGCAGTCCTGTCCAGGTCAATATCAGGCCATGGAATAGAAGGGTTGCAGAATGTAGGATTAAGAGAGTAACCAAATACAAAAGGATCATATCGTAAAAACAAAACGTCAAAAATAACTCCCCCTCCTTTCCGCTAGAGAAGATTTGAAGAATAAAAACAAAACCATGCGGAGGGACTTTATTAGGCAGTAATTAAAATTCACTGCGTTGGTCTGTAGCTGAGCCACGCTCTGCAATAAGAGCCAATTAACCTTGACTTTGTCAAGTGTAGCTTCATAACACGCGTCTCAAATGCCGCCCCCCCCCCCATCAAGAGACCAATCGATTGCTCATTCGAAGCGGCCACGCAGACTCCCAGCCCACATGCTCGAGGGCCCGCGGCTTAACCACTGACGTCTCAACTGGCCAAGGAAATTTTGTCAATGACACGCCAGAAGCGGCTCGTGATGCGAACTCGCTACATGATTGCGGAACGGGGGTGGTGGTGGGGGGGTCCGGTTTCACGGGACGCTGCAGAGGAGCACTCAAGGTGCACATCTCGGGGGGGGGAGGGATGGGCACGGACTTGCCGCAGCCCCAAATCTCCTGCTCTGCCGGCCTTATCCAGTACAAGTTTGGGGTGAGATCACGAAGAGCCCTGAGGCTGGAAAGGCGGCTTGCTAAGGCAACACGCGTCAGCAGCCCTTAATAATTGTCAGACAGAGACCCCCCCCCCCAGAGCAGTCAACCAAGTCTTCAGCAACACATCCCCTACACCCCATACGATGAAACCTCCCAAGCGATCCCACAGGATTCAAACACCCTTCACAACACTGGAGAGGAGGTCCCTGTCACCAACACACCTCCAAAAATCTACCCCTAATGATCCTATTTGACTCACATGATAATAAGACAGTGTAGAGCTCACAAAGATAGAATGTACAAAGTTTCCAGAACAGTCTAAGTAAAGTCCAGCAATGAGTGCTGAAGTTCATAAATGTCCATTTATCAAGATATTTTTCTGACCAAATGGGGGGGGGCAAAAACTATAATCAGTTCTTCATTGTTCTTCAGCAGAAAAACCAGTAGGCTTTGGTGAACCTGTAACCCAAGCATAGTGAACAAGGTGTCTGCAGTCCAAAGACAAAAAGCCAACGGCATGTATGATCGTCATCGTTACTTAAATACTAACTGGCCATTACTGACAGCGGCTTCCAGCATGTTCCTAAATACTGTCACATAACGCAGCGTAGGCCAGAATTTCACTTCTGTTTGTTGTCCCAAAAATCCATGTGGTTTGTTTCGCTTAGCAAAACGACATACAATACATTCCTCTGAAATACTTTCTTTTCTCAAAATGTTTATGTCAGTATGTGATCAGCAAGAGCGAACATGTCTAATGAAGTATTGTTATGCAACGCCAAACATTTGCACCTCTCCTAATAAGCCCATCTCTACAACTAGAGTTTTACTTAGGTTATTGTTTCAAAGAAGCAATAACGCACATAAACAATAAGTAAAACTAAAACAGCCTCGTTTTATTTTATCATTACATAAATGTGGCTTATGCATTGCGCTTGTAACTATGGTTTGTTTATTATTGTAATTTTAAAATGTAGATTTAAGAAAAAGTAAAGCTTTAAAGGCTATAGCGGGCTGCTGTCCGTTAATAGTAAAACCTTGACTAATATATTTAAGTTAAAATTAAATCTAAACATCTCCTGCTGTCACATTTAGGTCAAAATAATTTAAATTTGTAACGTTAACTATTTTTGAGCAAACGACTCCCACAGCAATTTTAACTCTGGTTTCGTAACATGTTCAAATGGGTGATCTGCCCCATCACATTGAACAGAAACAGAGCATTTAACAATAACGTAACTGAACATTTATTTTACGTAGCCGAGTCCCTGTCTAAATGTTTTGGCTTCTTTATAGCTTTTTGGATGACTGGAGAACATAGGCATGCTTTACATTTAAGCTCAAATCACATAATTAAAGTTGTATACGGTAACTACACTTTAAAAAAAAAATTTTAAAAAAAGTTTGTTAATATTATGCTACGTTTAGTCCGATTATGAAAAGTTTAGACACACAGATGACCTAACACAAGCAAAAGTAATGGATGATAAAAACATACATCAATAAATAAACAAACAAACAAACAAACAAATAAACAAATTCTGTACCGGGCACGCGTGGTATTCCATGACAGTAAATTTCCCGCGATGGACAAAACTCCACAATTGATTAAAATTTGTTGTGTAAAGCGGTAAAAACGACAAGTTCTTAGTAACTTCGCGGCCTCGGATGAGAGAGTTTTCAGCCCGTGGGCTTTTAAGCTTGAGAGTGCTTCGTCAGCAGGTCCCTGGGACCCTTCAATATCTCCGTCGCTTAATCAAATACTCAGACTGCCCTGCAGAATGACGTAATGCCAAAATATATCTCTCTCTCGTTTGCAAAAAAAAAATAAAAAATCATACAAACGCATTTCTCAGTGTACCGGAAATCAATTGAGGGTAAATACAGCATTGTTATTTTCGACATGTCACTCATTGCGATTCAACACGAGCATGAAACTATGCGTAGTGAGAAGCCGCCGGTGATGCCCGTGCACTTGACTCGGGAGGCTGCAACGACTCTTTGTTGGAGCAAAAACTTGTAAATACCACTTGGTATGAAGTCTCTGGCAATACGGTGATGAATGAACTGACTAGCGCATGAGATCATGAGGACCAAGGTGCCAGCCTTTCGCGGTTTGTCCCGGGACCGATTTCTTTCGGTCCACCTCACCTCTGCAAAAAAAAAAGAAAAAAAAAAAGAAGAAGTCTCTGAAAGCGAATGCACGGCGGATAAATCTCTGAGCCCGTGATACCGTGATCTCAGTGCATCGGACGGGAGAGACAAGTTCGCATGCGCTGTTTTCGGAACAGGACGGGTTCAGAGGAGCGCGCCTGACAGCTCGCCGGTGGAGACAGGCACTTGTCTGCTGGTGCAACAACTTCAGCAACATTCAACACGCAATCTCATCCCCTTATTTGTCAGCATCCTATACTCCCGCAGGTAGCTAAAGCTGTCACATCTGACTTTATCAGCGAAAACGGTCCATTACCCAGGCACTGAGTCAAAGCTTAATTACCAACAGGAAACGTTTTTGAAATTATTTTGGGCACTGTAAAATCAGACTGCTGTCGGTTGCTTTTTCACAACTGAGAAAGGAAAAACAGTACGAAATTAAGTTCATTTACAACTCGCGTCTGCACGTACAATGTGAGGTGTAATACGAGTTGTTCACGGCGGAAGGCAATTCTAATAACTTACCAAACAAGTGCAGAAAAGAAGCAGCACTCTCGGAGAACGAACCACGTTGAACTGAGAGAAGATTACAATGCGTTCTATTTAGAGAAGCATTACATCACCTTTCGGTGACGTCACGTGGGATTCCTGAACTTCTAAATCATTGCGGTCCGCTTGGGGGCGGGGAAAACTGGGCGGGGCCATCGGCTTCACGCACTGTGTAGCGTAAGGTGGGTGTGCCACTCGGCCAGCGACAGAGACGGCCTGTTCACGGACCTGTGCCGTGCTGCTGCATGTAGACTGCGAGCCTTAAAAAGTCAAAACATCCATGTAGAACCGTGTGACCGAATTTGTTCAACACTTATATAAGAGGTTAGAAGACATCTGTTAGGGCATTTAAAGAAAGCGTTTTGTGAGTGCAGAGAAATAAAGTGAATTTTTTATGGGAAATCGGAGAGATGGGTGGAGTGTAGACCCCGTCTATACCAGTTCCAAAAAACACCGTTTGAGCGGCACTGTTTTGTAAATTACTGACTGACTTGTATTAATACGACTAATGAGTAATACAGTGGACTTCAGTAAATAAATAATTGCGATAGGTAGAGACCTTAAAGGTAGATATAGAAAGGCAACAACAGTCCTACTGAGTCATTTGTTTAGACATAATCTCCGGAGTTAAGGGATTTCTTTTAAAGATTCGTACTTTAAAAAGTTATTATAACCTTTGTATAACATTGCTGGCGGCAAATAAGCAATATGAAACGTAAATGAAAAAGCAAAATTCCTTTTATATTTTAAAAATGGAATTAGTAAACACAAACATTTAGCTTTGTCCTTTTCAACACTGCATGTACACAATGGGCTACTCTTGCACTCATAACAGTTGCCTCAGATATGACGGGGGCTTTGTTTTGGCCGAGGGCTTATGGGTAAAAAAGGGTCAGCTAAGATAGTAGCATGAAGGAGCTGAACCATCTGTCTTCATCTACTGTTGTTGTGTATTCCCACTGTGGCTTTTTAGTGCATAATTTCCATCTGAGATACAACCTCATGTCAATAGTAAATTTATTTATTTATTATGAAAAAATGGAAATGGCCTCTTGACAGCATTTGATTACAAACTGATTGAATCTTAAAACTTTTTATGCATTGAAATGGATCAGAGACACTGGTTATGGGTGTCCATGAGTTAGCATCAGTATGGACGTCAACCATTCTGAACTGTTTTGGGACAGTAGGCAGTGATGTCATGTTCCCAATGCATACCACATGCACACTGGCACCTAAGGGAAACATATCCATGTAGAGCGTGTTGAGTGCTCTGACGTTCACAGGAATCACGGACAAGGCCCAGCAAGTCCCCATTACATGCACTCTGGGCACCAGACCAGGAGTAGACCAATCACCAATGAAACACGGGGGAAAAGTCTCAAGACACAGACTGAAATGGGGCAGAACCAGCAAAGCAGACAACAAGATTTTATTTTAATTTTTTTAGCGGACTTTGTCTTAACACAGGACCTACTTTTTGTAGATATTCAAAGTGATTTTACTAAACTTTTTGAAATGTGAATCAAATCTAGAGCAGCCAGAATAGGGAATGGGTGTTTAGTCTGTGATGACAGACATTGCCAAGTTAGGTTTCTGTGTTACAGATAGGTGACTTAAACCATGCAGTATTTCTTACACTGCACAAATTGCATATGTGGGACAGTGAATAACAGCACACATTTAATTGTGGTTGTTATATGTCCTAGAAAGTGTATTCCAGACACAGAACAATGAGAACATATTTAATATCTCTGAATTCTACTATTACTTGTAATTTGAGTAATACTGTTAAACATTACTAACCTCCTCAGTTACCATGGTTTACCCAGCTCGGATTCAAGTGCTATAATGTCTTAATCAGACACACTCAACCTGTGATGGTTAATATCAGTCAGTAATCCAAATACTCACTGCCCTTTTGTTTGGGATCACAAGTTTCTGTAAATTATTCTGGTAATTTAAAATATTTTTGTTAATATACTCAGAGGCATATCTCCGTGATGTTAGTGTTCTGCAATCAGACATTTAAAATACTACTCTAGTAGACCACTCTAGAAATACAGGAACTTATGTAGCAATACCTAAACGCAAATAAAATATTTGTTTGCATTAAGCAGACTGTGGGACTAACAGCCTGTAATTTACCTAGGAAGATCCGTGGTTTACAGCGTCCTCCAGTGGACGTTCAGATATTACAGCTATCTAAGAAAGCATGTTTTTAAAAGTGTTGCTTTACTATGGACAAATAATATAGAATATAATTGTGGGCTGAAAATTTCGGAAAGAAATATTAACGACATTTGATATGCTGATGATACAACACTCAGCTACTCGACTAAATGTGAGGAAGAAAATGTTATAGCCAGAAGAACAGCCGCTGACCTTAGTGTTAATGGTGGGGACAACAACAAAATCATCACAACAATTAGGACGTGTGAAGAACCAGGTAAAAGAACCAGATAAGAAATAGTATTTTATTTACGATTTCTTTCAAGTGGAAAAAGAGTTTTAAAACAACAATTAGCATAATTGAATAACAAAGTATAAAAAAGAATTAGATTAACTTCATGAATCTAATTTATTGATTAAAAGAGTGAAGAGTTACATTTCATCCATTAATGTTTGCCGTTTTGACTGTACACTGCTAAGTGCAAGTGGGAACTGAGGTAAGGAAAGCATAATCTTAAAAAATTAAATGATAAACGTGCGGATTGGGCTTGACAACTAAAATAATACGCCGACTGAACTGACCAACGCATTTTAGGGATATTTCTGTTACTTTTCGGGTGTGCGGTGCTTTGTATGACCCGCCGTGTTTCAGGCACATAAGTTATTTCGGAAGACTTGTGATCTAGCAGCACTGGACCGGCACAGTGCGACCCGCTCGCCACGCGGCCGGCTGACAACGAGTCTCGCGGACAGGTACGTGTGACGTCACGGCGCTTCCTCGCCGCCGCTGCCCCGTTTCCCCTCGCGACGCCGCTCCAGCCGCCGCCGCCGCCGCCTGGCCGTGGACGCCCGCGCCGCCCACCATTTTTCAATGTAGCTAACTGGCTAACATCATGACGGGCATCGCCGCCGCCTCCTTCTTCTCCAACACCTGCCGGTTCGGGGGCTGCGGGCTGCACTTCGAGAATCTGAACGAGCTCATCGTTCACATCGAGGACAACCACATCGGTAAGCGCCGGCCGCTCCGAGTCGCTTTCCGGAAAGCCCGTCTGGATGAGACGGCCGGCCCGGCTCCGTGCTGCGAGCGGCGCTTAAGCCCTTCGACTTCCTGCGTACCCGGCGGCGCCGACGTTAGGGTGTGGTGCTCCGAAGGGCGCTTTTCTGGTTCGGCGACGGACTTGTGAACCTCAAGTGACACAGTAGCTGGACGTATTTTTGGCGAGCCCTCGTCTCCGCGGCTCGCTTAGGGTGGGTCAGCGCGCCGGCGCCATGTGTGCGCGCGCCTCGAGACTCTGTGGGGCGCGCGGCTCGCGCGGCTGTCATGTCACCGCTAGGCCTGGAGCGCGCTTCGGCACGGGACCGGCGCTGAGTGAAAGCAGTAAATGATATACTAATCTCATAAATAACGTGAAAAATAACATTGTTGTTTTTATCACGCCTTTGTTGGACACCGGAAATGACTGTTTAACAACGGCGAGTAGCGTAGAGAAACATTTGGCTAAAGCTGTCGCCCGTAGCTCTGCGGTGCCGGGGTATTAGACGTTGCAATTCTCCTTGCTCGGCGGTCGTGGTGCCGTGTTTTTTGCTGGGGCTTATGTAAGTGAAGATCGTCCAGTGCTGAGCGTTTTGGCGGCCGGAGGGAATCTAACAGCGCAGGGATCTTTCTCACCGCGAGGGCTCCCGGTGCATCACTTGTTGCAGTTCTCCAGTGCATCTCCTCCCCATCTAACTGTTAGGGCTTCCGACTCCTGCGTTTTAGCAAGTCGCATGTTTACCTTATTATTTCGCGTAATTTGTTTTAGTCTTCTGTTGTTTTAGACTTCTTTTTTTCTCAATTACATTGCTTTTTGTGTGTGTGTGTCTGCCCCGTGACAGACTGGCATCACGTTCCCGGTGCCCCAGTGTTATGTAACTGTGCCTTCCGGGGTGGGTTACATGCTGAGGGTGTACTGGGTATGTGCTTATGAAAGATGGATGGATGGACGAAGGGGTGAAGTTAAACTGTAAACCTGTGCGGTTGCTGCTTGTGATGTGAGGAAAATGCAGAACAGTTTTGCTTTTGTAAATAAATACTTCTGTTATTCAAATGCATTTTGGAAAAAGAGTACTGTGCTGGATGAAAATGAGATAAGTAAAAATAGTATGTCACATTTTGAATGAAGATTGCATATATCAGTGCAGGCATGTCAAGTGGGGACTTGATGTGTCCTGTCCTGGAGTCAGTACTGTAGCACATGATTAATATGTATTTCACAGGAAGAACCCGGTCTGTTTAACTGGCTTTATAACAGCTTATGCTGAAAAGAATTTTTTTCCTTAAGCAAGTACTAACAGGTTTAGTTGATACCCATTTCCACCTAAATGAATTGTACAAACACACTTTTTTTTCCTCTTCATATAGCTCCGAGCTGTGACTAACAGTCTACTCTTAATGAGCTTGTTTGTATAAATCTGTCCCTCCAGTTTCATGAGAAAGTGCCTTTATGTGACTTTAGCAGGGGAAGCGAGGGGTTTTGTGTCATGTTATTATTAGCGATCAGGCTGTGTCTGGCAGGGAGCTTTGAGGGTCGTGTCCTTAACATCACTGTATGTCAGTAAATTAGCAGTGCGCGTCCATTGTTACTGGGTGGATATTGAAAAATAGCAGTTTTATTATCCATTGTCGCATTTTAGTAGTTGCCCGTTTGTCATGGATGCATCTCCCGGTGACTACAGCCAGCTCACGCTGTGGGCTGTTCTTCTGGCAGCAGCGTATGTTTGTCCTCCAGCTGCGCAGTCTGGCGAGCCATCTGTCCAGGAAGGGCATTGTCTTGACATTCGACTCCCAGCACTGGCCAAAACTGAAAGTATCTTTCAGATCCAAGGGAATCAGAGACTTTTGCCTGTCAGGGTCCCGTGCACAGGGTTGCCCCCCCCCCTCACCCTGTCTCCCCCCCTGTGAGCTGATTCTCTATGGAGAAAGGATTTGGTCTTAAAGGAGTCTCATGGGCTGGGGACATAGCTTTCTACCAGTTGGGAAGGACAGGAAATACAAAAACCTTGCTTAGCTATCAACCACAAGTGTTTATGGGTTACTTAACATTCTGCTTTGTGAGACCTCACTTCTTTGTATCGAAGTTGCATTTTAATTAGATTTTTTTTCCGGCAAAAATTAGCAGGAGGATTTTATTACACGTGTTGTGTTTTCACTCCGTCCCCTTGATGACTTTACAATCATCTCCTCTTCCTGCAAAGCAAATGCAATGAACAGTTGAGTAGGTCTGCACCAAACGCTAGGATACTGTTTGAGCTTGTCTTGCTGTACTCACATCCTTTCCTTTTTAACGTAGCACTTCTGCCCCGTTGTCCCCAATTACTAGGCTACCGTTTCTCCAATCTGTGCAAAATCAATCACGTAAAGGCAGGGCAGGAATCCACAGGTATCCGCATGTCAGAATTGCTTAGTGCTGTTGTGTACCAATGATGGCGTGATGCCATCTCTCCCCATACCGGCACATTCCAGTTCCATGCCATCATTCCTCCCCCTGCCTGTCACATGGGAGAAACCTGCTTCCCATTTTCATGTGACATCACTGCACTCCTCTGCTGCGTTACCTGTCCTAGAGGCCTTCCTTCCCTTGTCTTTCCCTGCTTCTGCATGCATGATTACAGCATTTAAACAGAGGATGGGGATTTTGTGTTGCTTAGCAGCTTAAATTCTACTAACTGGAAAAGTAGAACTGAAAAATCCACTATCTTGCACCAACAGCACATGGCCAGCAGAGGGCTGGTGAGCCCAGCACTGACTAAGGAAGGGGGGTGTCACGTGTAGGCCTGCGGAGAATGGCTGAAGGTGTCAGCCTTGCAGCTGCGCAGTCACTGGCAGGCAACCTGCAGCAAACCTTTGATATCAAGACCTGGGTTTAGAAGGTCCAGAAAAATACCTGCAGGATGAAATGGAGAATTAACAAGGATGGTTTAAGAGGGGCAGAGATAGGGCTTGGTGCTGGTCTAATGGAAGCTTCTCAGAACACAGCCCCCCCACCACAGCATACCTGTTGCTCCAGTGCCATCCCATTAGCTTCACTGTGTTCAGTGTTTTGGTGGCTGATAAGTGACTGATAACTGCAAAGGGAGACCTTTTGTCTAGTCAGACAGAAAGTGCAGTGTCACGTGTGGCAGGATGGAGTTGGTATGTATATGCGGTCTGCTGCACAGGATGGAAATTTCTCACTCCTGCTTACATTTTATAAGACCACAGCTAGTTAAACATGTCAGATTTAGAAGTGTAAATAACTAATATGCTTTTAGTAAATGCTGTGCTTTATATTGAAAGTACAGTGAGCTGCACAAAGATAGTCACCTAACTCCTTCCCCACATTTGTTGGAAATTGGCTGTTTGTAGAAGCTGCTTTGAAACTATTTCCTAAATGCATGTGTCCAGCTCAGTGTGTGTGTGGGGGGGGGGATTATGTTTGTATTGCATTGTGGGGACCAAATGTCCCCAACTATGTGATAAAAACTATTTTTCAGGTCCCCACAAAGATCTGTGAATGCAGTCAAAAGACTAAAAATGCCAAAACTCTCATATTTTGTTTCATTACTCATGGTTAAGGTTAGGACTGGGTAGGGGTTAAGGTCGTCATGTTGGTATTAATGATTTCCCCATAGAAATGAATGGGGAGTCCCCACAAATATATAATTACAAACCTGTGTGTGTCTGTGTGTGTGTCTGTGTGTGTGTCTGTGTGTGTGTCTGTGTCTGTGTGTGTGTCTGTGTCTGTGTGTGTGTGTGTGTGTGTGTGTGTGTGTGTGTCTGTGTGTGTGTGTGTGTGTCTGTCTGTGTGTGTGTG
>JABJVO010000132.1:18399666-18415920 GCA_026770805.1 Boulengeromyrus knoepffleri | reverse complement strand
ATTATTCCTGAGATTCACCACCATGACTAGTTTCCCAATCATGGAAATGGTTCAGCAGCATCATAAATAAATTAGAAGTTTTTTCTCGTCAAATATGTTTATATTGGCAGGATTGAGTTGTGTGGTTTTCACCCCCACTGCTGATGTATTGATTGCACGTCCCAGAGAGCGCTACCCACACCGATGCACCCCCTCTTCCTCTTGCCTAGACACGGATCCCCGCGTGCTAGAGAAACAGGAGCTGCAGCAGCCAACGTACGTCGCTCTCAGC
Organism: Boulengeromyrus knoepffleri; assembly: GCA_026770805.1. Classification (NCBI taxonomy): domain Eukaryota; kingdom Metazoa; phylum Chordata; class Actinopteri; order Osteoglossiformes; family Mormyridae; genus Boulengeromyrus; species Boulengeromyrus knoepffleri. The sequence continues at coordinate 18,415,649 of JABJVO010000132.1, read as the reverse complement.
TACATCAACAGGTGAGCCACGGCGCCCCCACCGCCCGCTTACTGCCTTCTCACCCTGCCAAAACAAAAAAAATTACAACCTGTGTGTGAATTCACATGTAGGACATTTCTTGCATGCGTATTTGATTTAAGGTTGTGCTTTCTCCACTTTCTCCAAAAAGGAATCATATCAGTGTTTACTGTGTACCTGACATGAAAATTGAAGAAGAAAAAAAACATAAAACAACATTTCTGTCATCTGAGAGTACAAGGGCTTGTTCATTTCTTGACAGCCTTTTTTGTGGTTTGAACGTAATCTGTTAAATCCACTTTTTTATTAAGTGTCTGTGTGAATATTCTAGTTTATGGGTATATTTACAAAATACGTTTTACAGTGTGCAGTAAAATTCAGCCTAAATTATAGAGTTGAAAAATGACTAAATCTAAATGAATCGCTGATTTGAAACATACTGCATCATTACTCTGGTGGTGATGCGGGCTCCCGTTTCTGCCGTGCTCTGAGGAAGCCGCTCCGGTGTCGCTTTCTCCCAGTGGCACGACAAAGCTGCTTCTACGACAGACCCACAGGGATGCTTTGTGCGTTCCCTGACAGATCTCTCAGACGGAGCTGGAATGAGGGCAGCCGGGCGGGTTCTGTTTAGCGAAAGCTGCGTAATAGCAGTGTTACCAGTCATCGACTTCTAGGGAAGCTAGGAGGGGAACCGTGAGAAACTCGGAGAGAAACCAGAACTTCCTGCTCCTCAGTAGCAGCCCCTTTGTTCTGAGGGCGGACCCAGGAGGGCCTGCGAGCTGCCAGTATGTAGGGTGCTGGACTGCTCTCAACTCATTGTGTCGCTCCAGTACCTTGAATGGAGCTGTCCTGATGGACCCTACAAGACCAACCCTTGGTTAGTTGTCATGGTCAACAGAATTCTTCAGCAGCAACAGTCCAGGAGAGTCCAGTTAGCACAGCTCCCTGCACATGGTCAACGGCCGCCAGCCACACACCCTACCACTTCCTGCCTTTTCCCACTAGCGCCCCCTCTGGCTCATCAGCAGCAGGACAGGACTCCATTCATGCTGATGACCAACTATGACTACCAGAGGATGACACGGTGACGCCTTCCTCCCTCCACAGTCCTCCTCACCGCACTTGTGCTCCGCCCCCCCAGCACCCTGAGTCCCGAGAATCCCATGAGCGGGTTCACGTCTGTCCTCACTCCTCGAGAGGAATGAGACGCGGTCCCACAAGGCCGTGTCTTTACCCCACCATGCCGCGTGTGCTGCAGATGTACGGCGTGTTAATGGCAGGAGACTCGTGCCAGCAGCCTGTAACCTTCACACCGCCTTGTTCGAGATGCTTTAATCGGCCTGAGCAAGTGCCCTGGCTGCAGGAAGGATCCTGCTGTTCTGCAGTGAAGTCAGCAAGTCACGGATAGGACAACCTGAGTGTAGCTCACTGATTTGGCCCATTCCCTGATATCTGGGAGGCTTCAGGATGCTGTCTGTTGTGTTCCAGCCATGGAGATCAGAGGATTTCCAACCATTTCTGCTCATGACTTTATTTCAAATAAATACCATAGTTCCTGTGTGTTAGAGTACATGCAGCCTTATTTATTGTGTGTGTGTGTGTGTCTGTCTGTCTGTCTCCAGGTTCATGACTGAAGCTGCCCGTCGAGAGCAGGAAACCCTCAAGAAGAAGATCCAGCCCAAACTATCCCTGCCTCTGACAGGCGGTGTATCCCGAAACAGTGTGTCGACGCCCCCCCGGCACAGCAGTGGCAGCCTGACCCCACCCGTCACTCCACCCATCACTCCCTCCTCCTCCTTCCGTAGCAGTACTCCTACAGGTAGGCCACTGGGATTGAGTGGTACGCCTACAAGCAGGCCTTTGGGACTGAGTGGTATTCCTATAAGTAGGACTTTGAGAATGAGCGGTAGTCCTGTAAGCAGGCCTTCGGGACTGAGCGGCACTCCTATATGTGGGCCATTGGGATTGAGCGGTATTCCTGTAAGTAGGCCTTTGGGACTGACTGGTGTTCCTGTAAGCAGGCCTTTGGGGCTCAGTGGTACTCTTAGAACTTATACACTGCAGAATGTGGCCTTCCTGTTTGTGAGTGCAGGGAGCACAACTGTGTCTAAATACATTTTAAGCATTTTATAAGTCGCCTGAGGTACAGATGGTTGCTGGCTGAGTGATTTTTACACAGATATTGATGTGGTTTGAGTGTAATCTGTTAATTCTGCCTTGTTTATGAACAGTGTCCATGTAAAAATTGTTTTTACGACTTAACCTTACAAAGTTTTACAATGTACATAAAGTTTAGCATAAATTATGGCTTGTGAAGTTACCTGTGTGTACCAGATAATCATACATGATTATCCTGCTATTTAACTCCTTAGCAAGGTGGCTGTCCATGTAAATCACAGGTCCCTAGTGAAGGTCTTGTTCTAAGTAGGTAATTCACTACGGCAACTTAACTGACCGTATTTTTTAAGGATTTTACGAGGTGTAAAAAGTATAGAAGAGCTGGATCAGACGCGGATGTGGAAAACACTCCCATTCCTTTTTCTGAATAGTTTTGTGTCACAAAAACTACACTAAAATGAAAATACCTTGATAAATATGGCCTCTCTCTGCATGGCTTATGGGGAATGTGTGAGACAATGTGAAAGATGAATACTGAAGAGACTGGCCTGACTGTCTCACCCTCACCAGTAGTACAGCCGTGGCCAAAGGTTTTGGGAATGACACAAATATTAATTTTCACAAAGTGCCTGACAAGCTGCCTCAGTTTTTATGACGGCAATTTGCATACACTGCCGAATGTTTTGAAGAGTCATCAGATGAATTGCAATTAATTGCAAAGTCACTCTTTGCCATGAAAATTAACTTAATCCCAAACAGTCCATATCCACTGTATTTCGGCCCTGCCACAAAAGGACTTGCTGACATCATTTCAGTGATTCTCCCGTTAACACAGGTGACAGTGTTGACGAGGACAAGGCTGGAGATCACTCTGTCATGCTGATTGAGTTAGAATAGCAGACTGGATGCTTTCAAAGGAGGGTGTTGCATGAAATCATTGTTCTTCCTCTGTTAACCATGGTTACCTGCAAGGAAACACGTGCAGTCATCACTGCTTCACAGGCAAGGATATTGCTGCAGGTAAGATGGCACTCATTTATCTGATCATCAAGAACTTCAAGGAGAGAGATTCAGTTGTTGTGAAGAAGGCTTCAGGGCGCCCAAAAAAGTCCAGCAAGCGCCAGGACCATCTCCATTCAGCTGCGGGATCAGGGCACCACCAGTGCAGAGCTTGCTCAGGAATGGCAGCAGGCAGGTGTGAGTGCATCGGCATGCGCAGTGAGGTGAAGACTTTTGGAGGATGGCCTGGTGTCAAGAAGGGCAGCAAAGAAGCCACTTCTCTCCAAGAAAAACATCAGGGACAGACTGATATTCTGCAAAAGGTACAGGGATTGGACTGCTGAGGACTGGGGTAAAGTCATTTTCTCTGAATTCCCGTTTCAATCGTTTGGGGTATCTGAAAAAAAAAGATTGTCTGGGGAAAAAAACGGTGAGAGCTACCATCAGTCCTGTGTCACGCCAAGAGTAAAGCATCCTGAGACCATTCATGTGTGGGGCTGCTTCTCAGCCAAGGGACTGGACTCACTCACAATTTTGCCTAAGAACACAGCCATGAATAAAGAATGTACCAAAACATCCTCCGAGAGCAACTTCTCCCAACCATCCAGGAACAGTTTGGTGATGAACGATGCCTTTTCCAGCATGATGGAGCACCGTGCCACAAGGCAGAAGTGATGACTAAGTGGCTCGGGGAACAAAACATCGACATTTTGGGTCCATGGCCAGGAAACTCCCCAGACCTTAATTGCAGAGGTCTTGAAAAAGTAAGGCCAACACTGCAAATATTGAAATATTGACATAAACCTAACGTGACTGTCAATAAAAGCCTTTGACACTTATGAAATGCTTGTAATTATACGTCAGTATCCCATAGAAACATCTGACAAAAAGATCTATAAACACTGAAGCAGGAACCTTTGTGAAAACCAATGCTTGTGACATTCTCAAATCTTTCGGCCACGACTGTATTCCTGCTGGGAAATAAGTGAAGCCAGACATCGAGGGAGTAAAAGTATCAGGGAGACGTGGCAGGAAATCCCAGAACCTCATGCTTGTTCGGCCTTCATTTGGGCCAGCGCCGTGTCAGATGATTCCCATGTTTTGTGCGTGATGTTTACCCCTTAATTTTCCAAATGAGGTCGAAATTAGGACCTGCGTGGCTCCGGGTTTCGGTCTCCCTGCCTGCTGTGGGCTCTCAGGCTCCCCAAATAGAGGCTGGATGTTTTTTTTCCCTCACACAGCTGAACTCGTCAGCATGCCGGAGCAGACCTTGAGAACGGCCTCCTATCTCGGACCCGGCTTCTGGTTCTGTTTCTGGCCGGCAGTAGCAGGGTGGTCCGCTGCCTTCTCAGTAGGGCTAATTACAGTGGTCCCAGCGTGCACAAGGTGTTTTAATCGGCCAGCAGATGTCGGCACACTTTTTTGCACACAAGCCCCATTGCAGGACCTTTAACGAGATCCGAAGCTTCACCAGCTCCACGGTGGAAAATGTATAAACTTTATCTACCTACCACCCCCCCCCCCACACACACACACACACACACAATGCCTGACGCCACAGTGTGGCCTTGCAGGACGGAATCCACCGAATCCGGCCAACCAGCCCACTGCTCTGCGGCCCTAAAGTCAACTTGAGCTTCCACCCTTGGCCACTGTCTTCACGGCCAATATCCCCCCCCCCATTAGCCAACTGATGGCAAGCTTGGCCTTCAGAGCGACAAAGTAAAAACCTGCAGGCTAGTTCCATCTGTCTAGATAGAACATCTGATTCAGCTTTCCATCCAGTGAGACAGGATGCTTTGCTGTGGGGAGAGACTGCCCTCCCTGCTTCCCACCCCCACACTCACTCTCTGTTGTGACACTACCACCTGCAGGCAGCGAGTACGATGAGGAGGAGGTGGACTACGAGGAATCGGACAGCGACGAGTCCTGGACCACCGAAAGTGCGATTAGCTCCGAGTCCATCCTGAGCTCCATGTGCATGAATGGGGGCGACGAGAAGCCCTTCGCCTGCCCCGTTCCCGGCTGCAAGAAGAGATACAAGGTGAGGCCCGTGCGGGGGGGGCATCTGGCAGGGTGGGACCAGGCCAGAAAACAGTGAAGCTTTCATGTAGGAAAAACAGACGTAGCTACAGTATCAGATATGGAGAGTTGGGTTGCGATGTCTGTCATCACTGGTGTAAGTACTCCCCGGTGGGCCAGACTATCACCAGAAATCTGAGGAAGCACTTAATGAACTTGGGTTTGAACAAAATATTGTGGTTTTCGAGGCTTTCCGTGGACACGTATGTCATTCGTTTAAAGTCATTAATTTAAAATTCAATTTCGACACCCATAAAAAGTTGAGCACAGCGTGTCAGGAAAACAGCACCGGGAAGTAACTGCCCCCAGTGTTCCTCTCGGCAGCCACACGGAGCCGGGGGGGTGGGGGGGGGTATTAAGATGGCTTTAAGAGGCTCCCTTATGTTCGCTGCGTAGAGATGACATGAAAAAGTGCTTTTAAAATAACATATCAATCCACTTCAGAGGGCCTTGTAAGTTTTTACGGGATTTTCCGTTCACATCTGGTGTGCGGCCAACATAAATTACACAGGCAAAGTGAAATTAGGAGCACAGGCAGGATGACGCCACGAGCGGGAAGTCGCTGCTGGAATTTGGGGGGGGGTGGGGGGTTGGGGTGTGTGTCTGCAGGTCCTCGTCCTCTCCTTCGTCATGTCACCCATGCCACCCCCCCCCCCCACTGTGCAGAACGTGAATGGCATTAAGTACCACGCCAAGAACGGCCACCGGACGCAGATCCGGGTGAGGAAGCCCTTCAAGTGCCGATGCGGGAAGAGCTACAAGATGTCTCAGGGCCTGCGGCACCACACCATCAACTTCCACCCGCCAGTGTCGGCCGACATCATCCGCAAGATGCAGCAGTAGTGCTGGTCGCCATGCCAACTCATCACACCAGCCCCCACCCCGAGACCTTCCCCAACACTACAGTCGTACTGCATGCTTTAACTGTTCCCATTCGTTTCCCGTATGTAATCTGAAATGGTGGATACCTGCAGATTTAGTGGTTTTTATACATTTGCACACTTGTTAGCGTTAATGTATTTCTGCCGACTCTGTCATTACGGTGCTAAATGTTTGTTTAAAAAAAAAAAAAAGAAAAGAAAAAAGAAAAAAAAAAACTATGAAACGTATCTTAGAGACAAAATAGCAGCTGTGAGACCAGCCTGATCCCTGACGCCATCCCGATGGGGCAGAGAGCACGGGAGGGCGCTGGGGCACGAACGGAGGGGAGTTGGACCAATGGCGAGTCAGGGGGTTGGGAATTAACGTCTCCACTCGAACTCCATCATTCCAACAGAGTGTAGTCTGGTAGTCGGCTATCTAGGGTTAGCTTAAACAGCAAGCCGGTCGGAATGTTTATAATCAACATTAGTTATTATCTGATATATAGCAAATGTATGTGAAAATTATGCTTTCAGAATCAGTTTTGCAGTGTATGCTTTATTTCCCCGTTTCATTCTGTAGCATATTTTACTCGCGATACTTTGAGAGCATTTTAGGTTTAAAAGCTGCTTAAATATTTAGATTTTTTTATTATTATTTTTTTAAGTTTATCAGACCCAGATAGTTATGACTTCTCTGTGTTTGATGCCAAAAGACGATCTCAGGTCAATCGTTTTGCCAGCAATCGAGAAACGTGATTCTGCCCAAACATTCCCGCGACATCTGGACCGAACAGTTTGCTGGGAATTCCCCGCGCGCACGGCCCCGGGTTTCCCTCCTGGGGGCAGTCAGAGGACGGTCTCCCCCCCCCCCCCACCCCTTCACCTGGATGAAGTCTTTTTAAAGCACTTTGTTGTTTCCGTTGCCAACGACCCGCAGGGCTGCAGTGTGCCTGGGAGCCCGCAGTCCCGCAGGGAAAACAAAACTGACCCGAGAGCTGTCAGCCCGGCAGCACTGCTGTCGACATGCGTTTCATCTGTCCCCGTCCCATGACTCCCTAGTAGGCCGTGCATTTACCCGATCTCTGACAGCCTTGTATTTTCTATCTCTGCATTCCAGTATATGCCTATGTAGCTTTATGGTGAAACTTCGTGGAGTATTTAGTTTGAACCTTATCGATTAGTATTCTGCCCGTTTCGTGCAGCACGAGGTGTCCGTTTTATCACAGCCCTGCCTCCTTCGGAGCGCGTCCGTACGGCGTGGATAGGGGCGCGGCGGTACAGTGAGAAAGCACGTGTCCGCTAAGCATGCTCTTCTCGGCGCCGTCCTGCCTGGGAGCACGGGACCGTGCACTCTAGCTACAGCGCCGTCCTGCGGAGGAGACAGGCCCGTCTGACACTCTCCAGCAACCCATCGCTGCATGATTATGAATATTGTTAAGGAACTCGGTCATACTTAGCTTAATTTTGTGACAGTATTATACAGCAGGTTTGGAGGGGGCTAATTTTGATATATTGTGTATAGTGAATGTATTGTTACGTCTCCTGTAAGTGCTTTAAATTATATTTTCGTATGTGTGTAGAGAATAATGTACCAGTATGTATGAAGGCAAAAAGAGGATATGTTTTGGAACCGAAGGTGATATATTCTGTCAAACTTTCCTTTAAAAAGCTGCTTCTTAAATGTAAATCTTATTAAATTTTAAAGTATGAAAGGCTCAGGTGTGACTGATGTACGGCGTATAGAACACATCCACCGCAGAGACGCTATCAGCGTACAATCAGCCTGGCAGAGAGACAGGTAGACTCGCTGAGTCACTGTCCCGCCCCCCTACTGATAAATATAGTTTCCGGATGGCTACTGCAATTATCCCAACCATTTGAGGCCATTCAGAATTATTTCTATGGTAGGTGATTTAATTTGACTATTTAAAAAGCAATTAAGGAACAGGAATGAGCTTTTTTTCATATAAAATTTTATTATTCTGTTTAGTTTTACCATGAACCAACAGTGGGAATTAAACAGAAGATCCAAAGGCTTTATGATAGGATTAGTTTCACAGACGGCGGCTTTATCACCAGCTTTTCGAAAGCGACGCCCCCTTAACGGAGAATCACATACAAGCGTAAAAATCGGAGCTAAAAGAAAACCTGTGTGACGGTAGAAGAGACCAAACAAGCACTCAAACCGGTAAGAGAACACCGAGCCGACGGTGAGGGGAACAAAAACATCTGAACTAAAGATGGCACACTCACAGGAGTCACTGTATCTTACCAACTCCACGACGGCAACACGACACCCCCCACACGGCTGATACTCTTCAGTTCAAAATATTCATGTGATTAAGACCCAACTCACGCAATAAAATGAGGGTTACTAACCTGACCTGCACTCACTGGCACAAAGAGAAGCAGAACTACTGGTGGCATTAAGCTAAATCTTCTCGTTTTCAGTGCATGCAATTAGGTCATAAAGGTGTATGCTTAGCGACGCGGGCAGCAACGAGGACGCGGCCGCACCCCCCGCTCCTCTGCCTCCGGCGGGGCCTAGTCGAAGTTGAGCGCTTCGCCGGAGAAGTGCGTGAGCACGTGCTCCTCGAAGGCGCCCTGGTCGCAGTCCAGTGGGAACTGCGTGCCGCACATGGGGCAGACCTTCCAGTGGCTCTCCACGTGCTCCTCGAACTTGCTCTGCTCGTAGTTGGGGGGGAAGATGACCTCGCACAGCGGGCAGCGCTTCTGGACCTCCGAGCTGCGAAGAAAGGGGCGGGGAATTGCCCCACACCCACACCTCACTTTCTGCAGCTTATGTGGACAATTAAGGGCATTTTACTACATTATTTACAAAGCCTTTAATCCAAAACAACCTGCACTACTACACTTTAAGCATTTATTAATTTGCTCCACTTTAAACACTTTTTACTGGGACATTTTGAGTTTAGTTCCGGACTCGAGACACGCGGTAACATGACGAGTTTTGAACCTATAACCTCTTGGTTGTCAGATCCATTCTCCCATCTGTCAGGCTTCCAACTGCGCTCTCATAAAAAGGTCCCCAGTGGCTTGCTGATGCCCCGAGAGGCAGTGTAATAAACAGCATGTGTCTGCCTGGGTGGGCCCCGGAACCACTGGCCAACCCTGACGGCTCTGCCTGTCAACAGCCTGCCACCAGCATCGCGGTCCCGCTACTGGGTTCCACGGGCCAGGAGCGAGCCGGCATCCTCTAACCTCTGAAGTAGGTTACCTGGAGTCAAAGCGGAAGGGGGTTTGGCTATCCTCCACCAGGGGGCTGCTCTGCACTTCGTCTCCACCTTCCTGCTGCACCTGACCACCTTCCTGCTGGATATGAGAAACGGCAGAATCACCTCGCAGGCCGAGGGCCTTGTGTGGCGCCACTGGAGAGGATCAGGGGCTTCTAGACTAACAGAATAGCAGCCTGCAACTGAAGACACAGGAGGAACATGGAGCCACGCCTCCCTCAGTGAGGACTAATCATCCAGACCAGTGGACTCATCCTGCAACAGCTCGTAAAACTTCATAATATCTCCCAATACACCTCCTGTTATAATACTGAACTTGGCCCTATAATCTAACATGCAGCGCTGTGGACAGACGGCAGGTCTTCAGTACGGCCCATCTGGAGGACTCACATTGTTCTGCTCCTCAGGGTCCTCCAGGCCATCGGGCCGGCTCGGGTTGCGTGACGGCTGGATGCAGACGACGTCGCTGTCCCAGGAAGGGGGTCCAGCAGGGGGGAGCCTGGGGATCTGCTCCAGAGACAGTTCGGCATCAGAGCCATCTGAAGATGGGGAAAGAAAAAAAAATCAATGGTGTGATGCCTCTAAACCAAGACGATAGTTCAGTGTCACACTGGTGCCATTCGAGGGGGAATAGGGAGTCCCCACCTTGAATATGTGGGGAGCTGTAGGGGTTCCCGAACTGCAGGTCCGCGGGAAGCCCGGGCACAAGGGGGGTGAGGGGGGGGTCCTCGGGGTACGGCAGCGGGTAGTGCAGTAACACGGGCGGAGTCCTGTCTAAGCTCTCGCTCTTCGTTTGCTGGACCACCTCCCTCTGTGCCTTTTGCAGCTCCTGCAAGAGACATGATCATGCAATTCGGAGTCAAACTACAAGATGGGGAATCACAAGCTCGACGCAGGATCTCAGAAATTCTGTACAATCTTAAAGTGATGGGGAATACAGACAGGTGCAGACAACGTGTTTACAGAGCAGCTAAGGGCTTAAACAGTGCAGGAAGATCGTAGGGGACTTTTCATGAGTGACCAAACTGGCATTTCTGTTGCTCACTTTTATTGAATAGTGAGCAAATGTATTTGGTTTGCAAGAATTTATCAAGTGTCTTTTAACTGACAACAAACTAGAGCTGTTTCAGGAAAAGAAAGGCCACAAGCTTTATTGCGTTATCTGTTCATGCCAGGCGGCTGCATTTATTGAACTACCCAGGCAGCCCAAAAGGAAAAATGACTTGACTTTCAATAAAACAAAACCAGCGTCCCCGATTAAGAGCTCTGTGTGTGTACAAGCACACACACATTCATTGCATGGTAGCAGAATTTCAAAACGGCACTTAAATGTGTATGCGACTACGGAAACTTAGCGAGCAGTACACGACTTTTACGTCTATAAATACAGCAAAACTCACCTTGTCATACATACGCCTGAGAATGCTACAATCAAACTCAGACTCCCTACGTCAATGCCCGCCACTTCTTCCTCAAACAATACATCACACGCCTGTAAACGCACGGAAAACCCAGACCAGTGGACTCTCCCACACACACACAGTTAGCTCCTTCATTAAAAAAAAAAACTCCTCATTTTCAAAGGAATTTTAAGTCTGCTTTTTATTGACGTTTTTTTTTAAAGGCGCCAATTTCATTTATTGAGTCTGAACCTCAAATTGGGTCATTTTACCCTATGAGCGGTAAGTGTGTTACCTTTCGACTGTGTGGATCTCACTGTGGTCCGCAATAATTGAATGGAAAATAAGAAGTCACTGACTTTGCTGGTCCAATTAGAGAGCAATGATAAACCAAAGAGAGTCTGCGGGCCAAAACACAGCATTCTTAGCTCAAAACGGCCGCCTCCAGACAACGGGACTCCAGCTCTTACCTCCTCCAGCTTCTCCTTCTCCTTTGTGAGCACAGCGAGGCTCTCCCTGAGCTCCTTCACCTCACGACCCTTTTCGGCCACTTGACTCTGAGATGGAGAAATGGTTAAAGGACCAAGCGGGCTCATGAAACGGCTCGATGCATCCCCGGGGCTTGGAAGACACTGAGGAGATAAGAAACCTGGAGCGTGAACCCTGGGTTTTAAAGTGGATCCTGAAAATAAAAACGGCTCCAAGATGCAGTTTGCATGATAGACATATTTACGTTACCAACATCTATAAAAGTATTCCATCCCAGGACATGCACAGAGCTGACATGAAACACTGCAAGCCAACAACTGCATTAGAGACCGTAGCCTTGACATAAACAGCCGTAAAAGCCGTCTCCCAAATCGCCTGTCTGTAAACCTTGCGTTTGTGTATTTAGACTCCTCCAAAGGTGGCATCAAAGAGCAACTCTTCATCTAAAACAGCCATAAAAACATCTTTGAAAGGATGCAGGCTTCGGGGACCAGTGGGTGCTGGGAAAACTACTCTCATGGAGACCTGCCAGCCCCCACAGCTCTACATCTTTACTGCTAACAGACTGATCTTCACCGTTGTTACAACTCCTGCGATGCCAGTCTGAGGTTCTTTCTTACCCATACTTACCCAAGTAATAATCATGCTTCTTGGCCATGTAAATATTAATCCTTCCCCTCACTAACCTATTGGTCATATTCTTCATTATAATTATGGACACGAGGATAATCCATGTTTTAACTAGTCTACTAGTCACATTCTGCATTATACAAGTTAGCTCTAACTAAGAAATCCAACTGGCCGAGAGGCTTTCTGTGAGTGATAATCAGAAAATAACCGCATTCGGACATTTCATATCAGATGTACCACTCTGCTTTACAGCTGTATCTAAAAAAAATTCATGGAAACGTATAAATAAATGTAAATGATCCAAAGCATTTGGGAGTGGGTGAGTAGTGGGTGAGTAGTGGGTGAGTAGCATTACACTGGAATGTTTTAGTTCCTTGGCAATAGTGAGCAGTTGGCTGGTGGGAACTAGTTTTTTTTTTTTTGCAGAGGCCCGTAAATGTTTGAACAATCAAGCAAAATATTTGTTGTGGCTTATTAGTTTTAACTTAGAAGCGCTACTCGATGAACTGTCGTATAAAGCAATAACATATTCAAAGCTGTGCGGCTGTACTCCAATATTTCATGGCCTGTGGCCTCGTGCCTAAGAGAATCACAGCCGTGATATACTGGAGTACAGCCGTCATATAGTGGAGTACAGCCGTGATATACTGGAGTACAGCCGCACTCCTTCTCGTATGTTACTGTTTAATTATAACACCTGTCCTCGTTGCATTGACCTTCTCGAGAGACCAAAGCTGCTGTTGATCGTGTGGCCGTGACGGGCTGAAGGAGGGTGGCCCTCTGACCTTATAGCGATCCTCTTCTGCGGCCAGCTGCAGCTTCAGGTTCTCGTTGATCTTCAGCTGCTCCTTCCATTTCGCCTCCATCTTGGTCAGCTCGTCTGCAAACACGCTACTCCGCTCCTTCTCCTCCTGCAGAGCATGACACAGAGGTTTCCCACCACCTCCTGTCGGGCCGCATCACCTCGTCCTGACCTTACCAAGCGACGCTGATCCGGCGCCCAGTCTGAGACCTTTCGTGTGACAGGGGTTGTACCACATCCACGCAGTACGTCCACGCAGTACGTCCACGCAGTACATCCACGCAGTACATCCACGCAGTACATCCACGCAGTACTTACGCTCAGCATCTGCTTGCATCTCTTGTACTTGTCACTTTTCTCTACCACTTCCTTGCTTATGTCTTTGAGCTTTTCCTGAATCAGTGTGTCAAGCAAGACGTCCACTGAGGTCGCAGCTCCTGCAACAGGGAAAAATCAGACACGGATCAGAGGGGTTTTCTTCTGATCTGGGAGACGGCTGTAGCTCACTGGGGAGATGGGGCTACCTAAGGTCGACGGCTCGAGGCTTTTGGGCGGAGGGCTGGCCGTCACGTCCGACACCAAAGCTCCAGAGGCCCCCGGACTTTTCTTCATCTCCTGGAAACAGAAAAACGATGTCAGTGGGAAACTGCCACTGGCCTCACGATCAGCCACCAGGGCAGCAGAGGCGAGACTGACCCCCTGCTGCTCGGAGAGTTTGGCCACTTGTCTCTGCAGCTTCTGGCACTCCTTATACTTCTCCTTGTAGTGTTCGCCAGCCATCTGTAACCTCAGCTTCAGGTCTTCCACCTCCCGCTGAAGCTCTGCCTCTGTAGCCACGGTAACACTGGGCCCCATCTCCTCACAGCTCCCCTGCAGCAGAGTGCAAAACTCCGGTCAGCACAGTGTGGGGCAGAGGAGCTGGAGACGAAGGGTGAGTTCAGGTGCGTCGTACAGGTGTGTCGTGCGGCTGCGTACCGCTCTGCGTCGAGTTGCGCCCCTCGCCCTGTCCAGCTCATCTGCTAGGCGGCCGCGCTCCGCACGGGCCTCCGCCTGGCCTGTATGCAGCTCCTCCAGCTCCTGCCGTACGCGGTACAGTTCTGAGGCACTGCGGTCACGGGCGCTCGACGCATCCCTTAGCTCTGACGCCAGCATGGCAGCCTGCTGGCGCGTCGACTGCAGCTGCTCCTCAGCCTGGCGCAGCTTTTCCTTCAGCGTGTCAGTCTCTCTCTGCCACAAAAGTGCATTAAGACGCATTACTACAGACAAACGCTAATGCATGCTAACATGCTTTAACACACGCTAACATACGTTAGCGCATGCTAACAAACTCAGATGCATCTGCTATCTCTGTAGGAGTGACGCGCACCCCATGTGTTGTCAACTCAAGACTCTTAAATGGCCATGATCGCCTTGCCCTTATGGGAGACACAAGCCACTCTTTGTGGATAGAGAATCAACTATGCTGGACCTCCTGGTTAAATGTACTTCTCCCGTGCCTCCTAAGTACCGTGGCTGAGGCCTGGGCCAGGAGTTCCCGCTGCAGCTTCTCCTTCTCCGCCACGCAGGCCTCCAGCCGGCCAACCTCCTCCTTCAGCTGGACGATGGTGTTCTCCTTGTTCACATCCACCGACTTCAGCACCTGGAGCTCAGCCATCAGCTTGGTGTTCTCCAGCTCCCGGTTCTTCAGGTGAACCTGTGGTGACAGGAACGCAGAACCACTCTTAAGACATTCCTGGCCGTGTCAGGCAGGACGTGCAACTGGACACAGATACCAAACAGGAAACCTGGTTCTAGATCTTCACATTAAATTACCTGCCTGGCACCCAGAGGGGAACCACAAACAGCGTGGAACGCAAAAGCTCAGTTTAAACAGGAGAACATAAAACGGCTGGATTTAATCAAACAAAAGGCAATGCTTGAGTGTATCTGGTTGGGCAAGGCGGTGGAGGGGTTCTGTATGGTGTATAGAGGTGGGGGCCACAAGGCAGCGAGGCTCAGAAAGGCAGCTGTGCAGACTGGCTGCTGACACTGCGCAGACGAACAGGAGTATCTGCATGAGTTACGACACGCATTAAAAACCAAGGGCCCATTTACCTTATAGAGGCCCTTCTCGTCCCGCTCGTTCTTCAGCTGTGTCTCCAGGGTATCCTTCTCCTGGGTTAACTTCTTCACCCTGTCCCTGAGGCTGTCCAAAAATGAAGACAATCACAGCTACGCCGGTGTGTCCCGGCAGAGGAGGAAGAACACAGTCCCCCTGCGGGGATCACAGGCCGACAGAACCATCTGGAAAGTTTTGCGAGGGCGGCAACGGTGGCGTTTAAGGACGACCGGGCAGCTCCGCGTCCGGGCGTGCCGCTGTGACACCCGAGAGCGGGAGCGACCGCCCCACCCACCAGTCCAGCTCCGTCTCCTTCTGGAGCCCCTTCTGCGTGACTCCGATCAGGTCCTGCTCCAGCTGGGCCACTCTGCCGGCCTCCTCCGTGTGCCTCTTCCTGGCCTCCTCCCGCTCCTCCTGCAGGGTGCGCATCGTGCCCAGGAGCTCCTGAAGGCGTCAGAATTTTGAGGGGAGCATCAATATGGAGAAGGAACCACGCTGGGACTACAAACAACTTATCTGGGGAAGACTGAATGAAGAGGGGGACGCACACACACACACACACACACACACACACACACCATGGAACCTTCTGAGAAACACTGAGCACAGCTGTTCACAGCACGCTCAGTCTAAAACTGTGATGCAGGATAAAATTGCACTTCTAATCTCCCCCCCCTTCCTGATCCCAAAGATGACTGCTGCAAGGTGGGGGGGGGAGGGGGGTCAGATAATATACACAACAGAGACCACAGAGCATAATAAAAACACAAGGGGGCGCAAGGTAAATGTGACACAAAACTCTGAGCTTCTGAGAATTTATCAAAATGATCTTTTTTAATATTTATTTTTAGACACTAGCCCCCACTTAGTAACCATGTAATGTCAAAGAAACACAAACCCATTGGGGGGGGGGCAGAAATCTGGCTACCACTTCAAAGGCCTGCTTATATTACCATTACACTCTGGGTTTTCTGGATAAGTCTAGAATGTATTTTACTGGATGCAGGCAAATATAAACAGAAATGATGTCAAAAATCAAGTATTTGGAACCCAAAGTGTTGTCTGTGTCTGTGGCGTCTTAGACCAGCATAGAGCAACTGCATCTACAATCCACTGGGTTTCTTATTACAATGTCACCAAGGGTGGGCTGCACACTTTGCAAAGATAAAATAATAAAAGTTGTAGAACAGAAAAGCAGGGAGTGACTCGGTGGGGGGGGGGGGGGTTATTTCTGCAGGA
>JABJVO010000132.1:18380990-18398827 GCA_026770805.1 Boulengeromyrus knoepffleri | reverse complement strand
GGGAGCGGTGGGCCGGGGGTGGAGGGGGGGGTAGGGGGGGGGGGGGAGCGGGGGGCGGGGGGAGGGGGGAGGGGAGGAAGGGGGGGGGGGGGGGGAGGGGGGGGGGAATGGTGATTCAGAGCAGCACCTGCTGTCTGGTTCCTATGGTGATGTCTTCCTAATGCAAACTCTCCTGTTTAAATCCAAAAATGGACAAACTGGACAAAAAAAATGGAAAAAGGGAATCTCAGCCAAGAAGCCAGTGTGCCCCCCCCAAAATTCATGGATCTGACTCACCTTAATCTGGTTTTAGGGTTACAGTAGGACTCTGGCAAGCATTAAAAGCAGGAGGCCATGGAAATGAGTCAGGAGTCTAGTGGCCCAAGTACAGCGTATTTCCTGGGCGCAGCTTTCCCGGACCAGGAGCCCATCCCAGAAAAATAAAAATAAAGAATGGCGGAGCCAGACAAACAAACCCTCTTCCTACCAACTTTACCTTGAAACACCAAGGTTCTGGAGACCGTCGTTCCCTCCACGTAGTTCTCCGGCAGCGGCGACCACAGGAACGTGTGGTAGTCTCTCGCTGAGCTCCAGCCGACCTGCAGAGGACAGGGGCCATTTCGGGGATGAAGGCGAGGGGGGAGGGGGATCCCTGGCCGCACCAGACACGCCGTCACACGTAGCTCCTTTAACTCTGCAAGAGCCTGAGGCTTCCACTGAGAACCAGACCTGGCAAACTCATTCCAGGGGCGCCAGACCAGTTTAAACCCAAAAAGCAGCTTCTGTCTACTAGATAATGTATTACAGAAGGTGTTTGCACTGACTGCAAGTTGTGCCCCTAAAACAGGGGTGGGCAATCTCATCCACAAAGGGCCGGTGTGCGTGCAGGTTTTTGGGGTAACCTGTAGGTCAGCTGTTCAAACCCAGGTGTGAGGACTCTTCACCCAATCAGTCCTCTGATTAGTAATCTAATTAGGGAGTAGCAGCGAAAACCCGCAAACACAGCGGCCCTTTCTGGGTAAGACAGCTCACCCCTACCCTAAAAAGTGTTTAGCTGTCAGATTCTACAGATTTTATGTAGATTTCTACTAAAATCAGGTCACTTCAGATCATTTTCTCCACGGAACGGACAAGGAACATGCAAAATCTTCTGGTTTGCCAAGTAAAAAAAAAAAAAAAACTAGTTTGTTAAGTTTAAAAAAAGACGCACTTCTGAATTGAGTTTCCAGGCATGTAGGTCACAGTCAGAGGTCACAGAAAATTACCAGTGGGAATCTTACAATCACCACACTAAATATTCCTGTTTGGGCAGAACAGAGAATTTGTAAGAAACAGAAATGGATGAGGTTCGGTCTTCTAATTGAAATATAATATATATAATTTTTTAAAAAGTTATTTCAACATATATATAAGAAACAAAGCACAATTGACAGGTGTTCACTTTGAAACCAGAGCGATTCTGTCCTCTGCAGCGCACAGACTTTTAATCTATAACATTTCAATAGAAACTGCAGTAGAAATACCATCTGGTGACTCATTGTGCGTGAAAACTGCGGCTGTTCTTGGCTCTCTGTGCACATAACCATTACTTTAACAAATAAAAAAAATCCCCTTTAATGTAGGCAAACTTGGTCAAACAGCCTTGGGGGCCTTCAGCAGGTGCAAAAAGGTACATGAAATATTACATCTCATACGCAGAAATATATATCAAAACAAGACATCTAATAGGCATACGAAGTGCCTTAGGAAAGATGCCGGAGAGTTCTCGCTGGCGGCCGTGCTGGGCCACTGTGCTGCAGCTTCAGACAGGAAGGAGAAAATAGGTGAAAATTTTATACATACTTCAAAATGGAAACCGAGGCGTAATTATAGGAATTTTATGTGTTGTTAACTGATGGCTGATGAGGGGAGTACAGAACATACATCCATAATTTCAGCCTTGTGCCATAAAACTGTCAGACAGAATCAGACTCAAGCAGAGGAGGTTGCATTTCCAAACACGTGCGGACAATGCACACGCATTCACAGTCCTGAGCTCCCAAACTGATCTCGGGTAAGCTCCTGCAATCCTGACAGCAACTGCATTGGTCTCCATATAGATTTTCCCCATTTTTCCTTAAAAACATCCAGGGTCTGATCTTTTTTCTCAAATAATGTTTGACATCCAAAAGTTGTCAAATAGTCCCCCACACTGGAGGAGTGGGGGGGCTATTTATTAGGTACCATCCAGTTGATGTTGATTCCTGGTGACCACCCCTTCAAAATGTCTTGTATTCTGTCTGGTGCTTCAGGTTTTCCCTTGGTACGCTCCCTGACAGCGGACATGCTCACTGACTATAGACATGTAAACCACAGGGTTTCCCACAACATGCGCACCGACTGATCCCACCCATCTCGTTGCTGGTCATTATCTTCCTCATTTCCAATCAGCTTTCCTAGTACATTCTGATCTGCAATGCACCATGTCTTTACACATTATGTCCAAAATTAAGACTGCTTCAACCTGGTAATTTGTGCTTCAAGTGAAAATTCAGGCTAGATTTGATCAACAATCCATTTCTTGTTTTTTTTTTTTGCAGTCTACAGTATTTGTAGAAGTCCCCAAGACTAAGTGCAAAGGCATTGATGCTGATCTTGTCTTGTTTCTTCATTGTCCATAAGGAGTCATAGGAAATACCTCTGAACACCTCTGATGTTAATTCTTAGAGATACACCACTTTTTTTCTAGGTCCTTCCTCACAACTAGCCTGCAACATATTTCTTGACTGCTGGACTCTTTGTTGTCCATTAATTAAGGCTACAAGGTACAGGAAGTGATTAAAACCCAAACATCATTAGTGAGGCGAGCACTCAGCCCTTGTCAGAGTGTCACAGACTCAGAGGCGGACGGGGGAGAACCACGTCTTCAGTCCCAGGGCCAAATTGCGTCATCTGGACTGTAATGACATTAATGGGCATTCAACTCAACTCAACTGACAATAACATCCAATTAAAAACCATCCACAGTCAAATCTGTACATGCGGAGTGGGCTGAAAATGGCCTGCGAAGCCGGTGACACGAGCGGGCGCCGACACTCGCTTCCGACATCAAAAGGCCAAATCCGTTCGGATACCGGATGTGGCTGCTTGGCTCCCCGAAGAGAAGAGCTGATCGTAAATAACTGCGTAATTGCACGGCAGAGGACTGCAGGTGATTAGGCAGCCCAGACCACTTCTTGGCAGCAAGTACACACAGGAACAATTTGTTCGAATAAATACAGAGAGATCTCAATAAATCAGGGAGTTAAGTCACACTCAGTGCCGAGCTGACAGGCTAATTATAAACTCGCTGTTTGGATTCTCCCGGGCGACTTGGTCGACTTGTCCCAACGGTCCGAACACTACGTGCGGGGCTCCTTTAAGAGCCAGCCCCCGTATAGACGAGGCGCATCAAAGGGCTGACGGAAGCATTTCTGAGCATCCAAACCCCAGAACCCATCCCCTCCCCCCACTTGAAACAAGTAACACACAGAAATCTATCAGCAATAACAATAAAGTGCTAAAATCCGTTCAACAAGAAATCACATCATAGAACTGTCATGTATATTGACACAGTCACATAAATTATTTAGGTTATCCTTCATAATTAATCATGTAGCAAAGTCAATAATATACACATTCTAGGTCCTTACAGGTTTAAGCACACTGCATACAAGATCTAAAGCAACCATTTACAGATACTTCTTGAAAGCATATTTTAGAAGTCCATTTGGATTTTATTTTCATAATATGTACAGATTATAACATTACATGAAGTTCTTAACAGCAGGAAGAGATGCTTCATGAAAAATGGTATTTGTGCCCATACTGCAATCACTGTAATTCTGCTCGCTGCTATTTTCTGCAACAGGAGTGAAATCAGAGCAAGGACTTTTGATCCCATACAGTCATACAGAAACCTTGGGCAAAGATTAAGACACAGAAGCACACTTGGGACATTCTTGCCTGGCGGGCAAGCAAGGAATTTAGCAAGAAGGGAACAGTAGTGCAGGGGTCAGACCAGTCGCCTGCCACTAGGGGGCGACTGCATCTCACCACAGCGTAACGCTCAGTGATAGAACGTGGCTGAGGGCGAGTGACACATCAGCCAGGTATGAGGGTTTGAGCGCAATGCTGCCTGGGGCTTGTCTGTCATAGCAGATGGGGATGTGTGAAGGATTTATGGGTCTGCTTTCTGCTTTCCCAGGGTTGCTCAGTACAGACAGCTCAGCAGACCCAACAACCACCCTGAAGACATTCAAATCACTTAAGACAGTATAAAATATCTCTGATTCTGTTACCGTGTTACTAGGAGAAGTGTAGCAGTAAGTGTGCATAAAAAATACACACACAAGGTGTGAGGCAAAGTTTCAGTAACCAACTAGTCATCAGATATGTTCTGTTGCAGTTCCAGATATGAACAGGCACACATATCTTTTCAACATCCGACTTGGCACTTGGGTCTCAGCAGCCACATTTCGGCCCCTCCAGAAACGGACAACAAGGGTGGGGAGTTGTAGGTGTGGGGAGGGATAAGTGCACATTCATGTGAACATTTAATCTCAGGCGGAATTTATGGGGCCAAGCTCTTCATGGTTTCTCTCCAAGACGATAATGCCTTTTCATGTGGTCGAATCGCCTCCCTCCGCAATTTCACAAGGACGGCCTCAATTATGTAACGAAGGCATGCGAAGATGGCAGGCCCCACAAAGGGCCGCCTTTGACGCGTCACAGAAAGAGAGCCCCAGCACCTCGACTTTGAAGGGGTCAAATTAGAGGCTGGATCACAGGCCACACGTCCCGGTCCCAGCATGCCTCACCTACGGGTCTACGCCAGGCTCCGCCCCTCTCGACCCACATGCCATGTATAATCAATGACTGCCACTGAGCCTGGGGACCACCCTCCGCAGCTATCAGAATCAGCCAAAGCTCCCTTCCCCAAACCAATCTGCCTGTCAACCATCATATTTCATTCTTCCCCAGTACAACGGCGGTTCCGCATTTGGTCGTCATACCAAATAAATCTACATTTCAGAAACTGCCTTTCAGGCAAGCTGTCCTAATCTCAAGGAGCTGAACGGGCCATTAATTAAAAGCTACAAAAAAAAGAGAGAAGCCCCAGCATCAAACACATGTAGCGCTTTTTCCTGGAGCTCTAACAATCAAGCGTTTGGGGTCCGACCAGCTTAACCCCCTGCGGGACGCCTCACGGCCCCACCCGCTCATATACTGCCACCCTCAACCTCGGTCCCCTGTGGTCTGGCTCTGTCAGCAGCTGCTCCGCCCAAAGTGGACACGCGACCCGTCGTTTCACTTTCCCCGAGAAGCTGAGAAACATCTCCTACCTACGGCACTGATTTCCTCAACAGCAGCCAGACCCAAATCCCTCCACATATTTACTGCCAAACAGCACAATACATGAACTCACACTGCTAAAGCTCAAACCCAAAAAATGTTGCCCCATTCATACCACATGCATGAAGCCACAAAACAAAATAATTTATTCCAATTGGATGCTGTTAGATGACTTAATATACATGCTGTTGCACCATTCAACCTTCACATAGACCTTATTATCAGTAAGTAGCTATGCTTTAAATCAGGCTTGGTGTATCTTCATTTTTCATAGCTTTCACTGCATTAATTGTTATATTAAGTCACTGCTGCTGGCTGCACCAATTAAAACCATCCAGACTCTGATCTTTGGTGGATCAGGAAAGTTTTCTCAACTTTGAAGGCCAAGGTAACAAATCTGCATGTCAAGCATTCGCTTCTAACCAGATTCTCAAGAATGCAACTATCCATGTGCCCGCGAGTGTAACTAAGTCATGGTTATCTATAAATAAATATTTCAGCCAAGATGCAATTCCAGTCTGACAAAATCCAGCAAAGCAACTGTGGTTTTCAGCAAAAGCCTGGCAGGAGTAGGATGCTGAAATGGGACGGAGAACCACTTCAGAAGCACTCACGCCTAAAATCCTCTACGGACTCATGCCCGCTAAGCAGTGCTAAATAAGGAATACTTTACACTGGCCCCAGAAAAAAAGAATTCAGAAATTTCACCAAAATCCATAACTGACTATGCAAGATACAGGCCAACCTGCTACCGCTCAGGGGAGAAGCCCAGGTGCAAAATAACTGAGGCATAAAGAAAACTCTGAAAGCCGCAAACTATACCCTTAAAATTACTGAAGAAAATCAAACCATCTGGGCCCAAACATAAACTCACAGAGTTAACCGTCCTGGGAGTCTGCTTGATCCCACTGAAATGACTAAGATGTACTCTGTATACTTACCACTGAGTCACCAGGCATCATCATTCACATCAAAATGTTAAGAAAGTTAATGTATTAGCATCAAATGTTGTTTCTGATTTACTATTACATTACAGGGGATTTTTCCATCAAACAGGTCGCCCGTGAGAACCTTTGCCATTCTTACAGGCACAGTCCTCTTACCGCTTTTTTGAGATCCTAATTATATATTTACAACCTTACTAAGGTGCTGAGTATTGCAGCAGGCACTACAGCATACCCAAAAACCAACCTTACTAAGGTGCCGAGTATTGCAGCAGGCACTACAGCATACCCAAAAACCAACCTTACATCCCACAATTCACTGCAAAACCAATACTGCCAGGAACACAACAAGTTCTGCATTTTACTCTAATAATGAGATATGACTATACCGATATACTTGGTACATACTTATGATCTTAGGAAATCCACTGATTGTTTACCATTTTTTAAAGTTTTTTCATAAGTGCAAGAAAATGGAAAAGGGTGATGAAAAGGCATATTAGAGCAGGGGTGGGGAGCCAGATCCTTGGAGAGCCGCTGTGAGTGCAGGTTTTTGGGAAGGCCTCTCGATCAGTTAATAATAAGCAGTGGTTCTCAACTCCAGTCCCAGAGACCCACTGTTACTGGCTGATTGAGAGGCCATCCCAAAAAACCCCACCCACGCCGACTGTCCATGGATCAGGTTCCCCACTCCTGTATTAGAGCCAACAAATGGCCAGGGCAGAATCTGTCAACACAGAATCCGTCATCCAATGTCAAACACAAATTTTACCTTGCTGTCCTGTTACACTTCTGCCATTATCTAGATAGACTGAAGTGGAAGAAGTTAACGTTCTTCTGTTTGGGATTTTTAACTAAAAGAGGTCCCCCGGAATGCCTCAAATGAGCCTAGAGGCTACAAAACAGTGGAGTAAAAGAAGACAAGGGTACAGGAACAAGGACAAAACTGACCTTAAATATGCCGACCCAGTCCTTGGGATGTGGCTTGATGTATTGGCTGAGAGTGTAGCTGCACTCCAGCGCTGCATGGGGAAGATAACTCTTCCCCATGTTCTGGAAGATAACGTGGGCGAAGTTGGAGGTTTCCATGCCACTGTTAGCCAATGTGCCTTCGTGGAATAACGCCATCGCCTGGTCCAAACAGACACTCCTGCAGCACAGGTGAAGCGGAGGATGCACATCATGTCATGGTACCCAAGCAATAACCCCTATCTGTTAGTGAGAGGTCTAACTGGCAGTGCATGAAAGCTCTACAACATTAAGAACTCATCAGTATGTACTGTAGGGTAGATATTCATACTGGGGAAGTTTTAAAAAATATATTAAAACATGAACGTGTTATTAAAAGCTCAAGAACTGAGCGCAAGTGACCACAGATGCATGAAGACATAGAATATCAAAAATACAAGTGTCCCATTTTCCTTTTGTCCCACTTAACCAGTTTTTACCCAATGAATATGGCTAAGAATGAACCCCAGTAAATAATGAAGTGAATAAAGTTAAGGCGTTAACTGTCATTGTTGATACACCACAGCACACAGTGAACAACCAAGAAATGTGTCCTCTGCATTTAACCCATATATAACCTATTAATTGTATCGTCCGAAAAGAACATATTATCAGTGTCTTAGGATCAACAACAACGTCATGGGCATTTAACTTTCGCTGGTAGAAATTCTGGGATTAAAAATACGCAATTAATCATGGAAAACCCGGCTGCTTCTTCCATGTTTAAAGTGTCCGGCTTAAAAGTGGAAGCGATCGGATTAGGGTTGGGGTAACAAAGCCCGTCACGTGATCGCCCATTACGGTCGGCGGTCCGCTGTATCGCATAAAACTACCTCAACATAGATAAAATGCGGCCTGTGACGTCTGAAAAATCGACCTTTTCCTTTAAGGCCCATTCCACAGGCCAGGCCGTTAGGCTCCAGGAAAATAACTCACGCAGCTCCTGCACGCTAGCAGCTAGCCAGTTGTCGCTAATGTATCACACGATGTAGAACGTCAAAACTTCACTAGCTGCCTTTACAAATATTACCGAGCGCCGGTAAACAGAAGACACTGGACACGGACAGTCACAAACACATTGTTATCTGAACTGTTTACATTCGCTCAACTAACAAAAACTAACGCCAGAAATGTATACATTTACCGAGCTAGTCAAGGATACGACATATTATAAACAACGAACCAAAAGGATAATTAAAACAATATAATTTTCCACATTAATGTGTGTAAAACTTTATCTTCAACACTACTGACGCAGTTATCCGGAGTGCTGTTCTTCTCGCCGTCTTCCTGAAGTCTCAAAACACGATGACATCACTTCCGGTGTGGCTCGCGCTACGAGCTATTTCGTTTGATGTTATGTTTCATAGCATCATGTGCATCTTCCCCGAATGACATGAATTTTTCCGAAATATCGGGACAATGACGTTACATTTACCATTTGTCCATTTAACATTTACGTGGTTATACACAGTATTTGGAGGGTTACTTTTGAAATGTATTTCACTTGTTTTATTCATGTTCCTACAGTAGATCACAAAGGTTTACAGAATTAACAGACATAGTAACTGCTTGAGATAAAACATGCGTCACGATTCATTAATGAATTAACATGTGATCAGTATGTAACTAAGACTTAGTTTTTGGTTAATTGATACATAAGTAATAGCATAATACTACATTGTTTGTGCCCCCTCAAGTGAAGTGTTATCACATATTTTTCTCAGTAAATGACGGATTACAATTACATTATTTTGTAATTGCATTACGTCTTTACACGTAAGTAATTACTCCCCAACACTGGTTATGCATGTCTTTTCATCTTTAAACTGCTTATCCTGGACAGATTTGGCTGGAGCCTATTCCAAGTACCACAAGGCATTACACCAGGGGTCTCAAACTCCAGTCCCGGGGGGCCGGATCCCTGCACAGTTTTTGGTTCACCCTCATTTAACCTGATTCAACTCCTTGTGCTAATTACCACACAGCTCTTGAGCTGAATCATTTGTGGTGGGACAGGGAAAGAACTAAGATACACAGTGCTCCGCCCCCCCAGGACTGGAGTTTGAGACCCCTGGTCTGTTATATTAGTTTGTTTTAACTGAACTAGTGATGACCAACAATGGACGCGTTTTAATGACAAACTTGTTTTGCAGCAAATTATATATCCGGTACTAATTTCACCTTTTCTCTAAACGTCAGCCTTGTAATGGAAACAATGATTCGGGTACTGTAAATTTGGAGGGGGGTCACACACCAGTCAATGGGTGTATTTCAAACAAGGCGCGGATTTAATCGTTTAGAATGAAATCAACCAGCGGTCAAGAGCAATCGTCCAGACAAAATTGGTTTTTTTTCCGAAATGTTGCATACCATTATGGACTGAAGGTTGTAGGCTGTCACGAATAACATGGGTGCACAGCTCCCATTGGTCCATTTCTTTGAACAGAATAACTGAAATAATACATCTTCACTCCCGCCCTCCTTTACTCCTCATTGGACGCGGGATTGAGCATTCATCGGTGATTGGATAAAAAACACATAATCTCCAATCAATCTTTTCCAGCCGACGTAAAACCGAGAAAAGCATGGC
Source organism: Boulengeromyrus knoepffleri (assembly GCA_026770805.1). Taxonomy (NCBI): domain Eukaryota; kingdom Metazoa; phylum Chordata; class Actinopteri; order Osteoglossiformes; family Mormyridae; genus Boulengeromyrus; species Boulengeromyrus knoepffleri. The sequence goes on along the minus strand of JABJVO010000132.1, from coordinate 18,388,930 downwards.
TGCCCTCGTTAGAAGGTCTCAGAATTTATTTAAAAAGTGGAATAAGCATGTCGTCGTTTCGCTGGGTAACGTATGCTCTTACTGTCATACATATTCAAACTGAGTGCACATTTATCTGCTGTGTGCGTCGTTTACTCTTGTTGCGTGAGGACGGCGAAGGTCGGTAAAATTGCCTGAATAGTCGTTTATTGGTTGTAGCAGCCTTAGCGGGTCGACTAGCCGTCCAGTGCTGGCGCTGTCTGTCATGCCGATCGTTTGCCAGGTACCACTTCTTAGGCATCGGCTCTTCGCTAAATACCAAAATATGCATACCTCAATGTCACCTAGGCGCTTCTTGCTGCATCGCAACATGTAACTCAACAACCAGTTATTTGGCCGGAAAGGGGATTTCAGAAGGCAACGCTACGCGAATTTAATTAGGGAGTATTATGCCATTTCAGCTACAAATGAAATCAAATGAAATGATGACAATGGAAAAAAAAGGCAATCTTCTCTTGCCGACTAAAGCTTGCTCTGCAGTTGTGTTTATGGATCAGATCTTAAAACATGCCTTTACCTTCAAAAATGCAACTATACTTAATGAGTTGATAATTTATGAGTGATGCTGATAATTGCATACACAAATTGCATGTATTATTTGCTGTAAAACGGAAAGATATGAGAATCATCTACAACCGCTTTCTTACCGTCCACATTAAAATGCAAGTGAGTTGCTTTATTATGCAGTACTTTAAATGAAAAGTAACTTTTGAAGTAGGATTTAATTTACCTCTAGGGTAAGGTGAGGTGAATCTGGCAGCGTGTGATACCAGCTCTGTCAGATTGCTTGTTTTGGGCACCTTTCTGAAAGAAAGCAGCGATTAAATAAGTCCTGCATAGCACATTGCCTGATTTGCCCAGATAATTTAAAGGCGCTGTTCCTAAAGAAATACGTTTCGCTTTTTTAACTTTTGTTTAGTCATGTAGGTTTAATGGATGGTAATTATTATTGAAATCGTCGCAGAAACCAGGCAAACAATCGCTACCAGTTTGTAATTTAATACATATATACATTTAAATGTGTCCATTTTGATCAAGGTTTTTGTTTGACTAAGTTTAGCTGGCATCAGAACAAGCTCATAACAAGCAGGAAATATCCCTGTACACATACAGATTATACGTAAACCCTTTTTGCTGTGATTAGTGTCACACAGCCACTATGCTTCCATGCACAGCTGTGTTCTTGGGTGTCCAGTTTGTATGTTGTAGTAACATCCATGAGGTTGCTGTCCTGTGATGGGCTTCTATATTGAGGGAAGTGTTCAGCTTTGAAGGACCAAAATGTTGAAGTCAAGCCTTTTTCAGCCTAGAAGACCTTCTCCGTATGTTAATACAGAACAAAATATGCCAGTTTATAGAACTCCTGAAGGATTATTTAACCTGCCTGTTTATTTTGCACCATAGATCTGTGGAGGCCTTGGTTTCTGTTGGGAATTTTTACAGATCTTGTGACAGTGACCCATTTTTTTTAAAAAGTAGCTTAAAGATTATGCCTTTAGTTTTGTCCTACATATGCCTGTAATGTTCATTTGCTGGATGAAAAATATACACTGTGTGCAGAATTATTAGACAAGTGCTATTGCTGGAGATTATTTTTGCAAAAGTTGCTCACACTTGTAATTCAGAAGTTTTCTTTTGCTTCAACTAAATTTTATTTTGAGAAAATGTTACATTAATCCGTCACAAACAAAACATTAGTGAAAAACATCAATGAACTCAATTCTTAGGCTGTCTGAAACTAAGTGGATTTTTCTCTCCACCATCAACAGATATAATAGTTTTAGTTATTGAGTCTTTGTAAGCTAAGAAACTATTGGTTGTTACATAAAGTCCACTTTACCAAGTTCAATGTCCTGTATAGCTACCTTTCTTATCAATGACCATCATGAGCCTGTTGTCCATTGAACCAGGCAGGTTTTTGATTTGATCACCTTCTATATTAGCTGAGGCAGCGAGAACCGTGTCCCAGATGCTGCTCTGAGAAGTGCACTGCTTGCTGTCTTAGTCCATCCTACACATTAGCTAGGCCCAGTTGCTCTCAATGGGGATTAAGTCAGGCAATGAAGGTCATAATTCAATCACATTTCAAGCCCTTTATTGGCCAGTCTATGGAATACTTCAATGCATGGGAAGGGGCATTGTCCTGCACAACCTTCTTCTTGTTCTTCTTGAAATGGACTGTTCCCCTTGAACATTGGAACAGTCCAACAAGTTCATCATTGATAATAGCATTCTGCATCATCTCTCCTCCACCACCTTGTTGGCACTCGAGAAAGGTCTCTTCCCTGCCCCGCCCATCAGCCCGGCCCATCAGCCCCGCCCATCAGCTCCATCAAGAGTCACTCTCATCTCAGCTGTCCACAAAACTTTAGTAAACTCTTGAGACGTGTCCCTCCCTGTTCTTGATATTTTAGCTTATGTGCCTTATCGAGTTGAGGTCGTATTTCAGCCTTTGTGACCATAGCATTGTCACATAGCACCACTGCACCTAGTACTTTCCACACCCCCCCCAAAAAATAATGTGTTTGATCATTTTGCACAGGAAAGTATCTATGGTTTCCCGTTTTACCCCAAACCGAAAGTACGCAGGCCGAATACTGAGCATGTTCAGTTTTTAAACGGTCCATTCATAATTGGAGAATAATCTGGGCTGGAACTATTGGTCAGAAGAGAAGATACAAGCGAAATACACACTTGCTTAGTAATTCTACATGTGGTGAATGTGGTCTCATCATGTCTCGTGTGCATTAATGCGCCTTTCTTCCTGTTCAGCCCTGTCTCGAGCTTTGGCCTCCAAGACACAGGTGGGCTTTGTGGGCTTGGGAAACATGGGAAGGCCCATGGCCAAGAACCTGCTGAAGCAAGGCTATCCCATCATCGCCACAGACATTTTTCCCGAGTCGTGCAAGGAGCTTCAAGACCTTGGCGCTCAGGTGGGTTCCCTAGGTACATGCCTGCTGCATGCTGGGACGTGAGAGCACTGCAATCTCAATATCCTTGGCAATCCATTTTACTCCTACAAAATCAACAGGCGTGTCTGGTTCTGCAGAGCTTAAGGACATGAGCAGAAGAGGTAGTTAGTTCAAGAGGCCATGTGACCGTTACAGAATATTGTAAATGTTTGAAATGATTGACTAATCTAGGTTTAATCTTTTTGATGCTCATAAATATATTACCAGTGGCATAATTGGCTTTTTGAAGATCTTACAACTTTGCTTAAAGCTAAATAAGAATAACCTAGTTTGCTACATTTTGAGGAGACACTTAAGGAATTTCCTATATACGTGGGACGTGGGAAGTTTGCTGGCATTCAGAATACAATTTCTCATGTGTACAGTAGCAGAAATGCATACCATTTAATGCTTAGTTTTGTTTTAGTGAGCAATGAATGTAATTTTTGTGCATGAACACAAATTTTCACATTATAATTAAGGAATTTTGCGGCCTATTGTGCTGAGGGTTACAGTGGGTGATCTGGCTAAACAGCGAGATGTACAGTATACACCTGTGTGAAATGTTTGTGGAATTATCTGAATTTGTGCAGAAATTGCTGCAGAGTGCGAGGAAAAATCTGCTTCAAAAAAAACCCCCCAAAATGCACTTGGGTTTGTTTTACACAGCAAAGTAGTCTTTAAAATGAAAAATCTATTAATCTGAAGTAACTGTTTTGAAACTTACGCCGACCCTGTGACAACTTCTACTGTCGCCCTACAGTCGACAGCTGTTTTTGGTCCCGTAGATTATTTTCTTTGTAGAAGTAGCTCTCATTGTGTATAGAAAGAGTGAAGACAGAGGTAGTAGACAGTATGTAGTCTTACTCAACCCTTCCAAGGCGTATTCAAGGAAAGGAATCATTACACGCAGCTCTGGATTGACATTCAAAATGATCTTTCCTTCATGTTTTATGTACTTACTCAAGGCAAGCCAAGGTAAATAAAGCCACTGGGAAATATTTCAATGTAAATATTCTCATGCGTCATGCAAATTGATGAATAGGCAATATGAGGTGTGATTACATTGTAGTTAATAGCTATAAAGTGCATGGTTATAAATCTGCGCCCTCAAAAGCCTGCCTGAATTTTGTGTAAGTTGAGTGATTTTACTTTGTAAAAATGGCATTGATGTTAAAATATATTCAATCCTGTGGACGGTCTCATTTACAATATCCATCCATCCATCTACCCAGCTGTCCATAGCTCTTGGTAAAACTCGCCCTAGAATCACAGGGCTTGCGGCATGATGTGTGGGGTGAGGGTTGTTTAGGGAAACGGGTCTAACCTGGATGTCTGCGGGGGTCAGATTGTGGATTGCCCTGCGGAGATCGCTGACAAGACTGACCGGATCATCACCATGCTGCCCTCCAGTCCCAATGTGATCGAGGTCTACACTGGACCCAATGGCATCCTCAAGTAAGTGCTGCCCTCCTCACCGCATGAACTGTCTCCTCTTTTCGAAATCTCAATGATGCCAGTGCACAGTAAGAGGTATGAGGAGATGGTCGTCTTTGGAACGCAGTGGAAACTGTAGGGATCCACGTGTAACAAATTATGGGGTTTTTTCTGTTAAATCTGAATCCCTGTCAAGAAATTGGCCTTTTTTTTTTTTTATTATTCCCAGGGTGTTTCCAAGTTTTCCAAGGAAAGTCTTTGTCTGCTAAAACATTTAATCCACTGGCAGGAGCAGAAACCTTCACCACTGCTTATTTTCCTTATTTCCTGATATGAACATCATCACTTGCCCTGATGTGACTTTTTTTTTTTTTTTTTTTTTTCCTGTCAGCCTAATTTGGCGACTCGCATTAAAGTTCCCCTACAGCAGAATTGTTTATAACATGGTAACATGCATGTTTCACAGCTTGACAGATCTGGGTCAAGTATGCATGATTTGGGTTGTTCAGCAGCATTTTTCTGATTGTAACATAAAGCCGTCTGTTCGTTAAGCACCACTTATCCCATTAGGATGGCTGTGATTTTACTCATTCACCTGAACTGCCTGTCTTTGGACTGTGGAAGGAGGTCGGAGTCCCTGGAGGAAGCCCACAAAAACACAGAAAGAGCATGCAGACTCCACACACAGAGCTGAGGCTGGATTTGAACCCAGAGGTGTGAGGCAACCAACCCAGTCACTTGGGTGTACAGTCCCTTTTGCAAAATCTGTGGAACATTAATTCAGTGCACACCTTAATTGAACAACCTGAAATACTGTGTACGATGAAAGCTGATAACTGCGTGAAATAATTGCACCCAACCTGAAAAAATCCTTCAATCATGCATCCATCTTTCAAAGTGAAGGCCCCATGTCAAATGTAACATATCATAATCTGTTTTAATTATTTAACACCTGTGGAAAAGCAACTCGTGAGGAATTGCATTTACTAACCCTCTAGTCATGCTGTTACTGGCCTATTTATGCAATACGTTGAATTTTAACGAATGAGGTATTATAGAGTGAATCATTAATCGTACATGAGAGCGTGTGATTTATTTTGGACCAGCTTGGAAATGGGTGTGAGAACTTCATTTTGGATTAGCCTGGAGGAGCATCTGAGTGCGTGAGGTAAAACCGCCAAGTGGTGTTTGAGGCGTCGGGGCGCTTGAGGCCTCCATCCATTTACGGGGGTCCAGGGGTTGTATTAGCTGGCTTTGATTATTTGGCAGGGCGGGGGGGCTACAACTGCAGCGTGTTTGGAATCAAAACGGCACAATAAGGCTGGTGTGAGCCAACCTACCAACTGGAAACCTCCACACCTGTGTTCCCCCACCCTGGGACTGATTAGCCAAAGATAAGTGATGCCTCTTCACAGACATGTGCAGCTGTACTCGCATAGGATTGATAGCTGTCTGCCAAGCCAGTTTTTTAATTTTTTTTTTTTTTTTTTTTTAATTTAATAAATACCCATCAGGTACTGGAATTTTACAGGAATTACCCAGGGTGCATCAGGAGGCGTTTGTGTCCTATAATTCTGAAGGGGTGGGATGTTCTCTCTACATTGGATAGTTACAGAGAAAATGTTTTTTAGTTTTAGGGTTTTCACTCCACATGCTTGTCTTTATTTGTGCGTAAGAGATGGCGACTGATTCTGCACTGACTTATTCACTAAAGGAGACTTGCTCTCTTCCATTCGGAGCAGGACAGACAGTAAGGCCCAGGCTGATGTTCCCTTTTCTTTGGTGTCCTCGTGCTCGACGTGGTGATCCCCCTCGCCGTGCCCCCCTCTGAGTTTCCCAGCACTTTTCCTCTCCCCCTATAGGAAGGTCAAGAAGGGCTCCCTCCTCATCGACTCCAGCACCATAGACCCTGCCGTTTCCAAGGAGATGGCGGCGGCCGCAGAGAAAATGGGGGCTGTGTTTATGGATGCTCCGGTGTCTGGGGGTAAGATCCATCTCCGTTAACTTCTACCTGCTTAACTGCACTACAAAGTTGTCATAATCTGAATGTAACGTGGTTGTGTATTAACCTGCCTTGTGATAAAATTCCCCAATATATGTTAATGCACTCAAATGTGTAAAGCTATTGAAATGCAATGTTTGCCAAAATATGGATTTTTAATTGTATAGCTCTGGGAAAAAATTGCGACCGCAGTACAATTATTTGTTTCACTCATTTCTCAATTTGTGTGTGTGTGTGTGTGTCTGTGAATAATGTATATATTTTTTGAAACCAGCAGCCTGGTTCTTCCCCGCTTCTCATTAATGAAGGGCTTCTTCCTTACTTTATGGGACTTCAGTCCTGCTCCTAGGAGCCTGATACGATCTGCCCTTAACATTTCCCATTCCTTTTGAAGGTCACTTGATGTTATCATCTGATTCATGAGAAACTGTCGGATAAGTTAACGGTCACCTCTGACATTAGAAAGTTGCTTCTGTCTTTTACCTGGCTGGTTTCTGGTCATTCCCAATCTCTCCTTCTTCACTTCGTTCTTCTGCACTGCTGCCTTAGAAATTTTGAGCCTGGAAGCAGCCTGCCGCTCAGTGTAGCCTCTGCCTGCAGAATCAGAATCAAACCAGAATTTAAAAATGCAGATGAGTTTAAGAATCTAGAGTGGTCCCTTTTTTTTTCTTTCTTCTTCTTCTTCTTCTTCAGCTCAAGTCAGCCAACGCTTAAGTCCAACCTTGATAATAAATATTAAAACATAAAGTTTCCAAGCAATGTGTTGAAAAGATAATAATCACATTATCCATTGCATGATAACTCTTTGGCTACATATAAAATTCATTGCATAGCTACAGTAAAGACGGTACCCCCAGCGAGCAACGCTCTGGTGGGTTGCTACTGCGTTCTGGGTAGAGCCGCTCTGGTGGGTCGCTACTGCGTTCTGGGTAGAGCCGCTCTGGTGGGTCGCTACTGCGTTCTGGGTAGAGCCGCTCTGGTGGGTCGCTACTGCGTTCTGGGTAGAGCCGCTCTGGTGGGTCGCTCCTCTGTTCTGGGCGGGGGGCCCCTTGTGTGTCACAGGATCTCGCTGACATCTCTGATAATGCACAGGAGTGCAGCCCCCAGTGCCTTTAATGGCCTGCCCCGCAATGACGTATCGTATCTGCCTTTCATGTGCATGAGGTGACTTAGTGGTATATCCTGCCTTCCTCCCTTTCATGTAGATAAAGGGTCATAAAGGGAGAGTACGTCTGGCTTTACTGCACTGGGGCTGACATTGAGTGTAGGGGAAAGGCAGATAACAGCTCTCGCCTTGAGATCCAGACTCCGAGCAGTAAAACACTCTTTCACCCAGGCAATTACAGGCAGGACTGGAACTCTAAGTACATACACCCAGTCTCTCGCATATGCTCTTGCCCTGGCGATTACTGCTACCTCGGGGGGGGGGGGGGGGGGCTGTGCCTGAAAAAACACAAACACAAACTCCCCCAGCCTGTTAAACTGGTGACGGGCATCCTGTTTGCTTCCCG
>JABJVO010000132.1:18370345-18380595 GCA_026770805.1 Boulengeromyrus knoepffleri | reverse complement strand
CCATGCTTCAGGGCTAAAACTAATTGGTGCCAATCAGTGAAGTAAATCAGCCCCAGACAGACATAATGACAGATGGGGAATAGTAGTGAAGTATGTTTAAAGCCTTAACTCTCCGGCCGCCCCCCAGCCCACATTGAACTTGGCTTGGTGGAGGTCGTGGGTCACAGCAGCCATAACCCCCCCCCCCCCCCCACAAGGGCTTTCTTTGTGTCTGTGTGAAACTTACCAGACTAATTCCTTTAGCGCAAAACCGATTGGATGGCATTTTAAGTGGCATTTTATGACATGACCAGCTTTTCCTTTTAGCTATAATTATGCTTCGTTAAAATTAGAACTAAAATCTGATTATACGAAGAGGTAAACCGCGCTGTCCTACCAAGCAAATAAGATGTAGTTTGTAAATAATATCCCGTCTAGATGATCCACTTCAGGAAAAGCATGTTGAGCTCTTCCGCACATGGCAATGGATAGTTTACAAAGTGTTGTTCCGGGAAAAAAAGAGAGCGAGGATAGCGAAAGGTGAGAGCGACCGCTCTTGTTTTCTGACCAGGAGGTGGCGATGCGAAATCATATAGCTGCCCAAGAGCAGGGCCCACCCAAGTAACGCTCCTTGCCCGTCATTTCTTCCCGATCCCTGTCCGCCCAGGTCAGGCTCGCGCAGATCGCTGACAGGCACGCACCCGCGGTTCGGGGAGCGCGCGGGGGAGTGTCCAGCCCTTTATGCGGCTGCCGAGTTAGGTTAACCGCTGTGCAAAAAATAAGCACCGTGCAGTTTTTGTGTTTTTCCTCGATAATTTGACTCATTCAAAAACGCCCGTAGGTTATGTGTTTATATAAATAAAAATATTGTTTTTGGATGCCCGGCGGATTGATTTTCTCAGCATGCTCGGGCAGATTACACTATCATATTCTGGTGGCAGTTTGCGTATGTAATTAAGCTGCGACTGCAGCGAAAACAGGCGGTTATTTTGGGATTGTGGTGCAGTGTGCTTCATTGTAGAGATTTATCATCTATAGATGATTTAAATGCAAAGTCTCTACATCCTGTTCCAAGAGGGGAAACGGGGTTAAATAAATGAAAGGGTGTATATTAAGCTCTATGAAACTTTATCTGGTTGGCGGAAAAGCCTCAAACGCTACCCGAAATGTTTTCGGGTAAATGTTTGGGATAGCTTGATTGTTTTATAATGCATGGCTAGTTACCTAAAAGGTTCGCTTTCTTTCTTCAGCATGGGTTGGGTTAGACTTTTTAACTCGCAGTGACACAATAAAGTAATTTTCACTCCTACCCCAACACATTGTCAGTGAGTAAAAGTAGTGACGCTGTAACCTGAAGAAAGTCTGCAGAAGTAGTTAACATTTAGACAGCGCCAGTTGTCAAGAGTCATGTGGTTCAGCGCAGGTGCCAGAGATGTTACGACGTACATATCTGTGTTTATTTTACAGCTTGGATCGATATCTTTGACTTTAAGACATGCCTTTACAAAATGTCTCTATTCATTACAAGAATAACTGAACGATAATGTCATCAGTTTAACCCTCCCTCCTCTCTCCGTAGACTGGGGTTGAGTTTCTTTTAGGCAGGTTTTATTATTATAGTGGTATGTTTCTCAGGGAGTTTGGAACCTCCATGTTCTGGAGCTTTCTGGAAGAAACCAGAAACCGGCTTCATATTTAGTTGACATTCAGCATTAACATGCAGATTAATTTCTCTGACGGAAAATGTGTGATGATATGTAGTATTTCCTAGACTTTTCCTTCTATCGATGTTGCCAAAATGATTTGTAAGACAATGAATTCTGGGCCATTTCCAAAACTAAGTTTCGCTTAATCACACTGCACAGCTCCTGCTGCGTTAAAACAAATCCTTTTCCCCTATTTGTTGTTGGTTTTTTTTCTTCTTTTTTTAAATAAAGGTACCTTTTAATTAGTGTATTGTTCTCTGAAGTTTTGTGAAGTATGAATTAAATTTAAGAGAGAAGCCCAGAAGCTAATTCTGCTGTTCGTCATACGTCAGATGTGTCCGTGAGGTTTGGCAGGAAAGCCGTCGGAGCAGATTTTAAATCTGGTAGGACTCTGTCTGACTGACAGGCTGCGCAGATCGTGCGTCCTCTGCCGAGATGCCCGTAAAATCCGCTCAGCGCTATATTGCCTTGCAGTGTGAGCCCCTCTAGACACGCTCTGACGTCAGGTTACAACCCGGCACGGTCGGTACCATGTTTTTCCGAGTGTGACGCTGTAAGACGGTGTTTCTTAACCCGGTCTGGAACCCCCAGACGGTCCACGGTTTTGCTCTCCCCAGCTCTCAGCACACCTGCACCCGGTATTTGGTGTTCATGATTGCTGGATTGTTTCATTCAGGTGAGCTGGGAGGTGGACCCCGAGGACTGCGTCCACAAGCAGTGCTTTAAGATTTGCTCTGGGTAGGATGACTAACATGAGGATCATGTAGGCCCTTTATTTGGGGGTGGGATTAGATTCAGGTTTGATGGGAAGGGTTGGGGCAATGGAAAAGAGTTTTGATACCTGTTTGGGGGGGAAAGCGCACAAAAAAAGTAGCTTGGTCAGGTGACCGAAGGCTGTGGTGCTTGGGACTGGCAGTAGGGTCAGTCCTCTGAGTGCAGCCTGAATAAGACGCAGGTTTAGCAGGTGAGCTGAATGAGCGTCAGCATTACTCGAGGGGGCACAGCTAAAAATCAAGGCCCCCTGACAAGTCACCTTGCCCCCCCCCCCTTACATTATATAATTTTTGTTGTTTTCAAATTCAAGGGCTTCTGCCCCCCCGAATCTGCCAGGGTTTCCATGCCCCCGCCGTGACCCTATTTGACCCTATTCGTACATGAATCTCCTTTAGCTGCTTCCCCGATTAGTATGTAAGCGGGTTTTCTTTTTCTCTGCTCTTACTCGTCTTTATGTTTTTAATTCTAAATCATCCATATTATAGGCAGTCATTTTTGGGAGTTAGGGTGTTGGTAACTAAAACTTGTTTTGAGGTAATGTTACCCCTGAAAAGGTAGACTTGTGAATTATGCATTAGTCTTGATTAGGGCTGCACAATTAATTGTTTTAAAATAAATAAATTTTAAAAAAAAAAACTGCGATCTGGATTCACACCTCTATACAGTCTCATTTCTAATTTACAATGGTTCCTCTGCATTGTGTTACATCAGCTGGATCAAAACAAGCCCCTACTTTCGTCCAGAGAGTCTCAAGCGTCCCATAATTCTGTGTTCTCTTTACAGGGTGCTTTTCCAGTGTACCAGGTACTTTACCAAAAATACGGCACTGCAAGGTGTTGGTTTTCCACTGCTGTTAAAACCGGTACTGGCACTGAATGACATCACAGCGCAAGGCAAGGGTATTTTTCTACTGAATTTAAAAAATGGCTGTAGTATATTATAGGGCTGGGTGATGTGCGATATTAATACCAATGTTGCATGTTATGCACAGGGATGCTGCAGGGGTGGGGGGCGGGTGCCCAATATGATATGTCTTCATGGGACACAAAACCTCTAGCAAGGCCCCTGATTATGCATATGCTGTTCTCACACGGCGACTTCGTGAGATTAACCCTTTTTCTTGCCTTCAGTTCGGTACAGACATTATCGCACAGGGAGTTTAGTTTTGCTGAAACATTTTTACACTGTCATAGGAAAAGAAAATGTATCAAGTTTTGCAATTTTAGGAGGGTTGGTGAGAAGTTTTATGCTGAACTCCTTTATTGTTAGTACCAGAACAAAAGAGGAGTTTAACACAAATGTGAACCACAGTACCAAAAAGGTAGCCCACTGGCCAATTGAGTGTTTCCTTTCTGTTGTCAGAAGTTGATATGCCAGCCAATAAACATTGAGGAAAAAAATAATTACAGAGAATCGTGATCTCAATTCAAAGCAAAAGAAAAATCACTTTTTTCAGAATCATGCAGCCCTGGTCTTGGTAGAAGAAATTATGCTTAATTAAATTTTTTTTTCTTTCTTTGATGAATAAATAAATTTTTTTTTTTTTTTTTTTTTAATTTTCTCCCCTAATGGAAGAGTTGTGATGGCAAATTGTCTGTATGCGAGGCTGCTGATTGGGGAAATCTAGAAAAGTATCAGTTTTGTTCTTAAAGAAATTATATCCTCAAGAGACAATGGTATCGATGTTTTAAAGAGAATTATTTATGTATTTTAGAGACACTGTATAAATTCTATAATGGGCCATAAGCAAGAAGAGAAATACACATATGTATTCATACACATATGTCATGTAGGACATAGACTGAATTTAATGCATGAGGATTAAATGAATGTGATTTTTAAAAAAAAGCAGTTTTTTGCCATGAACAGATGGTGGCGGTACACGATATTGGCTTTTTAAATCTATAAGCAAATCTCGTTTAAGGCGGCAGAGGTAATTTTACGTCTGTTCTGCAGAGCAGCCTAAAGATTGGTTGTCATAGGGTAACTATTTGTAATAGTGGCACCATGCAGGGTTGGTCCATTCAGGAGGGCATGGAGAAATACTGGGGGGGGCAAAGCAGTCGACACTCCCCTCTTTGGCTACAGAACCACATTCTTTCCTTTTTAGTGGCCTGCAGGACAATTATTGGCAGAGCTTATGCATACCGGGATAAACGTATGCAAATACTGTCACGGGAGTTGAAGTTGGTTGTAGGGCTTCACTTTAGGTGCCTAATTTGAGATTAAATCCCAATGTTCCTGGGCTACATGTAATTTTATATGCTTAACTTGAAACTGAATCCCATTGTCGTTACTGGCGTGTACGTGTTGCCTTGTTTTTAGACCTTTTTCATGTCATGTAACTCCTTTCTCTCTCCTGAGCTACCGGTCACATTTCGCTATTGATGCGCAGATTAAGGCAGATTAATTTAAGGCATATTTTTTCTTGTTCCTGACATCTCCCGCCTGCGTCATCAACGTGCCGGTCCTCTGCGTGCACTCCGCCCAATCGGACTTTGTTATTTAGGCGTGTTGTTTTTATGTGGGCGTGTGTTGCGTTTCGCTCCGTGTGTTTGGCAGGATGTTGACACGGTAACGCTGCCTGTTTGCAGACAGACGTCTTGGCCCATCTCCCGAAACTGTGTCCTCCCTTATCTCACAGTTCTGTGCACAGTAACTCATTACTGTCATGTATTAAGTCATAAAATGAAACCACCTCATTCTGCATGCTGAGCTTACTGTACTATGGCTGAATTAACCGGGAGGGACCGGTTGAGGGATTGCCACCGGCTTTTGTGGCTTGTCACACGATAACCTTGAGGATTCAGGTCACGCTACCTCCTACTTTATTGCAAATAGCGTATTTCGTAAATACTGGGGACAGGACTGTGGCTCAGTATGTAGCACTGGGTTTGAAGCCTACCTCCGCTGTGTGTGTGTGTGTGTGTGTGTGTGTGTGTGTGTGTGTGTGTGTGAGTTTGCAGTTTGTACACTCGTATGGATGTCCTTTCTAAATTGCCCGTTGTGTATGAATGCAAAAACACAGATGTATGAGCCCTGCAATAGACTGGCATCCCTCCCCGGATGTTTCCCCTGCTGTGGTGCTTGGGACAGGCCCCAGTGTCACTAACCAGGATAAGTAGTTTGGAAGGAAAATGGATGCATGTAAATACTGCTGTGTACCACCAACAAAGAACCAAGGGCACAAGATGCCAGGTTTCTTATTGCTCAGAAATTTTCGGCCAATGAAGTTGTAGCGTTTCGTGTTTCCACGAGATTCCATGTGCAGTGCCCTGATCCATGGACGGTTTATAATCCCGACAAAGGAGGGAGTTGAAATTCAGCTCTCGTTTTTGAGGAACAGCATCATTTTAGCTTTCTGAGGTTCCTCGTCTTAATGGGAAACGGCGTCCGTGCTCCTTTCCGGCAGGTGTGGGGGCGGCGAACACGGCGAAGCTGACGTTCATGGTGGGGGGGGCAGAGGAGGAGTTCACCGCCGCCAAAGAGCTGCTGAGCTGCATGGGGACCAACGTGGTCTACTGTGGCCAGGTTGGCACAGGACAGGTAAGGACCCCCACCCTTCTGTGCTGTTGCCAGTACCTGGTGATGGGTAGATGCTCCACAGTGGGCGTGTCTCCTCGTGCATTATCGGCGTGTTATCAGTGTGTTCGTCCCCCAGCCATGCATCTGCTCATTCTCTCTAGGCAGCGAAGATCTGCAATAACATGCTGCTGGCAATTGGGATGATTGGGACAGCTGAGACCATGAATCTTGGGATCAGGTAAAGTTTACCAGGGTGGTGAGTGAGGTGGGACTCGCGTAGAGCTCCTATATGTCTCGTTTCCACCAACGCGGTGCCGGTGCTGGTGCCGGATTTTTTCCCAGTCCGGAACTAGTTCCACTCATTTCCGCGCTAGGCCAGGAAAAAAACGGCTCCAGCACAGGACCACAGGAAAGCTAGTCTCAGGATTTGGAACCATAACATCAGTGAAAGTGGGACAGGCTGTTGCATCCAAACCTCCCGCTTTACTTTGAAAATTTAGTCCATAACCAATATTTGCTAGCAGAATAACGTTGCATCACGTGTTTTATTCTGTGGAAAACAAAAGTTGGCCAGATTTAATAATAAATTTATAAATATGTTAAAGGTCAAATAAATTAAATATTGTACTGCCTGAGAAGTGAATAGATCATGAGACAGACAGCAAAGTTCAATTTTTTTAGCAGAGTCTTGTTTTACGTTCTATTGTGCGATCCTTAAAAGGACAGGGGTGAAACAGTGAGCGAGAATAAACTCAGTCACACAGACAATTGGGGGAGCCTTTAAGGAGACAAAAGGCAATAGAAACAGGGCACAACGAGTCATACTCTGAAAACGGCTTATAAAAACGTACAATCCGAAACGGATCAAAATAAATCCAAAAAACAGAATACATATGAACCTTTACTCTACTCTCCCTTCGTGGAAATGGTAATAGAGTAATCTGGGAGTAGGGAATGATGCCCACTTGGGACAGATAAGGCATACAGAAGGACACTACTGACCCTGCAGTATTGTCTAAGTAATCAAACACATGGTGTCCATTTCCTTCAATGTCTTGTCAAACCTTTAAACTCGCCTGTCAAGAGTTTCTCCAACATGAATCTAGGAAGTCCTCGTACAACTTTGATCTTTTTTTGAGAGAAAGGTAATCGACCAGGAAGGCAGAGTATAAAAGTATAGTAGGTACGAGTACGGAATAAGAGAACCTATATTGTTATAATACATAATACAATATTGTTATAATTGTCATAATCATTGAATCATCATTCTTTAGCTACGTCATCTTAATTACTGCACGAGAGGTCACCAGGGACACCAAATGGTCATGTTGCGCTCACAGTAATCCCTTCATCTCATCTTTGTCTGTTCCTGTGGCGTGTCCTTGCGTACATGCATACACACTGGCACACAATCGAGGTTCGGGTACGGTCTTCTGCAGCGTCAGGTTCACATTCTTTCACGCACGTCCCTGTTGGCGTCACAGGGGTGCCGCTGAACCAGTTCCTCCTTCCCTGGGCCTGCTGGGCGGACGCGTCAGAGCACGGGAGGAGCGGGAGGGGGGGGGTTCCCTGATTTATTTTCAAAGATGAGGGTGGGGTGGGGAACTGGCATCTGCTAACAGAAATTCTGTGCTGTAAATCCTGCTGAACTGTTGCGTTGGCAGCGCTAGCAGGTCTGTAATGAGCAGTTTCTGGAGGGCCGCTGTGTTCGCCGCAGCCTGACGCACGCCTTTCGGCTGTGTGTGAGAGGTCTTAGCTGGCAGTACGTGCGTGAGGATCCAACCCTGCGGTAACAGTGCTGAAAAAATGCGAGATGTGCATCCCTGCTATGAAATAAAGGAATAATAATCTGAGTCATTAAGGCAAAAAAAAAATTGGTACTAAATCACAACAGTGACATTTTAAGTTTTAATTAAGGGACAATAATCCAAATTTTGCTTTTGGTTTATATTAATTTCTGAAGATGGGGGTTCTGTAAAAGCACAGTATCAATGGCTTCCAGGGTTGCCAGTAAATTAGATTTCAGTTTTTTAATATATATTATATAAAAAGCAGATATGCAGGATGTGTGTACAGCTTTATCCATCCAATCTCATTTCAGAGAGACCCTGTTATGGATGCATGCAATGCAGGAGGCTATGTCAGTAGACTCAGTAAATGAGGCTCTGCTACCCTGATAAGGTTGCTGCTCCATCACAGGGGTCCTTACACACACACACACACACACACACTCTCTGGGGGCAGTTTACACACAGATGCAGGCTTGGGACACTGCGAGGAAGCTGGAATTTTTCATTTTGTGAAACACACCCATCCACCCACCCGCACGGAGTTATAAAAACCGAGCCCATATTTAACGTGCTGTCTGCTCTTCCACACTTCGCCTACGTATCTGGACGTCCTGAGGATCGTTTGGGGTTTGGCTATTTGGCTGTTCTGCCCCGTGGCGTGGCAGCTCGCTGGGACATTGTACAGCCACCTATAAGCGCCCGTAGCACGTGCCAGGTGCCCAGCGCGCTTCCGAGGGGCTCGTATGCAGCCACGTGACCCCAGATGACCTCCGCTTAGCCCTGCTGCAGTCATGCGGAAGACAGTGGCCCAGAAGGGTGATGACAGTGCAGAATGTACTTCATCATGTTACGGATTCAGTTTGCAGCTAATCACATGGCAACAGTATGACCTTAATTATTCACAAGAATAAATGATTCAGATATGAAATTCTTGATAATATCATTATTTTATCTATCTATTAGCCACTTATACTAGTTAGGGTTGCCTGGCGC
Organism: Boulengeromyrus knoepffleri; assembly: GCA_026770805.1. Classification (NCBI taxonomy): domain Eukaryota; kingdom Metazoa; phylum Chordata; class Actinopteri; order Osteoglossiformes; family Mormyridae; genus Boulengeromyrus; species Boulengeromyrus knoepffleri. The sequence goes on along the minus strand of JABJVO010000132.1, from coordinate 18,371,828 downwards.
CATGGGGCATAATTCCGGGGTACACCCAGGCGGACAGGATGCCAGTCTCACAATGCACATTGTTTACCTTTACATTTGTTTTCATTTAGCAGATGTTTTTGTCCAAAGTAACATGCGGTTGAGCCAAGTAGCACCTTACAAACATACATGCTGTCTGGGAGGTGACCAGGCAGCTAGGCTGAGCTTCCATTGAATGCCCAGTTACAAGTTCATGCACATTTGGAGCAGGAGATGCACAACATCTTCCAGCAAAGCTGCTGTCTTTATTGTACCTGAAGAGCGGTGAGGTGACTGACGTCCGAGCCTCTCGTGCTTGTAGTCACTTTGCCGCTTCGTCGGTCTGGGACCTTGACGGCGAGAGTCGTGCTGTATATCTGTCAAGTTGCAGCTCAGCTCTCGAGCCAGAGGGATTGCACGCTCGCCGCCAAATTACAGGGAAACGGCAATAAGCTTTTATCACGGTCAGGAGCCTCGAAGCAGCTTCCCCATTAAAGCTGCCTTTTCAGGCGGCTGTCTCCTGGTCCTGCGGGATTTCCTCGGGGACATCAATCTTCGGCAGAGCGTGACATTAAAGAGGCTCTGAGTCGCCCCTTATGAGCAGGCAGACAGTGCAGTGCAGCGAATGCTGCATCTGTGTGCTTTACTAATGCTTTCTTGCACATTTTTTGATGAACTGTAATGACTGAGGACCATGTAATTAACCAGCCGAGACGCCTGATGCTTTGCACTGTATTCAGGAGAATTATTAGGTGAGATATTGAGTTTGGGTTGAATCTGGGCAGGATCTCGATGACTCAGGTTTTTCTTCTTTTTCCTGCTTAACCTTCGCAGGTTGGGCCTTGATCCCAAGCTCTTGGCTAAGATCCTGAACATGAGCTCTGGCCGCTGCTGGTCCAGTGACACCTACAACCCCGTCCCTGGCGTGATGGAGGGGGTGCCATCTGGGAACAACTACCAAGGTGGTTTTGCCTCAACTTTGATGGCCAAGGTGGGTACGACCTGTCTGAATGGGCTGGTAGGGAATGATTTTGACTAGAGAGTAATAAGCATGATTGGTCTCTTGATTTTATTAGAGGGCACCCAATCCTTGCGTCTATAATGTTTCATTGCCTGTGTCCTACATGGCACTCTACCGAGCTTGTCATTGGTCTGCTGAGGAGCATGAGCGCGGTACTTACAGCGAGCCCCCTGAGACTGACGCAGATGTTGCTGCAGATGTTCCCCAAGTAACCTGCATCTCCCCTCAGGACCTGGGACTTGCTCAGGACACGGCGACGGACACAAAGACCCCCGTCCCCCTGGGCTCCCTGGCACACCAGATCTACCGCATGATGTGTGCCCGCGGATATGCCAGCAAGGACTTCTCCTCGGTTTTCCAGTTCCTCCGTGAGGAGGAGGAATAGGGAAAGGGAGGGCGGGGCCCTACAGCCCACCCTCATCCATGACCTCGCCTGCCTAGACTCGAGGCACAATACGAAGTCTC
>JABJVO010000132.1:18323128-18363591 GCA_026770805.1 Boulengeromyrus knoepffleri | reverse complement strand
TAGGACAAAGTATTCCATGAAAAAAATGTATTTTTGGTATGATTAATTTTCACCTGCACACATTAATTTGTAGGTCTATAATTCAGTTTAGCGCAATCCTCACAATTATTCAAAACAGGAATTTTGAGTTTCATTTTTACGAATTAGTCACTGAAATTATATTGTTTATTTATTGGCATTAAAAAACTTCATTAAATTTGTTATTTAGTTGCACCTTAAAATCGGAAGTTGTTACAACCCAATTTGAAATATAAAATTTAAGCGGCGGGCATCACCGAGTTTGTATGAGAAGCCGTTTAAGGGAAAATTGAATGCTTCACTTGCACATACATACAGATATATACATACATACACGCATGCACTTAAATATGCAGAGATCATGTGAATGCAGGAATGAAACTGAATACAATAACTTCAGTGAAGGAAAGCTGACCAGATGACTTTGCTTAACGAATGCTGCAGTTTTTTTTCAGTATGCTATATTTAAAACGGAAAATTCAGTTTAATATTATTCCCTACACCAATCGGTATCATTCACGCATACAGACTCGACTCGGCACCTTAACTTAAAAAAGTAGGCCCATTATATAAAATGTAGAAGTTAAATTGAAGGGATATTTTTAAATAAGAGGGAAATTGACTGTCTGAAAAGGACTGGAGGTGCTGTTTTCTAACACGTAGAAACGACGTATTAACGTATCCAAAATAAATCAAATTCCATCTTGCATGTAATTCAGAATAGACGGCCAGTTAGGAGAACGAATTCAAATTTTCCCTCTTTGCTATTTCATATTTGTTGCTTTTAAAAGAGCGATATATGCCTATATACCAGTTTACAACAGAGGCGTTATAAGGAATAGAGCAGCATATTCGCGACTAATTGATATCACTTATACCTCTGCAAGCTCTGGCCAGTACAACCAAAAACGTCCGTCTATCGACGCTTAGCATTACACAATAAAACAGCAAATGAAAATAGCAAAGGGATGTTTGTTCTGTAAGCTGTTTCACCACAGATAAAACCGTCACTAGTTTAATTAAAGTGTTCGGATATATTTTTCCAGTAGCTCTTCTTACATGCGTGTCTGCACCGATTGTAGTTAATGTGCTTATGTCTTATATATAGCATTCGACTTCGTCCATAGTAGTGCAACTGTAATGTTACTTCACACTATTTTAACAAGTGTTCGACGTTTACAATTCTAGACAAGCCTCAAACCGCAAGGAAGCAGGTGGTAGAGGCCATGTCCCTGCGACATAACCATGTTTAAAATCACATTTCTTCATGGTGTTACTTCATACGCGAAAACGGTTTCACCTACTTTTATTCTCAAATTAAGTAACCAAAAAGATGCCAGACACCGGCGCAAAAGCAGTCTATATAACTACATGCGGCTGGAAATATGCCGTAACAATAAATAAGCTTCTTTAGTTTAGTGATTAGTCTGTTGTGATAGTCATACAGACTAATAAATGAATCACTGCGGCAGGAGAAACTTTAAGTAACAAGCGACTGGAACCCCGTCAGAGTTAGTTTATTAATTTATAAGTAGCAAAGCGGTTTTTGGAATAACATAGTTGAGGCCTCAGCATTGTTTTCACGGCTAGAATCTCGGGAAGGGAAACCCATTACCTAAACTCAAAAGAGCGCTCATTTGACGTCACAGCCCCAGGCTATTGCCGCTTACCACACCGCTACAACGTTGCGCCGCAACAGTGTATAAACGATGCCTTTTTAAAAAATGTACATTGCATCTCGTCAGTGATGCAAAAAGCATGTACTTAGCCTGAAACACTCAGCAAGTTAAATGTTAATCACATAAGGTTATGAATTACAAATGCATGGTAGAGTGTAATGTATTTTATTTCAATGGAAAATAAATACACTGCCCTGCAAATTAATATATGACAAATACATTGGCTTTGGTATGAAGTAAGAAGTAAGAAGTAAGAATCTGAAATCATATTTTTGGTTCGGAAAATGTATCTTAATGTTCTCAGTGCAGAAGACAAACTCGATGTTTCTGTGTCGTATTTAGGTTAAAACATAATTTCCATCCAATAAGACTTTTTGTTTTAAGGCCAGAAGATTCAATCGCATAAATTTGAGACTGAATGATTTTCACACTGCGATATTAAATTGAAAAGTATACAGTTATTACAGAAAACAATGAGATTTGTGCGAAGTTCAAGTTGACATTGAAACCGCATAAATTAGAAACGATTGAGATTTGAAACGACTGAGATAGTTCAAATTTTAACGCTGTGCACATATTCAGCTTGATGAATACCGAATTATAATGATATGTTTTAACAGAAAGATTTAAAAACAATGATTTTAAAACAACGAATATAACGCTTTCTGTCATTAAAGACTAGATTTAGTCAATGGTTAAATATGCAATTCAGATGGTATTGTTCTCTAAGCAAAAATGTCAACATTTCTAATTTTGTCTCTACAAACACAATTTGTTTATATTGGTTATATTGCAATTTATATTTTATATTGAAATTAACCAAAGTTAATAAATTAACGACAAAACTACTTCAGGCATTCCCAGGTAAAATGATTTTTAGAAACGATACTAACGCTTCTCATTTACAGAAATGAATCCATCACTGATATCATTTCAATTGCAGCCTATATATTATCAGAGATTATGTTATAATAATCATTTATGCTGATTGTTTTTGATTAAACGTTTTCTACATTTTAGGCCTAGTTCCGACTTTCTTAATAATTACAATCTAATTAAACTTTTCACATTAGGCCTACTCCAAGTTACCGAAAGTACGGAGCATTCATGTATTCTTATCAGTATACACAGTTACTGGATCTCCTTGTAGATTTTAACCAGGAAAATCAGAATTCATGCTAACTGCCAGTAGTATTTGTAGTAGTTCTTTAATGTGGTCATTCTGCTTTTTTTGCAATAAACAAACATATTTAACTGAACAATAATTGTAAATGGAAACCCATTTTTTTCAGTATATCGTTTACATTCATGCCTTAACTCGTAGCTTCAAATGTCGATATTTTTGATCAGCCGATGAAGGGGGAGGGTGGTTAGTGTCCGATACTGTACTTTACCTTCCTCAAGCATATAGAAATTGAGGGACATGCCTTCTGAAGTATGACGCTCCCCCTAATGCACGTGCTTGTGTCAAATTGCACATGCTCCTTTGTTTTTTAAAGTAAAACAATCCATGATTATTTGCAGACTTTCATATCTTGCTCTATAAAACCACAGTGGTTTACAAAATTATATTCCCTATTTTAAATAAGAAACATTCCTCGATGACCTTATTTTAACAACTCACAAATTATGTGAATTGTACACTAACACGCACAAACCAAATTAAACATTCTATAGGCCTATTGTACACAGCTAGTCTATGGTATAAGCGATTTTTGTGTAGACGATTAAACCGCAATTAAGAGACGCGGTTTGATAGTCGGATGGATGGATTAATAGTATGCCACAAGTTTCTCAGTACTATAATAATGTGGACAAACTCTTTAGTATTTAATATTAGCCTCTATTAATTGCACGATTTTTTTTTTACTTAGGCATATTTTCTTGTTACCATTGATTGCGTGATAGGCCTACAATTAAAAATCACACCTTCAAACTGGTGATTATAAAACGAAAATATAAAGGCCTAATTACGTTAAAACATAAAATGTGAAAATGGTGTTTCGCCTTACTGCCCAATATTCGCCTCGGTACTTAAAAGGACCAAACCAGACCACAATACATATGCGTGGCCTATTTCTACACTATAAACGTGTACAAAGAAGTTAGTGGTAAGACTGGCAACAGGAATCTAATCTAATAGTTGCCAGCTTTTGCGCCTTCGTCAACTCAGAAACTTTAACGTTTGGAACTCTCGTCCGTTGCTGCATATTTATTTGATTTATTTTTTCCAATTTCACTACATACTAAATTTTGTCTGAGTGCTAGCCAGCATCCTGTTTACCTCTTAAATTTCCTGGATAAGAGTCAAACGTAAACAGACCGGATGCCCATAGACTTGGTCTAATCACATCGATATATCTGTCACTCATTATGCAAAGTTAATTATCCCGCATGGAGGGAAAAAATACCGAATCACCTATATAAATTCAATGAATCAGAGAACAGGCGCGTCGTTCATTTCTAAAATGCCGCCGCGAAATAGTTCCTTACCGGTCAGTTGAGGAATTCAAGACACCGTCAAACGGTAAATGACATCAAACTTTGTGGCTAGACGTCAACTTTCAACTTGACCTTGGCCGTCTTGACCGTTTATAAAACAGAGCTAAGTTGGTGGGTTATACTCGCTTTGTTCGATTCATGCAAACACTATCAATATTTCATGCTTGAACCATTGCCAAAACCGAACTTCCGTTCTTTATTAAGCCTAAATGTAGTCTACTTATAATTAACAGTAACTTTATTATTTCAATATCTGACGATACCGTCTCATAATAACGCACCAGCAAATGGGCACTGAAACGCTGTTCGCGAGGATCAGAACACGTCAGAACGTGCGTTCAACAATAATTCCGTAAAAACAAGCATCCGACACCCGTTAAATAAAAATCAGTGTTTCAGTGTTATGTTGTTGACTGACACGCGTCTGCATTATAACGTGATCATTTGTTCAGATTAAGAAAGAACGTTGAATCATAATGGAAGATATTTGCCAAATCACATGTCCACAGTTCACTCAAGCCGACAGCATCCGTTTCCAAAACGGCAGCTAAGGATTTTTTTTTAGAAACGTCGTAGCAATTGTGGAGTTCCTAAGCTCCCTGCTGGTGTTACGGGAAACATATTTACAAACGGTCCAGGTTAATCCTAATACAAGAGATGCATAATTTAGTTGCTTTCTGATAAAGTAACTCTAAATTATTCAATTAAAAATCAGATAGTCTTTTATCTTACACAATTTTACACAATTTTTCCAATCGATAAAGTCCGACTTTAGTAATAGTTAATAGATATAATAAATAATAAATAATTTAAGCACACGCGCACACACAAAGAAATGAATTATTCGCCATTTGATTTTTCCACAAAAAAAAGTAATACGCATTTTCCATGATAACTATATGATTTTAAACACTATAACTAAATACAGTAATTTGCAAATGAAATTAAGTGGCCAAATACATACTACTTACTTGCATTGCGATAAATGGAATATCGTTAGAGGGTATACACATATTTTAGAGCGCGAATGTACCGGATTATCAGCATAATGCTATGAGGTCGGCGTGAACCACTTCACCAGCTATAGATTAGGCAAATATCTATCAAGCACATATACACCTTGTCACTTAGCTAAGAAAAATTCTGCAGTAAAATACTGAATTGCAATATTGTGACTTAGGTAAATATGGTGATAGGCTACGCCGCACATCAAGAAATAACCGTAGTAATGTAGTAGCTGCATTGTATATGCTGTTTATGCACGTGAAAATAAGTAAATGTAAAACATTTTAAACGAGCCCATGATTTCCTCGGGTTTGCGCTAAAACAGTTTTTCCACTGAGATATAACTTATAGTTTAAGGTTATAATCAGAGTGAATATGTTAATCTGGTTTGCAATCTACTCGCCACTTCTTTCGTCGCTGAGAATCCAACATCCCCTAAAACGACACAATTGCAATTACTCTTGACGTGGCCACCTGTGGTTTTCTAAACTTATGTAAATTTCACTTGAATTCAGCTGCGATCGAAAGTAAGAAACAAGATGAAATCTCAAGTTCAATTTTTGCAAGGGGGACCAACCCCTGATTATCTGCAATTGAGATGTTTATATCTTCTTTGCATATCACGTGCCTCGATCCGGCCAATAGCCGCGGAGCAGTGCTATACACAGGCGCGTCGCTGTCGGTTCTTCTCCCAGAGTTAGTGCCTCTTTTTTAAGTGTTGGGGATTTTAAAAAGAGCTGGTCGTCTCAATGTTGGACGTGCTATGACAGCGTCATTACTTCTTCACTCCCGCTGGATTGACCCGGTGATGTTCCTCTACGACAACGCTTTAGAGGAAGCGAACAAGAACATGGAAGGATATCCTGGAGGCAATTTTGCTGCAAATCAGTGCAGGAATTTAATGGCTCATCCGGCATCCCTGGCTGCGAGCTCAGCTTACACGTCGAGTGAGGTTCCAGTGTCTGGCATGGGCGAACCTGTCAAACAGTGCAGTCCGTGCTCCGCGGCACAGAGCTCGTCCAGCGCTTCCTTACCCTATGGCTATTTCGGCAGCAGCTACTACCCGTGTAGAATGACACATCACGGCAGCATTAAGTCCTGCGCGCAACCTTCCACATATGGAGAGAAGTATATGGACACATCCGTTTCGGGAGAGGAGTTCACGTCCAGAGCAAAGGAGTTCGCTTTCTATCAAGGTTACACCACTGGTCCCTACCAGTCGGTGCCAGGCTACTTGGACGTGCCCGTTGTGCCGACCATAAGTGGCCCCGCGGAGCCCAGACACGATCCACTCCTGCCCATGGAAAGTTACCAGCCGTGGGGTATCACTAACGGGTGGAGCGGTCAGGTTTACTGCGCGAAGGACCAGACTCAGGCTAACCATCTGTGGAAATCGTCAATTCAAGGTACGCCCAGTTCGTGCTTAATATTTGTCAACAGATATAGAAAGCAACCCTGTGAGTAATTTTTAAAACGCAGTTACTTTTTGTAGTGCTGCACTTCAACTTTTTTTTTTCCTTCGTACCTCTTGATTTCGATTTATTCGATTACCAAATATCTTGTATTGCGACTTTTTAATCTATAGTTACCCCTTGATGTTAGTGAAGGAGAGACGCAGTTGGCGAAAGTCTCAGTATTACATAGATTCTTGGGGGTGTGAAAGAAAATATGAAAATGTCAGATAGCCGTTTGGTGGGCTTTATTTTAAAATAATAATAATAATAATAACAATAATAATAAACAGGAGCTAGGAATACAGCGTAATGAATACTACTAATTGTGTATAATGTGTATATGTCAAGTGTATAAGCATGTTTGTATATTTAGGAATGAAATGTTTTTCCTTTCTACGTTCAGACGCAGTGTCGCAAGCCGGAGAGGGCGGTTCTGCTAGACGAGGAAGAAAGAAGCGTGTTCCGTACACCAAGATACAGCTCAAGGAACTGGAACGGGAGTATACCACTAATAAATTCATTACAAAGGACAAGCGGAGAAGGATTTCCGCCCAGACAAACCTGACCGAGCGTCAAGTTACTATTTGGTTTCAGAACAGACGAGTAAAAGAAAAGAAAGTCATCAACAAATTTAAGAACCCCAGTTAGCCGGGATATAATAAAATAACTGGGAAGCTCTTAAGAAAGGTCTTTTATTGTGACTTGTTAACTTTAAAGAATTTGCCACTCGACGTGGGTGGATGGGAGACTTGGCCAAAGTCGCAAAATCCGTAGGCCTTCGATCCTGGCCTCCTGGTCGGAAACGATAGCTGGAAAGGCTATAGATGGCCGTGTGGTACGACAAGCATGGACCAGGGAGCAGATTGCTGTTCACGAGACCAATTCGAAGGAAATCGGTTATTGTTCGGTGAAATCGCATCTATACGACTGTCCAGTTTCTTCTCAGGAAAAGAAGACGTTTGCCAAATGTATATTTAAGTCATTTGCCATTGTAATTGTTAAAAGAATATTAAGACAAATTTTGGGGATTCGTGAAAAGGACACAGCAAGATTAAAACAATCAAACGTAGTTAAATTAGAAAATATATTATGTGTAATCCCTTTTAAATAAACAATTCGCACTTCAGTAATTTGAGACGATGTTCAAAAACGTGTCTTTTAATTTCCAAGATTTATAAATCCTTGCGTTAAAAAATGCTGATGTAATCACGCTAGTATTTTAAACTTCTTCTGAAAACAAGGTTTTCAGATTGTCCATTTCAAATAACTACTCTGTCGTATTTGTGTAGCCTGACTGTATGTTAATGCTGAACTATTGAGCGCAAATCACTGAATGTCTGAATTGCTCAGTTATCTGTCTGCCAAAGTGGTAAACTATGTCCAAATAAAACTGGACATGGACTTTAAACTGTACTCATATATTTATTTGTACAGCGAGCTGTCGCTCAAACATTGTTTTTAATGTAAAAGCAAAATGTACTTGTTTTATTCCTTACTTTTTGAGACGTATATAGGCCTATAGGTGTAGAAATTAACATCATCGCCCTTATAAATATTGTGCAGAAAAGATATGTTCTTTATTATGGAACTTTTCGACGCATTGTCGGTAAATTACAGGATCGCTTTAAGGAATAAACGGGATGGGGACTATACCTTGACCTTGAGGAAAATTGAAGTTTCAGTATAAAGTAGAACAACATTGCCATCTGGTGTCTTAAGAATGTAATTAACTAATTTTTAAAACCGGCAAGCGCAGAGCTTTTCAAAATGAGAATTTAGCTGTTTTAAAAACGATTTTATAGATAGCAATGGCAGTAATAATAATATACACGCAATAATGTGTTCTTTGTAGAATTATTGAATACTTTTTTTATTATTTATCAATTCTTGGTATGTTGTAAACTCAAACGGCATGTCAGACTAGGACCAAACATCAGTTACAGGTGGACTGAACATCTCGGAAAACACAAAGATAACGGCATCATTTTTTTAACCAAAGAGTAATTCAAACCGCTGCATTAAACGTACTTTGCTATTATTTTAATATGCGTTAAATTTGACCGTTAGATACGCTCTCAAATTTGAGGAGTATCCTATACAAGCATAACAAGAAAGGAAAGTTCCGCTAAATTTGATTAATCGAACTGCGTAATTCAGAAAAGTTCATTTAAATTGTTCGCCTTCAACCACTATGTGTGGGCAAACATTATAATGTTGTTTTGTTACAATGTATCCTTTTTTCGCATGCTTATTAATGAGGTTTTTCTTTTTACTTGTCTAACTTAAATATTACATCGCAGTTATTTTGATATACCCTCTGCTCATCCCGATTTTTCTATTTAGTTTTCCGCCAAATTAAATTGATAAAATAAATGAAGTTAAAAAAAAAAAACTACACAAAACTGAGTGGCATTCGTTTGTAAATAAAAATATAACAACAACCCCAAACTCTATAAATATTTTTTATTAAAATTTCAAATGTGGCATTTCAAGTACGTCGGACTGAACTTTAGAAACTGCGTTCATGTTTTTTGTTATATCCGTTTACATATAAGCATTTGGGGGACACTCGCTTTAAAGTGACTTACAGGACAATGCAAATAATAAGTAAAAGAGCTTCAAAAGATGATCTTCGCCAGTACGTCTTGTGCAGCCTTGTTACACGAGACAGAATGATATAAATCTATAATATCGGAGTACATATGTAAAATGTAAATAAAATATTTTGGGTTGTGTAATTTGACGTTAGGTAATGATGAGTTATATTCAATCGATGTGATTTTATGTTGTTTGGATTTGAATATTTAAGTACACATTTGGAAAAAAACATCTTAATGCAGGATAAAGAAGATTTGAATATTTTTCTTAGAAAATTTACTTTAGGCTTACATTATACATGAAGCTTAAATGAAATTTCATGTATGGCGAATTTTGTGTGATAGTAATATATGCAGAAATGGTGGTGCGTTTGTGCAATTATATTTTATTTATTCTGTTTTATAAATCCTTCGAAAACCAAAAACATTCTTCTATCGTTATTATTTGTTAATGTATACATTCATCCTTTATTTATATGCATTTCCATCTGCAACTATTTAAAGTAAATGTTAAGAAAGTATTTTGTGCTTCTTTTGAAAGGCAAGAATACAAGTGCTGAAAACAGCATTTCAGAGTTTAAGGTTATAATCGACACAATACAGAACAATTTGTCATTTTTCACGCAAAAATACATTAGTTATGAAGATGGTAAAAAAATAAATGTGTGTGTGTGTGTGTGTCTCACTATTGTCGGGTTTGACTCTGTACCTGAGAATGCGGGCTTACTTTCATTATTATTATTATTATTATTATTAATAATAATAATATATTTTAATTAGTAATATATATTAGCTGAACTGGATACTAATATGTACATGAATACAGTGGAATGAAGTTCATGGCACATTACATATTCTAATTGTTGAGAACCACAGCTGAAATATTTTAACATTTAACATGGCAAAAGTGTTGATAGAAATTACACGTCAACTACAACCATTTTAAGAAGCGATTTGCATTCTGCATTAAAAAATTTTACAATGCAGTCTGGACACTGTATAATTTTAAAATATAGCACGTCCGACTAATAAATTCATAGATTTAACACTGCAGTGACAGAAATGTTGCGTTTAAGTATCACCAGGGGCTCGCGTGCGGGGTCTATTTGGAGGCGGAGGTACTGGGCGGAAATGTCTGAAAATTTTGGAATGATGCGCGGGAATTTGCTGCCATCCAAAGGCAAAACATGTAATAGCAGTTTTACTACCATTTAGCCGACGCTGCACGTGCACTTTCAAAATACATGGCGTAGCAGTGGACGAGTGGAACGAGGACGGCCTGTACGGAGTTTTCATATCGTTTTGCGTGCAGTCGGGCATTATTTTACTTTGGTGAACCTGGAGGTTGCAGTATATCTTTATCGGCTCATTGTTGTGTGGTGCTAAAAGCTTTTAACTTGTCGTCGGGCAGAGGTAATAAAACTATGTCCCAGCATTCTTTGCTCCAATCTTTTGGTGGATAAAGGAAACCCTGCCACACAAGGTCTCTGGGCACTGCTAATTACTGTTGACCTTCTCAAATCGCTTAGACTACAATGGTCCTGGCGGATTTTTAACATAGGTTACCTTGATCCTGAGACAGGCGTATAGAATTACATATACCCAGTCCAGCTTTTAAAGATAAGGCCCAGTAAACTCAGTAATTAAGTCATCAAGAACAAATTAAGAAATGCGTAACGTCACCCAAGGTAGGTAAAACGGGTTGTATTCACTAAAAGTCGGATTAATCAATATGTTGCTGTAATAGCCTTACTTACTCAAAATTGGAAAAATGTCTTGTCTGTGACATGTGCGATATGGCTTGTTGTATATACAAGTATATGCTAGTACTGTATAATTAAGTATATATTCGTGTATATTTAAGCTTGTTGTAGTTTGGAATAACGTATACAGGGCATTTTCAGTGTTACACAATGGGAAATATATGTATGAAGTAGAATTTTAATATTAATGATATAGCATGTGTTATGTAAAATATAAACAATCTTTCCAGATTGGCAGTGCACGTAGTTACTAATACTGCCTGGTTTATATGAATTTTAAATTATTTTAATATACATTACTGGCTGATTTGTTTTCTCAAATAATTGAAATAAGATAAATAATTCTTATCTTATATAGGTATTCATTAATCAATTAATTGCAAGCGTATTGTTATGCGCACGGCATTTTAATCTAAATGTAGCACTATTTTTTAGCCAATGTACAGTCAGTGTGACGAATGGCTGAAACACATTCGAAAATGTGTTTTGAATTAGACAATTTCAACATTTGGTACGTGAAGTTCAATTTGATTTAAAGGTCAAAGTTACAATGATTTCTGTGCGCTTGTACTTGGCTGGAGTCTTAAACTTAAGTGACTCAGGAAATTGTGAGACAAATTATAATTAATTATTAAAAAGAAAACGATAACATACTGGTCTTACATCAGAACCACATTTCCCCCTGCTTTCTTTCAAGCCTACTACTATGGGGGAATAATTAAAATGTTACTCACACCAAACACAATATGCATACATACATACATACACACGCACAGACATGCATACAGACAGACAGACAGACAGAGAGAGACAGACATGCTACATTCTTTACACAGCAATAGTATAACACTGCAGTAGTAATAATGAGAATTTATTTGGATTATGCTTTCTGCCGATCTTTGACATTTACAAAATACTAGATGAATGTCAAGAGCGATATTTGAAAATTAAAAATGTAGCTTCCTATAGGTTCCATTTTGAGTCACGTTTGTAGTAGAATTAATCTCATTGCAATTATTGTTATTGGTAGTAGTAACAGCAGTAGTAGTTTCAGTTGCAGTAGTAATAGTACCAACGTGCTACAAAAATGTATCAAAGCTTCAATTGTTTATGAAAACATTTCTTTGAAGCCGTTACGAAACATTCAATGTTTGATTACAATTAACAAGGTTAAACATCGGCGTCAAAGTCTTTGCTTTAAGCTTGCTCACCTAATGGAAAATACCCTTTCTATATTTGAATACAGCACATTTTAATTTGGTGAGCCGTCTCGCATAGATTTGTATAAATAACTACACAAAAGAACATTTCAGCTGCTACTAACATCAGAACGTGGCCTTCAGGTTTTATAAGTCTAGCTGTAATTCTGACCTCCAGCTCGCGCCTACCGTCGCACTTAGTAAGGTGATCGATCACAGCCGACCCTTCAAAGTTTACATTTCTCTTCCAAGTCTGTGCGGTGTCTGTACATCCTTCAAAACTGACTTTGAAACTGATTTGCTCGATCTCAGCTGCCATTTCAGCCTTCCTCGTTTTCACCTTTCAAAAACATGTATGCTAATAAAACAAAAATTGCAAGGTATCAACGGAAACACACCTGAGTGTTTGCCTGAACTGTTACACATTATCCACAAAATCACTTCGCAATCTTGACATTAAACCTAACAAGGAAGTTCTGTATTTTTTAGAGGGAGAACGGTATTCTATTAATTGACTGTCTGTACACTGCTTTTTAAAAAAACCATTCGAGGTTTTCCGTAACAGCCCGTTTTGATTAGATGATTATAATACCTGATATCACCTATGATACTGTCCAGCTAAATTAGAATCTATTGCAAAATATACTTATTCTGCATTGCATCTGTATCCAGTGCTGACGTCCGAATCCCGCGGTTATTCCAATGCATTGGGGTGGCAGGGTTTGAAAACTGGTCGGTTAACATTAAACACACAGACACTTTATATTTTTGTATTAGAATTGTCATGTATTATTGATGACTATTTTCTCTACATTATTTCCGTCCTAATATTATTCAATTTTAATAAATGACTGGGTAACATCGTCCGGGACATGTGATGCACTAAATGCTGTCCGTAGTCAATTTCCCCCCAGTTGACCCTCCTCCTCGCGCGACCTTGATGTCTAACACACTGATAAGGCCACCGGATGCTTGTTTATATACAGATGCCATAATGTTTAGGCTTTTAAAAATAAATACAACCAGTATGGGAACCAAACAGTGGGCAGTATTTATTAAATATCGTCCGAACTCTCATATTTATTTGAAAATACGTCAAAATACAATATTTGCTCGTCATTACATAACAGCTACATATAATTCGTTCTAGCTATTTTAAATTATGTTAAAATTATATTTGGGAAAATAACAAATAAAAAAACAGTCTGCATACATGTTGTAATTAGCCTCCACCTATTGCTCCCCATCTGAAAATGCCGGGGGTGTCCTCCGCATTCGCTTCAGCATTTCATTGTATACTGCTGTATGCCTCTGGTAGTTAGAAAGGAGAAAAAAGACTAAAGTTCGGATTCGGTGTTCTTAAAGCACGTATTCGAACACCCCGATACAACAGTACACTTCAGTGTTCTGTAATCGTTTAACGATCACGTGGTTTAAATTCGTACGGAACGACTATAGTACTGTATTTTATTATATTATGTATAATACTATATCATACATAACGAAGTATTTTTTCTCTTTTACGAGAAGGAAAATGGAACCCTGTCGAGACATCGAAAACAGATCTAGAATATTCGGAAGACCACATTTTGTGGCAGTTCTTGGTTTTCATAAGAGGACCAAAAATGATATTAATTGTAAAGTCAGACTGGATTATCTTTATTGTAGTTTGTTAAAAATGTATATACTCATAATAGCTATATGAAATGCACTTTATTTTTTTAGCTTTTAAAATGAACGATGATGTATGCATGCATGTGAGAGAAGATAATGTGTCAAATTCGTATTCTGCCTGCGGATCTCTGATTATATTCGTAAAAAACTAATGAAAAAAAATTACCAAATCCCGTATGCATGTAATTTTAAGCGTGGTTATTTTAAAAAGGCCAAGTAATTTTGGTTCATTCAGGAACCGCGTGATTTTGGTCTTCACACGGTTTTTTAATTCTCATTTTTATATTACCCTTTTCTATCATAGGAAACTGTTTAATTTAACCTTCACAAATCCATTTGACAAGGATTGCTTTCTTTTACGGCCAAGACATTTACAAAATTAGAGTGGCTTTTCTCCATTGTTAGGAAATACGAAAGGGCGTTATTTCTACCAAGACACTTTAATTTCAACTTAAAAACATCTATATTATATAAACTATATCTTTACATGTGCTTCCCCAGGCATTAATGAACCTAAATTTTAAGACGATAACATGCTACACATGGAAAATCATTATTATTGGAGAATGCAGTACATAACGCGTACTGAATTACTGATTTAAAATATTTCCATGATGTTACAGAATATAAAATACTAAGTTTATCGTTCCAAATGAGCAGCTAAATACATGCATATATGTGTATTTAATGCAGGTGGGTCTAGATAAAGACAAAATGTGTGTATGGGCTACTTGTCCTCCCCGCTGTTGTCTGTTGTCGTATTGTAAAAATGAAAACATGTTAAATGGTTGGCAGGACACCTATAAGTCACTTTTCTTACTTTTGGATACAGACTAAGGAGCCAATGCCAAGTATGTATCATGTACGCGTCAAATATAACACAAAGACATAAACAAAACCTCTGTTTGGCGTTTTGAATTGGCTTCTTTTTCCTGCGTGCCGTTGATTAGTAGGTACAGTTAGCCCTCAGTGAGACAGATTGACAGATGGATTAAGACTCAAAGTGTGCTAATTTGCGATAACCATCGCTTTTAATTGTGCTATTTATTGGGCTAAACAGATTAATTAATTGTCACATAAACAAGCAAAAAAAAATACTTATGTGTATTAAAAACATCAGCCGCCATGTGCACTGATGGGCGTGCGCATTACCCGCATAGAATAAGCTAATTAGCCGCTATTCAATCTGGCTGTTGTATCAAGTAAATTATATCATATCCACAAATGTTAACAGGTTTAGACTGAAAGTCGGTCGATTATTTCATACGCTTCTCAAATATCAGCTTCACTGAGCTTTCCAGAGAAGTAATAGGAATTGACAAAACAGCAAAACTGCGTTTCAATGCAGATTTTAAGCAGAAATATACAGTCCAGGGCATCAGTGCATCATCATGAAGCTAGACACAACCCGCGCAAAATATAATGTCATTTTCTGCTCTCGGTCACATGACTGGCGCCCCTCTAGGATGGAGATGGATCTCCACGTCAGCCTACGTCTCAAAATTTCTGCTCCAGTGATCTGCTTCAAAGAGACTGTAGCAACAGCGCAAGAGAACCATGCCACGAGGACTTAATGAAGGAAAACCAGCGACAGAGCTATAATGGATTTTGACGAGCGTGTACCGCTTGGGTCGAATATGTATTTGCCCAGTTGCACGTACTACGTCCCGGGAACAGACTTTTCGAGTCTCCCATCGTTTTTATCTCAGACCCCGTCTTCTCGACCAATGACGTACTCGTACTCTTCTAACCTGCCGCAGGTTCAGTCCATGAGAGAGGTTACCTTTCGGGACTATGCTATTGATACATCCAGTAAATGGCACCACCGAGGAAATTTGTCGCACTGCTATGCGACAGAGGAGATGGTTCACAGAGACTGTCTGTCTGGTCCAACATCTCTAGGGGAAATGATCGCGAAAAACAATTCTGTTGTCTACCATTCGAACTCTAGCTCCACGTCTAATTTCTATAGCAGCGTGGGAAGGAACGGTGTGCTGCCCCAAGCTTTTGATCAGTTTTTCGAGACGGCGTATGGGAATGCAGAAAACCGAACGGTCGACAACCCGCTGGACAAAAATACCACGAAACTGACTAACCCAGGGTCCGGCTCCGACACGTGCCGGGAAACAAGGGGAAGAGAGCGGCGAGAAGACAGCAGCAGTCCAGAGTCCTCTTCCGGCAACAATGAAGAGAAATCTAACAGCAGTACGTACTAAGACGCGCCCCAGTTATGAAAGATCGCAATCTAGCGCGCTGCTGTTAAACAGTTTATATGCTGTTTTATAAGCGCATAAGGTTTATGGGGGTCCTTTAGATTTGCTCAACAAAACTTTGTTATAAACTACAAGATCACGTGCTTACGATTGAATTTGACCAATGGAAATCTCAGGCCTTTTTCCAATTTCTATTTCTATGTGTGTTCATAAATCATTTATGATATATTTAGATTTTCTGGATGGCAACTTGTTATTGTATTTTAATACGTAATATATTTACTGAGGGGTGCTTTTATAGTGTTGATATCCAGTATAATTTCACTGAGCTTATTAATTTAGACTACACAGAAGACATACAAATGTAACCTAAATAAAATACGAAAAAATGCTTTATATGTTTTTCACATCGTTTCTCTTATATCATGTATGATATCTTGTACCGTTAATTGCTAACTTTGCGTCATCACTATATTCATGAAACATTAAAGTAAGACAACAAAATTCATACTTCATATTCATTATCTGCAAAATGATTATCACACAGTTCACATTATTATAGGCAAAATGTGGGCTTATTTTAGAATAAAAAAAACATAGTATCGAGTAATAAGTTTAAATAGAGTAATAATGTTTGAATAGAAAAACAATCTAATAAAGATTTTACATAAAGTTATGTTAAACCCCGATTTATGATGTTTTTATTATTATTGTTATTATTATTATCATCATTCCTTTCTTTTAGGTGGTCAGAAGACACGTAAGAAGAGGTGTCCCTACACAAAATACCAGATCAGAGAACTGGAGAGAGAGTTCTTCTTCAGTGTGTACATCAACAAAGAAAAACGTCTGCAGCTCTCCAGAATGCTAAATCTCACCGATCGCCAAGTGAAAATTTGGTTCCAAAACAGGAGAATGAAAGAAAAGAAACTGAACAGGGATCGTTTACAATATTACACCGTCAATCCTTTGCATTAGCAGTATTCATATGGACCCGGCGTTTCCCTCTGTGTTGAAACAGAGGCACGACGGTTAATCTCAAGTTCTAGGATGTAGATTCATTCCCCGCAGACAATGAACTGGATGTTTCCAAAAGGACTTTATACATTTTCCTGGATGAAAATAACTGTTTTTTTTTTTTATCCAAATGTATATAATATATTCCAAACATGTAGTGGCGTCTAAATCACAAGTTTAAACCTGTCTAAGTATTGTCGCCCAATCCCAATTATTGTAATCACTGAACACTGACGTTATCAT
The DNA here is from genome assembly GCA_026770805.1 of Boulengeromyrus knoepffleri. Classification (NCBI taxonomy): domain Eukaryota; kingdom Metazoa; phylum Chordata; class Actinopteri; order Osteoglossiformes; family Mormyridae; genus Boulengeromyrus; species Boulengeromyrus knoepffleri. The sequence goes on along the minus strand of JABJVO010000132.1, from coordinate 18,346,227 downwards.
GTCTATTTATTTTCGCATTTAGCCAAATATGACATGTGTTACTGTCTTGTATGTTTTATTCATTGTGGGTATACAGTTTGGTGCGACAAAAATATATGATTTGTAACGCCTAAAAGGCAGGTGGTAATGCTATATGATAGTTCTGTTTAAATAGTAATTTTTGTCAGTAGAATACAAATTTAAAGGGAAGGTAGCTTTTTCACATCGTCGATGTTCTTTTTTTTATATGAATCAGTAAACAAGAGCAGGAAATAGACATTTCGCTAGCCTAGACATCAAAAATGTCATACGATGTTCAAGCTAAAATTAAGCGATTTTATAGCATTAAACATAATTTTGTTTGGAGAAAAGCTTTACGTCTGTGTTTTTAGTAGAGTCCTTTGTCCGAAGCGACGTACAAGCGAAGCAGATAAAACGTCAAAAAGGTTCAGATGTATCCTGGTAAAACTACCGCGTAATTGTGTATGTACTTATGCTAGTGTGTATAATTAAATTCATTTATGACATTTCCGCATCACCATTAATAGGCTACATTGTATAGCTATCTCAAGCAGACGTTTTTGTACAGTATTTTCGTTGGGATCTTCTCGTTCTAATTTTGAGCTGAATGGCTTTAATGGTTGAAGTTCCGTTAATGAGATTAGGTCAAATTGGATTTTTCAGTATAAAAATATAGGGAATGCAATGCCTTGTCCTGCTGTAATATATTGCCTTGGTGTAATGTACACTTTGTACGCTCACGCGGAGACATAGGAACCATAGACAAAACAGGATCATTACAAAATAAGACTACAGACGTCACAATATTTTTTTTCTTTTAACCATGGGAGCTAAAATTAAATTGTCGTTATATAATTATAATGTTTATTTCCGTTTAGTTTTAGGTCACCATTTGGTCAGGGAATAAAAAGCAACTTTATTGTTCCCTAGGTTTGGAAAACGCGAAAGAATGGCCTTTGAAAGTATGCGGCACATTTCAGGTCACTTTTTCAGTCAAGACCTGTCTTTCGTGTTTATCTTGTAGAAATTTTAAACTGTAACTCGGTTTTATTTTTGTGAGATTTTATTTGAAGCATTTTCAACCGAGTATCCTAGTTGTTCCGCCAACACTTAACGAGTGACATGTATCACAGTAAAAAAGACCAGTAAACAAAGAAGGCCAGAAGTTTATGGTCGCCGCTGTACGCGATGGTCCTGCCGATCGCATCCTTTGAGGGTCTCTGGAATTCCGACCTAATTACTGCACATCCTCTCTGTTGCTGTAACAACTATACCATAAAAGTTGTCTGAGTCTGGAGCATTTGCACAACCGGAGTGCGGCAATAAACTGTCTGAGACCAAGGTTATTAGCTGTTACTAAGGGCTTGAGAAGAAGGACGGGAACCACTGAAAGTGGTTGTCCACTGTCTTCCCAATCTCATTTGTGAATGCTCTTTCGGAGTCCCACATTGGTGGCGATACTCAGGCTTGGTTTACAGATGTTTTTCCACTGGGCGGCGCACTTCAGATCAATGTCATTGCCGAGGATGTCAAGATGACGGGAGGATTTTTCAAATTTAGTCTATCAAAACAATTCTGCAGCCCCTCTATTGCAAGACAGGTAAACATCTGCCGGGCGTTTAACGCTATATAAATACGAATTTGGATAAGTTAATCTAACTGATGCTTTCGGTTTTATGAAGCATAATTATATATGTATTTTACAAATATGAAACATTGTTTATAAATCATATATTGTGCAGAATACGTGCATTTTTTAGATAACGATCGGGTAAAGTGCTATATATTACATAGGTTGTTTGCCGGATTTAAATCATAGCGCTGATGCTTTTTTTGTAATTTATTTTCACGTATATGAAGTGTAATAAATACAAAAGTCACACGCCATTCGTGGCAGAAACTCAGCAATTTATAATTGTATGCGTGTATAAATGTAAACACATTATAACTAAACTGTGAAATTATTTTAACGTAAAAATAACATTAGTTTCCTGACACTTCAGGCTTGCGCTGTGAATCAGTTCTTGCCTGCTTTTGGTATAAAATTATAATAGTCCTCTGTTTCCTACAAGCGGTCACAACCGGCATGTTTCATAAAAGAACAGTTTTAAATCATACGTTTTATAGAAGCATGAAAAGATAGTATTGAGGAAATAAAAACGAACAAAACGATTAAATAGCCATATCCACAGGCTTTGTCTCCAGTGAAAAATAAAAGCTTCCGCTGGATGTAATAAAACGGCACATTATTGTACGTAAGGGCATCAAAATACTAGGCCTACGATTGCTACCGCAAAAAATACTGGGCAAATGACGGAAGCTTTGCTACAACAGGATATAGGCCAATAGCCATACACGCGACAATAAAAACGCTGTTAAAATAATATTGTGGATATATTATATAGCCAGTGAGTAACATGAACCGTGGGCCTGTTGAAGGTAATTAATTCATGCTCGTAAATATAAATTTAGCAACCACAAATGTAAATCTATTTTTATATATTCTGATCCGTTCGTATCATATAAAGCTCTTATTTCAAACGAAAAATTGTCCTCTGCAGGGTGTTACTCGTTCGTGTTGCATAACAGGTCAAAGGAGAGTTAAAAATTGCCAAGAAAGTAGCCAGTTTAGTAAAGCCATAAGTAAAATTACTGCTACTGTGTACTTTCAAAGCACCCATCGGTACTTATGTTGTCTCTGTAATAAAAACAACGATTCTTTAACTTTTAAGTCGCATTAGAGGTAAAGTACATGCTATTTTTCTTTCATAATTAAAGCCATGAAGTACATTTTCCTACATAGGATTACATAGAAAAAAAATGTAAAACAAAAGTTCAGATTATAGAGCGTTCTATAGAGAAAGACTACCTGCAAGTAGCGGATGGCTAGTGGCACGGATTTGGCCAAGAGACAAGCGTATACGTCTGTTCTCGGGGGAAGTTAAACTTAAATATGTATGCCGCAGAATGATATCAAAGAACACACTAAGTAAAACGACTTTTTCTTTTTTTAGCTAACTTGCCAGGAAATCACTGATTTATTATGTCAAAATGGAAGCCGGTTATCAGTGCGTAATATTAAGACTAAAATTACTATTATTACATTTAGATAACAGATTCTTGCTTTGTTGCGTTCTGGGCTGATTTTAAGTCCGAAAACGGTTAGACGATTTGTGGTTTCGAAATCTACCACACTATATGCACTTATTTGAAATATTTTTCCATGATCATTTAGGTTTAGCAATATATGGACTTTGATATAGATTGATGGTATACATGAAGCGTTTGGACACTGTATTGTGCTAATTAAAATCAGTAATGATTCAAGCCTTCTCTCACCACCCATGCTCAGAGTCATGTTTACGTTTTGACACCGTTTTCAGTAAAGTGAAATGTACACCCACGTGTCTTTTGCCATATCTTTTATTTCAAACGCTAACAATGGGAAATAAAACTTAAGATTTTGTTTCATTTTTACTGAAAGCTCTGATTGATGTGTCCACGTCATTGCGTGCTTTTTCAAGGGCGGGGTCTCTAGCTTTCTCGGCTTTCAATTGGCTATCAATGAGCACAGTGAAGGGGAGCTATCTGTAATCTTATTCAGCATGTTTTGCTCAAGAAATGTCAGCCACAAACTGTTATCTGCTCCTAGTGAAATTTTACCACAACAATGTCATGCTCAGACAGCCCAGCTGGGAACTCATTTTTGGTAGATTCCTTAATTAGCGCCCGAACTGAAAGCGGTGGAGACTACTACCAAGGCGGCGGCGTGTACTTTCCTCCTGGTTCGGATTTGCCTTATGGACTACCAAACTGTGGATTTTTCCCAGGACTGAGCAAACGAAACGAAGCAGCTTGTCAAAACATGGTTCCCACTTCTAACCCATATATGCCGGGAATGCAAGTATGGCTGGACACGGCGCGGTCGTGCCGAATGGATCAGTCCGTTCAGCAGGTCACCTCATGCTCATTCTCGCCTAACATTAAAGAAGAGAACACGTACTCCATCTATGAATCGGGTAAGACTGCAACACCTTCACATACAGAAGACCTCTGCTACTCCGGTGTATCATCGGGCTCGTGTCCGAGTAGCGATAGTGGCATGGTCCCGGTACCTGGTTACTTCCGCCTATCTCAGACTTACGCAACTTCTAAGGTTTATCACGATGTTCAGTCAAATTCGTCACACTTTACACTACAACCTCCCGTTCACTTCGACACACCGCCTTCCTCCTCTACATCGGTAGAGCCTGCCAGGAGGGATAACAAGGATGGCTCCCCCAGCTGTATGCCAGGCAGTCAGAAAGGCGAGGAAACGGGCGTATCCTCCTCGACTGAGGAGTCACCTTCTCCAGAGCCCCGAGAAAATTGCAAAGAAAGTCCAAAGGGGATCACAAATGGTGAGTAGTGCACGGCCATAAAGGTGTGCCCATATCCGTCTTCGTCACTGCATGTTTTAGCAGGTATGGTTACAGGCGATATATGTGTGATCCCGATGAGTTTTCATTGCTGCAAGAAAAACACTTTAGCCCTTGCAATTTTAGTTTTAGTTTACTTTAACTCTGCTTTAAATTTTCTAACAAGAGACTATTTGCGTCTCGATGGGCAGTTTCACTTTATTTTGGAAGTTGAATAATCGGACTTAAAATGCTTAAATTAGTTTAAATTTGGAAACGATAAACTATGCTCGGTATATAAGTATGTGCATATTGCGAAACTATACACGCTGTTCCTATTACTATGGATTTTGTTAAACCACAAAGTCACTCGGGACTAACACTTTATTACAACTGACTAACAGGGATACATTATTCTAAAACTATAGGATTATTAGATGTTTTAAATTACATCTGCCTCTAAAAATATCTGAATTAAATATCCTTAAATGTGCTGAACATGAAGCGCTATGCGGTACGTTTATTTGTCTTATAATTGCAGAGTTTAGATAGGCCTAAATCTTATATTTGGTAAACAAGGCAACTGTACTATTTATCATCATTTTGCTACCGTTAAATTTACAGGCCTAATTGTAGAGGTAAAAGGCACAAACTAATAATTTTATAAAAATCAATTATTTTCTCAATTGGCCGTTTCTAAATAATGTTACTTGTAGGGTCCGAGGAAAAAAAACATCACGATAATTTATAAATTATTATGTGGACTGTCATAGTTTCGTAACAGTCAACTTAATGAAATATTATGAAGGTCAAAAGCAGTTTTCAACTGCGCTACTATACATTTAATCATGCGATTTTGTTTTGCAACATTGTTTCTGGGAATTCTAATTACCTAGCGTTTAAATATAACAAATTATGTAGACGTGAAAATGAGAAACAGACCGAATTCATATTGTAACTGTTTTGATCATCGTCTGAAAAATTAAATTTGATAACCATCTAACTAATATCAAGTTCAAGCTGAGTACAGGCCCGCGATTGACTCTGCGGGACCCGCAAAATTACAGTTCCTGCATCTGATGTATTGTTTTAAATTTCTTTAGGACACACGAAAGATGAAAATGCAGCTAACTGGCTAACAGCGAAGAGTGGACGGAAGAAACGGTGTCCTTACACTAAACACCAGACTCTGGAGCTCGAGAAAGAGTTCCTGTTCAACATGTACCTGACTCGTGAGCGGCGCCTAGAGATCAGCCGTAGCGTCCACTTGACCGACAGACAAGTTAAAATTTGGTTCCAGAACCGCAGAATGAAACTGAAGAAAATGAGCCGGGAAAATAGGATTCGGGATCTTACAACCAACTTTAATTTTCCGTGAGGAACCTACGACCTTTTTTTTCGTCCTCAGTGCGAAGTATTAAATCCGGTTTTACAACTGTCTTCGGTTGCACAATGATTGTGCAGGAAGTATTTGATTAATGACTTTTCTGAGTGCCTGCATGTTGGTGATTTACAAAAAAACAAAGTGTATTTTAAGTTGGAATATATAGATGAAAAATATGTCAAATTTCTGTGAAAATGTAGACCCATTCAGTTATTAGAAAGAAGGAAGGAATTCCGTCGTCAAAAATGACTTGTGTGTCTAGGATTTCGGGCGGACTTGACCACAAAACCCCTTCAATGTTAACCGTGCATGAGTCACCCAAACATTATGAAATTTGTTTGTAAAGCATTTAAAAACATTGAATATAACATATATATATATATTTACCTGCACATTTGCGGAGATATGGCATTGTCGTGGACAACTTTTATTACACATACCTATTTGAAACAAATTGTGCAGATTTTCCTGATCATCCCATTTTGTGAGACTGATAGATATTTTACATACACTATTGCTACTAAGCGATAAAAAATATTTTCGACATCAAAGCAAGTTGTTTGCTTTCCAGCCATTTTCATTGTAAGTGGCATATAAAGGGCGGAATATATATCCAGTATGTACTGTGAAAATGTTTTATTGTGGTGTGGTGACAATAAATAAAATCCAGATGTTTCTCTAGAAACGTTAATGAATTTATGTTGCTTTAATAAAGAAAATTCAGTTTAATGATGATCATACATTTAATGTTTCTATTTCATCATTGTTCATTATGTAAAGCTTTTAAATAACTATAACTTGCTATTGACCTATAGTATATTTGCCGAATTTTATTCTTCATAGGCCCAATGTTATGTAGCTTATATTCTATTTAAACAAGAGTAGGTTTTTTTCGTTTGGTCTGTTGAACATTGATATTTTAAATAAGTGGGGATACTTCAGTATTACAAAGAGCGATGGAGGTCAATCATCTCTAACAAGGATTTTCATTTATGCAGCAAAGCAGATGAATACCTGGTTGAGTCGTACTCAGCTCGGAAATTCTTAGATTTGATTTTAAATATGCCAATGTCTCCTTCGCGTAATATGGAAATTGTTTCGTGTTATGCTAAGTAATTGTAATGTGAATATCGACTACGGCTAGTTTTTTTTTTTACATTCGATTTTAATACTCTTAAGATATCCATGTATTTTCATTTTCACCAGTGAACGTTCTTTTTTTATTGCAGCGAGAGCTATTTCTTTTCTTTTGGAATCAAGGGTACTGTCGAGTGATTTAGGTAGTTTCATGTTGTTTGGCTCCAGTTCTTACCGCCACAACACGAAACTGTCTGAATTACTCCCAGTTCAACGCCACGCCTATAGAAGTTATTATTGGATACCTTGAGCTCACAATCGTCTAAAAAAAGAATGATCGATGCATCGACTGTATACCGTTGTATATATTACTTATCTACAATTTAAAAGTTAGTGTGATTCCACCTTATCCCATTTGCTTTTAATAGCCTAGATCCGTACCATTATTTTTAAATATTCCGTGGACATTTGCAGCTGATTCCGACGCAGATTTACAAAATATACTTTAATTCTGCCTTCACGTTGTCGCACCACATTTGTAAATAAGCTGGGCATGGTCCTTAAAAAGGAACGAAGGGGGTGGGCTTGGAATTAGCTTGCTTTGGTTGTTGCGTGATTTAAAGAAGAGGTTTGCAAGGCCTAGGTTACGATCATTGCAGTCTCGACGGAGCCGTGAGCGTAACAGCGACCTCAGTGGCTCGCGGTTAGAGGTCCGGATGTATTTGCTGGCCACTAAGGTTAACATAAAAGAATGCTTTTATTGCCGATATTTAGATCAGTCTGTTGTCTGCCGGAGGATAATGTAACACCACTAGCATTGGGGCTATAGCCGTCGCTTTTATTTTTGTGATAAACAGCGTTACGTGGTATGTATATGCGCTATATATGTATATGCCACAGTTTTTAACGAACTTTTTGCTCCACTCGCCCGTGTCCGTGCGCGCTGTCCTGCGTTTTAGATTGTGCTTCTGGAAGGAGAAAATCCTGTAGCAGTAAACAGGAATTAATCGTGGTCCTATAAAATGTGCAGACTTGCCGCTCGGTTCTAATAAACAGTGACGGAATGGACGATAAAATGATGCTTAGGCGGATCGTACTTTTTCAAAGTGGGTTTGGTTACTAATGGCTAAAACCGAATTCTTAAATGTATCACATTTATTTTTACTGAATTTAAAATGGCATTCGGTGTTCAGTATAAATTTATATGCAACCGTACTTCTAATTATGTCTGTACGTGCGCATTGCCATTTGCAGATTAATATATAAAAAGGCCTATATGGTTTTTAAAACTACGAATTATAACTTAATTAAACTGAAGATAAACACAGTGAAGAAATTGAAGAAAATCGGAGAAGTTATTGCGTATTACAGTATTTTTAATACAATACAGGACAAGATAAATACTGTTCATTCCTACGTCCATAAAGCATCTATTATGCAATTTATAGAGGCATGCACGCATATAATATTCTTTATATTAATAAATATTTATTAGGACTTTGCACACAGACCCAGTAGCGCACATATAGGCCTATTATTAACAATAATAATAATTGTAATTTTGGATTTGGTAAATCAAGTAATGTTTTTATAGGAAAATGTGAATAGGCCCAGTTTATTTTTACAGAACTACAGTAATGAATCACTTTTTTTAGAGTAAATTTAACATGCTAGGCTTAAAAGAGGCATTTTGATTAAGTATCGAGTGGATGCCATTTTTTTGTATGAGAAAGATGGCAATCCTCGTACGCAGGTTTCTCCCGACTATTTCCAACGTACTTATCAATCCATCCAGCAAAGGTGCATCTGATTCGGCATTATTAACACACATTTATTTTCTCAGATGTTTTGTTTCCATAAAATTATACGATTTTGCAAAAATGACAGCAAAACAAAGAACATCTTGAAATGAAGGAGCAGATTTATTCTTATTGTTGTGCCTTGGGGTCACGTGCTTCCTCTGCCCAATCACAAAGCAGATAACGTTCAACTCCTGGCTAACCGCAGGTCTCACTGAGGCCAAGTAGATCCTGATTATTTTGTGTTGATAGTACAGTGCATTTTTCTGTGTTTTTGTGCATGTCCATGTTTCTACAATGTCAGCGTCAGGGGCATTAGGTTACTTTGGAGACAATCACACGGTTCCAGAGTCAGAGGACCTTTTAGTGCCCAGATACCATTCGAGTTCAGGGCTCCAGCATGCGAGGCAGCCTGTCCTGAATGACCATAGCGACCTCGATCCGTGCCAATACCCAGCGAAAACATCTTCATTCGGCGCATCCTGGGCCCCAGTGCCTGACCAGCATCCAAGCAGCGTTTCCTCTATATACCAGCCGTACGCCATTCCACAGGGCCAGACAGTCGGCTCTGAAGGAGTATACATGAGATCATGGTTGTTGGAACCGTCTACTGGATCGCTGCCTTTTACTGGACTACAGACAAACGGGCATTATCACGTCAAAGCTGAGCCTTTGCCCGACAGAAGAGACTGCACTACACTTGAATCGAATACGCTGGTTCTGTCTGATTTTTCGACGGGATTTTCCCGAGTCGTGACAGAAAAAATCCCCAGCGACAGCAATTCCTCCGAGCCAACTGAAGAGAGCGGTTCCACCGAGGAGAAGGTAGACATCGACTCCAGTGAGTACACCGTGCAAGTGCATTGGTTTTTAAAACAGTTTACTATATATATATATCTGAAATATTTCCGTCCAGCGCGTTACCTGAAATGTAGCCTAAACCACCACTTTAATGAAATCTTTGTAAACTTAAACCAAAGAAATCGTTGCGTTTTATGTTGATATCGTAACTACAATACGTAACTCTTATATTTATTCGGTCGAAGAAGTGTTTACTTTAGTCGACCGCGATATGCAAACCTTCACTGGGATACCAGACTTTGTGACACCGGTTACCAATACCGGCTTTTTAGGTTATAAGCAGGTAATATTATGAAAGGTGCCATTGCGTCATATAGGCCATCGTTTGGCTATAAATAAAAATGCACGGTATTTTATTCATGTTAGCATCAGAATTTACCATTAGAAGGCACTGGATTTGTTGTTTCATTTCTCGATCCCCCTTTTTCAGATAATCCTGCGTCCAACTGGCTTCACGCAAGGTCCACAAGAAAAAAGCGCTGCCCGTACTCAAAACACCAGACTCTGGAGCTGGAGAAAGAGTTTTTGTTTAACATGTATCTTACTCGAGATCGCAGATACGAAGTTGCAAGATGCTTAAATCTCACTGAAAGACAAGTTAAGATCTGGTTTCAAAACCGTAGGATGAAGATGAAGAAAATCAATAAATGCCAACCAAAAGACGATTGATGCTACAAAATGGTCAGGAGCATACAATGGAAAATGAAGAACTAGCTATTATGTGGTATTTGCTTCATAAGCAAAATTTACAGATCTGTTTCCCAGCTTATACAGGTTTCATGCGGTAAATTATTGAACTCGCCAAATTAATCTGTATTTGATTTGTCGTATCTATTTGTATTATATCGTTTGATATAGACCGTACCTTTGTGTTTGACGTAAACTGTAAGCTTCGTTTTCAGGAATTCTGTAAAAGTCTGTTGCTAATTTTATTCTGTTAGTGATGAGTCGTTTCGTGCGGTGAATGCATTATTTGTGTATTTACTATATTTAAAAAAATTGTTTCCATTTGCAAATGAAACGGGTGCATGTGCTTCAATTGCGTCGATACGAATGCTTACGTATTAAACGGAGACCCTTCCGAACAGGATGCAGCGGTTATATACACTCTTATATGTCGTTCAGCGGGCTAAAAACTGAGTACGATATATATCAGCAATATAATCAGTTTCGCATCTTATTTCTAGGCTTAGACTATATCAAATTTTAAAGTAGGGCGTATATGTCTTACTAAATATATTTTTGTGATTTGTGATAGGGTATTTGGTATGTATAGTTTTTTCAACGTGAAATTGCCACTATTATTATTATTATTATTATTATTCAGTATTAGTAATACTGGTAATATAATCTTAAGTAGTAGTATGCCTAACGATAGCATTGTCAACAACAGTAGGGATTGTAGTATGCATTTTATTATTGTTATTACTATATCTGAATACCTGAGAGTAGTTATTTATTATTGTGAAACCTGTGAAACTGAAATGTTTATTTATTTTAAGAATAATTATTAAATAATGAACCTAAATGCAACTGTGTCCTTCAAATGCAATGCCAGATTATCCTGCAATTATACTAAATATTATTCAAATAGTCTCGATTTTTTTTCAGCCTAATATGCACAAAATGAAAAGTGGCTTCCGATATAATAATCAAAATGTATACGACAGTAATTATATTAATGTAGTAATATATTATTCTACTAGAATAAGTGTTTTATTTCCAATTCCGCTTGTGGGTTAAAGCGAAAGGACTGCACATTCATTGCTGCACTTTTCAGAGATATTTGAAGGATCGGGGAATACTTATGGAGTACTAATGGAAGTAATACACAAAGTACTAACAAATTAATAAAATAAAAGCAACTGCCAATTAGGTGGCGAATTTTTCCATCCCGAGTGAGCGTGAACGGGCCTGTGTTGCTCCTCGTTCATTTTGGCAGAGGACGTTGCTATAGTTGTATCTGCAGCAATAAAAGACAATCGCGGCTGTAACTGTTTATGGGGTGTAACAAGCTCGAGGGTGAGAGAATAAAACACAAGAAAGACGCTGAACGCATGACAGTTGATTCAAAGGTTCCGGAAAAAAAACGCAAAATCCTGTTTGACTTATATCGATTATATAAACATTTTAATTCACAGTTTGAGTAATCCGTTTCATAACAGGTTAATCAGATTGGGAAATAATAAGGTTATTTAGCGAGACGTATTTAAAGTAAGAAATTAAAAATCAGCTTTGACATTACTTCACTGTACACATACATCTATATTAAGCTGAGTAATAATTTACCACATATCGGACTTATTTTTCTAAATCCAGCGCTCCACTGCGGATGAACCAAACTTCAAAGGCATGTCCTGCGATAGCGCAATAAATTGTGCGGTCTGCCTTTCTGTCTGGAATTTCGCTTTTTATTGGTTTATGACTGTTTAGCCTCGAATAGGTTACTTTCAAAACGCGCATCCATTTGTTGTTCTACCTCTTTACACAAAAGGCAAGCGGAAATACCCCCATTTTATTAGAGTCTCCGTACATGGCCCCTTTCCTTCTTTGTTGTACCTGCTCTGGGAAAGTTTTAAATAAGGGTGATTCTTTGGACATTTCAGAATAGATCGAGTCACTTCTTTTTCGAACCTTCTCGTTTCTTGCTTCTGTAAGAGCTCTTCGTGTCCGCGTGTGTGTCAATCAGTGCGTAAATAAGTACCCAGCCACATCACGCGTTCTAGCTCGATATCGTGCTTCTCGGCATCCGTTGCAAGACTTTAACACTAACAGTCATATACAAAAAGGCACATTAGTCAAAATCATCGACTATAACAATGACCAAACTCGTTTCATTCTGGTATTTCAAGAGATAACCGAGAGATGGCAGCAATGATTCGTAAAAAAGGAGCATTTTAGGTGTATAGGTTTTTGGAGAAACAAAATGATGTAGGTTAACGAATTATACCGCAATTTCAGATTTTTTTTACTACACCCCACGTAATTCGACAAAGGATGATATATAGATACTGACTGTACTCTGCTTTATTCTCCGGAACAGTCAAATAGTCTAACTGTAGCGTCATTTTAAGACTATAGGATAATAATCGCTTCTTTACAAGGTGGCCTACAAAACTGCGTAACATTAACACCAGCCTTTTGTATTTATTCAGAGTAACCTGTCATAAAACGCGCATTACTAATTATGCAAATAGATCATGTTATTATTATCACTACTCCTACTTTTAATTATAGACCCAACTCATCACTCCTCGTTCATTCTCTTTAGTTAAAGCAACATTGATACAAACGGTAAAAGGTGCGCATGCGTCTTCTCATACAGCATTCAGCAGACTTGCATTATATTCGTGAGCCAAATTCAAACGTTAAATATAGGAAGATGTAATACAAAGCGTACCCAGTATAAAGTATTCTAAAACATTTAGAATAAACCTTCATTATTTAAAGAAAAACAGCAAAACCTTTTCCTGCTCTAAAATCTGAACAAAAACAGTTACGTGGAAATTGGCAATGGTTTTTAACAACTGCAATTGGATATGCCAATTGACACGTTAATTGTCCGTTTTTAAAATATCACCTATTTCTAAACATAAATGTTGCTAATTACAAAAAGTAAATATATTTTTAGTTCACCGCTACTGAATAATCAAAAATAGCTAAGTAGGCCTGCATCATATTCCTAAATGTAGTATTTGAGCTGAAAAAGCGCAGGTCTAGAAAATGTAGAGTTTAGAGTATTTATAGGGCTGTAATATGGAGCTCAAGGTAGAGAAACAACATTTATTTCTATGTTAAATCTGATTTTGTTTTTTGTCCTGGAATTATTTTTAAATACATCACTTTAAAATGCTCTATCACCATACTGAGAAAATGTGCATTAAAAATAAAATATCTGATGAACACGATTTTCTGATCCATTCGTTTCTTTATTTTCCAAAAATGTGGACTACATTTTGCATTTTGTTTTTCTCCTACATTTTGCAACCTGCCCTTTCCAGTTCTTTAGACCACAAAACGATTGGTTCTTAATCGTCACGTGACCGAACCTCCTCGCTTTTTTTTTTTTTGGAAAAACTCCCCGTATATATTTATCATGCGCAGCTCTGCCGTTTATCCCGTTAACTCGTAAAAACGAAGCTTAATAGTTTTGCGAAGAAATTATTGAGCCAAACTGCTAGTTTTGCTTGCTGTGTGAATAGACTGTTATATATATATATATATATATAGTGGGGAAATTGCTTTTTAAAAGTGTTGACCAAGCGTTCCTTTGCACTCAGCCATACAGGGCACAGAGAGAGCATTAGAAGCACGTACAGCGTGTTGCCCCCTCCTTCCCGTCTTTTTAGTGTCAACAGCCCAGGATATTATAGCTAGTGTTCTCTCTGTTCACCTCTGGCTACAATAGATACTTGGGAGCCAGTAATTGCATTTCTAATGTACTGAATAGAATAGTTTCTGCAGTTACCTTACTAGAGGCAGCTGTTATGAGCTCAGAAAGTACATCTCGCAGGTGGATCACAATTTCCGGATGTAGCCGTGCATGCGAATTTCAGGTAGGTTCATTGTTATGGCTTGAAGGCTGCCTGGCTGACGGACCGTTATTACTATAGACATTATGGTGTTAGTTCTTGCGTTGGTGGTTTTTCTCATTGAGCGAACCGAAAGTGAGGATCATAAACCTTAATGGATAAGTCATAATTTCGATACCGATAAATTTACAGCATTTGTCTGACACTCTGATTGCACTGCAGTACGTAAAGAGCAGCGTACACGTCATTTCTATATATATATATATATATATATATATATATATATATATACACACACACATACATACATACATCCACTATCTTAATTCCACTAGAATTTAACTGTTTTGAAAGCATTTGAGGAACAGCTGGGAACGTCTTCTGGTTTTATCTGAAACTTTCACTAATTACTTATGTGCCACAGTGACCATGGAAATTTGCATCAAGTAGTAAGAAAATCAGTCTGGACTATTCCACCATTTCGAATAATCGATCACCAACTTAATACTGCACATAGCCACTCGTTAATAGTACACATGCGTAATACTGCATTTGAAATACATAACAAGGTTTTTGTTACTATTTTCAATTTGAAGAAGACAATGGCTATTGGAGTGGCTGTTGTTCAGTAGAAAAACGTCACAAATCTGCTATTTTGTACAGAAGATATACAGTTTAATTTTAAGAATCTCAATACATTGTTTGGCTGCAACAGTGACCTTGTGTAATTCATCAGCCTGTGTCATTTTGCATAAGTTGTCCCACTTCGTCCAAGTTCTCGCTTGTGCCCTGTGCTGCGTGGGATAAGCCCCCCCCCAGACCTGACTCAGACTGAGTCAGACCATTATAAAAAATGGATGGATGTTCTCGCCAATACAGAACAAGCTTAAACTTCACTGTGTACTCCACCCAGAAATTCCCCCAAAGCACATTAAAATTCAATATTTTACTGAAATTATTAATATGACTTGTATGTACATTTATACTTCCAGAAACAAAATATGAATATTATACTGTGGGTGGATAGGTAGTGATCTACACTTCTTATATTCGAGTACTACAACTGCATTGTTAGCAATTTTACAATTAATCCTACATATATCTACAGAATGTAGAGGGCCGTATTTAAATCGTGCATACGCCAGTGCTACTTTGCCAACTAAACGGTATATCCACGTATTATGAGATTATCATGAACAGGTAGTTAATTTACTTTATATGTGTTAACACGTGGTAGCAACAAGAAAACACAGGCGAGTATGGAAACAGTTGAAACTCTGGGAATCGCCAGCGGGGAGTGCATGTAGTTTTTGCTACTGTATCCGAGGAAATAGGCCCACAACACTATTAATTATTATATATTCGATTATTTATCTTATTGCGGTTGACAAAATTTGTATTGATGATGAAAGTTACCAGTATTGTAACATTTTTCCAATCTATTTATCATTCAAATGCCCGCTTTAAATAATGGTATATTAAAAGGTTATCAGCATATGTGTTTGATATACGTTGATAGGGCCAACGTCGTTCGGAGATTAAAGACTGACTTGAATAATAACTAACACAGAAAACACAGCGGGCGTCGCATTATAGACTGTGTTTCATTTGTACAATACCGAGCTTCCTCAGTAAAATTTGATACTGTTTGCAAATATATGGTGACTGTGTCACTAAATTCATTAAAACTTGCCACTAATTTAACAATTAGCAAAATAATTCTGATTATACTTAAGTAAAATCCTTTAAATGAGTTTTAAACAAACTAATGAAATAGTTGTACAAAAACCTTGTATAAACGAACGAATTATAGAAATAAGTCACGATTTTGAGCAATAGTAACACGGAATTTGGAATTTGTGACCCGCATATATATAGACCGAGCAAACGCGCCTAATGTGTATTTGCTGAATGTGCGTTTATCTTCTTGTGATTAAATTTGGAGAAGGTCTTAGTGAAACATGGAATCAAAAAAAAAAAGTTGACATGGTAAAAAACATATTTTTGCCTTAAGTCCAGAAGTCATGAGTTTTTTTTAAATTATTCCAGCCATCCAACTTCACAACTGTTGCAGGGGCAGTTATTTCAATAATGTATGATGTATGATTTTTTGCGAAACTTAAAACAAGCCCAAACATAATAACGAAAAATCATAAATCCTAAAGGACTAGTCTGGGATGCACAGGCCTACTTCGTTATCAAGTACTTAATATCGTTTTTTAATTAGCGAGTGTTTCCTGAAATCCTTCGTAACTAAAGAACCCTAGTTCGTAATGTCGTTCGTACATTGACGAGTGAGCCATTATTTTCTACATCATTCTTTATTTAAACTTTTGCTAGCTATTCTGTAGCACACGGGTCGGCCTAAGTATGTAAGAAAAAACACACTGACAGTCTTTTTTGGACAACGTAATAAGAATAAGAATAGGTCAATGTTGCAATATAAAATTATAATGTATGCTATAAATTAGCAGAAAAGCGGCTCTCTATAGCTTTAACGCTTGTGTACAATTTGAGTACATAACCATTCAAAACTGAATTGAGAAACGCCCTAAAACCATTTGAACGGAATTTGAATTGCATGTTTTTATTCTCCCGTACTCGTAGCTGGGCGATTTTTCACTTAAGTGTATTCTACCGTTGACTGCGAGATACACATTTTGGATGGAAAAAGACCAAAGTATGAACGTGTTGCATGCAAACGACTGTTACGCACGTCACGGTGCTGCATTCCGCCACCGACTTAAGAGCTTTTAATTGCATTTTTCACTATGCACTCTGGAGAGCTGCATTAAGTCAAGCGCCTCCACATGGCCATACGCGATATTGCAGTATTCAGAAAGCTGAACATTTATTATAAATCTAGAAGTAAATGTTACCACCCAAAACGAATCAATTAGACTAAACGACTCGCCCATTAAAAAGAAGTACTTCAATTTAAATGAGCACAAAATAAGTTTAAATGTGTCCCCACAATCCTGTAAACCGAAGTGCATGTACAGGGGGACAGACGGACACGCCCTCGTTTTGAGGTATTTCAGTTACCGACACTTGACTGCATCGCATGTTTCCGGGTGGATCATGAAACGCTAACGTTCCTTATATTAGTACACATTGTTTCATGCATGCAGTAGGTCAATTGTCCCCAATGGAACTACCTGAACAGGATACTCGCCTAACTGGTAACCATTCTATTCTTAATGGGCAGATGTGAGGGTTTTTAATATCAGTGACCAGCATTCGGTTTGCAGTAATACACTGTACGCTACACTGTAACATATAAGCCTATTTGAATTACGCAACTGACTGCATTTTTATTTTGTCAGCAATGTATTCCAAACTTGCAGTCCATGCTGCTAATGATATTAACATTTACACTATTTGTTGGTTAACAATATTACCTTGTTTACTGAATTTGCATAAATCAATTGCATAAACAGGAATTGAATAAATAGGATATTAAGAAAGCCAAAGCCCTAAAAGTACAGGGCTATGGATTCTTGTGGGTTATTCTGACAAACTCATTACTGTAACATATCAGTTTTCTCTAATTCTTAAAATTAGTCGGACAACATACATTAGGCTATAGGCCTACAAGTTGATTATCTAAAATAGGTAATCAGCTGTGGAGTAAAACAATTGACAACTGCTGAATTATTAGTGTACGCCTACATGTTGCTTAACAGCATTTTGCTAATTTCAGGGATGTGCAGTGGGAACATTGGGAGCCACTAGCGGTATGAGCTGACATCGAAATGTGATAGCTAAGGCTGGATCAGACAGGCCTTATGAAAGTATCTCTTACAGAAGGCATCCTTAGCTAAGAACATTTCAGAGAACACCTTAGAACTTAAGGTAGAAACTACGAATGACGTAACGTTAAGAAGGTTTTGAACAAATATGAGTCATTCTCATGCCATATTAATGTAGTACGCCCCAAGCCTAGATTAAAGACTTTAAAACTGTTGATAAAATTTTACCCGTTTCCCTACGTTGTTTGTGTTTATTGCAATACATCTGCCCTCTCCTGGTCTGGAGGAATATCACTGCCATATCCTTGCATCGATCGCAATCATCTGCATCCGTGTATGAACACGAGCTGCCACATGCAAGACTATCCGCAGCCCGAAAGCGCTCACGTAAAAGTGACGTATGAACTGGCCTTTAGGCTGCAATAAACATAAAATGAAAGTTAGTTTGAATGTTGGCCTCATTATAAATTACTGGCACTAAACGTGCATCCTCCTTATTGTTATTCCACTGACATTAAAACTCTTGATGTTTTCTACCTCTAAACCTTAAGAAGGAAACTGTCATGCCGAGGGATTTACCTGATCACCCTGAAGTCATTCTTCTTGGTCTTGCCAGCTGACGGAGCTGTTGCCACTCCAACTCGGGCACTCTGGTCAATCTGTCACTATGATCATACTTAATAAAACAGCTGAATGATTTCAGGAGTGTAGCCAGCAAACCAGCCGCATCGACAAAGTCGGTCAAAGTAAGAAGGGAAATTAGAAGCACAGAATCTATATAGACAGTGTTGACAAGATAAGGTAACAGCTCCAAAAGATGCTTCATTCGTTTGGATGATCTCTCGCACCCGCGCATCGAATCCTCTATAGGATTCTCTTTGTGCGCACGGCCTCTTTACACCATCACTGGGAAATTCCAAGGGCTTACCACAGTGGCAGCACCACGCTGGGCTCCTAGCTGCGTGCTGTGATTTAGCCTTTCTGATAGGATCGCTCTTTCTTACCCAGCATCTCAACTCTATTCTTCGCAAACCAGAGCAGTAACATTGGCATAAACAACTTATACCTTAGTTGCACGAAATACACAAATAATGTATTGATTACCATGCTGATAAGAATGGTCATACTGACTGGTCCCAGACCTGTTGTTCAGGTATGTAAATTAATATAAGTTGTCAAACTAAAATAGACGAATCTGGAGATTTTAATGTGTATTTTTATATGGCAGTTATACCTCTGTTTCTGTGTTTCACAAACGCTGATAGTTTTGATGCAGTCATTTAAATATAATTGCATTTACTATTCTAGAATGTTTATTTTAAAATGCCCCCCAAATAAATGTGCATCTATTGGCTTAAGTCATGAATAGCTTTTTATATTATATATGTTTGCCATCACCGCCCCCCCACAAATAAACACTCAGCTCCTCTATCCATCCATCTCCAACTATATGCCGATTCACTGTAATTATCAATGTTTTAATTATTTTGTTGGCATGTTTTTGGGTGGGGTTGGACGGGGTAATATAATGGGAGTTAAAAATGTTAATCATTCAACAGAATCACTCACTGAAATATATTTGAAAAATTATTTAAATATATAAAATAATTTCATAATCTGTAAAATGTGACTAACTAGAACAGTCTGGGCCTTGTGGTGTGTTGTACAAGACGTAATTTAATATGTAATTCTGAGCCAGGGCTGCAGAGTAGCCTGATCTAAATGGTCACTGTGACATTCACAGTGGCCTCTTCACAGGATTTTAATGGCCTTTTAGTCTCTTGTGAATGAGGGGGAAAAAATGACAGACATAGTTTTTGATTGTTTTATTTTTAAATAGTTTTATTTATAAATGGCCTATAACTTTCCCCTCCCCATTTTAGTTTCAAGCGAGATTACAAACAGAAAATGTCAAAGATGGACACAGAACACAAAGCAGAAAAGTCTTTGGTCAATATCATTAATTGCATTTTAATATTTCTGTTGTTATACATGGGTGGCATGGTGGTGCAGTGGTTAGCACTGTCACCTTGCAGCAAGAAGGTCCTGGGTTTGATCCTCAGGTCTGTGTGGACTGTGGAGTTTGCATGTTCTCCCCCTGCATGCGTGGGTTTCCTCCCACAGTCCAAAGACATGCAGATTAGGTCAGCTGGCCTGCCCCGGGTGCACCCCACCTCTCGCCCGATGATGCTGGGATTGGCTCCAGCTTCCCTGCGACCCAGATGGATAAAGCGGTGTAGGTAATAGATAGATGGATGGTGTTATACACAGTAACACTTATTTTTAATTCACAAGTTGCTTTATACTATTACCGACCATGAAGGTGGCCGAACTGTAATGAATTTTAGTTTATTTCTGTTCACATCACAATAGGAAGCCCCGAAATGAACGTCAAATGTACAGTGATGACGTAGTAAAAAAGCGCTGGTCCATGCTGGTTTATGCGTGCTTGACCCTTGTGTTCTCGCATACCGGTTTAACGTCATCTTCCATTGCCGAGGTACAGTTCCCTATTTAAGTTTATCAATACCAAAGAACATACTTATGTTCTTAGCAAGAGCGTTCCTCCTAGAAACGTACTTGGAACGCAATGAGTCATGGGATTGTTCTCGTTGGCGTATGCCGTAATTACAGGATCAGTGTCAATACAGACAATTAAAGGTAATCAGCCATTTTGTGAAAATTCATGCAAGTACATGAGATGGACTTTCTAGAATTGCTAAGGGTACAGCGTTGCCAACTTTGGTCAGCTTGAGATTTTCAACTTGAGACAAGTCTGCACAATCATTTACATGCACGTAACAGTTTTATTAATTCTCAATAATCTATAGGGTTTGCAAACTACCCCGACGCTTTTGATGTAGCTAATTATAGGCTTAGAATGTAATGATGTGGATTTGCCGTAGGATTTCTTGGCTGAGCGTAAGAGTCAGAAACCCTGAGGGTGCAGGTTTGGCAGATTAAAAGTCCATTATTACTTGACTAGCTTAATAGTTTTATACTTTAACACCGTTGACTCAGATCGACAGCGCATGCGTGATTCAAATCCACGGTTGACTCCCAGACGACGCATCCTTGACATTTGGGACTTTCGAGGATTTTTTTTAACCGTCCTCCGTACTTCTGTTCCTGAGTATTTGAACTCTATTTCATCAATTGAAGATGAAGTTAAACGGGCGCGCGAGAACAGTTAAGTTCGCGTATTGATAAGCACCTATATAGGGTTTGCGGGTAAAGAAAATGGATGGATGGGTTTATGGATGTTCTCAAACATAGCATCCAAATACGCCAAATAATAAAATCTTAATAGGAAATATGATAAACATATGATATATTTAGTAGTATTAGACTAACTGGATCAGTCCTCTTCAGTATGATTCGGTATCTTAAACGGTTTGTATCTGCAAGATACATATAGCCAGCTATAGACTAATATATTAATGTCTTTTAGCTGCACATATAAAATACTTTTCATTTGGACTTATACCTTTAGATTTAGATTATACCTTTAGATTGGAAATCTTCAGATATATTATCTATAATCATCTATTCAATACTACATTATTAAGCTTTCACGGTGCTTAAGAAAACTTTGTAACATGGTCCTGAAAACGGCGCAGTTGAAGGCGATGTCTGACGCACGTGATTGCTTGTCAGGCCACAGATGATAACAGAGCGCTGAAATAATTGCTTCCATCCTCCACTGAAGGAAATAGTTAAAATGAGCAATACAACATTTCAACAATATGAGGCTGACAAATGACAGCACAGAAGACATCGAGGTAGACTATCAACTATACCGTACTGAAGAAAACCGACACGCTTCCCCCGATTAATGTGATATTTGCACAACCTAAATAAATGAATAAATCTAGGATAAAATACAGTTGTATAATTCTAGCTAAAATTCTGAAAAAAGTAACGTAAAAGTACCGGGATCTGACTAAAACAGCTGTATTCAGTGAGGGGTCTATTCTACCACTTAAGTCAAAAAAGCACGTTGCGTATTCTCACATCCCATTTATTGCAAGTAAGCCACAGCAGACAATCAATTAGTATAATAAGATATGCGTTCATTTATTCAGTTGTATTGTCACTTATTAACTATCCCAGAGGCAAACTCGACATTTTAGAGAGTAATATAGGCCTAATGCGAGTCTCCTGTCAACCTGATTTTAAAAATTAAAAATAAATGTTCATGAGAATGACGTATTTGTTCGAATCCATTTACCTGTTTTCCTTTCACATCCACCCATTCAGTGTCGGTCAGTTGAAGCACATCAAGACGACGCAGTCTCTGTTCTTCCCCACTCTCGCAGGAGCGCAGGTACAGTTACATGCGTTTCGGCTTATTGGAACACACTACTTCCTTTGAACTTATTTTTAAAACTCGTTTTAAGTGCAACAATTACTTTTTAATCGACCAGTCGTTTAGCCTAATTGATTCGCGTACTAGGCATGTTGACAAGCAGATGACACTATACCTAATAGTAATATACATGTATATAGTTATATATTTCTATATACTAGGCCTATTATGTTTTACAATTGTTATATAATTATTTGAATTATTATTACATGCGTTTGGGTTGTAACATTTACTTCTAAATGTGTAATAAATGTAGAAAGTTTCGTTTTCTTACATGTTCGGCTTTCTGAACACTGCAATATTCCGTTTGGCCATGTAGAGGCACGTGACTTAACACAGCCCTCCAGAGCACCTGCCTGAAGTTAATTAGTGAATTAATAAAAACAATCCTTTAAAACGTATTCGCAAATGGGTTCTTGCCATCTATTTCCTGTAACTTTCAGGGTTCGGAGCCTATGGGCACAAGGCAGGGAATAGAGTTGGATGTCTCGAGATCAAGACCACTTTTACGTGGTCTTGGTCTTGTCACAGTCTCGATGGTCTTTGGTCTTGGTCTTGTCTTGGTCTCGGATCCCTCGGTCTTGTCTTGGTCTCGCTGTCTTGGTCTTGCTGTCTTAGATCGACATAGTGGTCGGGAGATTTGGAGCGAAAAGTATCCATGACACACAACATAACGTTCAATAATGCAACATTATAATTATGTCGCCTTTCGCGCCCTTCAAATACAGCCAATCAATGATATACGTGTATTTTGTTGTGATTCAGACATTGGCACTCATCCAATCAAAATATGCGTTATAGGCGAAAAATATGTGTAGCGCTAGTTAAACATTAAATCCAGCATCACAGGGTATAAGATGTTGCAATCTTTAGTTTTCCTGAAGTGCAATCAACCACTATTTTAAAATGTGAACTGTTTTCTCTCTCT
>JABJVO010000132.1:18305382-18323028 GCA_026770805.1 Boulengeromyrus knoepffleri | reverse complement strand
GTTTTGTCAGATGACTTTGGGACCAGTCAGTACCCGTCATGTCAGTCCTCAACAGCACACAAAAGTTAAGGGAGTCTCTTTTTTTCAGTCTCGGTCTTGGTCTTGTCTCGATACCCTCTGGTCTTGGTAGTGTCTTGGTCTAGGCAGTCTTGACTACACATCTAGCAGGGAACAGCCCAGGATGGGGCGCCAACCCATCACAGTGCCCGTGTGCTCACGCACACAATTTGATCATTCCAATTAACCTCAGCATGTTTTTGGACTGTGGGGGTAACTGAAGTATCGAGAGGAAACTCCAGTGGCCTGTACTACGAAGCGGGGTTACTGGCTTATCGGGGTAACTTGTCGAATTTAAGGTACCACAGTTTAAATGGACTTCATATGCGTTCACTTACATTTTGCCTAGACTACCGTAAATCCGACAACTTACCCCGATAAGGCAATTACCCCGCTTCGTAATACAGGCCACAGGATGAGACGAGGAGGACACACTAACTCCATACACGGACCCAGAGCGGAGACTCGAACCCGGGTCCAGTAGTGGAAGGCAACAGTGCTAACCACTGCCCTGGGGATGTTATATACCATAATGATAAATAAAACAACTGAAACAATAACAATATACAATAACTGTATAACAATATACGATTATAATCGATAAAACGTAGCGCTGTTGAGCTTAATATACCTTATTAATCTAATAAAACATGTCTGTTATCGATCTAAATGTAAACATTTTAAAATATTAATTAATAGTACTTCACGGTGGTGTCATGTGACCATGTAAACAAGCATATATATATATACCTCATAAACTATAGCAGCACAAACGACTGAGGCCAGTTTGGTTCGAATCACACGCAAATGGGAGGATCAACTTCACAGTGGTGACGTCACCACGTAAACAAACATTTGTTATTTTGCCAGCCAAAGTTAAAAGACTATCATGCTTTTGACCTCTAGTTGACTTCAAACTTTTTCCTGTTATATCACAAACATCATGTCCCTCAGACACGCAGCACAAACGAAAATGTGTACGGCATGAGCGACTGAGACCGGTTTGGTTAAAATCTGAAACACAGGGGGACGGGGGTCTTCACGCAGGTCTCCGGAGCGTAGTGAAAACAGCATGTGTGTGTGTGTGTGTGTGTATATATATATATATATATATATATATATAT
The DNA here is from genome assembly GCA_026770805.1 of Boulengeromyrus knoepffleri. Lineage (NCBI taxonomy): Eukaryota > Metazoa > Chordata > Actinopteri > Osteoglossiformes > Mormyridae > Boulengeromyrus > Boulengeromyrus knoepffleri. Next base: position 18,321,847 of record JABJVO010000132.1, on the reverse strand, counting down.
ATATATAAAGCATACATGTTTGTGTCTGTATATACTGCATATATAGGCCTACTACTAAAATGCTCTATCACTATTCTGACTAAAGTCACGAGTATCGATCAAACACTTTTATCATGGTAAGAATATAATTTCATTAGAATCGGGACAAGTAAATTGTTGTATTCTGTGTGTATTCTGTTATTTATGCAGATATCTTGGTAAGAACGTGTGTTGTTAGAATGCGTAGTGTAATGTGTCATTCGTAAAAAACAATGTCCCCTAACTAAAACTATCAGTAAGACAAGGGAGTCGAACCCAACTAGCGCCGAATACGAGGGAACAAGATGTGCTACAAATGTGCGGCTGGCAGCGGTGACCCGTTAAGCGGAGCACGCGGTTTTCATTACAAATCAACAACAATGTACCCTCTCACGTCCAGACTCCGTGAAGTTTCCCTAGCAAATGAGCTCCCGTCAAATGTATGGGCCACGAAACTAAGAAGACATAAATACAAATTGCTCCTCGGGATAAGGGATCATCTGGATATTCCCGAGAGCCGCCCTACACCGTCTCCCGAGGTGTATCTTATGCAACTTGTCTGCATCGATTACACAGGAGGTAGAAATAACGTCCCAACAGGAAATCTGTGCAGCGGTCTAATAGCAGTACACCCGCCCTAACTTTAATGTGCACCCATTTAGCGGACCAAGGGTGTAAAACATTATAAACACAAAATAGGCCTACATAAATAAAACAGAATACCCCGAATGGGATTTACTTAAATTCTCCCGGTATTCACATACAAAATTCCTTACACTAATGCCCACGTAAACACACAACTGCTGAGCACAGGTCTGGTATACAGACAAGTCATCACCATAGTACATTTAGTTAGCGAGCCTATACAGAACGCTAGTAGTAGCAGTAGAGCTGCATAAGCATTGTAATGGTTGTAGTAAGTCTTAAAACTATTTTAAAAGCAAACATACGATAAATCCATGTTCAAGAAGATGCCACGTGGGATAGATAGAGTATTAGCTGATTTAAAAGGGCGCTGCTTAATTTTTTTTTTGCTTAGGCTGCCTCTGACAAACAGCATTGACTTATAAATTAAGAGTTATACCTCTACAGATCCGTGTAAAATTAGAGACAGGATACTGCAAACATATAACACACCTACGGGCAAATAACTTTAAATAAATACTTAGATACATCTACTCGACACTTTATAAACTTAGCTATTTTACAACTCCCGATGAATGTATATGCTTAAGTAACCCAATATAAAGAATCTCTACACTATCATTAAACAATCCTAGAATGCGGCATGATTTTACATATTAAGCAGAACCGAAAACTACATGATTTATGATAAAACATCTTCGGCCTAACGGAATAAAATATGCAAAGTTCCGACACAGCATCCTGCCGATAAAAATAAAAAATGCCAAATAGACTCCTTCCAGATAAGCATGATGAAGAAAGAAAGCATCGCAAAGTACAGGATGGCATCTCCGAGATTCCCTTTAAGTTCAGCAGTACATAGATAGCCAGGCAGGTTTTTAACTATGGATCCACTGGTTAGAAGAATGATTGACTCAATACATCCATTTATCCAACTATCACAGTAAGATTCAATGCAACTACGTCATGTCCGGCACCCCGAGAGGCATATTAGCAAACTTCCTGTCTTTCCCAAATGCATGTGCCCGTAGTCCCGTACTGAGAACGGCGCATATTGTCCGTAAAACAAAGAGCAAAATCTTCATGCAGTCCAATATATTGTAGATTGTATTACGTCCATAAAACAAGCATCACCGAAAATTTTCTTTTTGGATACATTTTATTGGTCATTGGCATGGTATTGGGGTAGCATGCATTCTTGATACGTCATTATTTCTTTTTTGTTTCATAGGGTAGGGCTAGTGCTCTTCTCTCCCACCCCCAAAGGTTAAGGGTCCGAATCCCGGCTCCGTTTGTGTTCTTTGGCATATTGTCCCCGTGTTTCCACTGTAGGCTATGAGCACTAATGTTTCCTCCCAGTCCAAAAACATGCAGTTCCTTTAAATCTTTTAGTTTCATCCCGTCTAGGGTGTCTTTCTACGACCATGGCCATTATAAACAGTTGTTAGATGGATGGCTGGATGTATCAGTGGGTAGAAACTGGGACTATGGGGAAGGCGCCACACACAAAGAACTTCATTAATTGTTTTAAACCACATTTAACGCAGTCTAGCTCATTTGAACATAATCAGCACTAGGAGTTTTGGTGATCTTGTTCAAAGCGAAATACCTTTATCTGAGGTACCCTGCGTTTTGAAGTATATGCTCGAAATGTTAGAAAACTGAATGCCTTATATTAAACTTTGGCCGAACCTGTTGTGCGCACACAAACCCGTCAGACAAACAAAAAACGTATCACCGAAAATGCATTTTTAGATGAATTTAAATATTGCTTAGAGGACCTGTTAACACATGAGTTTATATAACTTCAAAATACATCATTTATACATTAATATATTACACATGAATTGAAGTTCATATAACATTTTAAAGTATGCAAATGGTACATCTGTACAGCTGATTTTTGTGCATGTCATTAGTTTGCATACTTGAAAATGTCACATGAACTTGAATTAAAAGCATTCTGAACTTGGTTTATAAACGGATGTTATAATATATGCATATATCCTATGATACGCCATTATATATACACCGCTTCTCTACAACAGCGGGGCAAGCCTAATCGTGATATACTCAATACAGCATTTCAAGCCAAGTCAAACCATTCTTTCTTGTGTCTAATACTGTTGAATAGAAAATAATGCAAAATTATTTTGTAATGTTTAACAGCTCGCATGTATTAGTATGCAAATACATTAAGTTATTATATTAGGCCTAATACTAATATAGTGTTAATCAAAATTCCAATTGAAATACAAACAGTAATACGACTTAGATAATACGACTCGTGTTATTGCAAACACACTAGACCACCTTTGATCAAAGTATATATATATATTAGGTAGTGTTTTAAAACCGCGTAGAAGCAGCATTACATTCGAATAATTGGATTTCATCAAAGAGAGGCTCGTTCTCTTCCATCAACCGACTTAAAAAGTATTTCAGTACAAATATATAACATTTTATCATTGGTTTTCTTGGACTTTTGCGCATGTTTGCATAGTGCAGTTACGCTCCATAGACTTGTGAAAACATCCATTCCAACATTAAACTAAACGACCCGCGCCTTCAGCCGTTACTGGGAAAATATGGATTATTTATACTTATAGTGTCCAAATATATTTATAGGTAATAAATAGCCCCATAATACTTATTTTATTCGGAAAATTAGTGCAGTGAAGTAGGCTAATATTAGTTTATATTAAAGTTGATTAGTTGATGTAAGGTTCTTTTCCAGATCTACAGCGACTGTTTTACAAATAGAGTCCATGGGCTACTAAAATACCTATTGTTTGTATTTTATCTTACCCTGATGTATAATTTTGAGAAATAAACAATTTTGTATTTAGTTTAAATATACTTACGCTTTCTGTCTGTTTTTCTGAGAGCTTTTTCGAGAAAGCATTTCTTCTCTGATAAAATTGTAGCAGGAACACGAAAGTCAAGCTGATACACGTTGCTTTTGTCTGTTATTGAAATACGTTGATGTTATGTGACACACTAAAATAAACGAACCCATTCTACGGAATAAATTGATTTCCTGTCGTTATTCTAACACTTGGGGGAAAGGCACAATTTTGTTCTAAGATAGAAAATGCGTTGGAGTGAGCTGAATTTTTGCATAATGCCGACACCCACTCGTTTCCCGCACACAGAGGTAGTATCTAATTGCAAAACCATTCCTATTTTAAAAAACAATTGAATCTGCGCTAAAGGCACAGTAGGCGCCATACTAAGTAGGAAACGTTAATCAGTTTTAAATAAACGTTTGTAACTCACCGAATGCACATAGCCAGAACAAAATACACATTAAAGCATCAAAACATTTATATTTTAAGTATGAAGCCTGCATTCAGTTAAATGTAGCCCTCCTCAGCTTTGGCCGGCTGCTTCACGTTAAAGACAGCGAATGTTTAAATGCGGTCTCGGGGCACTAAGCTGTCAGACCTTTTGGCTAGCAAGATTGATAGCTAGCCTCACAGTCCTCTTTGTCTGCAACACAGGCAATAAAAGAAGAGCGGCCTACTAAACTTTCTTAGTTTAATATATACGCATATATATATATATATGTGTGAAAATCTAAAAGTGAAAATCTTATGAGGAAACAATTCAATCATTCATTATATTTTAATATTAAATCATAATAGGTTATATGTTTACCAATCATCTGTAATTCCCCATATGATCAGGGGTGATGCCTGGGTTCAAAGATCAGTCAAGCTTAGTCCTCGGGGTTGTTATTAAATAAACAAATATTTAGGCCTATATCTGAGCGTAATTATCTGCATTGTTTTCCGTTATTAATATGGAATCCTATAAAATATTGTACGATCGACTAATACAGACAGTCTGCTCCGTGTATACATGTTCGTGTGTAGGTGGCTTTTATGTCCCAGTGGGGGGTGGGGATGGGGGAGGCAGGGTGGATTCCTTCTCTCCCCAGAAGGCTTGGATTGTTCGGATTTTCTGTCAGAACATTTAAGATTAATGGCTTACTCCGTTAATGACTGCCGGCGTCAAACGTAGGTGCTGCCATGATTTGTGAGGTGCGGAGAGCATTCTGATGTTCACGGACAATGCAAGAAACGCGGAGCTGCTGCGCACAGTGATATCAAAATATTATGCAGAATGCTGAAATAAACAAATAGAGAGTGTAAATAAAACTCTCCCGTTGGAATTAGGCGTTTCATACGGACTTTTTGGATCGATCAAGCACACGGTGGCCTCTTTTGATTAAACCCCAAATTGTCATTGGGCAGAGGTAATCATGTGACGAGCATTTCGGTCTAATTTCAACCTTGTCTCCATCAATGCAATAGTTTAACAGCAGCACCATCCCAATTCAGCTGTAAACATCGAATTGGATAAATGAGGTTTTAAATATTTCTATTTCTGCAATAAATCTAAGGTAATTGGGGACTTTACAAATCTGTAACGGTGAGGAGATGAATTACGAATTTGAGCAGGAGAGCGGTTTTATCAACAGTCAACCGTCGCTTGCTGAGTGCCTGACGTCTTTCCCCCCTGTCAGTGATTCATTTCAGAGTTCATCAATCAAGAGCTCGACGCTTTCACTCTCCACGCTCATTCCTCCTCCTTTTGAGCAGACCATTCCCAGCTTAAACGCCGGCAGTCATCCCCGCCACGACCGGCCCAAACACAGCCTCAATGGCTGCAGCCCCTTGCCGGCCGCATCCCTTCCCCCGGAGTATCCATGGATGAAAGAGAAAAAAACCACCAAGAAAAATCCCATTTCCGTCTCTGCTGCAGCGGCCGTCGAATCCGGACCGGTTTGCTTTTCTCTAAAAGGTAGGAGAAGCGTTGTATACAGTGAATTCTATGACTGACACTATATGTTTAGAATGCTCGTACAACTGTTACAATTAAATGGCTGTTCACCATTTTATGACAAATAATAAGAACACAATAAGAAAATCATGTTATTTTCTGTACAGTATTTCCTGGTAGTATAGTTCCAGAGGTTTGGCGTGTGACGGTAATCTAGAGTCATAAATTTCTATTAGTGAAGCTGCCGCTGGCTGATTCATTAACTCTGTGTCCAGGCTGGTCAGCGTCTGTATCGGTTTTATAATCTAGCTAAACAATACTATTTTAACTCCTGCCGGAATTTACCCTACAATTGCAATCGGTGCCATTTCCCCATAGCAGTACATTGTAGCGTACATTGAGCTAGCATAATATATTTTTTTATATCAATAGTAATGTGTCACGGAAATATTTGTTTGTTCTTTAGATGCAAACGATATTGCCGAGAATAGCAGCGCGGCGTCTCGCAGATTGAGGACCGCATACACCAACACGCAACTTCTGGAGCTGGAGAAAGAATTTCATTTCAACAAGTATTTATGCAGACCCAGGAGGGTAGAGATCGCAGCCTCTTTGGATTTAACTGAAAGGCAGGTTAAAGTCTGGTTTCAGAATAGGAGGATGAAACACAAGCGGCAGACGCAATGCAAGGAGAACCATAATCTGGATGGGAGACTCATTCGTGTAGAAGAGGCAGGAAACACTGAGAAGTCAGTACTGGAACAGACCATAAACAATGTGTCCGGGGCTCTTTTGGAAAGTGAGGATTACTTGTTTGATGAAAACAACGATTCTCCCGATGTTCCACAAGATATGCACCCTGGAGATTACCAGAACTTTATCCACTCGCCTATAAACAGCAGTGACGAAAACCTGAAACATTTCTCGAACCAATCACCCTCCGGCCAAGTCTGTATCTCGACCATGGGATCAGGGAGCTCGTCCGAAATGGACAACTGCAGCCCCCCGGCCCTGGATCTCTCTCCTTTTCAGGACTTGCAAATTTTCTCGCCAGATCCATGTCCACACCTTTCAAATTCCATGTCCCCCAGTTTGTCAAAATCTCTGGATGGCTCTGTGGACATATCCAAGGACAGCTTAGACTTTTTTTCAGACACACTTACAGCTATCAATATGCAACAAATGGATTATTAAATCACATAGAATCATTCCTGTCAATTCGAAAGTACAAATTAACTCGTTGGCTAGAAAAATTCTCTTGTAATTTTATTTATGACATTGTTTATTAATGAAAACGATATGAGGTAAGTTTGAATTAAAATCGTTACATCTGGAAAGGGTAGAGATACAAAACCACGATCGTATAATTTTGTATTAATATTTTTACAATAAAATTTCACAGCTTTCAAAACTTTGAAACAGTATAGGCTCATCAGTCCTGTTTAAAACTACATATTAAAACTACGTGTCTACACAGTAATATTTGTCGCGATCTTCTTGTTTTAGTAGTCTACATTTAATCTTTTAGTTAATGCCCTGAGCAGATGTTTTCATTTCTATCGGGTGCATGAGGATTGACTGTGCAAATTGTTTAAGAATATAATTTTAAGTAGTAGTCGGCCTGTTGTTAACGAAATAGGCCTACTTAGTTAAAAACACACGCCAAACACAACAGTATTTTAAAGTATCAGCTTATTTGCTGAATTTAAAATTGTGCTGTAAAAATCCACTCAAGAATTTTTTATAACTTCTAAAATTTATTAATTCTGTGTTCTATTATGGGCGACCAAACGTTCCGTTAAGAAACATTACGTTTCAGTTCTACCAATTTGCACTAGAAAAATACTTTGACTAGTTGTAAAATTTTTACAGCAGCAAACCTCAAATACCCAGGGTTGTTATAGGAATTTACGATGGTATGACGTGTCAGTGTTACATCAATCTATTTAATATAGTATCACAGTAAATCTAAAGAAACTAAAACATTGGAGGCATTTTTGCGATTGCGTGCACCGAAGCCGAGAAAAAGTTTTATTCTCCATAATGCGTAAATCACACGTTTACATTAAATACACACACAGAAAGACACGTTACTTGCTTTGCTTACGGTTAAGTCTTAGGAGTTTGGCAGTTAATTTTAATGGCGCGTTAAATGGCCCGCAAAGTCTAGCTTAAAATCTGCTGTATCTGCAAACAGCCTGCAGCCTATAGTCCCTTTCTTATTGTAATTTACGTTCTTGAATTTCCCTCAAAAGCTTGATATGCACATATTCTAAAAAGTACATTTATGAATCAACCCATGAGTAATTTTCGGCACCCGTTATATCCAAATAGTGCTTCCCATACTTGTATTATTATAGACAATCAATTTATTTAGAACGCCGCGTGTTGATATGCATGCAGTTAAGCCTAAATAACCCAGTTGCAACTAATTACTGTTCCAAATTTAATTACAGCATCAAAAAAGAAGCTATCTAAACTAACAGCAATACATATATGATCTCTACTCATCGGAAAATGATTTTTACAAAACGTCTGCATCATTCAATATAAAGATCAGAGACGCGTTATTTTGCTGGAAGCGAGAGCTGTTTCTGACAATGACGGTCTTGGGTTGGCATGCATTCTTCTCAGAATAATTTGAATTTAGCTTCTTTATTAAGATCACGTTCGTTAAATATAAAACACTTTTTAAAAGCATTATAAGGTATATTAGTACAGGCTTTCGCTGGTTTGGTATGAATGAATGTGCGCAAACTGTTTCATTTTGATATTAAGCTTGCATTCAATTGTTTGGCCATATTCGCTCACACGATCGTTTAGTCTATTTCCCAACTTGGGAACAGAAGGGCTCAAATAAAATTTTTCATCGGTGTTTATTCGAAATATCCAAAGCAGCCAGACTTACGCTGGCACTGGCTTGAAAGAAGTGCTTATAGGCCTGTATTATGTTTAAGGTAAGATTTTTACCTCACGTTTCGTTGATTGATGGATGAGAATTGTAGAGTGGAATTTGCATTAAATTAGTATCCGCCCCGAGAATATTCTATGGTATTGAACATTGATTGTTTTGGTATGTTTTTTTCTATTGTTTTCGAGCACTGCTTTAATCAAAGGAGCACATTTTAATTCCTAGGACCAAACAATTTTTCGTCGCCAAAGGATGAGAATTCACCCACGTGTCTTCACTTAGTGGCCAACTTACACCACGTGACTGCAACTGTGTGCTCTTATCTCTTTGTGCTGGGTAGATAGTAGATGCAAACAGGTTGGCTTCCTCGTCACATCACTGAACAGCTATTGCCCAAAGAAAATGCTGAAATGAGCTTAAACTCTTTATCAGCTCAAACTTTAACTGGTGGTGACCAGGGCTCCTGTACGAGTCAAAACTCACCCCAGCCAAGGGTTAACACTTTTCAGCCCAGTTCTGTCAAGGCAGTATGCAGGGCAATAATGATTGTATTACTGTAAATAAGCTTTCAGTGAAAATCATTACACCCTGTGCACATCAATCAGAATTCTTCCCAAATCACACTGTTGTCATCACACGTGTGGCATGCCCTGATTGATGCTCAGGGCTTCGGGACAATTTATGCACCTTGTCAGTGGATGAGAGGCTACATTCCAGTGTGGGCCATCAACAATGTTTGCCTCCAGTAAGATTTCCAAATCCATTCTGGGATCTCAACAGTGTTACAATGGAGCGATTCTGGGACTGTTCCACAGCACTCATGCAGCTTGTGATAACAAACAGCCCAAACTGTCCCAAAGCGTAGGACATGTCAGCCTGCTGTTTGCTTCTGAGAGCAGAGCAATCAGCTCCAGCACACAATTGGCTGGATGACAGAGTACTGAGGAGCCATTATTGTCAAACAATGTAATTTGTGGGGAACAGATGAATGAAAGAGTAGCCTAAAATAATCTCTGGTCCCTTATTGATTATTGTATCAATTTTCACTAAGATTTATATGATCATTGTAGGTGATTCTGGCACAGTCTTTATCAGGATATTTAAAATATGGCGGCAGAACCTTCAAATGAAATGGAACAAGCACAAAAAAGGGTTTAACTGTAAATCCTAAACAGTTACACGAAGCCATCTTGTAGTCTCATCATGCACAAGGAGAAAGATGGCAGTCAGCTGTAGTGCTATTTGTACAGCAGGCATGAATGTGAAAGATGCAGATGAATCAGACCTTGGCAGTAGACACTGACTTTGGAAATGTGGAATCCTACCCCTCTGGTGGAGAAGGAACCTGAGCTCAGGCGGGAGATGAAAAGATATGCACCACCATGCATAGTGTGGATCCTGGCACCAAACTCACGACTGGGGGCTGAGGCTCTCCTGTTTTGGAGTTCCCCATGATGAAAGGCTTTGGTGGGGGGGGGGGGGATGTGAGGATATTTATTAACCCCAGACTGAGGTCTATGCAGCTGGTGTTTTTCCCATTTGATAAGTGGGTTTCCAATACATGGCTATGCATTGTAGAGAGGAGAAGTGTGACTGTTTGTGTGCATGCGTGGAACAGCACTCCAGGGTTCCCAGCCTTCTAGGAGAAAGTGGATGAGGTGCTTCCTGCAGTGGTCTTACTGATGGAGAGAATATATATGGATGAAAGTACTGGGACATGCCTCTTAATCACTGAATTCAGGTGAATAAAATCGAGCAGCTAGCTATGCAGTCAGGTTTACGAACATGTATGGGTCATTGTGAATGGCTCTGTCATAGGATGCTACCTTTGCAATAAATCAGTTTGTGAAATTTGTTCCCTGCTAGATATTCCATGGTCAACCACTGGTGGTATTATTGCAGAGTGGAAGCATTTAGGAACGACAGAGTCTCATCCACGAAGCGGCAGACCACGTAAAGTAGCAGAGGTTGGTAAGTGTTGAGGCGCATAGTGCATAACAGTCGGCAGCCCTCTGTGGACTCAGTGACTGCACAGTTCCGATCTTCCTCTGGCATTAACCCCAGCACAAACACTGGGAGCTTCATGGAATGGGCTTCCATGGCTGAGCAGCTGCATGCAGGCCTCACATCACCAAGCGCAGTGCCAAGCGTCGGACAGAATGGGGTAAAGCACGTCACCACTGAACTCTGGAACAGCAGAAACATGTTCTGTGGAGTGACAAATCACACTTCCCTGACTGACAGTCTGATAGAGGAGTATGGGTTTGGAAAATATTACATGTCTGACTGCATTGTGCCAACTGTAAAGATTAATGGAAGAGGGATAATGGTATGTGGTTGTTTTCCAGGGGTTAGTCTAGGCCCCCTAGTTCCTGTGAAGGGAACTCTTAATGCTTCAGCATGCTGAGACATTTTGGACATTTCTATGCTTCCAACTTTGTGGTAAGAGTTTGGGGAAGGCCCTGTTCTGTTCCAGTAAGACTGTACCTCAGTGTTCAATGCAAGGTCCATAGAGACATGGTTGGGTGAGTTTGCTGTGGAAGAATTTGACTGGCCTGCACAGAACCCCGACCTCAATTCCATCAAACACCTTTTGGATGAACTAGAATAGAGATTGTGAGTCAGGCCTTCATGTCCAACATCAGTGCCTGACCTCACAAATGCTCTTCTGGATGAATGGGCAAAAATCTAACACACTCCAAAATCTTGTGGAAAGCCTTCCCAGAAGAGCTGTTATAGCTGCAAAGGGGGGGGGGGGCAACTTCATATTCATGCCTATGGATTTAGAATGGGATGTCATAGAAGTTCCTGTAGGGGTGATGGTCAGTTCAGATCACAGCTCAAAAACACTGAATGGAGGTCAGGGACTTTGAGTCAGAATAGACTAAATTCAGGGCCTCAATTGTTTTGGCTGCAAGGAGCTGTGGCCTGAAGGCAGCCAGTGCCTGTCAGGGCAGTAACCTTAGGACCTGCTGGCAGACACCTGTGCTGAGGGAAGCTGTCAAGCAGGAAAATGAGGCCTTTAGGGCACTGTGTGCAGGGGGGTCTCTTGAGACAGCTGAAAGATACGGACAGGCCATAATGGCTGCAGTGAAGGCAGTGACGGAGGAGCGCGCTTGGGCATGGAGAGATCAGATGGCCCTTAAGATGTTTTGGCTAAATTCCTGATGTTTCAGAAGGGGGAGGTGGGACCTTGCTCAGGTTGTGTGCAGCAGGAGTGGGAATATACTGACTAATATTGCTGATATTGCTGAGTGGCAGAAGAAACACCTTGAGGAACCTCCTTAACGCATGGAAATGCCTTTTTACCAGGAGTCAGTGTGGGAAACCTCTAGTGGATCAGAGTCTGTCTTTGCAGCTGATGTTGCTGTGGTGGTCAGGGGTCCGCTTGTTGTTGGACTAATGCTCCTCTACTGTATTTCACTAAAGGCAGTTAACAGGGGTGATGGTGCCTAAAAGGGCGTCCAGTGGGCGTATTCTAGCTGTTGGACATTACAGTTCTAGCCTCAATGGGAAAGCCTCATGTCAGGCTAGTGCAGTGGAAACTCCCACTGATCACTGACGTCAGGATTTAGGGGGAACAGTGTAATTCTGGCCTGGATGAGTTCTCCTCCCTCACACACGTCTGTGAGGGTTCTTGGAAACATGCCAACAGAATCTACATGTGCTTTGGAGATTGGAGAGACCGTATGCAGGCTTATGAACACATGAATACCCTGTCAGACATACAGGGCCCGGTACTTTCTGGGGGCCCTTAAATATAAAAAATTATGAATTATACACAGGAAACTTTATACCTCTATTGTGTCCCATGGGGGACCCCTCTGCCCTCTCAGCAAATTCTGTCAGGGACTAATATTTCTTCAGAGTAAAAGAGGCAGCCTGAGCAGGGGGGTCCAAGGTAACATTCTGTCAGGGGGCCCAGGATTTCTAGGTCCCCCCCTGATGTGGTGGGAGGTGCCAGGCTCGCCAGCCCCTGCTGTGTGTTTCCTCTATGAATGTAGCAGGAGTTACGTCGACTTCTTTGTGAATTTCCGGGACAGGATATCAAAGCACAACCAAGCCTTAAACTGACATCCCTGCTATTCGGAGATGATGTTGTGCTTCTGCGCTGGTCCAGCCAGGACTTCCAGTGCGCAGTTAAAGAAACAACAGGGATGAGAATTAGCACTAGTCAAATCCAGTTATGGTCACTGCAAAGAGTGGAGGAGCTCCATATTGGTGAGGTGATCTGAGCATCTTTAAGCCACCCGGTCAGCCCACAGGAGCAGCTCATACTGGGCGGAGGCCCTGGAGGACCTGGAGAAGATTCAGGACATGCTGGAGGAACTTTATATCCCAACTGTCTTGGGAACATCTGGGGATCCAGAAATGAGTCTGTATCTTCAGAGAGGGAGGTTAGGAAGCTGTCGCCCCAGCCGTCACTAGCAGAAGATGTTTACCTGTTTATTTAAAATAAAGTACATAACTTGAAATTTGAAATGACTGAAAAATGTTCAACTTAAAAAATTGAAATTTTGAACCAGAAAGTACACTGTACAGACCGAAAGGACAAATCAGCCAAGACACACGCATGACTTGTGCTGTATGTGAGTCAGAGTATATAAAAATATTTGTGAAACAATAATTTACCTGTAATTTATTTTGTTGTACATTACCCTTCAATTGAAATTATTATTCAGTTAAAATTAACCCGTGAAACACACAAACAAACTTCTCACCTTCAGTTAAAACCGTTTTAAGAAGAGAGAGATGCCACTGATACAAGAAAAGACTCCGTCCCTGTTTCCGACTTTTGAAATTCTGTTCCTGGGTGAAAAAAGGCATCACTTAATATCTATTAAATCCTGATATTTAAAATTAAATACAAAAATTTTTACTTGAGTATTTCATCCATATTTAAAGTACAACAAGTACAACTTAATGAATGAAAATATTAAGTTATTCAAGTTAATAAAACTATTGTGAGTTATGATTGCTTTTTCCATAATTCTTACGTCTGATTTCCTGTATATTAGCCAAATAGCCTTAATAGCGGAGAAATTATTATTACTAATTTTGGGGGCATATTTTGAAAAGGGAAAATAGGATCAGCCTGAAAAATGATTGAGACCAACCCCAGTGGTCGGTTTGTCCTGATCACAAACGTCATCCAGTAGTTTTGCTTTGCTGAAACAGAGATCGATTCATGCAATGCAGTTGAATACATATCTGATAGCCAAATAGCTCTTCCCCAGTGGGGGGGGCTGGCATTTAATAACCAATAAATTTAACACATAGGTTATGTCTCTCCTGCCTGTGTCACAATGAATTGCTGCCACTTCTAATAAATAAGACAACATTATCTGAAAGCCCTTAACACTCAGTTTTCGCTCGAATTAAACATGTGTTGCTGAAACAGATTAATTTCTCTTAAACAGGCCCCCATGCCAGTAAAAGAGAGGTGTAAACGGCTGTGTTAAGTGCCATCTTAGGCTGTCCAAAAATACTTCACGGGCTGATGGCATGGTTATTGGAACGGTCATGGAAGATACATCGCTGAGTTAGGGAGTCCCTCGAGTCAGAAGTATGCAACACACGTCCTGTGAAGGCAGAGGGCGCTGCATTCAGGGGGGAAGTGTTGTGTAACGTGATGCACATGACCTCCCACTGGGACGCAGAAGGGGTATAGACAGGCTGGCAGATTCAGGGGGCCCAGCACTTTACTGGGGCCCTCAAATACATCAAATTATAAAATTTGGGGGGGGCGGTATGCTGACATTTTGTGAGGGGGCCCAGAATTTTTAGCCCACAATGGTAATATATTGTGGTAAATTAAAACTACCTTCTGCTAGAAAACATGCTCTGGGGCCGACCGTCTCGATGCAGGTCTGATCATAACGGAAGCACCGCAGTGCATAGTTACAGTGGGGAGGAGATTTCCAGTGCGGCTGACATACATGCATGTGATCTCATACCTCAAGAATACTGGGAGGAGCCCTGACTCAGATCATATTGCTCAGTTCCTTCGAAGCTCACGGAACCGGCTGGCAAACATGACATCCTATCACCGGGAAAACCTTTGATCCATCTCCACACGGTGCCACACCAAAGGTAGCCTGTCGTACACGAGGAATGCCAGGCAGAGATCTGCTAGTGGCGTTCACGAGAACACTAACTGATATGTCAGAAATATAAATGTAGGCATATACTTTCTACTAAGGAAGGTGATCTACTGTATTTGACTACTGCGATGTCTTGCTGGAAAGCTGCAACAATGTTGCTTTAAATTTTGTATTTCTGAATCGGAAAGTATCATGGTAAACCTAACAAGAACCTGAACCAGCTTCGTCTGTTGCAAAAAAAATGTTCCCATTCTGTTTTAAAAGGCATAATCCATGAAATGCTATTTAAATTGCTAAAGATCCGTAAGGGTGACATGGTTCAATGACTGTCTGCTATTGCTGTTACTCTCACATTTGAATTTGAAGAGCTTAAGGCATGAGTCAGTCCTAATCAACATTAATTACTATCTCCGATCCCCAGGTACCTGCACACTTATACTTAGCTGGAGCAGCGATTACACGCTCCGTCGGGTCACTGCATCCCACCACACATCTGTTTTATATGTAGCCCTGCTGCAGTTGTCTATGCAGGGCTTGTTCATTTAATGCAACATGCTTCGCCGAGTGCTGAAAATCCTTTAGGTGTGTTGACTGCAGCATGCGCTGCTGGTGATGCAACAGACTGCATCACCGTCACGCCCGACCCACTCACATGGATACAGTATATGCACATATATGTACATGTGTATACGACATGGGAATGATATTAAATTCTGATTTATATGGTCAATTTTAATAACGAACTACAATGTGCCTTTAGATTCATGAGTGCATTTAATATAATTGCCTGGGACGTTCCAGTCGAAACCTAATCTTCCACAGGCATTTCAGGGCAATATTTCTGAGCTGCCCCAGCCTTCATATTTTTAATGATAAGTTTGAAAGCTTGGTAGCTGGACTGCAATGACTTCACATGCAATGCAGCTTGTAACACTTCAAACAGGTTTAATGTCTCCCTTTCTATTCAGTTTTAATTGTAACATTTTTGCGTGTGTTTTATGTGCTATGAAATGTGTTGTGTTCATTGCAATAATCTGGGTTTTCATCCATCCATCCATGCATCCATTCATGTTCCCAAAAAGCGGCACACCATACAAATTTACATTAACTCAGTGTAATTATAATTTTAATTTCATTTAGTGAAGTAATGCATATATAAAATCATGTGTGAACCATCAGTTCATCAATGTTTGCTTGTTTCTTATAGTTAAAAACACAGAACTACGCTGGATAACACTGAGCTTCAACATAGACTCATTGGTATAACTTTAATTTAATTTTATTCCCTTTAACTCACAAGGTAAATCTAAATTATATTTTCCACATGTTCTGGCAGCATAAAACTAAATGTAGAAAACTGCTACTCCCATTTAAAGTATAAGAAAGTTATTTTTATAGCATAAAGTCTTATACAAATGTCCATTAAAAACTAAAGGTATGATATTCTGGCAGTAGCAAAAACTGACAGATATGACTTGCTATGGTAGCAAATTCTGGCAAGGCAGCAAAAAAAGGTAGAACACAGCTGTCTCAAATTGTACCAGGTGCCGTGTCGGCTGCCTCAGTTTGTTTCGGGTGCCGTGTGCCTCAGTTTGTGCCGGGTGCCGTGCCGGCTGCCTCAGTTTGTTTCGGGTGCCGTGTGCCTCAGTTTGTGCCCGGTGCCGTGCCGGCTGCCTCAGTTTGTTTCGGGTGCTGGGCGCCTCAGTTTGTGCCGGGTGCCATGCGCCTCAGTTTGTGCCGGGTGCCATGCGCCTCAGTTTGTGCCGGGTGCCGGGCGCCTCAGTTTGTGCCAGCTGGTACCCCTCACAAGACCCAGCATGCAAAGATCCAACCCCTACTGGGAGACCGAAAGGGAGGGTTGAAATACACTGCCCCCATCACATAAACATACAAACATCTACAAAGAAGAACCATGGTTTCAGGTAACTGCACCCCCCCCCCCCCCCCCCCCCCCCCCCCCCCCCCCCCCCCCCCCCCCCCCCACCGATCCCCCCCCCAC
>JABJVO010000132.1:18294455-18305282 GCA_026770805.1 Boulengeromyrus knoepffleri | reverse complement strand
CACCTGAGACGGGCTGTCACGACCTGTTTTGTTAGCTTAACCTCGCCGCTTCCTGGGTGCCTTGATCCCAAGCAGGAGGATATCTCATAAAGCACAGACTGAACACAAGTATCCCACTTTTACTGGTAGCTGCTGTACTGTCAGGCATTTATTATTACAATTTAATTACGGTGTAATATTAGCAATTCTAATTATGTTTATAAGGTATTCTAATCTACAAATTCTATGGCACCAGAATAATCACCACAGTCTAATATTTTTTTATTGAAACAAATCACCATATAACATAATCAGAATCTTAATAGTAATATCAAAAGGGATTTCATTATTTCATTTTTAAAATTTTATATCCATCCATCCACCCAAACATCCAGTTTCCAAAGGACTTGCCCCATACAGAGACATGGTGATATGTTTATTTATGAATAATACTACTATGTTGCTGTAATGAGTACTACTGTAAGTACTATGCAGTAGGGAACAGTGAAGCCTCCTTTCTTATGTCTTATTTAAATAGGAAACTGGACTTTAGACACAATGAAGCAGCTTCCCCACTAGGCCCCCCTGATGTGGGTCTGCACTGCTCTCAAAGTGCTTCTGTGTGCTGGTGTCCTACTAGTCATACGCTCTCTTAGTGCCCCTGTTTAGTCCACGTCTGATCCTCTCCTGCCTGTCACAGACTGAATATCCATATAACAAAAATGACATACGCTGGCGTCTAAGCGTGTGTAGGGACCAGTATGGCAGCTGGCATCGTCAGCATGGGACTTTTGGTCAAGTTGTCCCAAATGAGATACAATGGAAACATGCAGTTCACATGCCCTACCCGGTGTGGACGATGGTGCTTGAGCTTGACAGAGCTTCAGGCATCCATCACCGGCATGACTTGTGACTTTGCTATGACCCCGGCTGTAAAGCTTTTGGGGGGCACTTCCCAAACCCAACCCCCATCTGCCATGAAAGGCTTTAGTGTCTGGTGGGGCTGGAAAGTATTTACGGGCCCGGCTTTCCTTTGTTAGCTGCTAAAGCAAACAGCAGCGTGTGGGTCGGGGTCTGCTGGAGAAGATTCTATGCCAGCAAGCAAGGAGCTGCGCAGACCAGAGGCTCAGGGCCGATGTGAAAAGTGGGAAGGAGCTGCAGAAGGGGCACAACTGACAGGCTGTCTGTAGTCCTCAGCTGAAACAACGGGAGAAGCACCGCGATAAGCATTTTAAAGCAGAAGCAGAAATGATCATCCGAGAATTTAACAGAAAATAAGAAGAAATACTGAAATACTGAAACCCTAATCAATCAACCAATGAGGTTATTGATTTTACTGGACTTATGCAATGAAGTTAATCCATCCATCCATCCACTTTTCTGTAACCTCTTGTCCTGTTCAATGACGGAGCAATGAAATTAATATATATGTAATATCCAGTAAAAAAAATATGTTTGGGAAAGGAATTTCAAACAGAATAGGATAGAATAGAACAGTGAAGCTTTACTATTGTATTACAATTGTTTTTGTGCCTAAAAATGCTTCAGCCCTGGTTTGAACCAGAAACCTTTTTTAGGCAATTATGATGACTACTAGAGAGTTTCTAGAGAAACTCAATAAACAGTTGCAAATATAAGTGCAAAAAGCACACAGAAAGTATATCTGAATGCTGACTGATGTCAATCATGCTGTCTTGATTGTCGGGTGGACAAGTGGCTGAAGGCAAAGTGCTAATGAAGGATTTGATGAAGAAGGCTGGTTGAAGAGACTCAATCAAGCAAAGTTACCCTAAGGTAACAAATACTGCAACAATCACAAAAGACAGTGTTCGGCTGCGATGTGGACACCCAAAAGGTATCCAGAGCTCCAAGATTCAACAGTTTAAAAAGGTAAAAGCTCTTTTATGATAGCCAAGCTGTAGGTCCCCAGATAGGGCCTTCTGTCGCTCAGAGGTAATTGACTCTGTCTGCAGAGTGAGCAGCTGCTCCTGTCAAACCTGAAGTCTCTTTCAGTCTGTCACTCACTGTCATGGCCCAGCTTGGTGTGCTATTGGAAAAGCCATTACCAGGAGAACGAGAATGAAATCTAAGAATGAAGAACACAAACCTTCCGACACAAGCCTAGCACGTCTGCAAGCCGACGGCCAAACAACATCAGCTTTAGAATGACACTGAGAGTGTGGTCTTGGCTGGGCTCACTCTGCATCACATATACCTCTGAAGAAAACTGAATTCAGGCATTAGAATAATTCAAAGCATATTTCAAATGTATTCAGACTATCCTGCAGATGAATGAAGAAAAGTTTTGTAGGCAATTCAGATCAATTTGCGGGCTTTGAATGAAATATTTTGCTGTGTCTATGTGCAAGTAAAAAAAATGCAGGCAGTCCCTAGATTAGGTACAGACAACTAGTAGGACTACTTATGAATGGACTGCCGTAAAGCCTATTACGTTAAAAATTTGCGTTAATTACAATGGTTCGTAATAATGAACGCATGCACTACACTCTGGAATATATTGCGCAGCCTCGGTGGTTTGTTGGCTTGCAGTATAGCACCAAATTTAGTTACTTGTATTATCACTGTATTGTTATTATGTCACCAAATAAGACCAATCCCATGATTCATTGCGTCCCAAGTTTGTTCTTGGGAGCGAAGTTAGCAAGACCGCTCTTGCCAAGACCACACATACGATCTTTGCATTCTTGGTATTGAGAAACACCATATTTTTCTTCTTCACAAAATAAGTCGCACGGTGATGACAAAAGCATGACGCTTGGGCCAGGATCGTGAAGGGCAATGTGAGCGCAGAGCAGAAGCGGAGTTGGGGAGGGGGTAATACTGCTTGGGCAGGGTAAACTCTTTGATATGCTGACTCACGCAGGCAAGCGGAGGCCATGACAGCGTTTGACATGCTTACAACATGCCAGCTGTGTAGCCACCATGCCATCTCTTTTCAAGACCTATAACAGGAGCAATAAATCACGACGGCATCAGTGCTTAGTCACACTTTTCAGAGAAAGTTATGGCCCTGAACTTGAGTAACCACCAGCATTAATGCTACCATTAACATCTAAGGTAAAAGTTCTGCTCTAAATTGAAAAAAACCTTCTCTGTTGTCTAAGACAGTGTTTCCCAACCCGGTCTTCAGGGACCAGTAGGCAGTCTACATTTTCCCCAGGAGCTGGGAGGGAGCAAAAATGTGTACTTTCTGGCAGGGAGCTGGGAGGGAGCAAAAACCTGGACTGACTGGGGTACCCGAGGACTGGGTTGGGAAACACTGTTCTAAGGGATTAAATAACAAGGGGTCGTACACAGATCCTGGAAAGCTGAGGTCTTTTACATGCCAGTGTAGCTACAGTGTAGCTATAGGATATCATGAAAGGGAAGTGGAACAGGGAAGGGCTCCCTAAGCTTGAAGTCCTGCCTCGTGTGGACACTGGCAGACTTGAGCTGGCTGTAAATCTGCATCACTGTCACTGTACCGCCTGGAAAAAACCAAGGTTCTCACTGCAGGACCCCGGTTCCTTTTGCATTAGTCGCGCTTCGCCTGACCCTTAACTAACACTTATTACCACCGAACATACCTGAATCTGCGACTTTGACCATCAGAATATGAATTCAAAGATACAAAAGTTATTAATTAGACTGAAACTTATTGTACTAACTGTAAGCTCAGTGACGACACTGTATGTACTGACACTTTAATGCATCACACTGCAATTTAATGTAAGCTGTATATTATGTCCACATACCGTATTGTCCTTGCATAGCAGATAGTACATTTATTACTTATTTGTGCATAGAATTCCAAAGTACTTAACATTTAATAACAAAAGATTTTTCATCTCATCCTTGTCTCTGATTTTTGTCTTCTATTTCAATCACTTCATGAACTGAAAACACGAAGATTTCTGTCTTTAATGCAAAACCTTAATAATATTGTACTTAAGCTTTTATAACATAACATAGCCATGATCCTAAACTTGAATGTGTGTGGTTATATAAGTATAGGAGAAAATCCCTTGTCACTTGGTTTTCGCTTTAGCAGCATGTGAATTGATCACTAACAATGACCCATTTGTCATTCAATATTTGGTGAGCTGTAGCTCCCCTAGTGGTGAACCTCCAGCTAGAATTTATTGTGATATTTTTTAAAAGCAATTTTACACGAAGATTATATATGAACCATTATATATGTATTTTATTAGTTATTAAATTATTAGTTATTAAATCTGTGGTACCCTTAGCATTTGGTACTGGTATGACCAGTTTGATTGTTTATTGTGGATATTCCCAGCAGTACTTGAAAAGGATCTACATTTTGCGGTCATTTATCCTTAGGGGCATGCATTCATCAATATATATTCACACAGAACATTCTTATTCTCACCCCACTAGAGGAAACACATCCTAATGCCTTATTGTTTTGCAATCTGTGTTGTCAAGGAGACGCCCAAGTCTAGGTCCAGGGGCAAGTTTAACAGTGATGTTTTAGTCTGTTTTCTCAAAGTGAAACTCATCTCTGGCAAAGAAGGCTCTGTGTTCTGTCTATGTCAGTGTTCGCTGGCATCAAAGTTCTCCTGGAACCCTTCTTCACTCATCCTCTTGGGCTGAGAATGAACAGATTATGTTTTCTTTCCAGTCAGAAAACCAGCCACAGTGGTCTCTGGCCTCTTTGGTCAGGTCTCTTCTGCTCATTGAGTAAACATTAAAACAAACAGACACAAAATGAGATAGTCCTCCATTTAAGGAGGTCATCAAACTGTCTTCATTTCAGTGAGTCAAACCAATTTACTACAAGAATGTGTTTTTTATTGTATTATTTGAAGACAGCTGCATCTTTGGTAATGCACTTAAAGCACACTCACAGTCCCATTTCAACCCATTGCCTAAGCCAAGATAGGGGAGCCCACCCACAGCAAAGGGCCAGATTTTAGCTCATCTTCTGTCACAGATCACATCCTTTTGGACAGACCAAGCCAGCGCTCTTCCTGGCGGCCAGTATCATTTTACATCATTTATATTATATAATGTTCTCCTGTTGTTATTTATTTCTTTAATTTATTTTGGACTTCTGTCCTCTGGGTTACTGTTTAACTAATTGATCCATTTTTCATGGTTTGGCAACATTAGAAGTAGCTTCGCTTCTGCCAGTAAATCTCAATAGGAATTTGTGGTACAAACACCAAAATGAAGTGGAATGATTAATGACATTCAATGGACCAGTGGTGAAATTAAACATTAATGTCAATCGATTATGATAAAATGATTCAGGAATGACATTACAAATAAAAGGGATAGTTTATCATTTGTGTAGCTGCTTAACCAGGGTCATGGGGGGCAGCACAAGGCTGGGGTACGACCTGGGAGGAATGCCAGTCCCTCACAGGGCACAAACACGCACACGCACACGCACACGCACTCCGTGGGGATTTTAGGGAAAACAATTAGCCTAATTGCATGTTTTTGGGCTGGGGTAGGAAACAGGGGACACCCAGACAACACAGGGAGGATATGTACACTTCACACTCACAGAGCAGAGGTGGGATTCGAACCCAGACCCTGGAGGTGTGAGCCACTGTGCCATCCAATGAGATGTCAAGGTAGCAAAAAAGTATTTCCACAACAGATAAGTCTGAAAGGTGACTACATTTAATGTAATTGCATTACAACACAATTAATAGCTAATATGACATCAAATTACACATTAGGGACATAATCACGCATAGGATCACACACAAATACACACAATATATGCGTCAAATTCATCCAAACAAGTTACAGAACAACAAATCAAAACTATCAAATCCAACTTCAGAATCAATGATGACGAACAAAAAAGCATTTATTCGAGTTTCGCTTAAAATCTGTTATTCTATTTACCAAAAATAGATGTAATAATTGGAGAAGTAGATAGTCCAAATTGACAGAGTCCTCTTTTGCCGTCACAGGGGAAATAGGGCTGATAATGGGAAGGGAAGCAGGTTAAGTATACCGACAGGGAGAGAGAAGATGGACAGAGAAGTAAAAGGCGAACGAGGCGCCGACTTCCTGAGGTCTAGACTACCTCAAAACGGACTGCAGCTTTACTAATATAACACTAACAGGGCAATGTCAATGACCCGCCCACACACTGAGTTAATAAACTCTTTATTCCTGATCCTGCTTAGTGAAACCCACCATTGCACCAAAAATAAAGTTATGTTACCTTTTATCTGATTTCTGATCCCATGTCACATAGTTCCCTGATGCCATCCCGGCTGGAGCAAATCCTACATAAACGTAAATTAAGTATAAGACCGTTAAACACAGCTGTAAACTCAGCTCTAAGCTCTTTGCAGATAATATTACTGACGGGGAGCACAAATGTAGTGGCTCTTTCAGATATAATTAAGGAGCTGGGCTCACCGAAGCAACCACTTATTTAGCCAGAGTGATAGTAATCAGGAGTAAACCTGATTACTGATAGTAAACCTGGCATTAAAGTATAATAAAGAAAATGTTCGCCCTGTACTGCCACTCTATCACATTGCGCTTACATCAGCGGGTTTCCATTGTGGAAAAGGCACATAGAAAATCATACTCCGTAAAGACAAGAGTCCTTCCAACAAAACCAACATGCTGAGTTAGTGTTGGGGTTCGGCTGTGATCCTTACCTGAGCAAGCATTCATAAAAATGCGTGCATATAGGGTGACGTTTACCTGCAGGACCTCAAAGTTTATCGTGCTTCCCATGTGTGTGTATGTGTGTGTGTGTGTGTATATATATATATATATATAGAGAGAGAGACTAAACAGTATATAGTATACATAGCATATATATAAAACATGAGTCTATTAGACCTTACAGTTATTGTCGTGTCACTCACTCTCTAAGAGCTTAATGGTCGGTTCGGCCCCGGCTTGGCCAATGGGAAGGCGAGTCGCTTCCGCACGATTTGCGAACAGTTGAGCGCAAATTGCCTAAGAGGAAGTCCGACCCTGTTAGATGTAGCCCAGTGTTTGCAAGTTTACCGAAAGCCTTTTCACCTAATCAGTGAAATGTTTCACTCAACTTCCGTATATCTAACTTGCCTGAACTTCCGTATCAAGCAAAGCGGCGATAGCAGCGGCAATGCAACCAATTCCCGACGATTTAACGACACTCATTTCAGGTATTTTTCGGAATTAAATGCATCATTATAAAACCATGAGTCATGTAGGGTGCACTTGTGGGTTAGTTTTTTAACAGCCTGTTAAAAACTGATGATTTCAGCGTTGTTTGGTAATAGGGAGAAGTTTTATTGCGTTTTAGTCGTAAAAACTTTATACGACTAATTTATAATTTACACCAAACAGCAGTCGAAACAAAGTCATAAATTGTTACGGATATAATCATACTATGAAATCAGCAAAATTACCGTTATTCGTTGGGCAGTGTAGCGGTACGTGAGGCAGGTTGCGGCTCCGGTAAACATTATTTTGTGCAATTACTTCAAAGTTATCTACTGGTAAAACCGGAGTGAACGGAGTCAGTGTTTCATAACACCATTGAACATCGACACAGCACTGACTGTGATATTTAACTTGAAAATGACAGCACACTGAAGTACTAATTTGTTCCAACCTGCAGAAGTTTTTTTTTAATATAACCTACGTTCCTTCCACTGACCCTTATTTCAGCTTGCAGATTAATAATACAAATTAACTTGCTGTAATAAACGCCCCAATTTCACCTGAAGACGCGTATTTCACTCCCAGACATCATCCCCGCGTTTGCGCCAGTATAATGTTGATGTATATGTCACACACACGTTTGTTGTGTTGTATCCTTTCCTGTCACTTGTATTACGTTTATTTCCAGACCTAGAGTTTTTCCTCTCCGATGGCCTGAAAGGAGAAAATTTAAGCAAGAAGGCAAAAGAGAAAAGAGATGCCTTCCTCAAACGGATCAAGGAGATCAGAGCAAGGTAAAACTAAAATTTGACGCCGTCATTGTCTTTACAAAAGGAAAAAAATAACTTTAACAGTACGGCCATCTCGAAATTATTCTCGAGAGAAAGGCCAAGTGAATGTTTGAATTTAAATATGAGCTAATGTATGTGTATCATACGAACCTTTAAGTTATTTGTATATGCCTCTATAATGTACGAGTTTTAATATGTCTCCTTAAAAATGATTTTTATTTTTTGTAGTTATCCTCAGGATTTTATTGAAAAACGTGAGTATTCTCGTATTTTCAACTCAGACACGAATTCATTCATGATAACAGGATGAACACTTCTTCCACACATTAATGAATACCATTCAGATTGACCATACTCATATTCCAGGCAGCTGGTCTTATGTCGGGTCTTAAGTCATAAACAGTGTGCAGATTTTGGTGAGTTGTAGGTGTGGGCAAAATGGGGGAAGTTCAGCCAAAGGCACTAATGTTTACTGTTGTTTGTGTCGCCTGGTATCATATTTGAATGAAGGGCAAAGATCAGGGTTTTGGCACAAATGGGTGATTAAAAACGGCACACAACGTCGTCTGTGTAAATGTGGCATGTTCAATTCTCCGTAATCATCAGTAGGCCTGTAGAAGGAGATGAGTAGCATTTATCAGGAAGTTACAGAATGCGGAACTGAAAATGGCAGTGTTTAGTCAAGTTCCTGAGCTGAAGGCCATTGATTGGTCACATTTAAAGTTTTCTACTGTCCATTTGGCTTGTTTGATTAGCAATATATGTGTAATGCTTACTTATCTATAATACAGTATGAAGTTGTATAATTGGGCCAAGACAAAGTACTGATCATAACTGCTTAGATGAATGTTTCATCAGAGATAATTAAGGTATTTTAGCTTAATTACCTAACACCAGTTTTCTAGATGAGCGCTCCTCCAGGGACTTAAGCTAACAGCTATCTGGTGCCAGTCCCTGTCTGTAATCGGCACAATCCCTGCTGCTATGCCCTGACCTAGGAAATGTGGAAATTAACTAGCCTGTGAAACGATATTCTTAAATGGTATAAACTAGCGTAAGATAATTAGGGAGAATATCTGGAAGTGTTTCATGCATTTGTTTCGTTGCTGGTGTCACTTAGGGGATGCTGAGGACTCTGATGAGGTAGATGATACCGACAGCTTCAACGACGGAGGATCTCTGCACTCAGAGCGTGCCGACAAGGATGAGGATGCAGGCCTTGATGGTAGGTGGTATTTTCTGATAGTCGCTTGATGCATATTCTGCCTGCCCTTGTATTCCCCTGTCTGAGGAGCACCTTACGAAGAGCCTGCTGTCTTCCAGCTGGAGTCGGATTAAGGGTGTGGATTTCAGTATGGGTAGTAGAGCCGTGTCCCTATTGATAATGTGGTGGAACAGCCTCTCCCCAGGTTATGATGAGGTTATGTTCTGATAAACCGAAAATGCATTTTAATGCAGTACACCTAACCTAACAAGCATCATAGCCTAGCCTACCTTAAGCATGCTTAGAACAATTAGCCTACAGTTGGGTAAACTCATTAACACAAGGCATATTTTATAATACAGTGGTTAATGTCCCATGTAATTTACTGAATAATGTACTGAAAGTGAAAATTTTTTATCCATTGTAAAGTCGAAATAAAACTGACCAGTATAATCTGAGGAGCGTCTGTATCTTGTGTGTTTCGGTGAAGCTGATTTGGTCCCTACCAAGCAAATCTATGCTTTTGAGTCAGTTTGTGTGATGCCAGAATGGAGTTTGGATTGAGGCGACAATCCAGGCTTTGTACAGTATGCCACGCTTCTGAAAACCTGCTAAATGCACATGGTTTAAATGCCTGTGTTAACTTGGGTTTGCTGAGGTCCAAGAAGTGAGCATCGCTTGGCTGGAATGTTCAAGTAAACATTGGAAAGTAAAGTGAAGGGCAGTATAAAGTGAAAAATGAAAGGTAACTAGCAGACTCTGTTTTTACCTGCTGAGGTTAACAATCCTCCCTGAAGCTGAGTTTGAATGATGTGTCTAAATGAAGAGGTGAGATGTGGCTGTAGGGATGTTTTCTGCATACGTTTAATTTCAGATGGATTCTGCTGCATTGTCTTCATTTGCAGAATCCTTTTGAGGGCCTTTCAAAGGGTAACATTTTTTGCAGGCGTGTAAAGTTTGATAGCTAACAAGAATAGCAAATGTTTTTCTTTTCAAAGCAGCTCTGCCTGCAATGGAAAGTTTTGCTGATGCAGACTTTAGATAACAAACGTTCATTATTTTCTCAAGATGGCCAAAACACATTATTAATTTAAAAAGTATATAAATTACCTGAGTCTGTTCCCTGTGTCTATAACAGTATACATTTGGTCCTTAGGCACATTTTCTTGTGCTAAATGCTAAAGCAGCCTAATAGCTATATGCCTGTCAAACAGGAAGACCATCTTAATACAGACTTTAATCTTAATCATCTTGACGTATTTCTGAGTACAGCACTTAAGTGATTTGAAGGAACCATGGTTGTGAATGACCATCTGCATAAGACTAAATTATTCATTCAGAGAGATTTGCCCACACATCAAGATGCGGAAACTTTCTCTCTCCCTCTCGGCCTCCCTCTCCACCAGAGTGTAGAGCTTGCCTTGAACGTGCGTTTTACCTGGTCAGCATGTGGAACATCTAGCTGACGTTCAGTAACTAGGTGTAAGCGACTAGTGACTCTGGGGCTGTTAGCTGATTCTGCAGTTATTTGCATAATCAAACAGAATATTTGTCTTTTTATTCCATTTTGCAAATCATTAACCGCCCCCCCCCCCCCCCCCCCCCACCCCTCCCACCCCGCCCTTGTGGGGGGGGTGGTTGTGTCTCTTGGTCTTTGGTTGGTTGTTGGTTGTTTTTTTTTTTTTTTTTTGTTGG
>JABJVO010000132.1:18232301-18262749 GCA_026770805.1 Boulengeromyrus knoepffleri | reverse complement strand
GGGGGGGGGGGGGGCGGGGCGGGGGGGGGGGGGGGGGGGTGGGGGGGTCAGGTACGGTTCCCTGAGCCCTGGACTGGATCAAAAATATCAGGCAAATCTACTGAGTGTCACATGCACAAACATACACATACAAACTTTTAGAATTTTGTCAGAATTCCATGGTAGTCCCCTACATTTGGGTGCTGGGGGGGGGGGGGCGTAATCAAGCAGACAGGACAGGTAACTTGTTGACTATACAACAGACAACGGTGTCTGACAGCTGAGGGGAGGAACAAGCCAGGCCCTGTGACAGCAGAGTAACACCCCCCAAACTGAGAGTGGCGCTTGACACGGTGGTACATGAGCCCCCCCTGCCCTGCATCTCGCACGGAGAGGCATGTGGTGACGTCCTGATTAGGTTCCCCTCCCTCCCCGTCTGACAGAAAGCAGGCGTCTGTAAATCAGCCCTCAGCAGTGGCATGGAGACGAAAGCTCAGGACTGCCTGGTGGAATTGAACTCATCCTTAAACAGGCCTGGAGTAATTCACCAGGGTGACAAATCGCCCCTACAGCTACATAATTCTCCGGCATTCAGTTTCTCTTCGACAGTATAACATTGAAATCTTGGGGCCCAGTCTATTACATGGTATGGGCTGCTGCCTTTAGCCGTGGGTAATCGCTGTGTCCACGGCGGAAAAGGGATGCCACCTGTCTGGCACAATTTGCAGGCCGGCACTCTGTCTGTGGTCCTCCATTGCCATTATGTGACATCAGCCCGTCAGTTCTGGTCTTCAGACTCCTTGGAATGATGTGTTTGTCATACTCTATAGGCCAACTGAGAGTAATGGAATGAAGGATCTAATATAGAAAGGAAGTGTAACTGACTGTGGAAAAATTCCAGACCTCCAGACCCCACTGAAAACCACTTTGACCTCAAAAACCACCTCTGAAGATCGATCTATGGCCACCTGAGGACAGGGGAAATATACAAGAACCCCATTTTTAACACCCTCATGATTAACTGGCTTTTAGTTGCCTCTGATTAAACCAGTATGGTCACACATTACATATAATTGCATTACAATTTACCTCCTACTTTAATTTCTATGAAACTGCAAGTTGGCAGGCAGTATTATGCACAGTTTTGGGCGTATCTGATTTTTTTTGTTGCAAAACTGTCATTAAAGCACCAAATAAAGCAGGCCCAGTGATTATATGAGCGTGATGAATGGTGGTTGGAAAAGTGGGACGTGATGCATTCAGAATGAAGGCCACACATATACAAAAACAGTTTAAGAGTCAGTAACATTCGTTGTCATGCAGAACAGGCTGTTGTGTTTATTGCATCCCTGTACGTGAAGCTCTTTGCTCTTTCTGTTGATCCTCTGTAGCACAGTACAGGGAACTGATCACGCTGGACCACAGTATGATATGGATATCTGTCAGATGTCCTTTCTGTGGCTCGCTGGGAACATACTATATGTATACTACAGAGCTTCACCACTGAAAAACATAAAACAAATAAATATCCTATGAGCTACTGAGAGATGATAAATACTTGCCCCATTTCTGATAATATTTATCCATTTTCTCCTATGTGTTAAAGGTAATTTTTTTCTATGCGTCCCAGTGTATGTGTGTGTATGTCACAAATGAGACTTGAAGACAGCTTCTGTATGACAGGAATGTGAATCATGTGATCATGTGATCATGTGACGTGCCCGGAATGTATTGCCCATTTCAGCCGGCATCACTCGCTCTCGCTCAAACCGATACTCAAACAGGACTTCTGTCTCGCTCCTTTTGCCCCGTTCCTGCAATGCTCACTTATTTTTACTTGTTTAGTTTTGGAACAATATGCTGGGAAGTGTGTAATCTGGGTGTGCTTGGTGTGCTGCCCCTCCTCTGTCACTCTGGAGGTTTATGGGGGGCCTGGGGGGGTCCGTGCATTGATGTATGACTCCTCCAGAGAACTAATGAAGGAACATGTAATTACCCCATTAAATGACGGCCTCAGGAAAAGAGTCATAAGCCATAACTTATCATTTTAGTATTTATTTTACTGCATATTTTATATTAGGGTGACAGGTTGGCCCAGTGGAGAGCGCTGTTGCCTCAAACCTCCAGCGCTGGGGGTTTTGAATCATACCTCTATTCAGTGTTTGAGGACTTTTGAATGTTCTCCCTGGAGCAGTTGTGTGGGTCCCCTCTGGTTTCCTCCTGAAGTCTTAACACACGCTGTTAATCTAACTGGTATCTGTAAATCGCCCATCGTGTGTGACTGTGTGCCTGGTGACGGACTGCCATCCTGTCTCCATGCTGCCTGGGATAAGCTCTGGGCCCTCCCCACAACGCTGACCAGGATAATCAGCTAGAAGGCGGATGGATTAATATTTCATGATATCTAGAAGAGTGTGTCTCAGTCTGGACCTCTGGGACCCACAGACAGTCCATATTTTTACTGGGAGCTGGGAGGGAGCAAACATGTGGGCCGTCTGTGGGTCCCAGAGGACTGGGTTGAGAAATGTTGATCAAGAGCAGTGGTTCACTACTGGTCTAGCCTCAGGACCCACGTTTTTCCTTGGTCATTGAGTCATGACCCAGATATTTTTAAGTTGCTGTTGATGTGGTTAGCAATGGTAAAAGCTTTTGACCAGGGGCCTGTATCACAAAGTCAGATTTGTTGGTTAGCTAGATAACTTGTCGGATTTAAGGTACCCCAGTTTAAATTGACTTTGTCTTCGTTCATTTATATTTAGCCTGGATTACCACAAATCTGACAAGTTATCCTGCTAACTCAAAAATACGGCTTCGTGATACAGACCCCAAGAGGTGGCGGTAACTGTTTATAACCACACACTCTGTGAAATACTGAACTAGAGTCCTGATTCCCTGCTCCCCTAAGCTGACTGTGACTGAATCTGTGTAGCGGGGGCTGCTCGTTGGACCTGTATGTGAAAAGACTGAGCATCTGTGGAATTCCTGAGGAAACTACGGCCAGTGGGGGTGGAAAAAAGAGAGCAGCAGTGTTAGCAGCACCAGCCGTTAGCATGCGCTTGTTAGGGTGGGTGCAGTTACACCTTCTCATATCCTCCATCACTGGTCCATGTTTTGTGTGTGTAGCACTTGGTAGCTTTCAATACCTCCAGTACAGTCAAAAATACCCTACTACTCAGCTCATCTGTGAAGTGTAAGGGACACTGTCACAGACAGCGTATAACCTACTACTCAGCTCATCTGTGAAGTGTAAGGGACACTGTCACAGACAGAGTATAACCTACTACTCAGCTCATCTGTGAAGTATAAGGGACACTGTTACAGAAAGAGTATAACCTACTACTCAGCTCATCTGTGAAGTGTAAGGGACACTGTCACAGACAGAGTATAACCTACTACTCAGCTCATCTGTGAAGTATAAGGGACACTGTTACAGAAAGAGTATAACCTACTACTCAGCTCATCTGTGAAGTGTAAGGGACACTGTCACAGACAGAGTATAACCTACTACTCAGCTCATCTGTGAAGTGTAAGGGACACTATTACAGCCTGAATATGCCTATAGGGATCTTCTCCTTCTGTTTCTTGAGACACTTCTGTGCTCTACCTCTTATCCAGCACGTTTTGTCAGGTGTTGAATTGTAGGTCTGATCCTCAATCGTTGCTACAGATGTTTGGCCAGCCCAAACCCTGGGGTGAGGAAGGAGGTATCTTTCATGTCATAAAACATAAGGGAGAAGTTAAACGAGAACCTTGAATCATGCACGCAGTCTTGAATCTAGAGTAATCAGATTCTGGTGACGCTACCCAGTTGGTGTCTGAGGACGTTTTGATGAAGGAGGAATTTCTAACTTTGTTACCATTGAAAACTACAAGAGAGTAGACTGACATTTATAAGGTGACTTAAAACATGAAGCTGAAGAAACTTGGTATCTGTGACGAAATCCCAGCCACAGCACGCAGCCGGTGATTCCCACAGCTTTTAAACTCAGCATTGCGACATCCACCAACTGAAAATCCTTTTGGGATTCTTATCATGTTGTGAAACCTGTCATTAAGATAGTAAATTCACTTTAAGCAAAAGGCCAAACGACATATGTGCTTCAAGCTGTGTCTGGTGGACCTGTCAGCCGAGTGTGATGATCTGCTGTTGCACGCTGAAATATGACAGCGCAGGGGAGGAATGTGACGTTTCCTCTCATTTCCAAGACAAATCAAGACATTCCCGGACTCCTAGGGGACGTCACTCTAGTGTCTATTACTGACCCCGTGCTTCTTGCAGATGTGACAGTCTGGCTAAATGCAAAACTCTGTCTTTGCGCTGTAATGTCTGTGGTGTAATGAGTGTTGCACCGTTGCTTCAGCAGGAATGTTAATTCATTTTACTGTCTTGTACATGGCTGTGATGTCTGGAAAGCTTCACTTGACTTGAGATGAACTGCAAGAACAAGAAAACAAAATGCCTGATATACCATGCAAGTGTCTAATGTGCAGAAGATGATGATAGAAAATGAAGGTGCATTACAGGTCATGGACATGCAGAAGAACTCTGAGCTGTTGCCCAGGGTTGGCCAAGGTTGGAGAAATGATTCAATTATTGTTTGTGTTTTCTTTCAAACCAATGCAACTATGAATGGATATCTCAACAAGTGAATTGCTAAATTGTAACAGTCCATGACACGAAACTAGCATCTTAAGTACTGATCTGATATTCTGTTGCCCCTCAGCCTTGAGGGTGCGGGCAAGAACTTAAACCTCCTACAAGCTGTCCTGGGGGCATGAACAAAAACCTCATACAAGCTGTACTGGAAGTGGCCTCATTATGTTTCAGCCTGCAAATGTGAGTCTACATTCTCTGAAAGTCTCATACGTGTTTGACTCCCTCCTAGACCCACACTCTGGGTACACACCCAACTACAAAGGCCTGGTTTACATTAGCAGATAGTTACATTAGTTACAGTATTCGTTTTCTCAATAAAGTATATCTTTTAAGACAAGAAAAAAAGATATATTTATTATAATTATTATTCATTAAAGTGTAGTTGTGAGGAGGACCTAAGTCAAACATTAGGCTGCTTGAAATTCTGGAGACACCTGTCACAGAGGAATACGTGGAAAGTGCATGTTTCTGGCGATGGCATCGGATTACGAAGAAACCAAATATGCCCTGTAAAAGTCCACCTGGATCGCCAGGGCTTCCCGGGGCCTGCGAGTCGGAACAAGTTTTCGAAAGTAATATCACAGACAATCAGGAGGCCAAATGTATCACACGCCTGTCTGCGGTGTTTCCCAAAGACCTGGAAAGATCACAACCAACGTACAAGGCCACAATGAGAGAACATGATAATACAATTAATGACTAATTAATGGCTTATTTACATTGGATGACAATACAAAACCATCAAATATACACTCTTTTCCCAAGAAACTAATTCCAATACCTCAACAGATGTGTGTGCAGATGCTGACAGACTAACCAGTGTCCTTGCTGACCATCTCCTTACTGAGCCACCATTAAAATCTGAGGGTTGTCATTATCTTTACCTTTCCGGTGGCTATGAAAAATAAACACATGATTACATTTGTACCTGCTGACAAACATTATTTAACTGTACGGCACCAAAAAAGCAGGGCTGCCAACTTTCATGCATCTGGTGTGACACTCACACTTTCAGACTCTCACGCTCGGGCAAGAAATCTATATTATGCTATCATAAACCTAAAATTAGCTACATCAAAAGCCTTGGGGTAGTTTGCAGACCTGACAGACTATTTACAAGGTAATAAAACTGTTACATGCACGAAAATGCGTGTGCGTATGCATGCAGACTTGTCTAGAATTGAAAATTTCACTCCAGACCGAAGTTGGCAGCCCTGCTTAGGAACAGTGACTGTCCCCTGCATTCGCTTATGAAATATGAATAACATCTTACATTTGAACTTCTGGTAAAACATGCCTTAGTCCCATTCTGTTTTTATTTTTCTCGTCTTCCAAAGTTCATCCGAGTTCAGTCGTCTAACGGCCTTTCCTCAAATGGCCGATGGGTTTCCACGCATATTCCATGCATCCACCCTTGACTGGCCTTCTTGGCGATAGCATTCTATGTCACACCGCACTTGTCATCTTTTCTGACAAACACAACTTGAGCAACGACTCCTGAGCCCCCGCCCCCCACCCCCCCAGAGCATGACATCATCACATAAACAGTGTGGGAAGGGTGAGATGCTCCCCCATGGCACATCGCAGAATGCTTGTCAGGGATCAGTGGTGTCGCACGGCGTAGGCTGAGCCCAGCCTGCCGGGTGTTCAGGTTGGTTGCTGAGCTGTGCGGTTGTCAGGGTGATGTTGCCCAGGGCCAGAGCATCACCAGGATGAGGCCCTACCCTCAGAAAGCAGCAACTATATTATATTATACATTAAAAAATATATATTATACACTCCATACATCTATGCTGTTTCATCGTTCCGGAAACTCCAAGGCCTTAACTTCCAGAGACCATGTCACCCTGCTTTTGACAGTATGTTACTTTGGATAAAAGTGTCTGATAATTAAATTATATCCAGATTTCTTTGAATACATGCAGACTTTCATTCCATCATATTGCTGATTACTGTGTTTATTGTATTTGTATTGTATACTCTGGTTCAATATTTAAATGACATTTTCAACAAAAATTTTATATTATATATTACAAATTATATACTAGCTTTACCATACTAATAATGCTTTGGAAAACCGGACCATTTCCATGTGGTGGTCACTGTTTCTCCCAGATGAAAGCACGCGTCGATCTGTGACGTTTTTACAGCGGCCGTTAGCTTCATTAGCAAATTTACGTACACGGGCAGGAGCGCAGACTCCCAGCAGATGTAGATCATCCTCCACGTGACGCTATCGGCTCGACGGCCATCGCCGAGCCGTAACTGAGCGCACAGATGATGTGCATCCTAGGAAGATAAGTTTCAGGTGGCTTCACTGTCAGACGTTAGAAGCTAGGAAGACATCTGCACACGAACGAAGAAAATGGGTGTGTATTTATCGCGGGAGGCAATCTCGCTCGCTCGACGGAAAGGTCGCATGCTCATCCCACATGTCTGATTGGTTGACACACAAGCTTGACCTCCCCCCCCACCTCAGAATGGTTCAGTATGATTGTTTGGGGTTAAGACCATCCAAATATTATACTGCGGAACACTGACGGCGTAATTAAACACCAGCGGTTTCACATGTAGGTCTGTGTGAATGGGGCAGCCCCGCCCTGCCTGGCAGCCTTTGTATCCTTTAATAAGCCATCCCACCTCCCTTCCCCAATTTACCGTAATATCTGCTGCCCTGCCCCCATCGATCTTGTTCGTGTAAGCCATTTTTGTCCATATGTAATTATGAATTCATAAAGAATGTTATAGGACTCTTCCGCATGACAAAGTAATCCAATTAACATTACACAAAGGTCATCCCATATCCATCCATCTTCAGGCACATGAACTTTAGTGTACACAATGTAACCCACAGACGCACATATACAGATGTACAGAGTACAGAGCTGCATGCTCATATTTTGTCCCTGATTCCCCTTTGCTGCAAAAGCTCTGTCAAATTCGAAACCCACTGTCATCCTTTCACCTATTCTCTGATATTTTCCTTTGGTTCTACAGAGAAAATAGGTTTTGTCCCAGCGGAGTATCTTTTCGAAATACTAGGAGGAGAGACCTCTGCAGGGTCTCCAGCACGGAAGCCTTCTTAGAGACGTAACATTTCATTTGCTGTGCATGAGGAGCTTATGCTGCAGTCGTGCCCCGTGTGGTTGACACAGAGCTGAAGAAGAGGTGAGGTGATGTGAGAGGCCAGCACACTCGGCATGTGGTGAGAGCTGGCTCATCATTGTCATCAGGCTGACACTGACACGTCTTGGTGGGAGGGTTCCCGGGGGGATCACTTTGGGAACTGCCCCCCGCCCCCCCCCCCGACCGCAATCACAATATCTTCCAGAAATAGCACTTCAGAACCAAGCTGGCAGGTTCCTTTGAGATCTTATTAAAAATTCCTCCCATCAGCAGAAAAAAACACCGTGTCAGGCGTATAACAGAGTTCTGGTGTCTGTAGGAGATAACAGGGAGCTCAAGGTGGAACTGTGAGAATGGGGACCACTGCCACCCACCGTGTGCCCATGTAGGTCACGCTGCGGTGTGGGGGGGAGGCTATCTTGTAGATATTATAGACCCTCGTCTGGGAGATAATTAACTAGCACTCTGCTGAGTTGGACGGACTGGAGATGGCCTACTTCCACATTGAAACGTCTACTGGGCCAGGTCCTTATTGTAGGGTCACATTAAAATGCCGCAACCCAGATATACCAGTGAGGACAGCCACAGTGCTGTTAAACGGATGTAAATTTTCTGTTTTTCTTGAAACATAACACTTTGGTACACAAGTATTAATGCTCTTTATGTCCTCTAACCGTGGCTCAGCAGTTTAGCCAACGGTGGGGTTTACTGCATATTAAACGTTTTCAAGATGCAGAGTTCAGAAATACTACTCAGCAGATGACCTTGTGTTCTGTAGCATAAGCTATAAGTTAATTCTCATAGCTCTTATAAAACATTTATAGCAGATAGTTAATGTCTGTGCCAGCTCGTTAAATATGTTTATTAAATATGGATGGGGAAATGACGATATATATTAATAATATAACAATACTAATAACAACAAATAATAACAATAATGATTATAATGGTGACAATAAACTTTTTATGTGTAGCGTTTTTTGTTTGTTGGGCTAAAATTGACGAGGTCCCCGAACTGCAGGGTCACGTGTCTGCGGTTTGCATAATAGCCCGAAAATGTCTGAACAAAATAGCATAACTGCCCCCTACTGTTCAGAAAGGCGTAGGCAGCCGCAACATCTTCAACCCGCATTATGAGTCCAAGGAAGCTGAAGCACTAGGAAATAAGACCCGGTACAAATCTTGGTTTTATGTCCTTTACCAAATGCCACATATTTTCCCCCTTACCACCTTACAGCAGCGACGACTGGCTCCTGCAGACACTGCTGTACCTGGTTTCTCTGATCCACCTTGCGATGCAGCCGCGCCGGGCATCAGCCTCTCCGGGGGCCCGATTACCCGCCTAGATAATGATGTTATTACATTTTTGTCATTGATTTTGATGACTGGAAGGACAGTTAATTTTGCTCTGAGTTCATTTAACTTTACCCGCGAATTGCGCGTTGCTAAACCAATCTGGTGTGGCGGGGGAGGAGGGTGCTTTTTTGCGCAGTTGTACTGTTTTGACAAAAAAGTATTTATGTATGTATTTATTTTTTTATAAAAAACAAGGAGAAAAACGCATTTGTGCTGTTGTGACATTACCCGCCTATTTAACCCTGAAACCCTTATGCCTACTTGCCTACCAGTTATTCAGATCCCCATTTATAACACACAATTTCTTGGTTCCAGCCACGTTCCACCTTTATATTCGTCAATCGTGAGAGCCATTTTTTTTTTTGCCTATGCGGAAAGCCTGCTGAGCTCAATCCCTTCAGAGCCAGCACCTTAGCTACCTAAGACGGGGTAAAATCAGTCCAGCAAGCAGTGCACGTTTTGTCAGAAACCAGCCTCTTGCTGTTCACCCAATGCACAGTAGGTGTCACTGCAGAACCGTATAAGCGCAAATTGCCCAAACACCTAACCTGGACCTCAGAATATGAGACGTTTTGTGTCTATTGAGTCTTTTCTGCAAAAACATACAAACCTTTCCAAAGCCAGCCTCGTTCAATAAGTGATTTTAAAGGGAGTGCACAGTGCCGCTATTAATCAGATAAAATGCTATTTGAACATATTAAGCTCACTAAAACTATAATGTAAAGTTACAGGGGTTGGACAATGAAACTGAAACAGCTGGTTTTAGACCACAATAATTCATTAGTGTGGTGTAGGGCCTCCTTCTGCAGCCAATACAGCATCAGTTAGTCTTGGGAATGATAGATACCAGTCCTGCACATGGCCAGAGGGATTTTGAGCCATTCCTCTTGCAGAGCAGTGGGCATGTCACTGTTTCCTGACTCGCTTCTCCAAAATGCTCCAAAGTGGCTCAAGAATATTCAGATCTCTTGTCTGTGAAGGCCATGGGAGATGTTCAACTTCACTGTCATGTTCATCAAACCACTCTGTCACCGGTCTTGCTGTGTGTATTAGTGCATTATCATCCTGATACACGGCACCACCTTCAGGGTACAATGTTAGAACCCTTGGGTGAACACTGTCCTCCAGAATTGTTCGGTAGTCCTTGGCAGTGACGCGCCCATCTAGAACAAGTATTGGGTCTAGGAGATGCCATGATATTGCAGCCCAAACCATCACTGATCCACCCCCGTGCTGCACTCTGGGAACGCAACAGTCAAGCCTCTCTGGGGCTTCTCCACACCATAACTCTCCCGGATGTGGGAAAGACAGTGCAGGTGGGTTCATCAGTGAACAATACATGTTTCACATTGTCCGCAGCCCAAGATTTGCACTACTGGCACCATTGAAACCAACAGTCGCACCTGGCATGAGTGACTGAAGGTTTGGCTTCAGCAGCCCGACCATGAATATTGACCCTTTGGAGACCCAACGAACAGTTTTGCTGGAAACAGGAGAGTCGAGGTGCACATTTAACTCTGCAGTGAGTTGGGCAGCTGTGGTTTTATGATTTTTGTATACAATCCGGGTTCGTGCCTGGACATCCTTTTCAGACAGTTTCCTCTAGTGTCCAGTTACTCCTGTTGGATGTGGTCCATCCTTTGTAGTGGTATGCCGATTTTACCCTGGATATCGTGACTCTTGATACGCCTGTCCTGTTCACAGATGTGCCAGTGAGATTCACACCAACAATTTGTCCTCTTTGGAACTCTGTCCCCTGTTGTTGTGTGGATTGCAATATTTTATGAATAGCTGCGTTATTCCGCTATTTCAACCTACACACTCTGCTCTTACTGATGGAATGTGCAATCAGTGAAGACTGGCCATGCATATATAGGCGTGAAACCTCAAACACTATATTTGTATAGTTTCACTGTCCAACCCCTGTATATTTGAACATGTGTTTGTTGTTAGTCATGTCAATAATTTATTATACATATGCATTTCTTTTTTTACAAATTTATTTGTCTGGATGAATGACTGGTTGGGCTCTCACCTTGCAGTCCCTGAGAATGCTCACCAATGCTTTGCTCTGCGGTTACAGGATTAACATGAATATTATAAGCGTGATTGACTGAATAAAAATGACAGTACGGGTATATAATTGCACAAAAACGTTTGTGTTGCACAAATATTCTAAAGCAGTCTTTTTTCCCCGCTTGTGTTCCATTCATAGAAATCACATCTTGCTTGAATATCATCGTCCTTAATGCGGGAACATCTTTGGAATCTGCACTGTGGTTATGCATATGCTCTAAACAGACAGCGGCAGTGCTAAGCAGGTATGATTCAATCCCCATGAACAAACAGCCAGAAAGAACCTCGCGTTGAACTTGGCGGCCTTTATTTGCAGAATCCAAGTAGTTTGTACACAGAAAAGACATTGTTTACTTAATCTTTTACCAACCTAATATGCTAGTACAGGCTGGAAGACCATAGCACAAAGCATCCACAATAAATTAAAACACTAAAATTCACTCACACATTAAGACTGTACGTCCATTTTGTAGAGTTATTAGTTTGCAATTTGATCCCATTAGTTTTTTACACATTTGAAGGCCGTTCATTCACAAAGAGTGCTGTTATCTTAGGCTCACA
Source organism: Boulengeromyrus knoepffleri (assembly GCA_026770805.1). Taxonomy (NCBI): domain Eukaryota; kingdom Metazoa; phylum Chordata; class Actinopteri; order Osteoglossiformes; family Mormyridae; genus Boulengeromyrus; species Boulengeromyrus knoepffleri. The sequence continues at coordinate 18,250,994 of JABJVO010000132.1, read as the reverse complement.
TGACAAAGACACTTACTCCGTAATAATGTTTTTTGCAATACAAGAAAATAAAACTTTGGTTCTTGATGTACTCAACATAAAAGTAGATTATCAAAAAAAAATCTACTCTAGCAGTCAGCAAAAAACGTGTACATTTTTAAAAATAAGTTAAAGTCGAAAGCCTTTAACACTATAGAGGTAAAGGCATCAAGATAGCATAAAAGTAGTGGATTTTAGGAGAAATTAACAGCATTCCTGTGAATAACAGCATCATATAGCAGCTTAACATGATAGTGGTGTGGCCTGAGAAGGACTAGGGGCAAGCTGGTCTCCCCTCAAACATGCTCACTATCTGGGCTCGTCTTCAGAGGTACCGCTAGCTTGAGCGCTTTGCTCCTCACGGGGTAAATCGGTGTCACAGCTGAGCCCCAGGCCTGAGGAAGCAGTGCTGCAGATAGATGGAGAGAGAGTACAAAGGCTGCTGCTTCACACAGGGCACTGACTGGGACAGCACAAGCCCAAGTATGACGGAAAACACAGTGTGCATTACCTCTGCCAGAAAGGTAGCGCTCACCAGCTCACAAAGGTGTAGGTGCCATAAATTCATTTTTCTTACAATGAGTGACAACTGGCCCCTTTGATATCAGAGTAGGAATTCCTCAAGTCGTCATTTTTTGTTCAAGATGAGCAATTTCCTCCGGGATTAATAAAGTCCTCTGATTCTGAAGATATGAGTCCATATGCCGATAACTGCTAAGTCATAAGGCCCTAAAATGGGCACCCAGAAAACAATTTGTACAATGTACAATTTGGAGAGGCTCGCCTTCCCTGGAGACATCTGGACACTTCATAATTTGATAAAATATAACATCTAATTTAATTATTTAGCAGACAATTTAATCCAAAGCAACATGCATCTTTTGAGAAGACGGTCAGATTTCATGGAGGGGCTGGAGTCAGGAACAACGCCGACAGGCCCAACAGTGAAATTATCCCGGGATTAGAACCAGCAACCTACTAGTCATAGACAGCATCTAAACCCTCTGAGCACCACTCATATCTTGGCAGAAGCTGTGCATTGTATTTGAAAGTCTTCTATTATACTATAGACTAAATTTAGGAAATGTTAAATTATTTTTATCCACCCCCAACATGTTTATACTAAAGGCTGGCTTGGTGGTTCAGGGCAAAGGAGAACCTGACAGGTTTTGATTCATACATCTGTAGACTGACTGGAGTGATACTGCTTGCTGCATAAGGTGAACATTTCCCTATAAAAGTGGATGTTTAACCGGCATCGCGTTCATTTTTCAGTTTGGCAGATGACTGATAACACAATGCAGCTCTCAGCAGATTAGCTATCATACCTCTCACAGTCTGAATCGCCGCAGTCTTTCGCCAGGTCGGACAGATCTTCATCGGAGCGGAAACGCTGGATGCCACTCCCACAGCTCTGGATAGCTTGCGCAACAGAATAGCTGGTTCTCCCAGAGGCACAAGCCTCCATTTTTGCAATACTGAGCTGTGACTGCAGGAAAAGGTGCAGACAGCTGTCCGACAGCACCAGAGCTTTCTGGACGATTCTGACGGGAGACAATCAGGGGAAGCACCAAACTCAGAAAAGGCTCCAAATGGGATTTTCATTAGTAGGGGACAGGAACTATGACAGCAGTAAATCTCTACCTTTGGCTTTTCTCAAGGTCTGAATTTTAAGACCCCAAATAGCATCGTTACTTTATCATCTACATTTTCTAGCCGCCACGCGTAAACTCATCACTCAGCTAATAACGAACATTTGAAGATATATATAGTGTTGTGCTTCTGCGCCAACAAATCACACAAGGAATTTCTTTCTACTCTGTAGCCACTGCTACATTTGAAAGTAAATCCAGAACAAAAACCCTTTGTTGCTGGCAGGAAGCGCAAACCCAAAACCACAGCAAGATTACGAGGGCTTATATTTCGATGTGAGCATCAGCCAAAAATCTGCCAAAACAAACTATCTGCCTGCGATAAAAGTCACTGGTCAGCAGTGCCATTTGATTAAAACTGGTTTCATGTACATTGCAGAAGCAAGGTTTTCTGTTCTTATTTCCTTGTGGTTCATTATAATACACAAATTCTTGCAAAAATTGTTAAATATAGTCATATTTCAGCAAATAATTTCTCTTTAGTACTTTGGGTAATCTTTCATACTGATCACAGAAAACACACAAAGAGTGATGTGGTCCGTTTCATTTTAACGACTCAGACTGGCTGACTGACACTCACGCATCCAGGAAGTGCTGTAGTCCCTTCATTCTCTTGTTGACTTGGTGGGAGTTATTAAGGCTGAAGAAAGGGTTCTTTGGGGGTAACGCAGGTAGCTCCCTGAAATGCGACAAAAAATGCTGCATGTTTAGTATTGGGTGGGGTCACTAATTCTATCAGAAATGGAACTGTACCAATGACGAAAAGTAAGAAGTTACGAATGCGTTACAATGTGCTTACGCGTGTGGATTTTTGTTGAAGTGAAACTGGAAACGACTATTCTGCTACAGATGTTTTTTGGATGCATGAAATATACCGAAAGACATTTACAGGTAGCTGTGAAATAAGGAATGTAGTTACATGAGGTGAGTGTTTTCTTGCAATTTCTGCCGTAGCCACACAAACTCGCTGAATCGTCTTCGCACGCAGGAGGTCTTCTTGGTGAAGCACATGCTGTTGGTCTGGAAGAGGTTGGACAGCAAGAGACAGCTGTGAACACCTTATGTATGGTCCTTTTACTATTCACTGTACAAACACTGGAATGAGGAAGTGTGAGACAATGAGGAAAAATTCCGGGGTTATAATTCTGCATATCAAATTTCTTCTCTAAAAAAAGGTTTGCAAAAACACAATTCTTGAAATACTTACATGCATACAGATCTCATAATCTATGTGGGCATGCCAGAAGTCTTTTCCCCGTATGCGTGGATCTCGAACCCATACACTAATAATCTCCTGTAAAATCATAAGAGCAGCTTAGTTGTGTCTGTGTGACTCTCAGATGAGAGTGACCCTAAGCTACTTAAACTCGTCACCAGTTATAAGCTTCCCTTTTTCTCTATACACACACACACACACACACACACACACACTATATCTTTTAGTAATCACATAACATCCACTGGATTCTGTTCATCTTGCTAAAAAATGTACAATTCTGGTAGACTACGTTTCTTTCCACAAGTACAGGTACAAAGGCAACGACAATAAAGTGTTTCTTTCTATGTAATTAGGATTTTTTTGTTTTGTTTACATTCAGTTTTTGACATTAGACTCGTTTCGCAGAATGACACAAAATGCGCGCTACTTACAGGTTGTGTGACGAACCCTCAATGCATGCAAGCCTTCTCTCTTACCATCTTCACCGAAACACTAACTTCTAAACAACATTGCTAGAGAACATCTTACCTGTGTCGGGCTGTAAGGCACGTCTTCCATTCCTTATATTCAGATCTGCTGGCAGGAGAGTGAAGACATTTAGGGAGACATTACCAAAGAGATGCGCTGGTACATGCGCACACACGCACGCGCACGATGAGTCAGCAATACCACCAAAGGATGATGAAGAATATTCTTAGAAGAATACGGTCCAAAAACACACAACACATAACTCATTGCTGCACAAGGAAACTTGTCATTACACGACTAAACGACATAGAAACAAACACATTCCAGCAAACACAGATACTTGTCTCGTTGTTTTATTCTGGGCACTTCCCCGTCAACCTCACTTAGGGAGACGTGACAACAATCTCTTAACGTGACACAACTTGCCACGCAAACATTTATCCTCTCGAGCTTATTTCCAAGTCACAGGGCGGAATCGAAAACGAAAAGAAATTGGACGTCGAGTTAGATTCGATCTGGGCCAGGATGTGTGATTCACCATTTTTAATGTCACCTGCGGATACAGAGTGAAACATTCGGTGTTCGGCAGTAAACGAAAAGTAACTAGTGCGCTTCAGCCCCGCAGCAGGTAGGATGACACTGCAATGCTGCTTAACCCCCCAAAACCACAAATCACAGAAAACAAACAGCCCATCAATTCTATAATGCGAATAAATATTATAGATTTGGGACACCTGATTTATACATGAACACGTTTAAGTGTTTACAACAGATTACTCGGTTTTCTTTTCTTCGTCATTGCACTGAGATTGATCACCATATTGCCGTTTAACCGCTGGGACTCATCTAAAGATACCAGACTTGATCAAACATACTTACGCCATGAACTTGTGAAGCCATCGCCCCACATGTGAACCGGTCAGAATGAACAATAATTCCCCAGTATTTTCACCATACGATGCTTTTTCAAATTCCGTTATTCGACAATATCAATCTGCAAACTGAAGCGGTGCTGGATCAAATTGAACTGTTTTACGTTTTATAACGTATTTTAGCAAAACGAGATGTTTTATGTTAATCTGTTGTATAGATCTGCATATATCTGTCTTTTTTTAAAAGATGAGCGCGATTTTTTGTTTTGTTGTCTAATTTTTTAGTTCCCTAATTAAGATTTAATTCGGCGTACGCTACACGGCTTTATCTACTTGAGGTTTACAGATAAAAAATTAAAAAAATCTCGAAATCTGCTCTATTTGGCATATAGGTCGGAAATGATACTACGTGCAAAATTGACCTTGTCTGTAATTTCAGGTAGTCTATTTTCATTCATTTTAAGAGCGGCTCGGACATGCCTGCCTTACCTGACGGAGCCTCCGCATGAGGAACTCGGCCGGCGCGCTGATCCGGTTCCGGCGCGCCGATGTCAGCACCGCTGGCTCCTCCTCGCCGAGCCGCCGAACCCCCAACCGCAGCCATGGTGACGGCATGGGCTTATTGGGAAGTCATTAAGCACCACTTAACTAACCCTTAATCTGATAAAGGCTCATCAAAATAATAAAACATTGCACCAGAACGGCAATGTGCAGGGTTGCCAACTTCGGTCAGCTGGCCTGAGTATTCAGGTCTCATAATTGCCTTGTAAATAGTCTGTAGGGTTTGCAAACTACCACAACGCCTTTGATATAGCAAATATTAGAATTATTATGGAATACGTTTAGGTCTATAATATTATAATATAGATCTTTACCATAATATTTCTTGCGTGAGCGTGAAAATCTTAAAGATGAGTTGGCAACCCTGAAGGCGTGCACGCCTCTGAGCCCCAGAAATTTCACTTTAATAGTACTCCCATCTGGTAAAGATGATACTCAGTGGACGAAAGGTAGAATGACAAAATACTTTTGTGTTTTTTTTCTGTAATCAAATCCACCGGTTGCTTGACGGGCGACTTCACATTAAACACCGAGGGTTTTCCACAAAGCAGGGTTTCACAGTTAGCTGGGTTAACTTAAGCTAGAAGTCATGATCGTCCAATAAGGTTAGGTAAGGAGCATTCTTATTGGATAATCATGACTTCTAGTTTAAGGTAACTCCGCTAACCGAGAAATCCAGCTTCGTGGAACACCCCCCGGTCCACCAAAGAAATGCAGCCCAGACAGACCGAATATATTATACATCAAGTGTCAGGAAATGTTAAACTTTGTCGCAAAAGGCACTCATACTCCTGCATTAGTAGCAGGGGTGTAGTTAGACAGGAATGGATAGGGGGGTTGAGTCCTTATATGGGGGTGGGGACAAACATATACAATATAAAAAGCTATTCATGACTGAAGCCAATGAAAACACTTTTTTTTTTTTTTTGGGGGGGGGGGGTTACAGCCCCCCTAAAATAGGTCTAACAAAACACCAGATTAATAGTATTGATGCTGTTTTCATGCGGTTACCGCTCTGAATGAAATGTGACACACAGGTTTGCCTTCAATGGATTTTTAATCCAGTGTGTTTGGTATTAGGACCTCAGCTGTGGTCTTTAAATAGAAATTTCAAACAAACACAGCAAGAAGAACACGAAGAACATTTCAGAAGAAAAACAAACAGAACGCTTCTGGTTTAACCTACGACTTGAACAGAAACAACTTTTTCCACACAAAACCAATAAACCACACAACCACATATCAGACGAACATTTTGGACAGCTTGAATCCTATAAAATGAAACAGGAAAAAAAAATCCTCACTTTGTACCCCGATTCTAGGTAAACCTCTTACCCCAGTGTTAGTACAATCACAGACAGATGAGACATAACATTATCATTAACACAGCCCAGTGTTCTCAGACCTTGAGGTAAGTGCAGTATATGCATTTCTTCAAATACAGTGCGGGGATATAAAAATGCAAACAAAACAAGCAGCTCAAATTCTCCACTAATCACTGAAGGCTGCAGCACTCGGGGCAACGACCTTGGCTGGTGCAGCCCGGGCCGGGTCGGGCCTGCGTGTTCTGGTGCCCAGTGCGGGATTCTGATTTTGGGTATTAACCAAAGCACAAAATGTATCATTTTAAGATATCAAAGTAAGCGGAACTGTGTGTCCAAACAATACGGTTACTCAGGAGTAAACACACACCCGGAATCTCACCTTCACAGTAACAGCGTTCATTCTCCACAGACGCCTTCCTCATGAGACCCATGTTTGTCATTCTAATAGTAAGATCTACATTTTTTTTCCAGAATATACTCAGAGGAAAAAGTCTGACTGTCAGGATGCGTAAGACGAGCACATCACCCTTCCACGTGCTTCAAAATGCTACCCTTTCGGTAATCTGTCTCTAAACAATGGGCTCCTTTCTACTTTACTGAACAGAACTTTTTCTTTTTTACATTCACACCATTTTATCACAGAGTTCTACTCTACAGAATAACAACACTGACAGAAACCTCTTCACAGTGGATAACTATGCTACATACTGGAAGGACTGGGAAAGAAATGGCTTAAGTTGCCATTTATGTCACCGTCGAGTCCTTGGTCAGTGTGGTCCACCTGGGATCTGCTATCCCTTGGTTCTTTCCACCACATGTTCTGGTCTCGCCTCACTGCTGGTCTTCATCCCCAGAATGCCAGGTCAGCTTCTCCTCATAGTACGCAATGACAATCTTGGGGCACCTTGTGCTGGCCTCACGAGCTGGAAGCAAGGCCACCTGATCCGTGCCTTTCCTGGGGTGGGGCAGGAGACGCACACCGCTGACAAACATGGAGCCAAGCATTACAGCGGCTTGTATTCATCATTTAAATTCACCCGATTTGAAGGCTGCTGCCACTTTCACGCTTCAAATCTCCGCCCAAGTCAGGCGTCTCTAACTCCAGTCCTGAAGACCTACTTATCCAGCAGGTTTTTGATTTTTTATCTGGTTTCTCATAAGTCACACCTGTTCTCAGGTAAGTTCCAGGAACAGGTGTGGCTCATCAGAAGCCAGGTAGGATAGAAAACCTATTGGTCAGTAGCTCTCCAGGACCGGAGTTGGAGATCCCCGACAACTCGTTAAAAACTGACTACAAGACAAACATACAAAAAAATGCCAGGAATTTACGATTCCAAGTCGGATGTAGAAATGTGACCGAAAGCTTCTGTACCACTTGACCAGGAACATCAGCTCCCCCTGCTTGTCCGTGGATCCAATAATCCGCTCGGGTTCGAAATGGCTTGTGAAGGATGCGGGCCGCTCAGTCTCCTGCCCCCAGGGCTCCTGCACCGCATTCCCATGATGCTCAGCGAGAGGCTGCTGCTCTGCCTGTCAGGATGAATTAACAGCATCACCCCCCGCGGGTAAAACCATCGTCAAGAGAGTGACATTACTCCAAGTCGGTCATTAACGTTACACAGCAACATCACTGACCAATGAGCTGACATCACCCAAACCACAATGGTAAGGTTACCATTAAGTGTTCTTAAAATAATTACAATGATAGCAGATGATAAAGTCAGCACATGCAGCAACATCTCATCTGGCCTAAAAACAAGGTTGTGTGCAATTTCAGACTCTGCATGTACAGCTCTGGAAAAAAGTAAGAGGCAACTCTGTACTTTTAAAAAATCTTCATTGTTAAATCCTGGTTTAATCCGGGTTCTGCTGGCAGAAGGTTATGCTGAGCGTCAGGCTGCTTCCAGGCTCAAAGCTTCTCAGACAGCAGTACAAGAATGAGGTGAAGCAGGAGACACTGGGAATGACCAAAAACCAGCCAGGTAGAGGGCAGGAGCAACTTTCTAATGCCAGATGACCGTCAGCTTATCCGGCAGTGCCTCATAAATCAGAGGATGACCTCAAGTGACCTTCAAAAGGAATGGGAAACATTAAGTGGTGTGAAGTGCACCGCTAGTGTAATTCATAACAGGCCCCTAGAATCAGGACTGAAGTCCCATAAAGCCAGGAAGAAGCCCTTCACCAATGAGAAACAGGGAAGAGCCAGGCTGGAGTTTGCAAAAAAATGTATATCTTACCCTTAAATTGAGAAATGAGTGAAACTGAACATTTTGCTGTGGTCTCAATTTTTTCCAGAGCGCTATACGCTGATTAAGCTGTAATACTATTTTAGTTTTGCATGTGGAAGTTACTTTGCTGAACTGCAGTGGAATAAATCAGGAATCTTCTTCCTTCTGAGCCTAGTCTGTCTGGCTCGTTTGACATATCTGCCTGACTCATTTTCAGCCCCCATTCTGACGAGCTCTATTCAGAGCTTCAGGCCACGGGCTCGTACCTGTTGAGGTTCCACGTCAGCAGGCACCTCAAGCGGTTTTGGTGGTTGTGGGGATTCCAGGTCCTTCCCCACCTCCATGTTTTTAGCAAGGCTCTTGAGGAACTCCTCAATTAGCTCAGGACAGTCCAGGTTGTCTTCTGGCTCCCAGGTGTTATCGGCACTGGAAGGACAGATCAGCAGGCCTACCGTAATCAGCAGGCCTACCGTAATCAGCAGGCCTACCGTAATCACAGGAACTTCAATTACATTAGTCTGTGTGAAATTTGGAATCGTATACTGTCGGCCCTCATGCATCATGACTTTGCCGATGGCAGGTTTGATAAATTGTTGGGTCGGCATAAGAAATTAAATGGGAAATTTTTGGGAGTTTTGCAAAAAGCCAGAGACGACACACAAAACGTTCAGCTCATAAAACCATAAGATATATGTACAGTACAGTGCTGGTTTGGAGGACGGCACGTGAGTCTGTTGCAGCCTCTCATGTGATATCTCGCGTTTCTCATATCTTTTTGCGTCACTCGCCAACGGGACCAGCGTATTTTACCCAGTTTTTCCAGATCGCGGGGGGCTGGGCCCCTAACCCCTGCAATGTGGAAAGGTCGACTCTACAATATTTTATGATACATGGGACTCTCCATCTCTTCAAAATTGAAGTGCATATATCAGGAAGACATCCTTTTTCTTCACATGCCCAGTGTTTGACTTGGCCCGGTGTCTTACTCTGAAAAGCCTTTCCACTTCAGAAAGTACTCCACTTTTCCATTGGTGACTCTCCTCTGGATGATCTTCTCCACAACAAACTCCTGGACCACTGTAGTTTCCTCGTTCTTCCTGTGTTTCATATTCTGCTTCTTCCTCATTCTTCTACTGCAGGAGACAAACGCATTTTGTAGCTGCATTGAATATGTTTGGCATATGGAAAACAAGATATTTAGCATAATACTAAAGAATACAATGAATAAAGAATGAATAGTTGCAAAGGATTTAAACTTAGTGTCATGAGGCAGCAGTAATTATTCCAGTATTTCTATACTATCAATATGTACACCCTAGATGACATTATATATGCGTGTCCTACAGATGGTACTTTTCACCTGATTCTTTAATATTTTCTTCTAAAACAAAGCTGTGTTGAGCTTTACCATGTTACAATAATATTGTTGGTACTCATAGAAAAAACAGAACTTGTACGATTATTTGGTTAGCATAAATTACACCCCTTGGTAAAACATCTCCCGGGGACACTTGGACGAAACCGTGTTTTACCAAAATATCTGCTGTGAGACCCGACAGTATGGAAAATCATCGGGAATTTCCGCTTGGGGATAATGCAACGTGACTGTCAACCAGCGTCTAAAAACGGCACAAAATCCCTTGGATGGAGAGAAGCAAGTGGGCTGCACTTAAGAAGAAGCGGTGGGACACGTGAAGGCAGGTTACGGTACGATATCAGCTAGACAGACAGGACCAAGGCAATGGGATCAGACGGTGCATTAATTCTTAAATATAATAGCTCTTTTGTTAAAAGAATACAGTGGTATCTAAAAGAAAGCCATTCAGAAATATTAACTGCAAAGGCTAATGAGTCAAAGGCTACCCATTTGTTTCTGATCGTAAACCGGGTGGGATTTGGCTTTAAAACACGACTAGCCGACGAACAATAAGCTAAGAAAGCGCAGCTAGCTCGGCAGCCCATTGTAATGACTAGCCTCGGCTAGCATCTCGGCTAACTCCTTCATTAAACGCAAGAAGCAAAGCGGCGCTAATTGCAAATGTGCATATTTACCCGTATATCGTGGTCGGTGTGAGTAGAGAAAAAAAGAAAAAAAAACAATTCAACAATTATAATTATTTAGTTAAATGTTCCGATCTGCAAAATTTTCAAGCTAGCTACATATAACAAAACTAATAAGCGCTTCTAAGCCAGACGGCAAGGCTGCGGTGTAAAGCGGCTTTCATTGGGAAAAAACTTTCATCCGATACTTTGAAATCTTTGAGCTGTTTCTCTTTCCTATAATTTACTGGGATGCAGACAAATGCTACTTCATCGGATTCATCAGGGAGCAAAGTGTTTAAAGGAAAACTTTTCACGAATGAGTTAAATGTGACCGGATGAAATGCTCGGAGGAAGTGGTTTCTCAGGGGAAAGGTCAATGCGGGGGAATAGCGAGGAGTGAGTCTAAAGTATTTATTAAAACGGCAGCACGGCGTGCAAATCCTTATAGGAGTATATAATGTATGTTTTCCCTTCACTAAAACACCATTAGCGTTAAAGTAATATGAATGATCATTTTCACTGCAATACAAATGGCCCGTAAGATAAATTAATTATTGCTGATGATCAGGTATTTAAGCTAGTAAAACGGTACAAGTCATAGAGAGGCGTAAATATGGGAAACTGTTGTGCAGATTAATTGAACGTCCACTACTTGAAAATTTGTCACAAATTACACGTAGAATATAAATCAAGAAATAATAAATAGCAGATATAGATAATTAAACATGCATGTATAAAAAAAACCACAAAAGCCCCAGATCGCCGACTGATATAAGTTTTTTTCGTTCTTAAGTCGGTGATTGACAACACTTTTGTCAATCGGGCAAACCACAGAATTATACACAGCTGATGAACTGCTATATCTGCTGGGTATTTGTGTATTTATTTGCAAACTGGTCGAACGGAATGTAAAATACATTTAAATACAAATACATAGATTTCCCGCAAGGGGGTGCTGTTCAGTCGTGTATTGAGAAGACACTTGTAATGAATTCCACAAAAAATCCGAAACACACTGATGTGACAGCATGTTCAAGCAGTTGCAAAGATATGACTCTCATGTATTTCACAGCACAGCTAAGCACACTAAAGGAAGTACATGTACATGTATACATACATATGATGTATGACCTTTCATATAGGCTAATGCTACAATTTAGCATTTTGAATGTACCAGGGATCTCTTGTACTTTGGTTTGGATGTGGACTGGCATCGTCCAGTTAATGTCTGCTTCATTAGGACATAGATAGGACCTCCAACTTCACACTGGAGAATTCCTTTCTGTGTCAAGTAGTGTTTCAAATACTTTTGTCATAATTATGTAAATACTTTTAATATACGTGTGTAATTATTATGACCAATATGAATCTCCATGCATGTTGAAATGTTTATCTTGGTCTGGGTTTCCTATCTCAGGCAGCAGAGAGCACAGCACTGGGATACACCCTGGATGGGATGGCAGTCTATTGCAGAGCACATATAAACACACACTTCAGGCAAATTAGGGACACCAGTTAGCAAAACTGTATGTGTGACTATAGGGGGAAGTCTATGCAATACAGGAACAACCTTAAATCTCCACACACACACAGAGCAGGGATTTGAATTTATAAAAATCTTCTGCTTCAGCTTCATTCATACCACTGCTCCTCTGTGTGAGAAATATGGAGTTTTTCAGACATGCTTCTCTAACGCTGCAGGCTATATATTCAGTACGCTCAGACTGTCCAGCCTGATAAATGTCGGCTTTTTTGACAATGGCAAGCATTTCCAAAACAAACCTACTAGACTGAAATGTGGTGGGATGCTCACTTTTTACACACCCACACGGCGGGATGGTGTGTGGCTCGGTGCGATAGGCCTCTACACCCATGACTGTAAGGTCGCTGGTTTGAGCAACTATATCACTGCTTTAGATTGACCCTGAAAGGTGCTGCAGGGGCTCCGGATAAATGGGTGACCTTATGCTCTGACCCCAGGCTTTGGTCTCACCACGATATGCAAGTTTCACAGCAGAGTAAGATGGGATATGTAAAAAAAAAAAAGCCAAATAATTCCTCTATACTTGTAGAAATGGCAAAATACAGTATCATTGTCGTGCACTGGGGCTGCGCTTTGAGCCAGAAACAATGGTCGCTTGTTTGATCTCATGCCACTTGTGTTTGCTTACAAGGCCCACAAGGTCCCTAAAGCGCTGATTAGAATCACACCTGTGAAAGTGCTGCCCAGAGTCTAGATGGAAAACAAATGTTATGCTTCCTCTGGTCCGAACTACCGTTTATCGGGTTTCCGCTGGTGTCACTGGACACGAAGAAGATACGTAATCACCAGGACACCAGTTACCACCCTCCACACAGAACAACATAGTGTGAAATATGCTTTCAGAATTACCTCTATTGATATAACATTTTTTAGTGTGACCAAAAATAAACATAAAAAAGATTTTAAAAATAAAATGCAATATATAAGAGCTTGGTAATGTATCTGCTGTCAGTCCCATTGTATATAGCCATATTGATGGTCATCTGTAGTAGGTACTGATTCTGGAGTATAACTAGAGTAGAGTATGTCTGTATCCAGACCTTAGACCCAGGTTTTGGCTGTTCATCCTGTAAGACCTTCATACTCCTTGGCCTCATTTAGACCGAGACAACCGTTTATGTTTTTCATGTGGCTGTATTTGCCAAACTTGCAGCAGTAAGTCTTGCACAGCAATTATGAATTTAGATTTCTGTCCCAGAGATAATGGGTTCGCATCCCAGAAGGAACATGGAATTGGTTCTGTATGGGATATAAATCTAAGGAATTCCTGCTGAGGCTGTACAATGTGCTAAAGCCTCCCCCAGATTACTGTGTACAACAAGAAGAGTGCAAAATCCAAGGGGGCATAGAAAACATAACCACAAAGAAGTACAAACTGCTCCGCAAGCACAAGGCCACAAATGGTAACTAGTTGGGTGCCCGAGTTTAACAGAAGATAGAAAACAATAGTGATGATTTTGAATAAGCTTTAATTCTAAGGGATTAGAATTAGCATTACATAAAATAGTTACACTTTACCTGAGGGGACGCAAATACTTAGTAGTAACTCAATCACTACTAAAGTACAAATCATGAACAAATATAGTAGAAACTTGAGATGAAAGCCACATCATGATTAATTAACGATGAATAAACGATTGGTATTTCACTTGTGTTATTCATGACTTGTTCCTTCAGAAGTTCATTAGTAGATCATTCAGTAGGTCACAAATGTTTACAGAACAGATATAGTAACTGCTTGGGATAAAGGATGTGTCATGATTCATTAACGATGAACAAAGATGAGATTAGTATTTAACGTGTTTTATTCATGACTTGTTCCTTCAGTAGTTCGCAAAGGTTTACAGTATGAACAGATATAGTAATGAATATAGTAACTGCTTGAGAAAAAAGACTCGTCATGATTCATTAATAACGAACGAACATTATTAGAGATCAGTATGTATCTAAGACGTTTGTGGTTAATTAATACACAAGTAATAGCTTAATATTACGTTGTTTGTGCCCCCTCAAGTGAAGTGTCACCAATAAAATTCCGAAATCAATCCAAATAGGCAAGAGTGGCTCTGTCTTTATAATTGCTTATATTTTCATGCTCTTAGGGTCACAAGCATTACATCATAGCTGGACATAGAATGAATGGATCTCAGTAATGGACCTAACTAATTACTGCCATTTGCTAGATGCTGGCATGGCATTGATTTAACTGTCAGGAAGAGATGGAAGGCGGCTGTGGGGCATTTAATGTCCGGCTGTTCCTGACGTTGCAGTTGATTGTTTTTGTACGGCTGTTACAAGGCTGAGTAGCCATTTCTCTGGTTCCGCATTGGCACTGTGCAGTTGCCTGTAGTCACACTGACCTACGAGCAAGGAACACTGGTGTTATGAGAAGTCATCCAACTTGAATGGGTAGAGAGGAAACTCGTCTTTGAACTATTTTCCCCTGATTTTTCTCTCCTCCCCGTAATGAGAACCTTTGTTCCGACCTTTGTTTAGCCCGTTCTCTTACACTGTTTTGATCTGATGATTGATTGGTCTTCTCTTGGGGGCCATGATACAGACACTTGTTAACCGGGCTCTTTCTTAGATGGGGGGGGGAGCGCATAACTAAGACCATGTAGAACAGGCACAAGTGTTCGGTTAAGAAGAAAACATCAGGGCACTTTCCAAGACTCAGACCTGACATGAATCCTTGCTCTGAAGTGCAGCTCCACAGAGGACATCGGAAATCTGAAGGAATTCCTGGAACGGGGCAGCAATTTTCATAAAAACGTACCTTGTCTTCTACCCAATCTACCCAGTGTTTTCAATGTTGTACCTGTGTTGTCAAACGTGTTGGTTTTACTGTCAGTTGGAGGGATGATGGAGCTTCCAGTGGTCATTCGAACAGGGCCTCAATGTCCACGGTTATCCTGGTGAACACGATTTGACATTTATACTGTCAGAAAGAAGGGTACAGCCCAGGTACATGTTCCCCAAGGTACACACAACATTAATGCACTCCAATGGTTCCTCAGAGTCCATTTCTGTACCTTAAATCAGACTAAAAGGTATATTTACCTACAGCTAGGGTACAATTGGTAGACCCTTGAAGGTACAGTCCGACTGACAAGTAACAAATTGGTATCTTTTTTCCTGACAATGTAGGGGGAGATCTTGAGTGGTTTTGGGCACTCTGACAGCCAGATTGTTTATCTCCCAGCAGAATGGTTAGTCCCTCTCAGCTTTACCTTCTTTGTCTCCCGGAATGGTCGTTCTGGCATGTAGGAACATACAGCGTGACTCATTTCCCCAAGCGTACAAGTTATCTTAGGTCGGCGTTCACGGTTTGACTTCTGAGATTCAGATCGAGCTCTAGGTAATTTTTTTTCGAACTGGTTGTTATGACTTTTAAGAAATTCGAGTTCTAATGAGTTTGAGAACTGAGGGTCCATTGTATTTTGCTTTTATTTAAAGGAACATACATATTTGAGAGAACGGTTAAGGGGCTTCCTCAAGCACCCAATAGTGAAGTCACTCTGCTGACCCTGGGATTTAAACCAGTAGCCCCCAAGCCTGTTAACCACACCCACTATGCCACATAACCACACCCACCATGCCACGTAACCACGCCCATTGTGGCTGTTAGCCATGCCCACTAGTGCCCCATGCCCTCTAGAGATGTTAAGAGCCCTTTCGATATTCCCCGCTCAGTCTATCAAATATGGACCTGCACTGGAAGAGAATCTCACACACCTCATGAGGACTGACAGCTAACTGCGAGAGTTATGTGAGAGGGAGCCAACTTGCAGTTTTCTTGTTGCACATCATTTCAAATTTACCTTCAGAAACAAACTGCATTTTTGCCATATTCTGACTTTAATGAAGATCAGCCAGGACTAATATATCAGAAAGAACTTAAGTCCAGCAGACTGAGTATTCACACTCACACGGCACAACATGTTTGAATGTAAAGTGTTATTAACCAGATACATAATACGATAAAAATGAATGTAACAGTTTGCTATGAATCTGCACCGGTAATAATCTGGGTTCCCTGTCTTATGCTCTTTGTTTCCTTGGATACACCTGAGGCTCATCATGATCAAGTATTGGGTGAACTGTTGGATGATGGATGGATGGATGGATGGATTCATACCTAAGAATGGTCTCCTTTTGACCCTATGGGGCTCCTCTTAGAAGAATAAGGTTCTCCAGAGTCGTAAAACCCTATATGGTTCAACTTAGTTAGAAACCTTATGTCTGAAAGCATAACTCCAGGGTGTCACGGCCGGATCCGAGCATGTGGCTGTGGTAAGGGGGGGTGGGGGTGGGGGCATGTCACTGAAACAGATGCCCAATGGCCTGGGGGGCCCATTCTGTGCGCTCTGCGGGAAACTCAGGGGAAGTGCTGACAGATGTAAGGGACACGGCACAGCCCCCCCCCTCGCATTCCCAGGGGGGCAAAAACTGAAGCCGGCGCGAGGTGAAGCCTTGAAAGCTCGGGGCAGATTTCCTCCCCCGGGTCCTCTGCAGAAGGATGCCTTAAGAGCAGATGAAATCAGATTCCTCCCTTCAAAAGTATGAGCAGCCCGTCAACAGGTTACTTTATACGTAAAGACTGAAGTTATCTCACATGGTCTCTTTCTCTGAGGTTATATAGACTATACAAGAGTTTTATCTTCTGTTATAGTCAGGTAAGAATGTAAATGAGATTGTGCCTAATTAAAGAAATGTCATTTTATGACCCCCTTCCATTTTTGTTGTTACCACACCCAGTTCCACCTTAGTTAAAAGTCATAGGAAAAGTATGTATTTTTTAATGGACATGACATAGACAGACAGACGGACCAGACAGATAGACCATAATATATTTTATTGATCCTAGCAGGTTCCCAGCAGCAAAGAAACATCCTAAATGTACAGGTATAAACACGTCTGAACTTAAAGGCAAAGACAACACAAATGTTAATAGTGTGACCATAAACAGCATGCACACTGCGGGGGGATGAACCGCGGTGGGATGAGCTGTGGGGGAATGAGCCGCGTGGGGATGAGCCGCAGGGGGGATGAGCCGCGTGGGGATGAGCTGTGGGGGAATGAGCCGCGTGGGGATGAACCGCGGGGGGATGAGCCGCGGCGGGATGAACCGCGGGGGGATGAACCGCGGTGGGATGAGCCGCGTGGGGATGAGCCGCGGTGGGATGAGCCGCGTGGGTATGAGCCGCGTGGGTATGAGCCGCGGCGGGATGAGCCACGGGGGGATGAGCTCCCAGAGAGGGTCCCATGGAGCTGATGTGCAGATGCCCACCTTTGAGAGAAACCTATAAGGCCATCGTGAGTGAATCTGCTGGTCACCAAACTTGAAACTGCATTTTCCTATTTTATCTGGCATTCATTAGTCAGTTGCTCGTCACACTAACTGCTTGCAGATGAGAATCCAGGTCTGAGTAACTGAAGAATGAGAGATAAGCTTGCAAATCAAATCTGCTAGCGACATCGAACCCCCCCCCCCCCAAGCCTCACCTGGTGGGCGGTATCATAGAGACGATGTCCGACTCCAGGAAACAAGTTGGCGGACACCCTCCGGTGTGTGATCTCCTTATCCCGCACCTCTCTCTGCCTACAGCATAGACTCTTGTCCTCCTGTGCATTTCCACCTACGATCAAAAGCACTTTCAAATATCTTTTAGTGCTTGTGGCAGCCCAAAGCTTTGTTGCTGGGGGGTCTTGTGTTTTTCAACCCAGTTGCCCCACTTCAGTTACATGTCAGTGTGTTCTGATATGAGGTGATAGTGAGCAGGTTCCTGTAGATAATCTCCCATATGTGTAATGAAGCCAAACAAAAAAGAAAATAAGAAAAAGTCAGAAATATTGATCATGGGTAGTTTATCGTTAATGGGCTTTGTATAAAATATTCTTCTGCTTGTTCGTTTGAGGATTTGTTTGTACACTGTTACGTGATTTGTTTTCACAATTTGGTGATTTGTTCACACTGTTGGGTGATTTGTTTGCATGCTGTTTAATGATGAGTTGCACTCTCATGATTTTTTTGCAGAATACTAGGTGATTTGTTTGTGTACTGTTTGTTGCTACTTATTCATTCTCTCTGTTTCCCATAGCACTTCTCCATTACATGGTCACGGTGTTAACCTTGTAATGTTTTGTTTTAAAAGTATTAAATTACTCTTGGAAAGTTTGAATTACTGCCAGTAAGTGATATTTTCCTTCCTGTTGCTTGGCAGTTGTTAAACAGGTACGAGTATGCAATCGGAGACCATGGCTTTCTACCCTCTGTGTTAAAAATGTAATCCTTAATTTGGGGGTGGGGGGCACGGGTGGGATATCATCCCCCCTGACAATCCACTAATGTTCTGCTCCTCAGTTGTGCGTCAAACGGAATTACAGGATAACTTTATTAGGCAACCATACAGCACAAATCACACCACCTGTCATGACTTGCCAGATGAAGGCAGGCTTTTGGCGAACAAAGGGGGATTTATTGGGTTCGAAACAGGGACAGGGAAATAAGCAGGACCACAAGGGGTTAAAATGGGAAGACTAATATGGTGAAGTACACAGGCAACAAGGGGACTGACTTCAGTGACCGGACTGGGGCACACAGGACAAACAAGTACTTAAATACAAACACTAACAAGGGGACTGACTTCAGTGACCGGACTGGGTCACATAGGACAAACAAGTACGTAAATACAAACACTAACAAGGGGACTGACTTCAGTGACCGGACTGGGTCACATAGGACAAACAAGTACGTAAATACA
>JABJVO010000132.1:18163479-18211766 GCA_026770805.1 Boulengeromyrus knoepffleri | reverse complement strand
CTGGAGGAGGTTTAGCTGGAGGAGGTTTAACTGGAGGAGGTTTAGCTGGAGGAGGTTTAACTGGAGGAGGTTTAGCTAGAGGAGGTTTAACTGGAGGAGGTTTAGCTAGTGGAGGTTTAACTGGAGGAGGTTTAGCTGGAGGAGGTTTAGCTGGAAGAGGTTTAACTGGAAGAGGTTTAACTGGAGGAGGTTTAGCTGGAGGAGGTTTAACTGGAGGAGGTTTAACTGGAGGAGGTTTAGCTAGAGGAGGTTTAGCTAGAGGAGGTTTAACTGGAGGAGGTTTAGCTAGTGGAGGTTTAGCTGGAGGAGGTTTAGCTGGAGGAGGTTTAGCTAGAGGAGGTTTAGCTGGAGGAGGTTTAACTGGAGGAGGTTTAGCTAGAGGAGGTTTAGCTGGAGAAAAGTTCTCAGGTTCCTTCTCACCCGGCTCCTCTCATACTCCTTGCGGGACTCGGAGAACAGCTTGGCATTGGAGATTGAGATTCCACAGAAGGGCAAATACATCTGCAGAACCTGAGAAGGAGACAGGAAACAGAGCAGCCTCTGTGCCATTTGATCTGCAAAAGTCAGAAATGGAGGACGACCCGCAGAATGGCCTCACAACAACCAATAAAATGAGAGATCGGATAATAAACAGAGCAGTCAGTTGTATAACCAGTGACTGTGAGTGTAATGATAATAATACATTCTCTAGCTCTTTTCTGCTGTCTCAGGACACTGCCAGCTCCAGTAAAAAATCACTAAGGGTACATCTGGAATTACCGAGGGCCAGAATCCCTGCAACCATGGCACAGTCGTGGAATGACTGGCTACAACCTGAGGGGGGACATTATTAATCTCAGGGTGCTCTGCACCCTTAGGCACCTGTGCAAAGCCGGATCTCTCACTGTTGTTCCATAACCATTAATGATGGTCCAAAGCTTGGGTGAGTAATCATGAAATTAAATATTGATCGTGTAATAAATAAGTTGCAAAGAGGCAAATTAATTGGACTGCCTTTAATTGCAAGGGTCTGAGTGGCAAATTATCAGAATAGCTGTTAATTTCCTATGTGTCAGGAGACACATTTCAGGGCTGTACTCTCTCCCTTAAGGCCTAGCAAACCAGAGACCAACCAAATCTGGTATTTACATGGAATGCAGCCCAGATCCGAATTTGTCAGGCTTAGTGTTTACGTCATGTAACATTACTAGGCTGCACATCCATGTATAATACAAGTGTAAGAGATACATTTATATATTTATATCCTATCTATCCTGTCCTATTATATATTTATTTCCTTTCTAAAAGTAAAGTCCAAGGTACTGTGATAACTGTAGTAACCTCTGATCCAACTGATACATAATGATCAAATGGAGAGGCAAAGATCGCAATACCATCTTAATATTAACAGTAAATATTATTCTACTTCTTGACATGTTTCTGCCCCCTTGTGGACAGTTTCGGGAAAGCATGAATCCGTAATTACGCAAGATTCACAGACACTTGTACACAGTTATCACGTGCAGTAAGATTTATACATATAGTCATTAAGTATAACTTAGTTAATAAACAGTTCAAGCATAGAATGAGAGCAAGATATTAGCATAGGAGCCTTTATAATAATCAAAATCACAAATCATTATGATATAAATAAAATTGTAATTAGATGAAAGTAAAGAGCAGGGAACAATCCCATAAAAAGCATGACATTCCCTGGGTAAATTCTGTAGTCCAGCCCTTTTCCATAGAAACCTGAACTGGGTAAGGACAGGACTGAACCTAATCCAGTACCTGGCATCTCTGTAGTGAGAGTGCTGGACCTGATGAGAAAACAGCAGCTCTGCGGAGTACTATGAAATCCAACTGAATTAAAGGAGACCCAAATGTAGGTACATCCTTTTCTGTGATCATCACCGCTCTGCAATACAGACACACACTAGCATTTCGCTACTTATTGAGAGCGTCGATTCAGAGCACATTTTACCCATTAATACTCCTATACAATGTCAAATACCTTTCTGAAAGTTACTGTAACAGACCCCCTTGAAATTTCAACTTACAATTACATGTTCTTAACTGTTTATTGCCTAGAAACTCATACTAACACTTTGTGACACTCATGGAATGTTAACTTGAAGACCTCAGGGCAACCCCATTATTTGTGATTGTAGTTATGGATTAACGATACTGAGGTAAGGTAAGGTGCATGCACTGATTACAGCGCGTAAGGAGCATGCACTGATTACAGCGCGTAAGGTGCATGCACTGATTACAGCGCGTAAGGTGCATGCACTGATTACAGCGCGTAAGGAGCATGCACTGATTACAGCGCGTAAGGTGCATGAACTGATTACAGCGCGTAAGGAGCATGCACTGATTACAGCGCGTAAGGAGCATGCACTGATTACAGCGCGTTGCCGCACCCACCACACGAAAAACCACCTCAGGAATGAGAACCTGAGTGTAGCCGTGTGGCGGGTGATACCTCAGCACCACACCAGTCCGAATGGACCAGTGTGAGGTTTTATCCAGTAGCTGGAGTGCCAATCCTACCACCAACCCCCAAGTTATTCCCAGTAAGCTGGAGGACCTCCTTATAGGGCTGCATGTAGATTAACATCATACCCAGGATGAAGCAACTGCAGGTTAAGGGCCCAACGGAGTAGAATCACTCCAGGCATTCATGGGATTTGAACCAGCAACCTTCCAGTCGTGGGCACAGATCCTTAGCCTCAGAGCCACCACTACATTCCGTACTGAATGATACTGAACATCAAAATATTGTTTGACCACACTAATTTGGCGTAAAAACACCAATAGCATAACTGTATTAACTCCGTCCCTTAGTTTTCTTTAATGGTATTTTGCCATTAAAAAGCAAACAAGCAGCTATAAAACATGCATTTCAATGCCTGGCAGTTGGGTCACTGACTACACGGTGTGTGAAGGCAGCTTCCTCTGGACACCTTTTTCAAATGGGATGCATGGAAAAGGACAAACATTTCATTCACTTTTGTTTCATTTTCCCATTCACCATCCTACTACATTGCAATAATATCGTTTGAAAATCCTATTTAATTTTATATTTTATATTCCATGATAGAGTATGCAGTGCGTGGGCAGAATGCATGTGTATCGTATTAGACCGGTCAGTATGGTTAAAGAAGGTTTTTACTGCAGGTCACCGCAGGGTCCCTGTTCTCCTGTGAAGGAAAGGTCCCCTGCTCTCACCTTCTCGTCGTCGTCCGTGAAGGCAGCGCCCTCTGGGCTCTTGTTGATGGCCTGCACCACTCCGATGACGTCTCCATCGCTGTTGCAGATTGTCATGCACAGGATGGACCGAGTCTTATACCCTGTCAGCTTGTCAATCTCGTCACTGAAACGATGGTCCTGAAAAGCAAACACAGTCATTCACCCCCTTACACACGCTGCAAGAGAAAAACAATCACAGCTGATCTGTAATTTGTGCATCAATGATACTCTATGGACACAGGTTAAGATGCACCAAAATTGCAAATACAATACAAAATTACAAAACACTTTTATATTTGGAAAATTGTGGAAAATTGTTTTAAGGTAGCAGTAGTACAATAGATTTTATCACTTAATTGTAATATTTAGAAAATAAATATATTTGAGCTATTAGTTAAGTTCTCCCCAAATGAGCTTGATGGGCTGAATGGCCTCCTCTCGTTTTTAAATTTCTTATGTTGTCATGTTGTATGTTATAGTAATACAAGTCTTTTTAACAATACTGAGAAGAGTATACTTACTCGTTTGTTTACAAGACTTCTAATACTACAACATACAATATATTTATTTTCTAAATATTACAATTAAGTGATAAAATCTATTGAACTACTGCTACTTTAAAACAATTTTCCACGTATCAACTAATATAATCCATTAGCATGGTAACTTACAGCGTGTGTAACAGCATTTTAGCTATGAATACAAATCACTTAAACATCTGAAAGGATTATATAGTTCCATTGAAAGTGCTTCATTACCTGTTTACACTCTTGACACATACGATATATAAACTATTGAAACTATGTGGCAGAATCAGTGTTAGTGATGACGCTGAATTATCTATATTATTATTGCCTTTTATTAATATTAATATAGAAACATAATTACTATCTACAAAAAAAAGAACATCCAAAAATGAGTGACCTGTCATTTCACTGGTATCATATATATTGCACATTACGAATACTGCTTATAAAAAAACTGAACAAAGAAAATGTTCAGGATTGTCTGATTCAGGAGGACCGACTTACCTCATAGGCGTTGGGGATATTGACTGTCTCCCCGTGTTCGGCCACGTAGCCGATGATGCCTTTGCCCCAGGGGACCTGCACCTCGCTGGAGTTTAAGGTGCTGGAAGAGGGCCGGACCGTGGCTCCAGCGTGCACGTCAAAGAACTTGGACACCAGTGTCTTCTTGTGCGGGGGTCCCTCCACGAGGAAGAGCGAGCACCTGTCGGCTTCCACTAATATGCACACATTTATCAGGATCTTATAACAAAGGCTCGTCATATCCAAGTCATTGGAGATATCTTTTACTAGTTCCAGGAAAAACTCCCTCTCGTTGTTCTCTTTAAGTCGGTATTTGTAGTCTATGGCGCTGGAGGCGTACTGAGGTATACTAACCCGGGACTCCAGCAGGGCGCTCAGGATGTGGGCTGTGGTCGGCGGGAGCGAACTGGCTTTGCGGAGCAGCGCGCGGCGCCGCACGCTGGACTGCGACTCATGAGCGCTCACGTGCTCGTCGTAAGTCCGGTGCGCGGTCATGGCTTTGGACCGGGCGAAGTTCCGTCTCAGCTCCATGTGAGAGCTGCGCCGCTGGAGTCCATCCGGGCTTGTTTGCCACAGCTGCTCCTTGGCCGATCTGCGCTTGTCCTCGACCAGCGACACTTTGGACGGGTGATGCTCCCTCAACCACCTGCTCACCATCTCGCATTTTCCCTTCCTGATTAAATACTCCTCGAAGAGCTCCGGGTGGCGGTCCAAAAACGCCTCCACCTCGGAGAAGTCAAGCGCAGTCATCGCAGCAAAGCAGAGAAGAAGGAATTAAAATGAAAAATAACTTGAGTTGAGCTAGACTACTTGTCAGTTTCTACTGTCCTGCCCGCTGGCATCCCCATCGACTCTGAAGTGCGGCAAATCAGGTCGCTTCATTAGCAAATACATGTATATTCAGCGCAGGTCTCTGCTCCTACACTGTCTTGCTCGGGGCTGAAACATTTCGTTCCGAACGACGGCAAATAAATAAAATAAATAAATAAATAAACGCGCATCTGTAGAGTCTGCGGTGAGTTAATGACCCCTCCGCCAGCACGGCAGTTTATTCAGGCAGCCTGTCACGTGGGATCCAGAGGGAAATCATGAGTTTTGGTTATCAGCCAAACCAGTGCATTTACTACGATCTGTTACTGCGACAGGGACGTCGGTACCGTACTGCCCTCCGTATCTTTGCGCACCGGTCACTTGTGCAAAGTTCGTGTACACAGCACAGTACGCATATATTCATATGCATTTATTGTGACTAAGACAATTTTGGTATAAAAGTCTCTGTTTAAACCATACGAACTCGATAAGAATCAAAGGCTTTGCACAACAGCCACTGTAAAACTACCGTTTTCGTCACAAACCAAAAGATTGTGATATTACGCCATACCTGAATGTATGTGTGTAACCGGAATGGCGAATGTTGCTCTTTACAGAAACCTGTTTGATGTAGTATGTAATCAAAATCATCGCATAGCTGGTGGGAGACCTTCACATCATTTGCACAAGATCCTTTGCACAATATACTTCTGTGCCCAATAACTGCCCTCCGGAAATAGTAATAATGTTCCCACAGGGGCCAGCAACTGATGAGTTTGTGGAGTGGTTAAGCTAAGTAATGTTAAATATACAGTATTAACAAGTAGGCCTAGTATTGCTGCACTTCATACTGTAGATAATATTAACCTTCACAATCAATCTGTTTCACACCTATGTTTTATTAGAGGCATTTTAAAATCCTAATAATGTTTAGTCTGTGTTCTGTTATTACATGAGTGCCTAATGGGCAGACGTTGTTTTGCTGTTACCATTATGATGATTGCCAGCTCCTTATCTTGCTGCTGCGTCTCTTAGCGTCTGTCATAATAGCTGATTCTGTCAGAGAGCGGCCCTGCCGTCCTCCTGCTGATTATCAGGCGAGATTCCCCTTTTCCTCCAGACTCTCAGAGATGCACAGGCCCCCCTCAGTACTGTGTAAATTGTAGTTTAAAATATTCAGTTTGTTCTCTGTAATTCTGGACAGGCTCCACTGGTCAGATCTCCCAGGCTCCGTGCATCATCCCGACTGCAGACTGAGGGCTTAACCGGGCACATGCCTGCACATGTGAGTTGCTCTTCTGGGTAGACTGTGGTCTGCTGGATCTGTGGTTCCGGTGTTAGTTCAGATGGTCATCAGCTTCTGGCCGCTAGATACTTTGGTTCACTGTTGACTTCGACATTGCTTGTAGTGACTTGTCGGAAACCCAAAAATCTGGTATGTGCTTTTTCTTTAATGTCTTACTTCATGAAGTGAGTCCCAGCGTGTGTGTGTGGGGGGGGGGGGGGCATCGGATCGGTTTTTCATTACAAAAAACAAAAAAGCCTGCTGATCTCCTCTGGGGCCTTGACCCCAATATCCTGTAAATTCTGAACCGGCATTTCATTTAACTTAATATGGTACTCTCCGTCTGCAAGAAGGATTCTGTTTTGAGCAAAAATTGCATAAGCAGTGAAACGCCAACATTTTAAATAGAGTGGCTCTCACCATTAGGTAAATGACTGCAAAAAAAATATGGTTGATTGATGTGATCTAAATTTGTATTGCAATCGTGAATTTACAATTTTACCTCGAGCATGTTCTAAAATCGGAATGCACTAATTTGACTTCCCTTTCAGGACAATTTATGCTACTGTGATTCAGACTAAGTTTAGTTCCAATGCATAAGTTTGGAGTCTCCTGAAAGTTTGAGTCGTGGATGTAATCAGTGTTCATTTTCACACGTATATCTACATTATATTTGGGGTGCATGGTATTGACAGTGCAGGGCAAAATGCAGTGTGGTACAGAGACTGGCCGGTAGGTCACAGCCTGTACGAAATCCCAGTGCATTCCAAGATCTTAGAAAACACCTCATGAAAAAATCCACTTAACACTAAACTTATGGGAGAATCCCATAGTAATATTCTGTAAAATGTAATGTATTCATCCCACACTGGGCACCAATACCAACATTACTTGCATACATACCTGCAAAGCATTCAAGGTAATGCTGCTTTAGAAGCTGTTAAAAAGATTTAGCAGTTCGAAGGAACTAATTTCAAAATACTGGACTACCGGAATGTGGAAGTATCATTCAATCAACCATAAATGAAGACTTTTTTATTACATTCTGGCTTAAATTCAAACACATTAACAGAATCACCCAAGGTGACGATTTTGGCATTTGGGGACCATTATTCAATTTTATCTTTTTTTGGTCCAGAAACTTTAATCATCACATTAAGGATAAGGTTAAGATATGTCCAGTAAAATGGTTATAAAATTAATTCATAACCACTTATCCTCAGCAGGGTCACAGAGATTAATCCATCGCATGGGGCACGTGCTAGCGGCAAGTCAGAGACATCGATTAAAGCCAGCAGTATTGGCACCAACATTAATGATGCATAATGCACTAATGACGTGGCAGCCCTTGATTTGTTGATCCTTTTACTTATATTAGTCAATTAGAATAACGATCGCTTAAAAAT
Source organism: Boulengeromyrus knoepffleri (assembly GCA_026770805.1). Classification (NCBI taxonomy): domain Eukaryota; kingdom Metazoa; phylum Chordata; class Actinopteri; order Osteoglossiformes; family Mormyridae; genus Boulengeromyrus; species Boulengeromyrus knoepffleri. The sequence continues at coordinate 18,203,985 of JABJVO010000132.1, read as the reverse complement.
AAAAATAAATAGAACTGGTGACATGATGTGTCTTCATGATGACCGGATAGATGTCTCTATTAATTTTATTCAGTTTCATAACTGTTGGTACTGAAGTTCTCTATTCACAGTGCAGCTCTCTAACGGTGCAGTTTAACTCTTGAAGCCGAAGTGAGACCGCATTGCTTTGAATGCTGATGAAACTAGTTAACATTTTATGGAAGGCAAGGGTGCAACTTTGGATTGAACTTTGGGGGGCGGGGCGGTGTTGAGAACCCCACCCATTCATCATGACAATATGATTATTTGGTGGGGGGTGTATTGACCCGTCCTTATTATTGGGGGAATTACAACCACCCCCCCCCCCCCATGATTTAAGGTCTCTAAAAGCAATTTTCAAGATCCTCTCCCACTAACCAAAGAGGATTACGCCTTGATATATGAAGTGAACATTCACAAGGACGAGTTTTATGTTTTATGTTAAGATTTCACAGAGTTAAATACTACAATAGCGGGTACCTGGTTCCTGTGGGGGATACGTACATTCCCACGAAGGTTGAGCAAAAAAAGAAAGAAAAGAGTTTTCTGTCATGAATGCTTGATGCCCTTTAACAGAATACCCTCCACCTTTTCCGTGTAATAGTAATTTCGAAATTACTTTATCGTCTAAACACATACGATAAAAAATAAAACGCATAGGAAACTCAGAGCCGCTAAACCATTATCACGTTGCTCCTATATACTGTAAACAAGATTTGTATAAACATCATATATGATTGACTATGAAGTAGTAATATTTTATTCTATAACAGTCCCGCATTGCATAATAGCCAGCAGAACAGCAGTAGACGCTCCAGATAAAAATGTTCTGTGATTGGATGATATGAGCTGGTCGGGTGCGTGACCATGTGCTTTTGTTTTAACCCGAGAAGGTCAGGGGGAAACGTAAGTGTGGTTTGGCGTTTTGGAAATTGACACAGGTATGGCGTCAGATGAGTTCCGCTTGTAAAATAAGCCTAATGGTTTAAGGTTATACGGAGTAGTTTTTTAAAAATGTTATAGTTAACTGTAACGCACGCTTCTGGTCATTTAATTACAGCGAAGTGCAAGATTTGTCAGCGTTTGTAAAGATGTGTGGTGATTTGCTTTGCGTGTTTCAGAATAGCCGCTGAATTAATATGATTGTAATAAAAACGGTCTTGTACAAACATCAGATAAGCTGCATGCTTTCTTAAATACATAATACATAAGACGCCTATCTTAGTTGCCGACGTAGAAGATGCATATCATTAATCCTCGAAAGAAACAGGCCACTGTGAGCGCAGTGACAGCACGTGTAACCGGAGCCGGGCTCTCGCGCAGGAGGGTCTCCGGTGTCCCTACCTGCGTGTCAAAAGCGCCGCTTAAGTTTCATTCTTTGTATGGCTTCGCAGTTTCCTTTGGGATCAGCTAATGAGCTGTACCAGTGACACACGTCAATGCGGAAAACTTAATGACAGAGACTTCGTGCTTGTGCAGAGATTGTACAAAAGCATATCGATTTCTCGCACTGTTTTAAATTATAAGGTGATTCCATTGTTATAAGTAATTTATATCGGGCCTAATAAATTAAGATTTATGGCATATAACTTGTATACGTCATCGAAATTAGACCTAAAAATCTGAGCTTATCCCATTTGATTTTTTTTTGCTACAAATGCTCTAACAGGTAAAAATACTTATCAGTTAACGAGATTAAATTAAGTATCGCATTATTATCATTTTTAACGCGGCCATTTAAAAAAAAAAGAACAAAAAAAAAAACAATATATAGCTTTGATGTTTTTGGTAGTATTTACAGCTCCAACACGTCCCCATAAAGGTTTCGCTATGTTTCACGTCACACGGAGAGCATAATCCAGTATTAAATAATTTATCTTTGATTAGTTTTAATTAGAGATTATCTGGCATTTAAAAAATGCACATAATGAACCCAGTACCAGGTATAACAATGACTGAACTTCTGTGCTAAGTACTGCTCATTCTAATCGTTAAATTGTATATGTTCAATTTTTGCAAAACGCAGGACATAAACATGACAGAAAAAACAGTGCTGCAAGTATACATGTAGGTAATGCTGGTTGTGGTGTGCTGCTATGGATCGGGTTTCCATGCTGAGAAACACGATACTGGCCAGACTGTGGCTGGAGAAGCTGGCCTGTGGTTTCCCATTGCCCATCCCAATGGCCAGTGCAGGAATTCAAGCCATTGCTACTGATACCGGCCACAAAGGGGTATCCTCCTTTGCTACGGGAGACTCTGCATACTCACACCAGCCCCAGGGGGACAAACAAGCCTGTGTCAAACACCCACTAAACCCCACTGTCTACTGGAAAAGAGGCACGCGGGGAAGACTGGCAGTCATCCTTCAGACTGCCAACAATGGATCAAGTCAGACCTTCTCTTCAGTACCATCAGAACGGTGCACATAACCAAAAAGCCCTCCTTCAGCTGAGGTATGATTCCAGAACTTTTGCAATGGCCCATAATTTATTTAAAAAGCAACACAAATCATATATATGTGCATTTTTCATAAAGTGTTGAAGACATTTATTTTAGCTGTTGAAGAAAGTGATGGTGGGTAGTACTGTGTGGTCTGAGCTTTGCTCTTCCCCCGAGGAATCGTATTTTGGAGAAGTGTCTACCTCTATATATTACTTTTGTATTTGCCCCTAGGGTGAAGACAAGCAGCTGCTTATTTTTTTAAATAAAGTTGTCAAACTGATATTTCCATTTATTGACATGACATTGTGCCTCGGGTTAGTGCATCATGGTAAAACGCAATATGCCTATCACTGTGTCACATCTGCCAGTTACTCCCCATGTTTAATGAGGTTAAGCCGACCCACTTTTAATTTTAATAGGATCTCGGCTCCGATTGCAAAATAACTGCCTCGGTACGACATGAATGCGTAATCAGAACAGACACGCTACAACATCGACGTAAAAACATTTTGGTCGGATGAAACACAGCGCCATCCAGCGGCTGTGAAGGGTTATAGGCTCGTCAACTATGGACGAAACGTCATACCTCGGTATTCAAAAACATTACATTGACCGTATACTGAATTTAAGTGTGAATATGGGTTTCAAGAGAAGCAATTGAAAGTTCAGCTTTAAAAACTCGCGTGGTCTTTGTTTATTTACGTCCTTACTACAATTGTAGTAACTGCATCTGTAGAATAAGAATATTACTTCGGAACACATGCGACAATAAAACCTGAAAATACAAATTCATTAGTGACAATCATCTCTTTATTCTAAGTCATGGATATTCAACACTGTTTCCGTGTTTCCTTGTTCATTTTATCGTTGGGTATCTTTTTATTCTTTTAGAAACCTTCCCAGGGACGTCAGCATTCCACAGTATCACGACCTGACTTCCACGAAGAAAAGTAACGTTCGCATTAATGACCAGCTGTACGTTGTTTTCCCCTGCCATATATTTTCACTTTCATTTAATGAAAAATAGATAAAATAGATATTGGAGTGTGCCTCTCTGAATTTAAGCGTTTTGTTATCATTAAGGGTCCAAGCAGCGTTAGCCGCTGGATCGCTATTGCTTTTGTATACTTGTTTTTATAGGAATAGCACAGCTGTAGCAAAATATGCGCTGACGCCGCTATACTACTAAACACTAGATGGAGCAGTCTGACCATTTTTTATGTCATAGTGACAAAAGATTCATTCCATTCTAATACTTCAGTACTGGACGTTTATGTTGGGCGTTTCTTTTTCAGAATCCCAGATCCCACTAAAATCAATATTTGGTGAGTATCATCGCTGTGCGACGGTCAGTTTCATTCATTAATTCGGCGAATTGTCTGATCGGCTACGATCCGCGGGCTCAGCTGTGCATACAGGTGTGATATTTTAAGTTTTCTGTACACGACACTGATACTTGGCGCTGGTTGTGCCTCCGCCTAGGATGTGGCAGACCGTTACAAAGTGTTCTTTATGGCATCAGGCTTTTTTATGTGGGCTCTTCCTTGCCTCGCTGTCTTGCCTGCTGTGTCGGTACCCCCAGTTCTCAGGGTTCTGTTTACTTTATACATCAGAGTGCTGGATGACATATGACTGTATATCTGCCAGATTGATGTGCTTCTTTTGTTCAAATATTTTTTCACCGTCTCTCAGACCCCTGTCACTCTCACTTCTCCCCCTCTGTACCGCTCACAGTGAGAAAGTGATAACTGGTACGACCCAGAGGCACCACCCATACCAGTCCCATGTCTCCCAGTTCGCAATGTTCCCCAACTTCTGCTTCGCAGTTGATCCAGACACTGACGTCCAAGCTGCGGCAAGATCCCATCTTAACCCCCTCGTCCTGGCGAGGATTCCAAAAATGACCGTTCTGAGCAAAACCAAGGGTAAGGAGATGAGACATTGAAACAATATAATTCAAGATTAAGGCATTTTAGTTGCTCACATACATTAAAATCGAGTCAGATATCAAGCTGGATGTTTCTGCTGTACTTAGGTGCCCCGTACCGCCATGAAGTGCTGGAGGGGCCCTCAGACAACAGGACACACGTGCTCACATGTCCAGAACAACAGGGCTTCCACCATGTGAGAAAATCACGTATATGCACCTCTATGCATGTGTCCCTTTATTCAATGGTTATGGTGCCCATGTAGATCATTGATGGTGGCCTGATGATCTTCACCGTTCTATCTGTCTTCAATAATTCCAAGTCGAGGCCAGATGAAGGTCAGAGGTTCTACCCCACAGCCCCAAAGGCAATGTGCCCCAACAAATCTCTGTGCCCTCGGGATTTTACATTATGCGAACAGACAGGCAAACTTCTCCAGAACCTGGAGCGGTCATTTCGGGTAACTTCCTACCAGAGGCACTTCACAGGTATGCAGTTCGAGTAAAAATGCCGATCTCACCCCTGTCAGAAAATGATTTATAATTCTGCTCATGCCTGCAGCAGATAAGACAGGGTTCCCCCATCCCATGAGAGATGACCGGTGCAACCATGTACACAAAATATATGACTGCTGTTACAGATATAACAATGTATCGATGAACACAATCTACAGTCATTCTCCCATGGACACACATAAAGCTGCAGTTATCTCACTTTGCTAGCAAACAGCCTTAAGCAACCCTTGCCTTATGTAGATGACAGTTAGCACAATTCTATACATATTGCAGGCAGATAAGAAGCAGGGTCTAGTTCACATGCAGTCCCAGGTACAACGATAGATATGACTCAAGTATACACTAGCAAGATTACGTAACAGTTCATAATACATTCTACTCATACAGTATTACCTCATGGTTATACCACTTTGCCCTTTAGAATAAAGATCTACATGTAGGGTGGCCTGATCAATTTCATCGTAGCTGTGCTGAAATTTCATATAAAAACAGGGCTGAGAATCCCAAGGATGAACATTGAAGGTTGTGCATTTGCATGATGCTGTTCTTAGGAGGTCGACCCCTGAACCCTAGGAAGCTGGATGACTTCCATGAGAGGACGGTCACTGGTGAGACGACCCCCTACTCGCTGCAGCTGGTAGGTCACATGCAACTCTCTCTGAATTATTACGCAATTGAACAAACGTTTCATATGAAAAAATTAAAATATCCAAGTAACCAGATGCATTTTGCTTAATGCAGTGTAGTTCTCATTAATTTTACATTTTTGATTGTTTTATACAGTTAGTTATTAGATTAGATTGGATTAGATTAGATTAATTTTTATTGTCTCAAACGACACATACTATAATTGGTAGCATATAGAGTAATTGCAGCATGGGGTTAAGAATGTATCCAGTCAAGTTAAAATATACTGTTACCAATAAAAGATGCATTTGTTCGTTATAAATAATATTACGAATGGTTCACGGGGCTTTGGCTGGTCTTTAATGGACCTGGGAACAAAGGAGTTCTGAGAAGTTGAACTACAATATGGATTTGGTAGTGAATTAACTTCAGCTGAAATTATCATTATGAATAACTATAATAGTATAAGTTTGCCTGAGATTTTAGTGCCGCCCATGAGTTCATAGCCTCCCATACAGTGGACATAAGGAGTGGTTGTGTCCTCATAGATGACAGTGGACCAGACCTTAACCATGGTAGCAACTCATGTATTATGTTGCTTCTGTGGTGATATACAGGTGAACCGAAACTCTACCAGAACAGGTCTAGCAAGAGGAACAGGCAGCACCCAGACCACTGGTTCTGAATCGGAACACGTGAGGAACATACCTCCTGTCTCCCGCCGGATGGAATACAATCATTCATTTGGCTCAAGCCAACCAGCTTCTGCTACTGCAGCTCTGGCGAGGGTTTCCAAGGCAGAGCAGGGGTCCGGGTCTGCAGCAGACCAGGAGACGTGTGGTCAGCCCTGCTCTTCTCCCATTTCCCCCAGTAGGAGGCTAAGGATCAGTCATCCCAGCTCCAAATCAGTACTCCTAGACCTACAGGACTCCTTCAGCAAGACAGAAGCCCACCGTCGCTCCCGCCAGGTCCTACACGGTAGTCCCTCAGACCTTCAAGACAATGTGTGGAAGGGGAGACATTACTTCTATGGTTTCAACTCATACTACTTCCGCAACTGAATGACAGTGTCACACTTATCGATACTGAAATAATAATCTGAAAGCTTGAAACCATTAATTGGCTTTATCATTCGGTGTTTGTTTCACTGAAGTATTTGTTTACTTATTGTTGAAAATATCTTCATTAAATAGTAGATTTTAAACTGAAATTCAAATGGTATCCTTTAATTTCATATATTCCCACTTGTTTCTTTTCTTTAATATTGAATGTATGAGTAACAAATTAAAGGTGAATTATATTAATCGAATTATCAAAAATATGATTCCTCGGTTCAGCAAGGTGCTCTGATTTGCTTCATTCGGTTCATGATACATATTAGTCTAATACTACCCTGAAAATTAAAATGAATCCTACACACATATAATGGTGAACAAGTGTCAGGTTCCCTTTTCTATTTACCTGTTTATTTAGCTTATATTAAACATGCATCTATCCATCCTCTACGGCTTATCTGGGTCCAGGTCTGGGGTCAGCAGTCTGAGCAGGGATGCCCACACCTCCTACTCCCTAGCCGCCTCCTCCAGCACCTCCTGGGGGATACTGAGTCATTCCCAGGCCCCGGGGTCTCCTGGTTGGACATGCCCAACACACTTCCCCAAGGAGGTGTCCAGATGGCATCCTAGATAAACGCCCAAACCTCTTCAGTTGGCTCCTTTCGATGTGGAGGAACAGCGGCCCTATCTAAGCCTGAAAAGGAAGCTCATTTCCGCTGCTTATATCCACAATCTCAATCTTTCATTACTACCCAGAGCTCATGAGCATAGGTGAAGGTAGGAACAAGCAGTAAATCCCTAAAACCTTCCCCTGTGACAAGTAAAACAATTTACTTTTCATTTTGACTCCTACTGAACTACGACAACTTCCTGTCTGAAGAGTTCATTACTTGTTCAATGATAGGACCACTTGAAGTAATTTAACTCTGGGCTGAGAGTGTCTGAGGAAAACCACAGACCAATTCGTTCCAGAAAGTACTTCAGCCTTGTGCACCATCACAGCTGAGTGATTGTACCCCAGCTGATCCTGACATGTGTCCCTCTTGCCTCTTGTTCCCACACATTACTAATCACCTGTTAATTGCTTACTCCATCCCTACGAGATATAACCATACTGCCAGAAATGATTGTCTTATGGATGAGAGGAAGGCCCAGAGGAAGCAGCACCTCTGAATTCACATTCACTGGGTGGGTGAATTCACAGCAATTATTGTCAGTCTAAAAACATTTAACATTAAACAGATTTTCTGGAGAACATCAATAGGCGTGAGTAGGTTCAGCTGCAAAGGTACATCATGATCCGTCTTCTTTTGTAATGACGCCCAAAGGCTCATTTAAGGGCCCGCACTGAAAAGACGCTTAGTTTTCTTTTTGTGATGTAGCAACAAAGAGAATTAACAGGCCACCTTTTCCGTGTATCATCTAAAAGAATCTTAACGTACCCTTACATTTGGATCACATGTAACAGATATGTGCACATTTCTTAAACTCAGCCCACCTTTTCACTGTACTGTAATGTGACTTAAGCTGTTTAAACAGAGGATAGATGTGGTCAGAACAAGTGCCCAGCCTAGGTCTTCACTTCAACTTAAATTTCACTTAACAACAGGTGGCAGTGTGTGACATCACCAAACCAAGGTGGTCACATGATCACCAAGAATTTCTGTCATCCTCCCGCAAACACACCTCCTGAACGGCAGCATCTACTGTTAGTCTGTTATATTAGCATGTTTATATTTGTCATACACTGGTGATGGTGACACATATATGTTTTGTAAAATATAGATAGGGATTTATTAGAAAGACTTAACAAAGGAGTTCACTTAACATTCTCAAGGTGCCAAGATAATAGGCAGTTTCATATTACGCAAAACACTCAGTTTACACAGGTATAGGTCAACCCCCCCCTACCCCCCCCCCACCCCATCCTGCATTTCTGGTCTTTTCATCATGTGGTTTAAAGACATTCTTATCACAAAAGTGGAGAACTTTCAGGTAAAAAGTAGGACGGAAATACTTGAAGGTTTACAGAATATTCTGGTGGGAAAACAAATATATATAGTACACACACACACACACACACACACGTATTCATGTCTTTGTGGGGACCATCCATACGTTTTTTTTTTTTTTTTTAATGGGAAAAACCCTAATCTCAACTATCACAACTTTATCCCCTATCCAGCCCTAACCTTAACCATAAGTAAAGCATTGAGTTTGCAAACCCTACACACTATGTACAAGATAATAAAACTTTGACATACGTGTCATGTGTCATTGCGTGTGCAGATTTGTCTCAAATTGAAATTCTCACTCCAGTCAGCTGACCGAAGTTGGCTACCCTGCATTTGGTCATCACAATGTAATATATGCATGGACCCCCCCTTCAAACACACACACACAAAGAGAAAAAGGACTCAAAGGACAGTTTACATTGAGTTTAAACGGAACTAGGTACAGCTGACGGTAGTGTGGATGTTGGCTTCATGATATATTGAGCCAATAGTTAGCTGTTGTATGATGTATTACAGTTTGTTAACGCCACTTCTCAGCTTAGAGCCCCGATTAACGGATATGGTGGCTAAACTTTATTTTGTCATTGCCTTTACTTTCTTAACCCCTTTCAGACTGGTATCCAGCAATTTCACGAACTGAATCGGGCAAGCAATATGGAGGACATGTACTCAGCTTCCATTTTCATTCAAGTGCATTACGGCTAGACTGAAGCGGCTCACTCTCCGGTGATAAGCAGTGTCCTTCAGGGGATTTCTCCAAACAACTCAGTACATGTGAACTGTAATGGAAACGCAGCCATTCTTTGGTCTATAAGATAACCAAATTCCCTGATAAAAAAGAGCCGAGCTTAAGGAAGTGGATCAAGATGCCAGGCATTGCTGGTCTTTCATCGCTAATGCTAATATTGTCATGACCTTGGTTTCATATCACGGAACACGCACCTGTCAGTGCTAAAGGCAATCGGGCAATGGTTTCACTAGCTATGAGGGTGGTATGCACCCGTTTTTTGCGCTGGGGAAAGCTGCAGAGCTGTTTGTAGGTCGCTCCCATGTATTCAATTTGCATTATTCGAAAGGGCGGCTCGCGAGCATCTACATTAGTGATGTGTTGTCATGGTGACGGCAGGGGGATACCTCCTTGTGCTCGTGGTCTTTCGGGATCCCGAGAGAAGCTGCGCACTACATTCTGTATCACCGTAACTTCCAGCCTCTTGTTCCACCCAGGCGCTAATTTCTTACTACGACGAACTGAATGCATACACTGAACAACAAACTTAAGCTACGTACAGCAACCCGTTTTAAAAATGATGCACGTCTTGCCTTGGTGCGTCATGATAAGCATTCATTATTCACCATGTGATTCAATTCGGTCATTCTTGTCCTGTATTTAAAAACTAATTAAAGCTGAAATGGTTTGCTGAATACTGGAAGCTGAAGATACTCTCTGGACTAACCAAACAATTTTCACCGTATGTCAAGTAGTCGTCCAGTTTTATATTAATATTTACTGATTAAATTTAGTATTTTTACCTAGAATAAACAATTATAATAATGAATAATGATACAAAGAATGATATGATACAGCAGGGTGTGGGAGTAACAGTATAAGAACCAGAAATATTATAGATGTATAAATACTATGTGTTACAAACCAAGCATCATTTATTCTGTTACTAAAACAGAAGTCTGAAACAATTTTATTCTCACCAAATCTCCATTTAACAGTCATAATTCACTGTAATGGTTCTTCCCATAACAACTTATTCAGCATAATAAGGGCTTGTTTCTGATTTTTTTCTGGGACCGATGCATAAAGGGCTCGTTATAGAAAATATTGAAATCAATTAATCTGGGTCTCACCATTAATACGATTTCATACAACTTGAGTCGCACACATTCTCCAGGGTAGCATTTTGAGAACGGATGGAAAAACACAGTGGTTAATACCCAGTCATCTGGAACATAACTATGTATGCCAATGAATATAAGAAATATTATTAATAATAATGTATATGTAAAATAATCAATTTAATACCCGACGTCAACTTCGGGCATTGGTGCACCAAGTGACTGTCACGTCACGGAAAAGAAACTGTTTACCACCCCCCTGCCCCGCCTGCACCCAAAGGAGCGACGTCCAAATCGACACTCTGCAATGATTGGGCATTTCGGACGTCAATAACACTTTTCTCCGCCCCCTCTGAAAGCGCTCTTATGCCGTTCCATTGGCTTTCATGCACATTTCTTGTAAAGTGGAGGACTGTAATTTATGAAAGCAAACTCGAAGACGTCAAGTACAGTTCGCGCACTTGTGACACATTGACAAGGCACAGAAGCTGAGCATTCAAAAGTCTTCCAAAAGGGTATTATTTTATTTTTCGCAGCTGTCCAGTTGGTTTTGCAGTCAGTGCTTTTCATCGTATCGAAAGACACAGTAAACTGAATTACAGTAGCTCTTTATATTGAACACAAGCGTTTTTGTCCTAACGGGACTGACACTTCCAGGGAACAGGACGGAAGCGGACATTCCGGAAAAATACCCAATCAGAGGTAGCCTCCTACAGGCTAGGTAACTGAACTTTTGGCTTTATTTCTGTTTGACAGCTGCCGGGTTGACATCCTAAGTTTGTTCCCTAATCGGCATTGAACTGAGTTACATCAAACTGGCCGCGCGGGCAGCGACCGGTTACTTAGCAACTGTCAGTGGAGGTCCTCCGCGACTGTGGTAGCTACCTGCCGATATTGACTGATTAATACATAATTAATAATCGGCCTACCTTCGTACTGCTTTACCCATTATGGCTAAAAGATTAGCGGAAACTGCGTGATTTATCGTAGCCATCGAACGATCTTGTACAGTGGTCGGGTGATACAGACTTAGCTCGTGCTGGCAAACTTGTTCGCGTTGTCAGTTTATATTTCATGAATTTATTTTTCTTCAGTTGCTTGGTGTTAACTGGCAGATATTTAACTGTATGAAAGTATAAAATATAGCTGAAGGGTAAGGTGTTGTATTAATAAGGGTGAAGAAGTTGCTGTAAATATGGTTTAGGAGTATCCAGGCACCCAGTAATGCTTTAAATATACGGGTGTAGAGCGACGCCTTACGCTAGTCAGCTTTGTACGGTGACTTTCATTAACGGCATTGCGGCCCCCGAGAATCAGTGCTGCCGCCTGGACTTAGACATTAATGCATGAGGCACGGCTCTCTAATGATACCGCTTACCGTCCTCACTTTGTAACGGGCCGGTTAGCCAAGCAGTACGGCAGCAAGCGGTGCATTTGCAATTAAATCGGCACCTCAGCATCTCCGAAACAGATCCCCTGCTTTGCAGCTAATTAATTACACCCTGATTAAAGTATCTGATGCTGCAAAAGAGACACTTTCCCTTTTCCTTTTCAGGATAAATATAGAACGAGTACATGGTGGTACGTGGTACAGTAATTTAATGGATCAGTTAACATTTATAATTAGGGATATTTTGGTCTGGGCAGGACGAAAAAACAAATATATTGAGCCCGTGTCTCCCTCGTATACCTTCGTTGTAATTCTAAACAATAACTTAGGAAGATGTGTTTATTCCAGACCAGATTTTAAAGGAAATAAAACATAGTACTATTCAGGGGCTGGCTAGATTTTTCCATTTACATCATTACTTGTCTCCATGGTAACTGATTGTGCAAATGGGATTTGTCCTATATTAGTTTGATTTTTAGTTTAAGCAATACAAAACAAATGTTCCAGATTTACATTCAAAATGATTTAAAATCTGTCCACTGACATCCAATGTACTGTGATATATTACGCAATAACAAATTTTATGAATAGGAAGGTGTTTTGATTCTAGGGCTGGCTGTTATCTCCTTACAGATTTCCTGAGAGTAGGTGTGTGTTTCTGCACAGTGCAGAGTCCTAAAGTTCCATTTTAAGAACAAATTTGGTTATTTTCCCAGATAACCCACACAAAATTTACAGTGGATTAGTAAACCTTCATAGATACATATGTCTTGAAAAGCTGACTAATGGAAATAGCAGTTGCCAGGGAATGCGTTTATTCTTCTGGCATGTTGCATAATTAATATCGTCTGTGGTGTGTTGTGAATAGCTATAACTGATATCCATGAAAACAGATTTGTAGCTTGTTAGTCTTACAAGATGGTGGGGTGAACGGTGAGGCTAGATATTTCAGATTGTACCACACCACTGGAAAACATGTTATAGCAAAACAGCAGGTAGCTGGACATAGCAAAGACAAGAACAGGGTAAGAACATTTGGACCATAAAAAGACTCTACTTTCTGCTATTCTCAATAAACCTCTTTACATCAGATACTTTATCATTTAAGATTTATCTAAGGTATGAAGAGAATATATTTAGCACTGAAATGTGCAATCAGCCTGTTCAGTGGTTACATATAGTGTGTATGCCAGGCAAGATGTTATGGAAATAGAATATATGAAATCTTTAATTGTAAAAATAATGGCCTTTTAATTTTTTTTTACTATTTTAGGACAGCAGTTGTTGGCAAAGGAAAGCCAGTTACCATTTAAAATCATGCCCCTCATTGAATAATCCACCCTTAGGATGTTTGTAGTTACGTAATACTGCTTATATTGCATTATGCGCCTCAATTTCTCCATTTCCAGTCATGCCCTTGCTTACTTTTAATTTTACACGGCCCGATACTTACCCTTGAACCACAGCTGCCCAGGTTATCCAGACTTGCACTGAACTTCAGTGACAAGCAGAGAAACCACCAATTAACACCAAGAACTCAGAGAAAGACTAGGTTTCTATCCAACTACTGTTTCCATGGACACAGACCGGAGGAGAAAAACTAGTTAGATAATCGGTCTTGGGATGGTGATTCTTTTCACTTAATGTGTCAGAAATTTAGTCAGTTGTTACTCTGTAAATACATATGTTTTTGTAAGATTCTCCTTATAACACCCACTGACCTCTTTGGCTGTATGTGCTAACACCCAACACTGAAACATCAGTTACTCAGCATATCATCATAGATTGTGACAACATACATAGAGTGTGCTTTCTTTTTATAGCAGTAGTAAGAAGTTTTGGGAAGTGGATTTTTTAAAAGCAGCATTTTTGGAGTCGAGGGGGCCGTTTTGTTTGTTATAAGGCAGCTGGACACAGGAAGCATCATAAGGGGAGCATATAGTGTAATGGTTTGCAAGCAGAATGATAATAATTCTCAAGCAGTTTTCTGGAAACCCTCTAATTACCTGACAAAACAATCTCATTGATATGCAGAGATTGCAGAGCGCTTGCCATACAATCATACTAAGCACCCCTATAAATCTGCCTCAAAACCAGCTGCCTGTCTGGTGGCGTGGTATGCAGAGGAGGAAGCTGACTGTGAAAAGGACGGTCATTGTTGGCTGTTGTGCATGCAAAAGGCTGTGGTGAATAATGCAGCATTGTCTGTGTGTACAGATCTCTTAGATGGATCGATGCCTCTGCCTTATTAAACTCCTACTGTGGCTCGCAAAATGTGTGTGTGTGTGTGTGTGTGTGTGTGTTATTTTGGCAAATGTGCTTTTAAGAATGAGCATTCCTTTAAAGGGAGATCAACTTTTTGTCAGACTACTACGGGATATAATATAGTGGCTTGAATCCTTTGTGTGTCTGATCCTGTTGGTCTGATTCGCTTTTGTGTTGCCATTGCAAAAAGAACAGGGGGCAACTTGCTCATTAAGGAACTAAAGGAGAGCAATAGCTTGCAGACTTTGTCTATGGATCTTAGTTTTAGGAGTGACTTGTCCAATCTGAGCAACTTATAAATATAAATGCATCTTATATCATGATTATTTAACTGTTGTAAAATAAGTGTATTATCTATCATTATATTAATATATATCAGATAATAGAACATTTGTAAAAACTAGCCTTAAAAGCTAATTATTTAAATAATCAGTTGACCTAATCTTGGAGCCTGAGGCAATTATGGGAGAAGGACATTGGTGTGATACCAACATACACACAGATAAGTAAAGATAAATTAATAAGATGAGACAAGATAAACTTCATTGATCCCAGGGAGGAATTCTTGATGAATGATTATGATGATGAATCAAATTACAGAAATATATAATGAACCTACACTAACTCTAGTAACACAGATATTTATTTAGATTAAAGGGCTTTGGGTCATTTATGTTTTCGTTAGGCATTTGGGTTTAAGTCACATGGTGCTGAGGATCGTGTTTTGACTGTTGTAAATTATTGAATGCTTCTGCTGGGGGGGGTTATTAATTTATTTAAGTCCACTCAGCACATAGCGAAAGCGGTTAAGAAATCAATTACGTTGCTTGTGGCAAGAAAAGCATTATTCAGATTGCAGATTTTTTACTTTTACTTTATACAGTTCCGTTTTTAACATGTCAGTAGTCATGTTGCCCAGTAATATGTCTCACACAATGTTTTAGCTGCCACTTGTTGTGGTTCATACAAACAGGGTAGGTCAGGAGTAGGGAACCTGATCCATGGAGAGCCGGTGCGGGTTTTTGGGATAACCTCTTAATCACCCAATAATAAAGCAGTGGTTCTCAACTCCAGTCCTGGGGAGCCACTGTTATTGGCTGATTGAGAGGTCATCCCAAAAACCTGCACCCACACCGGCCCTCCATGGATCAGGTTCCCCACCCCTGGGCTAGGTAATAGTCCTCTGTGATGATTTTTTTTTTGTAACACTGCCTGCTAAACTAGCAACAAAAAAAAAGTTTTCGTAAAGCACAGGGAAGGTTTTTCGTCCACATTTCAGTTTTGCCCCATTGTGCAATGTATTTTGGAAACGAATGGACAATGACTTGTTTCATACCCCCTGAAAGTAGTGCTTGGAGAAATGTGCTTGGGCTTGCATGAAATATTAATAAAGTAAAGGCTACAAGTTTTGTTTTATTATTTGTTTTATCAATTTTTGTAACAATTGTATAACTATTGAATTGCAATAATTCATATAAATGACAAATGCATTTTTTCATTTATTTGCTTTCCTTTGACTTGATGTTGGTCAGAGTGCCCAAAATCTAGCCTGTTTATTGTGACATGGATGTCGTCCCAGTGGATTTTCTTGACAGGTTAACTAGACAATACTGGGGAATCACCTGGCATTGCATTCTGTGTTTTATTGTGCATTCAGCCAGGTAATTGAATGTGCTCTATTGAGGAAATAAAAAATGTTCAGTGCATTCAACCCAGAAAGGCAGTGAAATGGAGCCTTGGTGACTCATAATCTTTAATGGGGCTGCTCTCTTTGGTTCAGTGAGGCTTATTGACTGGCCCGCTTCAGCTGGAAATTGAGAAGCACTCTTTAAAAAAATTAAAATTATGCTTCTTCAAAGCTTCACGGCCTGGAAGGTTTTATTGCCTCAACAATAAAAACAAAAACAGAAGCAGGGAACCAAGAGTAGAAAACTTCAAAGCACATCTGCTTCCTGAAAAAACATGATGAGAAGCAGTACTTCCTCAGAAACTGAAAGCTTACAGTTTAATTTCAACACACCAGTAAGAAAAGCTGAATTGTGGCAGTCAGTCTGCATACACGACATACCTTTGATCTTATTAGCTTCCACCTGTGGATGAAAGATTTACGCATATAATTCAGCTGTATGTGTATAACATAGTCCAGACACTGCAAAGACGAAAAAAAATGATGACCTAATCATTCATTAGGATGATCATAGATTTATCGTATTTTTGATAGTTCTTAATATTTTAGAGGTAAGACAAATGACTATTAAATGACTGATTATTTTTCCTTATATAGTAATACACTATATTGCTAAAAGTACTGGGACACCCCTCCAAATCATTGAATTCAGGTGTTCCAATCACTTCCATAGTCACAAGCACCTAGGCATGCAGACTGCTTCTACAAACATTTGCGAAAGAATGGGTCACTCTCAGGAGCTCAGTGAATTTGTGGTACCGTGATAGGATGCCACCTGTGCAATAAGTCCATTCGTGAAATTTCCTCGCTACTAAATATTCTACAGTCAACTGTTAGTGGTATTAAAAAGAAAAAAAAAACATCACTTTTTAATGAAAGTATCTACTCAGTAAATAAAACATGTAAAAAGAACGGAAAATGGGAGGAAATCATTTGGACTAGATATTTTTAATGAAACTGTGGGCAGTGACGTGCCCAGACCTTTCAAGTGACGGGTGCTCAGATTGGGAGCTGTGGCTAACCTGTATTTTTTGCCGGTTGGGGTGAATTTTCGTGATGGGGGGAGGGGGCGTCCCCGTCGGTTAGCTTTCACAGTTGGCTGAGGGGGATTCCCCTTTGGGAGATTTTGTGTAATCATCGGCTATCAAAATAGGCACTCGGCACAAGGAGGGGGCATTTCCACTCGTTCAAGCGAAAGAGGCGGGTGCTCCAGGCAGCCCGGTCCCCTCCTGCATGTGACTGTTTTGGGGATTAACAGAAGGCCGCTGTTTCAGTGCAGCGCTGGGCTCCTTGGTCTGGGCATTTGGTCTTGGGCCTGGCAGACAGAGAGAAGCCAATTTCAAATGACTAGTAGTTGGAGCATTACGGTACACAAAATTCTACAATTTTGGTACAGCAGGGAAAACTAAATTTATTTTTATTTTTTTAATTATTATTAAAACTGCAAAATAGTGGTATACAGATGTTCTGTGACGAATCAGTTAGTAAGGTGGCGATTCAACTACTTTGGTGTGTAATGTCAGAATCGATGTTTGAGGGCAAAATCCTCCTTGAATATAAATATACTACTATATTACATCTGGGTTGTATCCTGTCACATTAACGTGCTGCCTTTAGGTGCAATGTAGCAGTGCTGAAATGCGAATTTCTGAAATGTAGGACCATAGAGAGGTGATTATCAGCCGTTTTCGGTGTTGGATGATGAGGGATTTCTCAAAGTACCGGTTTTAGGTCAAGTCAGGTTGATTAGCATGCACTGGTACAGCGCGATACCACACTTACATCGGCAGCGACATTCATGTCTCTGGCGACTTTTCCTGTGAAGTCAGTAGACGGATTGGGAGAGCATGGGGGGTCATGAGGTCGCTGGAAAGGGGTGCGTGACACTCTCAATATTTTTGTATATTGGGAACGTCCAGGTTTTTACAGTCCTGGTGGCTCACTGTTTTGCTGTATGGCTGTGAGACATGGACGCTGTCACGTGTTTATGATTCATTATGAAATCTGGTCTGCATATCGATCTTTTGTTTTCCACAGAGTGAAAAACTGTCATCGTTCTACTAATCAGTACCTGCAAGCTTGGGAAGTTTTTTTGCCTGTGTTATGGCTTAAGTGCTGATCCTGTTAACTTGGGACAAGCATGGTCACGCACCAATGTTTAAGTATCCTTGCATATATGTGGTGGCGGCAGATTCGTCAGTTTTAGAGAAATTAAACTGTAAATATTCGGAATTGTCCATGATTCAGGTTACTTAAAAATATACACTTGAAGAGCAGTCTCTTTTCATAAGGGATTCAGTTTTATATTCATAATCTGCCCTGTTACAACTGCATGTTTGAATTATTTAACAAACGTGCGGTTCAGGTCCTTTTCCTTACATGCCTTTGATTCATTTTATTTGGCTCTCCAAACTTGACAGATCTGCTTCTGTCTGCTGCAAAAATAAGTGAGTGCATGTTGTGTGACTGCGTTTGTCACCAATTAACAAGATCACCAGAACATCCCAAAAGCCTTATTTTGTGTTGCCATCACTCATTACCTTTCCTTCGCTCCAGAAGTTTTTTCCGAATTCCGGACGTTGAAGTGCTGTCCTGATACCTTAAGGGAACGAGTCATCGAGGGGCGATTTTCGCTCAAATCAACCCTGTGGAAATCTAGTCCAGAGTCCCCTTTCTGGAAGAGAAATTCACCTTTGGTGACGCCCATGCATGATGTGGCAGCAAAGCTTCTACTTCAGTGATGACTTCATGCATACGGGCAGAGTGGAGGATGCAAGTGTGTTCCAATTCCACTTTTTGTTCACACTTACCTCCCTCGCTCACTTACTTCCCTCATCAGCTTCCTGAACTTTCAACTTTAGACAGCAAGTCATTGAGGGAGGGAGCCGTCAAATTTCCGGGATATAGCCCCTAACACCGGCAATCCCACCAATTAGGCAGAGCTTCCTTTATTTATTTGTTTTTTTCTGTATAGTGCTCCCTGTTTAATAGTAACAATAAAAATGAATGTTCCTTAATGTTCTTTGTATTGCATTATTAGTGTGTAACCTGACCATATTTGGCTGGGGACAGTACACAGGTATCAAAGCAAAGCTAATATACGCACAGAAAGTATTCTGACTGCAAAAAACGAATGTCAACATGAAACAACGTGAAATCCTGGACATTTCAGGCATTTTTAGGTCTCAAAACAGAGGAAACGTCCAGGAAAAACAGGACGTATGGTCACCCTAATATTCTGTAGTTAAGTTCTCATATTTGTAATATTTGTGATTATAATTGAACTGAATCATCTTGGGGCCAATGATTTACACCCCTGAAAACACTATTAGGAACCAGTTAGGAACCAGTAAACCAAAGGCAGTGTGTCTGTCAATGTGTCCGAATAACAAATCCCAAAAGAAGCTTATTTGTGGAAAATAATTATAAATATGGAAAATAAATAAAAATTCAAAAATAAGGCTACATCAGAGCTAAATCTTGTTTTCCATACTTGCGTATCTGTAGGAAGGATGTGCGAATCCATCCTGAAATACAGATTCTGTCAATCTGAATGTTTTAATCATTTTTGATTCTAATGCTCAATGCTCAAATAACATGTTTTTAAACATAAAACATTAAATATTTATATTTATATAGGGAGCAGGAAATGAACCACTAACAGGCAGCGCTGGTCATTAGGAGGGATAAAGAAAAATAAGTGGAAAATGTAAGAAACGACTGCGGGGGCAGCCCGTGATGCAACCTTTGTATTACTTGGTAGTGGATTGAAAAGAAAATCAGTGATATCTGTCATTCCTAATCTGTGATTTAGCAGTAAACACCATATAGCCTCAATCTGGTCTGAATTTCCTGACAAATACTCCTTAAATGCCACAGGGAGGCACAGGTTGTTACAGAGGCTCTTTCTGCCCTGCTCTGGTTGTACACACACGCGGATGATGTCATCTCAAATGACTTAACATTTTGGATGCATTTCCCGCAGCTCTCTCGCTTCTCCAATATGACTGACTGTAATCAAATTTAACGCTAACGAACTCACAGCCAAAATTAGCATAATATTTTCCGCGTTGAATATCTACTTGTGAATTTAGATTCTGCCAGTGTAAAGAAATGTATTCATTTCATTGTGCGTTCCGAAACATAAATAATTTAACCGGACTGTACACGACACATTTTGAGAATTGTTTCCATTCATTCTTCCATCCATCTTCTAACCTAGTCATTTCGGTTAGGGTCGTGGGGGAGAAATCATATTGTAACTTTAATTAGATGTGGAAACTCTTCAGGTCCATATTTTGATTTGTCAGATACCACATCTGGGTCACATTATTTCGCTAACCTCATTCTATGTACGCATTGTAAATTCGCCATTATTTTTTACAGTAGTAAAATGAAATTATTTTAGCTTCCATGCAATTAAAATTTGCCGTTGGCCAAGGGGACTTGGTTTTCTTTCAGGGAAAATACCACTTTTGTGGTTTATTGTTAACATAAAATAGTTCAAGACACTGTCAAGAAAAAAGAAAAGACAATTTTAAGTAATATCTCATAGCTTTGTCAGCAGATGAAGAATTCCAGAGAGAAAAATAACTATTGTTTGGCTTCTGAATGAACCTTTATAATTGGTCAAGCCAGGCTTTTCTACAGCTCATGTACTTTATGGTTTTCTATAGGAAGCCTTGAGGGTTAGTCTTGGTCAAGGACTATAGTGATGTAATAGGAGTGTGTGGCCATGAAACAAGCAGGACTCTGTTCAGTGTAGCAGGACCTGAGGGAACAGCACGTACACAGTAGGCCTCACTTTCTGAACCAGGCACGCTTACACGGAGCTTTAAAGGGCAACCAGGTGACAGACTCTGCAGCGTGGGCCAACAGAGGGCGCCGGGGCCGACGGACAGGGTGAGGCTCTGTCTCTGTCGGTGACTTCTCAGCTTACCGGGCCAAAAGGGGTTTAGGCTTTCTGCAGTCCAACCAGTTAACTGGGTTAGCACAGAGATAACCTGTGGTCGGAGGTGAAGAAAATCTAATGGACAGAGGCATTCGGGCATCTGCTGACTCCTGTGTAGAACAAGCGGCTTCCTGTGAACATGTGACATACCTGCCTAGTCGGTGGAGTGTGGCTATAACGAGGACTCTCACGGAAGCGGGCAGACAGCCTGCAGCCCGGTGTCAGCCGGATCCCGCAAGGTGCCGTGTCGCTTCCCGATTCCCATCTTGTTTTCCCTCGGCTCAAAACGGTGTCGTTTGTCACTTCTGTCGAAAGCACACGGCGTCCTGAGTTTCGACTCCGCCCCCCTTCCTTTTTAAATGAGCTTATTGGGTTGCTATGACGGTCTGTGACATCAAACCTTTTAGAAGCCACTGTTTACCATGTATTTGGGCAACACGCTACAAGGTGGATTGTCTTTCAGAACTAAGTAACCATTGTGAAGTGCGTTTGATGGTGCTGTGGGTTTTGAAACTTCATTTTTTTCAGATTACTGATGTTAGGAAGTGCTCGTCAGAATAAAGTACCTCGCAAAATCTGACTTTGATGGTAAAAATAATATTGACCCATCTCTCCACCTACCTGCGAAAACAAAAGCCCCCGAGCCAAGGATGCTCTCAGTGGCTCAGTGGGCTGCCTCTCCGCGCCTGTGATCGGAAGGTCGCCAGTTTTGTGCCAGATCTTGGCAGAATAGTCACGTCTGTGGGTCCTTGAGCAAAGCCCCTAACCCCCAGCTCCATGGGTGCTGCTATGGGGGGCTGCCCTTTGCTGCCAAGCTCGCTCTCACCTATGTGTGTGTCAGAGAGCAAGATGGGGTAGGCAAAGCGAATTTCCCCAGTACAGTATCATCATGCTGCCTGAACAGAAACCCTATGCTGAGGTCTGAAAAAAGTGTGAGACAGAGGGGCCAACTTTGTCACATGACCTAGAGGAAATTCTTTGAATCCAGAAAAGAAAAAAATCTGACAGGGATCTTATTGAATCTAAGGTTTTACTGACTTTTTGAATATCTCACAAATCAGGTTAAAATTGATAGATGTTTAAATCATCTTTTTAATGCCTGCAGGACTTGTCTTGTTGATACCTGGTTTTTTTTAGCCTGTGTAGATGTTTTCCTAAGATCATCTGCTTCTCACTGTTAGTGAATGGACAGCTAACAGTGATAAAACTAGCCATGCGTGATGACGTCGAGGTGTGTGCATGCGATCATGGCCGGGCAGTGGTTATGCTGAGGTGTGTGTGTGTGTGTGTGTGTGTGTGACCATGGCCAGCACTGCTCTGCCTCTGTGACCATAATGGCTGCCGCTGTTCTTGGTGTGTTAGAGAGCGGGGGAGCTTGTTTTCCAGCCCGCTCTACTTTACGGCCGTCTGTCTCGCATTCTGTGGCACTGGCCTGTATCTCAGCCTTCAGGAGGAAGGGCACAGAGTGGACATGGGGGTGATTAATTACCATGCCCGCCTAGGCATACAGACAGCCCCGTGAAACACAGAGAAACTCGACTTTGTCCACTCACGTGATCATTTGCTGCTCCATTTACCTTGTTGCAACCTGCCTGCATGACAACACAACCTCTGAACAGAGCCCAGACAGCAACAGAGCCTTAAGATCCAGAGCTGGGGCTCTTTTAGTCCGAAAATAGCAGCACGTCCTGCTTCATGTGATTTTTACCGAACAAATCTGAAATAGCCGTCCTGGGATTTCTGAGAGTGAACGATCATGTCTAAGACTGGGATCACTTTCGATCCAAAACAGAGATCCTCTGCCCTGAGGCACTATTTATTATATTAGCCACCATTGTGTCAGTCCAGTATCACCAGTTGTTTCCAGAACAGAGCTGCGGTGGAACAGCAAACTGTCCCCATTTCTATATTTTTACACGTGTTTCCGCTGCTGTCACCCCAGGGAGAACGGGCTCACTTTTCAGCTGTGCACAGGAAGGAGCAGTGAACCTGCACTGCCCCCTTTGCCGACCTGCAGTCTAATAATGTGGAAAGAAATCACACAATGTCTTCCTTGACAGGTCAGCACTTCTCTGCTGCCTGCAATCCTGTGTGACAGCCACAGCGGGCTGTTTAGGGACTTTTGCCCTCAAAGCGATTACCTATTTGGACATTTTAAACCAAGAATATAACGTCACCTTCAAACGTATTTAAGCCCTTAAAGAAATGCAAAAACTTCTAAAAACAAGTAATGCAAGTATTTAGCTACATTCATATTTTCCAACATGGAATGAATTTAAATAAATTTTACTTAATAAGTCGGTAAAAACAACTAAAGTAACGAGTCAACATGAGGTACAAATATCAACAATCAGATCTGAGTAATTCAGGTCCAGGGAGTAAAAGTTCAGACCAAGATTTTGTTTCAACCAACCATAAAGAGTCACAGTCACAGAGTACTCAACTGGTTGGTTGAAACAAAATCCCGGTCTGGACATGACCCTCTGGACATGAATTCTCCAACTCTGTCAACAATAAGTATATTTCAGTAACGTTTGGTCGTGTTAGAGGTTGGTAAGTAGATGCCGATGGTTCAAATCCCCAGCTCATGTCACTGTAGTGCTCTCCTTGTTTTAGTGGTGCCTGTCCCTGCCCGTGATGGGGAATTGGGGCTTGGTTGGTGTATAGGGAGAGAAGTGTGCCGTTTCTGGTTAAGCGCCTGTGGTCCAACCCGGTTGCGGGCTTGGCAAAGGAGTCACATGTCTTCTGGGCCTTTAACCCTCCAGGACCCCCTGGCTTATATGTGTGCATGTCTCCAATGAGAGAAGATGGGTTATCTGAGATCCATTCCCATGCATGTGTGCAAATAGCAGATAAAGCATTTCATTCATTCAATTCTTTGCTTGCTCATATTAAAGTTTGTTTTTCTGTGAGTGTAGGTGTTTAGAGCATCTGGTGTGCAAACTGAGATCTGTTACACTGGTCTTTAAAAGTATTTAAGGTCATTTTCATTTTAATTTAAAAATTGAATGAGGTCAGCACCCCTTTGTTTTCTTTCCTTTGTTTCCTTCTCGAGTTGGTGCCGAATGACAAATGGATTGACATGCGTGCTGCCAAATTTTTATGCTCCGGTGAAACAGGAAGCCGAGGAAGGAAACAATATCATTCTCTGAAATTGAGACGAACACAGAGCGCCCAAGCAGGACAGAGTTAGGCTGCTTTTATTTGTGGTGCCATTTTCACAACTATATTGGCTATTTAAAAGAACAGAAAAGGGTAACTTGTTGGCTTTTTTGCCAAATTGTGTATTTATCCTTATCAGGAGTGTTTCTGGAGCTAAGTGAGGGTGTGGGCGGGACAGCTGTGAAGTCTAAACCCAGGAAGCAGACAATTGGTTGACAGATAATTTATATGTCTCTGATTGGATGTTTAGAAAATTCTTGCCTAAACTGTGGATTGAAAAATATATGAATGTAGTAATCAATTATCTGCAGAGTTAAGTGTTAAAGGAGCTCATGGGGGAGTGGGGGGGGGGGAGCATGTTGGGCCTCGGAATGTCGCCGGTTCATAATCCCATGTTTGGCAGGATCCTTGTCCCCTTAGAAAAAGCTCCGGGGGGGGCTGAGTGAATTTCACTTTCACCTCTACATGTGTGTCTCAAACACACAACACATTAAGATGGAAGTGGTAGGTTTTGTTTCCAGAAAGATTCTGATAAACCCTGTTGTGTCTGAAGACGAGTCATGTCTCTTGGCGCGAGAGTTGGTGACTCTGGGGAGCCAGCTGAGAATGATGGTGTTCTTTATGGTGCCATCTCTCAGCTATTCTGTCTGTTAGTGCTGTGAGAAGGAGGATCTAAGCACATGAGCTCACTGATAATGGAGGATCTAAGCAGGGTTTTCAGGTAGCGTAAGGGCCTCCTGAAGCCAGCTCTTGCCAAACTTTCCCTACCGTGTGTCATTTCAAGGTCAAGTCATGTCAAGTCAAGTGGACTTAACTGTTGTATCATCTCTATGCATCTATACTGTGGCATGTGACAATGTTCCCCTAGGACTGCGGTTCGACATACAGACAGCAAATGACAATATTTCGCAATAGTTTTATAGTATTTTTAAAACATGCAAAAACATAAGATAATGAAAGACAAGTGGGACTGGACTAAAACTAAAACACTTTTTTTGTGAAGATTTTTACAACTTAGAAACTGCTTTGGTTCATAACCATCTGATTGCTTATTGTAGGGCTCTGAATCAGCTTCATGAGTTGACCTTCCCTACATCAGTCCCTTCCGTTATGCATACTTTCCATGCTTGTGATGTAGTCCATCACAGCAGTATGGGCATGGGCACGTTTTCAGGTCATTCCATTTAATGTGCTCCCATCTGGCTAATGAGTTATGTGTCAGTTGGTGCAGTGACGCAGACAGTTGGATCTATAAACAACATGAAAAGGCCTGTGGGCATGTATCGCAGATGGTGGCTAATTGGCGGCACCAGAGAGAAGAACTGTCCGAGAGCAAGGCAGGATTGATCAGTGGTCATTATTTCTTCTGTTCACTTGAGGTCGTTGCCGTCTTGAGGGAAGCCATGTGATCTGTGGATCGGTGGTAGCTATAGGGCGTCACGCCGCACGCATGTCGATGCTGACCGTCAGACAAGCCCCCGCTGGGGGCAGGAACACCTTGGTGATTAAATGAATAATTCAGTAATTCAACCGGTGTGCGGTCAGGTGCTCCCACTCATCACAAAAACCTGGAAATGGCACTATATCACAGACGCGGTCCCTGATTCCTCGTCAATAATGTCTGCTTTACAGTGGGAAGGGCACCGTGCTCTCAAGCACCGTTCACCACAATCAGAGGATTAAGGAACTTTAATAATCCCTCAAGTTCCTTTACCTGTGAGGAAAAGGAAAGTAAGAATTCCATTGTCTCCGTGTGTATCCACAACAAACCTCGATGGGCTACTTGTAATTAATGCTGCTCAGGTAATATTTCGTGCTGCATGCACTCGCGTCAGCAGAAAATATTGATTGAGAGAAAATAAACTGATTCATATTTTGTTATTATTTTGATGTGGGATGACAACAGGGGTGGCCATGCACTTACTAGGGGGCTATGGGCAGCCCTGGCCCCCATCTAGCTCCCCCTGCTGGCTCGGGCACCTTGGCACTGGCTGCCTGCCATTATCTACATCTTTTCTGTATAATTCACTCGTGTATCGAATCCTTCGACTGAGGGACAGTGTTTTGCATGTTCCGGTGTTAACAATGATCCTCAAGTGATTTCCCTGCTTTTTCTTAAAAATATGTGCCTGTTGAACTTCTGTTTTCCATCCATCCATCCACCCATCGAATGTCCATAATTGCTTTTCCAGATCAACATCACAGGGAGCCCAGAGTACAGAAGATGTAAGACATGGGCACACTTTGGACAGAATGCTAGTTCCTCGCACTCAACAGATGGCTATATAGTGCATAAGTTCCAGATATCGGGCTGCATACGTTATGTAACCCAGAGCTAAACAGTGAGGGAAGCTTTGACTCTTTTTACCGCAAAGCAGAACAAGCAGAACAGTTCAACCTTTTCGGCCCGATTCTGAAAGAATGTGTGAGATTGAGAGTGTATGAGCCCCGTCCTCGCAGAGCATGTGTGCCCGTGAAAGCGGTAGGCGGCTATTTTTATATCTCTTTGCAGAGTTCCTGCCTGAAGAGGGTGGGACACTGGAAAATAAACTCTGCTTGGAGTGTCCATTAATTTTTTATTCTAGCCACCTGTCAGCACAGAGGGTAGTCATCTGACCTTCCTCCCACCCGCCCAAACGGATCCGACATCACACAAGGCAGAAATGTATCGATTTTTCTTCCCCTTTTCCCAAAATATAACATCCTACCCTTTAAATGCATGGCAAGACGGGCAGGCAGAGTGCGGAGGGGGGCGTCGCTCAAGCCCAGCTGTGATTCAGAGGGAATTACTGGATCCTGGCGTGGGTGCGAAGCGTGTATACCGATTACACGTGAACTCACTGGCCGCGTGTGTATACCGATTACGCGTGAACTCACTGGCCGCGCGTGTATACCGATTACGCGTGAGCTCACTGGCCGCGCGTGTATACCGATTACGTGTGAACTCACTGGCCGGGATGAATAAATGATGGTGAGCCGAGAGGCACAGTTGCTCATTGTCCGCTTCTGAAAAGGGGATTTACAAGAGGGGAACACAGCTGGGATGGACTGGGGGGGGGGCTTACAGAGGGCGTGAGCACACACTGCCTCCTGTGACCTAAAAGTCAGACCGCCCCTTCCATCACTGCCTGCTTGGACCCACCTCCTCTACAATCTGATTGGTTATCTCTCAGAACCAATCATTTTTCATTCTGCCCTCAGAACATTTTTTTGTCTAAGTAAAACTCCCACAAGCTAAAATGCAGTTTAGGTCTATCTAGTATAATGTGCCTTCCATCGATTTTCCTCTCGTTTCCACTCTGATTCTGCATGTGGAGCAGAAGGCTACGTCACTGCAAATGTTGTCATGGAATTCCTGCCATCCTCCAGAGAATACGACTGAAATGAGTCTGCTTCGTTTTTTCATCATTATTTATCCCTTAAAAGCACTTCACTGCAGTGTTGGTGTTGGATAAAAATGCAGTGCAGGATGTTCTCTGCACAACACGGCAGCAGGACGACTGAGATCCTGATAGATCAAAACTGTGTTCTGGCTTCTGGTCGTCAAGATCAAATAAAAACAGCATTCACCCTGCAACAAAAAAATCTTAAAAATGAAGAGACATACATCATAGCTTTATACAAATTATAGTATGGCTAATTTTCAAATGTTTATTTATAGGAATATGATAATACATTTAAAGAAAAATTTTATAGATTGAGCATCGCTGCAGTGGAATGTCTTGCAGGCTTCAGACGCAGGGAAGCTCTGCCTGCTACTGCAGTGAGTGTCCGGCACGTTCCACCAGTCCCTCTTCATTTGTTTAGCCTAGTTTTTTTTAACAGTGCTGAAAATCTCGACACCCCCCAGCAGCATTATTCCTGATGCACTGTACTTCCTGTAAACATTGAAATGCTGCAGATACTGACTTAGGTGCTTAGATGGTGTGATGCGATTGGGTGGGTTCCTGTTCGTCATTACAGGCTGCGAGTCTCCGTATAATGCTAATGAGATGTTTAGCATTTACATTTACTTTTATTCTGCAGACGCTTTTGTTGAAAGCGATGTACAACTGAGGCCAATTGCACATTACAAACGTATGTGATGTCGAGGAGTCGATGCTAGCGGAGGTGCAGCTAGTTCCAGTGAATCTCCAGTGTAAGCAGTATGGGAGCAGGAACTACGCAACGTCTTCCAACAAAGCAGGAAGCTAATAGGGAGAGAGACAGACACTGAATTAATCCCTTAGAGGGAAACTGTCTTGTTACAGCAACATTAACAACAACATGTAACATCACATACAAACATGCTATATACAGGTATGTTTATAAAAAAAAAAAGACTATTCAGTGATTAAAAGTGCTGCATTAAGGGTGAGTAAGGAGGCATCGTGTTAGTAGAGGGATTCCTGGAACAGATGGGTTTTGCAGTGCGTGTTGTTTGCCCGGCTCTCCATCACCCTGCTGTTACTCACATTGTGTGATAACCATGGCTGTCATCCTGGGTTTTTGGAACCCCTGGGGGGGTGGGGGGGGGGGGGGTCTCACAGGCATTTCCTCACCCCCATTGGCATAGCATCAGCAGCGGGTGACACTGAAAACCAGCTTGCTGGAGCAACTATAAAAGCCTTTGTTTGTGTGACATACACGCTAGAAAGGATGAGAACATACAGTCGTTTAGAATTCCACTGAGTGCTTGTATGGTAAGAGCTGCAGGTTACATCTGTGATCAAAGCAGTTACTTTTAAAAAAAATAAAAAATGACATCTTACTCCTTTTTGTAAGCGAAAGGGCGGATGGGCACCAACTGCTCGACGCGCAACGGAAGCTCAGGTACCAGGGGCTAACTAATCTAATCGGAAGGAAGCATAATCAATCACCAGCCTAACTGGGAAGGACTTTAGGTATCAGCAATCCAGTTGTAAGATGACTCAGCAGTTCAGTTTGGAGGGTCCTAAGCAATCTGTAATCCAATCAGGAATTTCAAAAGTGAGCAGGAGAGCTGCAGAAATGTGATTGACCTCGGGAATCTCTTCTGTCTTCCTCAATGCATGTGTGATTTAATTATCGGTAGATGCTGCGGTGGGGAAAATTGCACAAATAGCTGGCTAAAGATACAGCAAGCACAACGGTCTCAGAAAGACAGGCCGGAATAGCTCTTTCCCTGACCCACAAATAAGAGGCGTGCTGGTCCAGATACCTGGGGGTGTTGGATTAGTCAGCTATAAATATTATAAATTGATTGTGTCGTGCATAAGACAACAGAAACACATAAGCAAGGCATGACACACGTAACCTTTCAGTCATGCTGTCAGCGTGTCACATTCTTACTGTGGTCCAATACACTGACTGCTCAAAGTCAGTCTGCATACAGAAACCATTTCAGCTAGTTGATTCATCTTTAGCAATCAGTCTTTGGCTGCCATGTTAATTATTTGTCATTTTAATTATGCCTGCAAATACAGAGTCAGCATAAATAATAGTTTATAACTGATTAGAAATGTTATATTACTGAAATATATAACTATATATATATTGGGGCGGTATAGCGGTTAGCGCTGGTGCCTAACACCTCTAGGACCAGGGTTTGAGTCTCTACCCTGGCTTCATGCGTGTGGAGTTTCTGTAGTCTTCTGTCTTGTTGTGGGGTTTCCTCTGGGCTCCTCAGTGTCTCCCAACAGTCCGAAAACATGGAAAGGTGAACTGGACTCTCTAAATTGTGTGTGTGTTCCCCACAATGCATTGGTGATCATTCTGGATTGTTTCCTGCCTTGTGCCTGTAGATTCTGGGATAGGCTCTAGACCCCTGTGAATCTACGTAGGACAAGTGAATGTAGAAAATGTACAGAAATGTACAGAAATGTATACTGTATGTGTGTGTATATAACCTAATCAGAACATGTGTGTGCTTCTGTACATGTGTGTGTGTTTATTTCCCACATGCAGGGTATACAGTCATACTAAAACTTGCAATGAAATGCAAGGTGATCAACTCCATCACAATAATAAAAAAATAACAAATTGAAAGCAATAGGACATAAATGTAACAATATAATAAATACAGTGGAACGTAAGTTCTTAATCCGTTTCAGAGGCTGTTCGAGAAATGATTTTGTTGAAAACTGAATCAATTTTTCCCATAAAAATAATGTAAATTGGATTAATCCATTCCAGACCCCCAAATGATCGCCTATATAAACCCATACTAATACATACCTAATGCTAATACCATAAATACAAACTTTAGACCCATAAATACATGAAATAAATAAATAAATAATCGCCATTGCATGCTCTGTAACGAGATCACACACGCGAATACCTCTATCATACTTTGTAATTATTTCCTTTGTAAGCTGTTGTGGTTCTCACAATTTTCCTTTTTGGTTTGCTGCTATTACTAACCTTTGGTGACTTATTTAAAAACAAAATAGAGCAACAAAAGCAAGAAAAAAAAGAGAGAATATATGCACTGCACAGTTCGGTGGGTATGTTCACTACGGGACCGTCAGCGGTAGACTGACTCATACGCGCGCATTCTCCCCGCCGTCACGCGCAAAAAGGCTTCAGCACGAAAGGGCTGGTTGGTCGAGAACCGTAAATACAACTGAGAACCGAATTGTACGACATGTGAGACGTTCAGGAACCGAGGTTCCACCGCATTTAGCAAATAAGGAACAGAAAGTGACCAGAGATGTGCAACTGCAAATAAAGGGCGTTGTGCATAAATATGGAGTGAATGTTAAATTATAACTGTCAATTAAATATTTAGTAAGCTGACGGCTTGAGGGTAGAAGCTGCTTCTGAGCCTCTCAGTTCTCCCTGAGAGACAGCAGAAGCGCTTACCAGACCTCCGCCTGGTGAAGAGGTGGTGCTTTGGGTGGGTTGTAGGTGTTAATGTTCACTCCTCCCAGGGTAGCATGGGTGCCATGCATTGAGGGTGACACCTATCGTGGAATTAATTGACTATTCCAAATTTGGGGGAAACGGTGTAAAATATATGGCAAGTATTACTGTGGACAGCGGAGCACTGTGGTAAAGCTCCTTGCCTGCTACATGCTATGTTGTAGCAAAATAGTTCACTTTGTTTTCATCTACTTTACTGTAGACAGGACAGAGGTGTGTCCTCTGATGAAACTCATTGTATAGCTTTACTGTAATACTACTTTCGCTTGTTACTGGGCATTTATCGGAAGCTCAGCCTAGCTGCACTTATGCCTAAGTGACGCCTTGAGAGCTGTATATTTGTATTATTCCATTCTCTCACTTTTATGTCACTTTGGGCAAAATTGTGTGCTACATAAATCAGTGACATGTGTAGATATGTGTTTCGTTGTGTTTCCCTGTGTATGAAAGGCCTGACGTATCTTCATCTGTATGTCTGCGATAGGCGCTTGGTGGTTGGCCAGCAGGGAGATGTTCCATGGGAGGCTAGTCTCTGCTGCAGTTACAAGCCTAAAGAGTGATGATCTCTGAGGAGAAGGCCTCCTTCATGGCCCAGAAGATGTCCTCACCGTCCCGCAGCAACAGCAGTGGCTCCTCCAAGCATGACAGCCGGCAGGTGAGACCGACGACCCGAGATGCAGTGCCCTCCGGTGGACTGGTGACGTCATGCGTCCTGCAGCTCTCAGGATGGAAATGAAACGTTACACATGAACTCCATCTTCCCCCAGTTAAACCAGATAATGTTGTTTCCTCAGCATACTCAATCTATAGGATTTGAACCCACAGATCCATTCCATCAGACTGATGGGACCATTCCAAGTGCCCCTGAATGAGAGGGGCCCAAAAAATTGTAACATAATTGAATTAGTCTGGGTTGGGGGCCCAATATAATCTGCTTTCGTGGGGCCAAAATCGCTAGCGGTTCCCCTGTTAGTAGTATTAGTAATTACTATAATTTTATTAATAATAATTAAAATAAAATGTGCACCCACAATCCATCTTCCATCCTTCTAAAGATTGTATGTGCATGGTGTGGGGAGGGGGGGCAGCATCTGGAAAAAGGCTGGGGTTCACCCCGGCCGAGGCACCAATCTATCTCAGGAGAATTTAGAGACACGCAGTGACGCACTGCATGTCTTTGGGTGGTGGGAAGGAACCAGTGAACCCAGAGGAACTGCACAGTGCTCGGGGAGAACATGCAAACTCCACACACAGAAGCGAGGCGGGATTCAAACCCCTAACTTGGGACAAGTAAGGAAACAGCCAAGTCACCGTACTGCCCAAAAAAAAAGAATTACTACTATTGTTGAAAATTAAAGATTTAACCCTAAAAGGGCAAGCATTGAAAACTATTCTCAGAAGGACAAAATGCCAGTGAATCGTGTCGGCGTTATTTATTTTATATTTTATATTTATTTTAGATTGGTAACATTTCAGTGATAAATAGTGTTAAATAGACATAAAAGGTCTGGATGTCACTTTAAAGGCACATCACAGTGTGACAAAAGTCAGGGATGACTTTTGCTTTGGCAAAGTGCATCATTTAATTCCAGTGCACATGGTGAAATGACCCTGTACAGGGTAAGTGACCTTATACTGGGTAAGTAACCCTGTACTGGGTTACTCACCCTGTACTGGGTAAGTGACCCTGTACTGGGTAAGTGACCCTATAATGGATAAGTGACCCTGTACTGGGTAAGTGACCTTATACTGGGTAAGTGACCCTGTACTGGGTAAGTGACCCTATAATGGATAAGTGATCCTGTACTGGGTAAGTGACCCTGTACTGGGTAAGTGACCCAGTACTGGATAAATGACCCTATAATGGATAAGTGACCCTGTACTGGGTACGTGACCCTATACTGGGTACGTGACCCAGTACTGGGTAAGTGACCCTATAATGGATAAGTGACCCTGTACTGGGTACGTGACCCTGTACTGGGTAAGTGACCCTATAATGGATAAGTGACCCTGTTCTGGGTACGTGACCCTATACTGGGTACGTGACCTTATAATGGATAAGTGACCCTGTACTGGTTAAGTGACCCTGTACTGGGTAAGTGACCCTATAATGGATAAGTGACCCTGTACTGGGTATGTGACCCTGTACTGGGCAAGTGACCCTGTACTGGGTACGTGACCCAGTACTGGGTAAGTGACCCTATAATGGATAAGTGACCCAGTACTGGGTAAGTGACCCTGTACTGGGTACGTGACCCAGTACTGGGTACGTGGTTAGTAGAGAGATAGATGATGGGTAGATGATGATCAGAACAGCAGTTAAGGGCACATCAAGTTAGGTGTCGCGTATTTAGATCTATTTTTTCACAAGTAGGAACCTCTTTTTCAGAGGGTCTCTTCAGGGCATCTGCAGTTGGTGTACAGTTAGTACCCTCAGAAACCCATACAGAGGTGTGGAAAAGAACAGAGAACTGCCACAAACCCGGGGGTACGAAGCAAACGCACTGCCTAATAATGATTATTATATTATGTGTCAGTTTAAATGCATAGTGTGGGTTAATGTTTATTGCTTACAGTCTGCTATCGGTTTCCATTTAAAAACAGAGCTGTCTTGCTTAGTGTAATATCGATCCAGGTCAGGAAACTGTGTCCATGAATCTTTTGCTGCCAGTTCGATTGTACAGTTGGACATTTTAAATAACAACGTTTTCTGGCCCTGCTTACAGCCAGGGCTGCCATGTCGGAGGAGCCCGGAGACCAGTTGGCACCTTGTGAAACCAAGTCTTTGGATTGGTGTTTTCTCTGGATCACAGCTGCGTACGCTGTCCTGACTCCCAGCACAAACAGACTCCCCAACACTGCCCCATATCATCTGCGGCTCTCTTCACTCTCCACCAGAGATTATAGGCTCATAAATGTTACATTATTCCCAGCGAATTTGTAACAGCATGTCGCTACACAATTTTTCATATTATATATTTTGCCATGGGGTGTCTTTAAACAGCAGGAGCTTGGACATTTAAAGCCTGAAATCAAATCAGATATTAAACAAACCAAAAGGTCCCTGGATCTCAGATGCAGCATGTTTTTGAGTGCCAGAGTTAGCATTAGAAATAAATGTATAGAAATCCTATATAGATGTATTTCCCAGAAGTATTAATCAGCTTCTCTGTGACAAAATAGAAGTTGGTTGCCTGGTTGAACGCGTAACTTTGCGTGGTGTAGTTGTGTATATAAAAGGGGTGAGGAAATCTCAGGAGAGATGATGACCTCACAGTAGGCGTGCTGACCTGGATACTGCTGGAGACTGTAGGGCTGTAATATCATCAGGTCGTGTCATCAAGCTTATTACTCTGAGATGGAAAGTTTTTCACCATGATGCCTGTTAAAGGCAACTGTAATAATTGTCACAAGTGTGGTCTTTGAGCGATGTCCGTAAGCGCCGCGTGAGCCTGTGTCTCTCATTTCAGATGCCCTCCAGGTACTGATAGTTATTCTGGGTACACTCTCATCCCCGGCAGGCAGGCTCTCTGTCCCAGTTTCTCCAAGGGGAAAGAGAAACAAGAAAGACAATCATGCTTGTGCCCATTGAGAAATGGGCCAAAACGAGCAGCTCTGAGGGTCTCTGAGACAGAGTTACATATAGCAGTTAGAGCCCATGTCACATGTAGCCTCCACTGTTAGGGATAATTCAGCGATAATGCAGTGGTTACACCTGTCGATTTTATTAGGCCTTTTAGTCACTGTAAACAGAGCCAGTACACTGGATGTTACACACAGGATATGCTCTACTTTCAGACTAGAGGACACAGAATTGGAATTTTAATTATATGAAGTAGAACTTCCATTCCTCAAAATGCAAAAAAGGGCAGAAGGAAATTTGATGAGATGTGGGAAGGACAGGGCAATGACAATTTATTCCGCGTGTGACACGAGATGAGATCGGATCTGACTGTCTGCCCGTGGCCCAGGTCGACTCTCTCC
The DNA here is from genome assembly GCA_026770805.1 of Boulengeromyrus knoepffleri. Taxonomy (NCBI): domain Eukaryota; kingdom Metazoa; phylum Chordata; class Actinopteri; order Osteoglossiformes; family Mormyridae; genus Boulengeromyrus; species Boulengeromyrus knoepffleri. Next base: position 18,169,210 of record JABJVO010000132.1, on the reverse strand, counting down.
GAAGAGGACTGGGGACTACAGTGAAGGGACATGGGGGATGGGAGAACTGAGAGCCACGCCGCTCACGAAAAACCGTGTATGAATGTAGCCAAGGGTGTCGTTAGGCCTATTTTAGGGGGGCTTAAGTCTCCCTAAAATGTTTTTAGCTCCCCCCCCCCCAAATAAATATGTATTCATTGACTTAAGTCATGAATAGTTTGCCATCAGCTACCCGCCCCCCAGTGAAGCCCCTTTACCCATTCATCTCACACTATGCCCCTGAATGTAGCTACATAAGATCACAGCTCCCAAATGGTTGTATATGCAAGCAAAAGGCAGTAAAGTAAACCAGAAGCAGCTGTGATATCTGCATAGCAGCATCTGGGTTATGCAAAAAAAGAACAAGACCTTCTAGAATCTAACTTAACAAAGTTAATCCAATGTCAGGACCATTAGGACAGAAGGTGTCTGTAGAAGCTTTAGTGGTAGTAGATACAGGGATTGGGTTATACCTGTAATCCATCTTATGCTGAATACCCTGTGACTGTGGAAAAAAAAATTGGTCTGGATTTTTACTTTCTAGACCTGAAATTTTCACCTCATGTGTGTAGGACAGCTGGGAGATCATAGACGGACATCGTGGGGAAACCAGTCATGGCCGGGAGCCTCTCAGACAGGAAGGTTACCTATTGAAGAAGAGGAAGTGGCCATTGAAGGGCTGGCACAAGGTAAGCACCCACCTTGATAATGACCCCCCCCCCCCCGCAGGGGATCATTGCTGTTCCTTCACAGACAATAATAATGGGAAACAAATTCTCACAGAATATGGCCAGCTTCTGCTTAGAGATAGACATAGGAAGGGTTTTCATAAGATTTAAGCTGACTGGACTCTTAGAAATGCAGTAATTGTGTGCATATCTATTCCTGTCTTTGTGCTTCCAAAACAGTTTTCCAAGACATACTTTGGGACTGACTTGTCCACATTCCAGAGCTGAGTATTGTGTCTTCTGTCTTTTGTCTTCACAAAGCCTGCCCTTCACTAATCTCCAATCAAGCAGATTACTGATCACTCCTAAGTGTTTGATTTAACTGAACTGAACTAGGTGATGGCATGAACCCTCCTGAACCTTAGCTGTGTGTCTCTATTATCCTGCTCTGGAAGTTCTTCCTCATAAAGGTTTTCTGTCAGCTGACATGACTGCAGATCATTATGTGTGTTTTCATTAGTGTTGTAGTACTCGAGACCAGAATGGTTTATAATATACTGTGACACAAATTTTAGGCCATACTGCATAGCCCCAAGGCGGTGCCTATGCTCCACATTTTATAGTGTGTTGTGTTATATAGACTCAAACATTAATCTGTTTTTGATCTTGACTTGGTCTAGCCCTGCCTTGGTCTTGGTCTGGTCTTGGTCTCATCCTGCCTTGGTCTTGGAAAACTACATCACTAGTTTTCATTACAGCAGCCGGCAAAAAATGCAATTGCCCAATCAGAGAATAAAAATGTATTTTGCTTGAATATTTACCTTTTATGCAGTGGGGGGCTTATTCTTAAACATATGTGTCTGCTTTTGTGTCATCTGACTGAGACAGAGAACAGTGGGAGAGACGAGCGGCAGAGAGAGAGGATCCAGTCATTAGAACCAAATTTACCACATACACCGAAACATGGGAATACAAGCTTCTTCCTCCACCGCCAGGTGTTTCAGTTGGTTTCTTGAGACTGACGTTCACTCCCCTTTCTTATCTCTACAGAGGTACTTCTTACTCGACAAGGGAATCTTGAAGTATGCCAAGTCTGGAGCTGATGTGAGTGCACGGAAACCTCTGTCAGTTCCATCACTGCTATGCATAGCTTATGCTCAAATCCTGTGCTCCTGCCCTAAATGACTGTTACAGCATGGTGGGTTTTTTCATGTCAAAATGACCTATTGTTTTCTCAGTGTGCTATAGAATGAATGGTGATTCCATAACTCCTCTGTGTCCTGGTGCCTGTGTCATTAACTGCAGCAGCAGTAAATTTCATAACATAGGTTATGAAATGAGTGTCTAGAAGTATTTCTCCATACAGACTAAGTTGTTTTGTAATTAAGTTCTGTTCTCACCTCACTGTCATGTAAAATCCTGACCACGTTACTGCATGTAATGTGCAGGGAAAATGGGAGTTAGAGTAACTTCTGTTCTTCCTAGATAGAGAAAGGCAAGCTTCACGGCTGCATTGATGTGGGTCACTCGGTCATGGCCATCAAGAAGAACGGAAAGTGCATCGACTTAGACGCAGAGGACAACATCTACCACCTCAAGGTAAGACATGTGCAGTATGATACCCGGTCTGGGCTCAGCCAATGAAGATCCAAGGCTCCATTACATCTTTCAAAAGCACTGTATTGTGTCCTTTTAACAACGGCATAGAAACTGGAACCAGTGGGCCACAAACTGTAGTCTGCGGGCCACACCAGAACAGAAGCCTGCACATTACTGGAAGTGGGCTTTACTTTAGCGTGCCTGTGCTCTTGTTGGGTAGATTGTCAAGCTGCTTCCTTCGTCTGCCCACAGATTAACACCCAGGAGCTGTTTGATGAATGGGTCTCTAAGCTGCGAGATCACCGGTTCTACCGGCAGAATGCGGTGGCCATATTTCCCCATGACAAGCCTCTGTTCTACCCCCACTTCGCTCCAGCATCTCCAAACCTTTCGGAGAAGGCTTCCATGAGAAAGGTAGCAAAGGCAGCTGTTACTCTGCAAAACAAACCTTTGCTATTATATTATCCTCCTGAGACCCAAGGAAAAAAGTGTCCTTCAATTATAGGTTATCTGTCTTTGGAGGAAATAAGACATCTTACAATTTAGATTTTTTCAAATTCATTTTTATATTTAATTTCACAGCATGTCCTCTTTAGTGTACAACAGGAATAAATATGTTTCCTTACATCAGTGAATAGATAGATGGAAAAACAACATGTCCACTGCAATGGACATAAATGAATGGGTGAGGTCTCAGGCAGTTACTGAAAAATACAAACCCTATAAAAAAAAAATGTAATTCAGTTAAATCGATGTTATGCAATAGAGTGGGTCGGCGGAGTTTCTAGCTTTTTGAAAAGATCAGGGGTCAAGTTTAGTTTTTAAGGAAGACTGGCTTTGGGGCAAAAAAACTCGGGGCTGTAGCCCTGAGTGACTGGAACTAACGACGCTCGTGGAGTGGATTGATCCTAAAATGTTTCATTCCTAGTACAGTAAGCTCTCAATTTACATAAAACTGACATAGATCTGGACTTACTCAGAAAATATCTGAGATACATAGAGTTTATGGAAGCGCTAACATAAAAGTTAAGTAAATTTGCACTTTATGTTTTTACTTACTTAATGCACCAATCAGTCATAGCTTTAAAACCACTGACAGGTGAAATGATTAACAATGATTATCTCATTACAATGGCACCTGTCAAGGGTACCATTATATAAAAAGCAAGAAGACAGTCAGTTCTTCAAGTTGATGTGTTGGAAGCAGGGAAAATGGGCAAGTGTAAGGATCTGAGCGACTTTGACAAGGGCCAAATTGTGATGGCTAGACGACTGGGTCAGAGCATCTCCAAAAAGGAGGTGTTGTGGAGCGTTCCCAGTATGCAGTGGTCAGTACCCACCAAAAATGGTCAGCCTACCAAGGAAGGCCAACCGGTGAACTGGCAACTGGGTCATGGGCACAGAAGGCTCATTGATCTGCGTGGGGAGCAAAGGCTGCCCGTCTGATCTAATCCCACAGAGCTACTGTAGCACAAATTTCAGAAAAACTTAATGCTGGCTATGACAGAAAGGTCAGAACACAGAGTGCAGTGCAGCTTGCTGCATATGGGACTGTGTAGCTGCAGAAAGGTCAGGGTGCCCATGCTGACCCCTGTCCACTGCCAAAAGCACCTACAATGGGCATGTGAACATCAGAACTGGACCATGAAGCAATAGAAGAAGCTGGCCTGGTCTGATGAGTCACGCTTTCTGTTACATCATGTGGACGGCTGGATACATGTGCATCGTTTACCTGGGGAGGAGATGGAACCATAATGCAGTTTGGCAAGAAGGCAAGCCGGCGGAGGCAGTGTGATGCTCTGGGCAATGTTCTGCTGGGAGACCTTAATGGTTTTGACTTGGCCTGCAAATTCCCCAGATCTCAATCTGATTGAGCAACTGTGGGATGTGCTAGATAACCATGAAGGTGTTACCTCACAACTTACAGGACTTAACGGATCTGCTGCTAATGTCTTGGTGCCAGATACCACAGGAGACCTTTTTGGTCTCGTGGAGTCCAGGCCTCAACAAGTCAGACCTGTTTTGGCAGCACGAGGGGAACGTACACAATATTAGGCAGGTGGTTTTAATGTTATGGCTGATCGATGTATGTGTTCTTTAGTAAGCATTACTAGTATATTTTTGGGTTGTATGTTTTTTGCCAGAAGTTATACAGGGGTATGGGAAAGTAAATCCAACTTACTTAAAATCTAATTTACGCAAGGGGTTGTAGAATGGATTGCTTGCATTGCTCAAGAACTGCTTGTACCTGTTGCTTTTGCAGTGGTGAGAATCTATTCAGGTCATTTTATTATTTATTATGGGACCGGCACTGTTTATGTCTGCATGAAGCAGAGGTTATGTGGCATGTCTGACGCAATGCCTTTGCGTTATTTTTGCGTCTCTTCCTGTTGTCAGGCATCCATTCCCCATGAAGCGATCATCCCTCAGGCCTTCAGCAGCCAAGCCAAGGTGACGGCCTGGCTGCAGTCCTCCGAAGACATGGATCGATGTACAAAAGGTGAGCCCTGCTGACCGTGGACCCATTGGAGAGACACAGCTGACACATTGACCCCTTCCTACCTCTCCGCCTGTTTTGGCAGAGCTCTCGCTGTGTGAATCCTACCTGTTGGAGCTCCACCACCTGCTGAAGAGCATGGAGGTGCTGCACCGCACCTACTCTGCCCCAGCCATCAACGCCTTGCAGGTGCCCATGCCTCCAGGCCGTGAGGACCGCAGGGGAAGGCCTGGGCTCAGGGGCCCACAAAGATTCTGCTTCTCATTCCACTGTTTAAAATGAATGTTATCAAACTTCATGTGAAATTCAAGAAACGCCCGTGACCAAATATTCATGACATCAAGTATTTAGTTTGCTGGGAAACAGGAGGTCCTTAGTAAAAAGAGAAAAGTCTAAATACAACTCGTATGGTAAACAGAGGGTAAGAGACACTTGCGCTTATTGATCAGCCTGTCGCACCGTTTTCCCTCCTTTGTGCCGCTTGTAGGCCACGCTGGACAGCCCGAAAAAGGAAAAGAGGGCATCCCGGAAATGGCGGACGAAGAATTTCGGTAAAGATAACAAAGCAACGCTACAGGTAAGGTCAGGCAGAAAACAGGCGGCCGTTCAGTACGTGTTTGTTCTTGTTTGGCATTGTTTATGCGTGCGCCTCCGTGACGACGGTTCATGTTACACCCGAAGCGTCCAGGTGTTTGTTATGCTTCTGTGTTACTTACGGCGTCAGTAGCTATTTCTGTTTCAGTCAGCATGGTTTTTTTTGTCTCTGCCTGTGAATCCTCGACATGTGTCATTGGCCTGCCCCCTGCTGTATCGTCTGTCCGTTCCCTGTCAGTTTCACATGTGCCTCCCCCCCCCCCCCCCCCCGTGTGGGGCGTGTTTCCCGGGGGGGGGGGGGGGGGGTTTTTGGAAAGGATCCCCGGGGGGGGGGGGGGCCCGTGCCCCACGAGGG
>JABJVO010000132.1:18141108-18163469 GCA_026770805.1 Boulengeromyrus knoepffleri | reverse complement strand
CAGCCTCCACAGCTGGCATCCGCCTGCCCCTCGCTGTCTCCCCTCTCCCTTCCCCCTCTCTTTCCCCTCTGCCCCCCCCCCCCCCCCCCCCATTATCAAAATCAGGTTCCGAGCTGCATTTCATCCAGCTCCTTGCGACTGCATTCCTCAAACCCGAACCTGTCTTCTGTGGAGCCGGTACTCGACAAGGCGGAACCGGAAGCACTGGACTCACCGCCCGACGCGGCCAAACTGCAGGAGGACTTCTGCCGGGTCGCAGACACCTGTGAGTCCTGCGTAAGAATGACACCCCCCCACCTAGGAAGCTCACTCATGTGTCCATGTACATTCACATATACTCATACCTGATTCACCTCGCTTTATACACAGTGTATATATTGGATAAACAGTAAGAAAAATCTGTGAATAGTGGAACATCTATAACTATGGCCCTGTTTACACTTGGTTTTAAAATGTGTCTTGGATGATCGGATCCCAAGTGGACAGTGGAAAATACGAGTGTAAACGACCGCAGAGACGCATTGCGATCAGATCACTCGAGCCACTTGCCGAGGTGGTCAGGGACATTTGAGCACATACCTTTTGCAGTGTGAAGACCATTGTGTCTTGATGTGACCCAGACAAGGACGTCACAAGAACTGTGTGCTGGGCCATTTGACCTTCTAGCGGAAGTGACGTGGGCATTAATGAAGTCTGAACACAAGTGGTCAGCTGGACAAGTTGGAGATGCATGATAGACACAAGTGTAACACCAAGTGTGAACTGGGCCGGAGTCTCTTTGAAATGGTCCTTCTCCTTCTGGAAATGTGTGGACACTCTTTACGCCCGGCCTGGAAATGGGTATGGCATGAACAGATGCATTGCTACAGATCCAGTCGGTCAGACTCTTGTTGATATATTACATTACCTTGTAAACGAAAGGGCTTTGTAGAGAAAATTACAGAAAAAGTGTCCATTTGGAGACACTCAGGATGTACATGTGACTGTTATGATGCGTTAAGTCATTGTGACAAACGAAACATTAGCAGTGTTGTAACCAACAAACAGTGGCGTCAGCCTCCGTTTGTAATCGTTTGCTTGTTTAGTTTGGGTTTCGTCACCATGCCTTGAAATATATGTCTCTGTGTTTTGATTTCCACTTCATTTCATATGATCATTGCCTTGTGGTTTTCCTGGACCTGTCTCTAAATTTTGCAGTATCCATTTCTGATGGTGGAGTTCTTAATTCTTACCTTTGGCTCCTATGTGTTCTCACTAATTTACAGCATAAGCGTATACTGTTTAGTCGCTGCATATATTCTGTGTCGTTTGCTGAGTTCTTACTGTAGAGTTTTGTGTGCACCTGAATTTATTTTGATTCAACCCTATTATGACGGCATCCCATCCAAGGTGTTTCTTGCCTTGTGCCCTGTACTCTCTGAGATAGGCTCCGCCCCCCCCACAACCCTCACAGGATAAGTGGTTGGAAGCAACATGGATGGATAACCCTAACCCTAACCCTAACCCTAACCCTATCACTCTTGCTAATTTTGCTTTATGCATTTCGGGGGTGGATGAAATGCAACAGAAACCTTTTTTTCAACCCGTCGCGGATGTAAGGTCTACATTTCTGAAAGGATCTGATTGGTTCTTGTCTTCAGAGCAACCCCTCAGTTGAAGGTGTGTTCTAAAGGCCACACTGCCTGAGCAGGGCCCTCTCCGTTGATGGTTCTTTGGCTGTGGTGTGCTTTGGCTTCATGTGTCTTTGGAAAGGTGCTGGGGAAACCCTCTATCTCAGTTCTCTCTCACTCACCATCTCTTTTCATTCACTCTCCTACCTCCTCTACACCTCTCACATTTTCAGTACTTAAAGGTTCCTTTGCACGGCATTATTATGGCAGTGTGTTTTGAACCATTCCCAGCTCATGTTGTTCTCTGTGCTCTAGCAGTTTTATTAATCTTTTCATCCCTGGTACAGCTAATACTGGCTGATGTCTTTACTTGACCTCTACATCAAGAGATGTTCTTCTTCATTAACCTCAAACGAGCCTTTGGCAGGCCCATGTAATCCTGCGGGTATATTTAACACACTGCATCTTTCTCTGGAGCATGCTGTTAATGAGACGTTCGGTTTTGGTGAGCCATTTGAGGGACAGAATGGGGTATCGGGGAATGAAGCAGATGTTCTGACGCAAATTGTCTCACTGCTAGAGCTGTTGTCTGGCTCTTTCTCAGGCTGAGGCTGTGCAGTGAGGATTAACCCAGGTGTGTCCCTCTGTCCCCTTGCAGTGAGGTTTCATAAGGTGTCTCCCTTTTTCTCCATGCAGTGAGGATTGTCTTGGCTGTCTCCCTCTTTCCTGTTGCAGTGTTGCTTCACATTGATGTCTCTCCCTTTTTGTTGAAGTACTGCTTCACACTGATGTCTCTCTCCTTTCCGTTGCAGTGCATGCAGCCTTGAAGTCTGCTTTTAGCACTTTGTCTGCAGAGAGGGAGAAGCTAAAACAAGTGCTAGACCAGGAGACTCCCTCAACCCAGGTCCTGGGGCTGAAGAGCACCCTCGCTTCTGTAAGCCCCTCGTTCCCATAATGCCCATAATGCCCTGACATGGGGGTTGTTGCCCCCCCCCCCATCCCCCAGGTGGCATCTCAGCTTGAGATGTTCTCCTCCTTCCAACTGGGTTATTTTACCTATTGTGTTGCATCATTCACTCACATAGCAACACTTCTATTTGAAGAAAACATACATACTATATGAATTTCATTCATTTTTATGTATTCCTCTGAATTTTTATCTGAGGAAACATAAATTAACCGACCCCTTCTTGGATTGCAACTGTCAACTCATTGTTTGCCCAGTCCCTTAAATATGATGCCCCTTTCTGTTGAAATTCTAGTAGTTTTGCAGACGGCTGAGACCAGGTGGAGTGTCAGGCCTGTGGCCTGAATCCCACCCGCTACTAGTCTGCTCCGATGCTGACTTCATCTTCCTTTTGAAGTGCTGGCGTTTGGTTGCAGCTGGTTTGCCTCTGAGTGTAACTGTTTCATCTCTGTTGCCCGGTTTCTGTGTTAGTCACCAGACTGAGGGTAGACAGGGGGTTCATGCATAATGCAGGCCTGCCTTCTCTCAATTCTCTCTGGCTCCACAGACCTTCAAAAAAACAAGAGACATGTTATGCTTTAAGATAGAAGTCTTTAAATTTGGACTGAAACTCTAGATCTGAAATAGCACTCTGACTGAAATCAGCAGCCACCGTGTCTCTCTGGCATATAGTGATGTAATGTAAGTCCTTCTGCCTGGTTATGTTATTCCCGTTTTACCTTGTGAATGGGCTGCAAATTCTGCCATCACCGGAATTAGGTTCCCGTCAGTTAGCTTCTCAATCCACCACCTTGGGTTGATATTCATGAGTTTTGTAGAATAGGATCTTTAAGTAATATAATGTTAGTCAAACATTCTGTTCCTGGGGTAAGTAGCACAAATGACCACAGAGTAACAACTCAAAGATATCTTTGTCTTTTAATACATTTACTGTGATGTTCTCTTATGGATTCAGCTTCTTCATAATTATAGAATTTTTGCATAAATCTTTAAAATGTTTAATTCTGCAATGGATGCAGATCACCTGATCTCACCAGTCACAACTACTTTAATTTTACTAAAACATACATTTGTATTTTTGCCTGACATATTTTTTTTTTTTGTGTATTTTCTTTGAAATTGAAGTTGAATGTATTTAGTGACAAGCTATTAAGATTATTTGCACCCAATGTGTCTTTCAGGCCATAGCCCAAAATTCTGAACTGAAAGAGCGACTTAGCAAGATTCACGCAGAATCATGCTTCACAGAGCCCACCGTGCGTTTTACTGGCAACACTGGCCCCTTGCAGGTTGGTGTGGGTACTGCACGTTCATGTTGCGTTGCTGTCACCTCCGTCAGTCTCGCTGTGAAAGTCCGGAGATTTCAGATCAGACGTTGCGTGCTTGGTGTGGTTTCTTTGAGCTGAGTTGCTGCATTTTTCTTGGCGGCTTAATGCAAACAGCACAGATTGCAACATTATGGCCGTTTCCCCTGAAAGGTCACGTGTGAATTTCATGCTAATGCAATTGATCTCATGAAAAACATTCCCTGTAATTGATGTGGTTTTGCTCATACATCCGTCCATCCATCCATCCATCTTCTAACCAGTTATCCTAGGCAGGGTCACAGGGCTGGTTTGCTGGTTTGTACCAATAAGACCCACTGATAGCTGTGGAGAAACACAGTGAATGAGTGGACAAAGTCATGTTCCCTGAACAAGCAAAGCTTTTGCTTATGTGACTTATAATAACCATCTTGCCTGTTGGCTTCTGAGCAGTAACTTTACGAAAAAGACAAAGTTCTTTCATCATTTTTATCATTGAGTCAAGCAGGCAAAACAGAGCTGATCCAGCTCGCTTGCTCATAGTGTCCTTTTATAAACACATTTTAAAACGGACTTTATTCAGATTGCTGTAAAAATACTTCTAGCTCCCTCTTGCTAGAATCTTTCCCATAGTATCTATTATTCACTTAATAATTTATTAGCCCATTTAATTTGCTGAAAAATCTATATGAAAGCACAAGTTCTAAATGAATATTATATTAGGTTTTTGTTCTCTATCACAAATTATATTTTAAATACGTTGCTATAATTTATATCAGAAAGACTGTTGTCGTACTTTAATTTGATTCATTATTGGCTATTTTTATTAAAATATGGAAGCTCTGACATGATTGTTTGTACCCATTCACTGTTTTTCCATAATATGTTCCTTTAAGACAGTAAATCCTGTTTTTGAGCATTAAGATGATTCATGATTCATCTGCTTTTGTGCATATCATTGGGTCCTTTCATTTTAAGCACATTTCTGTTACTTTTTGGTGTGATTCACCCTTTGAATTGTAAATTATCTGCACTGTTTACTTAATAAAAAGGATGGTTACAAACTAAAATCTTTATTAATAGCTCTTAGCTGTCAGTTTTAATATCATCTTCGATACATATTCATAGGTGCCTGGCATAAATGTAGCAGTGTTTTTGCTTTCTGTATGTAGATCCAGAAGCAGGATTCGACAGATGAGTCCCATCCTCTCGTCCACCAAGTGTCCAATGAGAGCAGGGCGTCCATCTCGGAGTCGCTGTCGGAGTTCTTTGACGCACGGGAAGTGCTGCGGTCTGCCAGCTCTTCTGAGAATGAGGTAAAGGATCCCGGTGGAGTCGTCACACGGTTTCCCAGCATCACATTGTACCCAAGTCAGTAACACAACCCCTTCTCTGCGTCTCGCTGTGTCTATGATATGTTTTGGTTACCATAACTCAGCTCCTGTAGTTTTTATGCTCTCTTAAATCACAATACGTCTCCTGATGAACAAAGCAGATCAAAGCAGATGAGAAAACACAAGCATGATATGATCTTCAGATTATGGTAAAAGGCTACTCTGAACTTTCAAAGCATTTTGAAAAAAGAAACGGCTATACGTCTTCATCTACACAACTTCAGTTAAAAAAAAAAAAAATCTTCTGAAGTTAATTGCACTCCTCTGAAAACACTTCAGCAGGAAGCTGAGTCATAAAACTGTTATCACCGATACAGAAGTCCAAGGGGAGGTGACTTCCTCTGAAACCGCCCCCCCCCCCGCCACTCCCAAGATGCCTTCTTTATCGTCAGTCAGCTGATCCGTTAACTGCTGCAAACGTCCCCGCGGGGAGCGATGCTGGAAGGTGTGTTTTACCTGTCAGCGTGCAGTCAAAGCTCGGCAATAATTAATCGCTGTGTTCCAGGGCTCTGACGATGACTCATACATCAGCGACGTCAGTGACAACCTCTCCGTCGAGAACCTCAGCAACGGGGCGGAGGGCGAGAGACCCAACCCAGGTACGGCGTACGCTGGCGTGACGCGGGAAGTATTTTCGGCTGCACACACATATTTACGGTTGAATTCATGGTATCCCTTGACATGTGCACCACGGCAAAGGCAAAGCATGCTGGGTGCCAAAAGCAGAGCCGTTTAGACTCTCTTGAGCATTGAAGAGCTTTTGGCCTGGGGAGGGAATCCCGGTTTACTCCACAGGACTCAACCCGGAGGCCCCTTCCCCTCTGACATTTGGGCAGGCAAGCAAAGACAGAGTGAAAACATGGAGTAGACATTAGATCACTGGCTGCAAATGAGATCTAAACTCAGTCTTGGTGGTAAATGTTATCATCATATTTCAGGGTTGCCCCGCAGCTGCGGGCGAAGGCCGAGGGCAGCCACGTCCGAAAGCATTTTAAGTGATTCTGCTGGTGCACGTGAGATTCGTGGTGCCGCCCTCCAGAAGGATGAGGCCGATTTGTGCGCCGTGGCGCCGGCCTGCATGGAGAACGGCGCCCCCCACAGGCAGCGCAGGTCGCACCTACCCGCCCCGAGCCCCAACACCAGCAACATCAGCCTGTGGAACATCCTGAAGAACAACATCGGCAAGGACCTGTCCAAGGTGGCCATGCCGGTGGCGCTGAACGAGCCGCTGAACACGCTGCAGCGACTGTGCGAGGAGCTGGAGTACAGCGAGCTTCTGGACCAGGCCGCTGCCACGGCGGACCCCTTCCAGCGCATGGTGAGGGCCGCGCTAACGCGCTAACGCGCTAACAGGCGCATCCGTAGGGACTCACTTGTGACAACAGCGCCCTCCTGTGCCAGCCGTAGCCCCTCCCGTTGTCTTGCTCACTGACGCGTGCTTCCTGGATAGCATATTGTCCAGCCATAGGTTAGGCTCCAGTCAGCAGGGTGGATTGTGTTTCTAACGTCTCTGGCCGTCCTGGGGCCCATGGTCCTCCCCAGCTGCGGGTGGGGAAGCCGTCTGCTGGCGATGGGACCCTAATGCCAGCATTGGAAATGCGTTTGTGGATTTTTCCGTGCAGGATAACCTGGAGCTTAGTGTCAGTGTTTGGCAAGAGGAATTTCCACTCAGGAAGTAATAGACACTAACATCCAGCCGTTAGTGGGGCTGTAATGTGCCCTCCACTATTACGCTAGTTGAGAGGAAGCCAGTGCGGGGGGATGTGCGTTTCCCTATAACCCAGTTACTCTGCACTCCCAGCTGGCTCATTAGCGGTCGGCTTACAAGCGGGGCGTCGAGATAGTGAGGAGATACGAGCCGCGTTTTTTTTTTTTTTTTTTTACGTTTCCTGCATGGGCCGTGTGTTCGAGGGGTTTGTCCGCTGCCCGGTCGGTGGGAAGCACCGGCGTGATGAGATTTTGCGCCTGCAGGTGTACATCGCCACGTTCGCTATCTCAGGTTACGCAGCAAGCTACTACAGAGCCGCCGGGAAGCCATTCAACCCCGTGCTGGGGGAGACATACGAGTGTGACCGGCCGGACAAGGGATTCCGCTTCATCGCTGAGCAGGTATGCCCCTCCGGTGCACATCCCATAATACCACACAAGACTTGGCGACCTTAATCGACTCAGCGTACCCCAAGGGTTGCAATGGGTTAAGTGCACTTAGAGATGATGAACCCCCCCCCCCCACACCCGCCCTTGTTTCCATGGCCGACAAAACACTGTAAATCTCTGGGGTGCGTTGAGAGCTGGGTGGTGAGTGTGCAGTGTGAGGCGGCGCCCCCCGGGGGCGTGAAGTGCACTGTGCCTGGACAACATCCTGCCACTGCGCCAGCAAGTCAGGCCTTCTGCCGGGAGAAGGCCCACCTTCCACCCTGTGCTTGCTGCCCTCAGAACATTACTGAGAAAGGTCATGTACAAAGTTGCCTTCCTCGTCCCTCGTTGATGAATTATTAAAAAACTACCCTTTCGGAACCTGAAAGGGCTCCAGGACAGTCTGTTCCGGCATGCATCTCCTGGATCTTGTAAAAAATAACATGAAAACAAAACACCAGATGAATAACAGATGGATCCGCATTGTGAATGAATTCACAAACATTTTTTTCATTCTAGTTTGTTGCCACTTGATCTAGGTACCCAAAGCCACTGTTATCACCTGTGTGGGACCAAAGGGGGGGTTCAGGTAACAGAAGCCAGTGATTAATGAATTATGGTCCCTTATCAGCCCACCTTCCTGCATCACCATTGGAGGGAAACCATGTATTTTTCCGGAAAGCTTATAAACACCTCCGCTTGACGGCCAAGCTACTCAGGTGGCTCCTTGGTCACTGAGGTTTAGGCCATCGGTGACATCATCTTAAAGGGACAAGGAACCTTGTTAATTCTAATGAAACCTGCCGCCCTCAAGTGACAGTGTTACAGCACTGGCTCCCCTATTCCTACCTCTCTGTCTCTGCTCCTCAAGGTATCTTTGATTGTCAGTGTCAGATAGACACTCCTTTGGTTTTAGTGCTAATGAAGAATAGGTAGTAATAACTAGATTTTAAATACTAAGACAACGGTGCATTTACCTACAGCTGAGGGTACAATTGGCAGACCCTTGAGGGTACAGCCCCAGTGACAAGTGATTGTACCCTCAAAGGTACAAATTGGTACTTTTTTCTGAGTGTAGAAGTTTGGTATTGAAGCAGAACGTGCAATAATTAAATAGCTTTAGATTGAGAGGTGTGAGCCCAGAGCTCTCAGTCCCTTTAACAGTCCCAGACTGAAGCTGGGAGAAGCCAAACTGATCTGCAGTGAATAGTCTGAGAGGTGCGATGGGTCACTGATGATGCCAGTGGTCCTCTGGATGCAGCAGCCATTGTAAATGTCCAGTAGAGAAGCTCCTGTTCCTGCCTTAATATGGTCCTGGCAATATTCTCTGCTGTTCTGCTGACCCGTTGGAGGGACTGGTGGTCCACGGCGTTATAGGACCCGAACCAGGCCGAGATACAGTTTGTTAGGACAGTCTTGATGGCACCTCTGTGAAAGGTGGACCGGATGGGGGTGGTATTCTCACCTGTCCCAAGAGCCACAGGAGGTGAGATTGCCGCTGGATCTTCTAGGCCAGGAAGGATATGTGCTGGTCCAGGGGAGATCCTCTCTGAGGTGAAGAAATTTAATGTAATTAAATGCTCTCAGCTTTGTCGACTGAGGAGCCTCTGATGTACAGAAGGTTGTGGAGGTTAAGCTGCTCGCTCACTTTCTATCTCCTCCATTCAGATCATGGAGGTGTCTTCTGCACATGGTATGATGTGATTAGATGGTCCTGGCAGAGCAGTCTGACGTCAGGAGTGTGGACAGTAAGGGCTGAGGCAGCAGCCTTGGGGGGTTCCTGTGCTCAGTCTGACTTCAGCGGAGCTAATGTCCCCAGACCTGACAGACTGTGATCTCTCTGTCAGAAATCCAATTGCGTAGCGATGCTGTCAGGCTAAGCTGGGGCAGCTTTCGGATAAGCTGTTGAGGTACGACTGTGTGGAATGCTGAGCTGAAATCGCCAAGCAGTGTCCTTACATAAGACAATGCAGGGTGGCGTGGTGGGCCGGTGTTCTGGCGCCCTCTGTGGACCAGTAAAGATTGAAGGAGGCAAGTAGGTTTACTTCAGGGGTGGCCAATCTTATCCGCAAAGGGCCGCTGTGTATGCGGATTTTTGCTGTGTATGCGGAGAGGAGCTGTCTCTCAGCTCTGGTACTGATACCCCCTGTACTGGTCTCACCCCAAATTCCTGTATCTTACAGTGCTTACACTTTATGCATTTCACTGAATTAATTTATTTGACATGATTTTTTTTTTAATTTGGAAAAATAAATTATCAGAAAAAAGAAAAACGAAAAGCGGAACGGTTGGAAGACGAGTGGGTGGATAAACCGATAGATGGATGGACATATTTTGATAGTTAAAACAGCATCTGTACCTCTTTATCTTCTCAGGTCAGCCACCATCCCCCTATATCAGCATGTCATGCCGATTCCAAAAACTTCACCTTTTGGCAAGGTGAGCGATCATTCGTGACGATAATCTGAAGGTAACGGTAACGTGTAGCGCGTGGTGTCACGACACGATGCTGTCACCGCTGCTGGCTTTCCATCAATGCCCCCGGCCACGGCTCACCGCCGTTTGCTCGAGGTTTAGGGGACTGGGCCACATTCTGTTCAGTCGTCAGCAAGCGAGGTGTCTTATGTTTGCTGGTCTTTGGCGATTTCAGACATGCGATGGAAGAACAAGTTCTGGGGGAAGTCCATGGAGATTGTTCCAGTCGGCGCCACTCACGTGGTTCTCCTGCCGTGAGTCTTCTACCGATTGTTTTCATCACAGGTGCCGACCCCCACCAGCATTAACTCCCTCCTCCTCCACCCCAGGTCTGGCGATCACTATGAGTGGGACAAAGTTACCTCGTGCATCCACAACATCATGAGCGGCCAGAGGTGGATTGAACACTACGGCGAGATAACGATCAAGAATCACAGTAGTGATGCCTGTCAGTGCAAGGTCACATTTCTCAAGGTGAGGCTCCGAAGCTAATGTCTTGTGAAGAAACAGATCGGCCATCCAATCAGCCCCTCATCCCACTACCAGTATTGTATTTTGAGAAAGTCTACATGTCTTCTGTAAGCGATTGCGTTGACTTGATGTAGAATGAACCAAGAATGCAATGACACCGTAACTTTGCACTGTAACATACTATTTGCACAGGACAGGAACTGATAAGAAGTTAGTTAATGACCAGAATACACTTAACCTGTATTTATTTGAATGTGGACTGAAGGCAAAATATTGGAACTCAAGTGTGAATGACGTGGAAGGTTTAGTCACCGACAGCAAGGGCAACGTCATCCGCAAGCTTTATGGAAAATGGCACGAGGGAATCTACTATGGTGAGCCATCATCAGCCACCTGCATCTGGAGAACAAGTGAGTGACAACCAAGTGGGCTCCATCCATCCATCTTCTATCACATATTCTGGTCATGAATGCAGGGGAGAGGTGGCTGACATCTATCCCAGACAAAACAAAGTGCAAAGTTGGGATACAGCCTGCAGGGGTGTCAGTCCATCACAGGGCACATATACAATGAGCATTTCCATACCGACATTGTCCTGTTTTTATTTGTAGCTTATAGGGTTAGGGTTACCCTGTATATTCTGTTGCACACAGACAAGAATAACCAGGCTGAACTTATTTATTGCATGTGATTAGATGCAATGCCTCCAGACTACGAGCAGTACTACGGTTTCACCACGTTTGCCATTGAGCTGAATGAACTGGACCCCGAGACAAAGGCACTGTTTCCGCCAACCGACAGTCGGCTGCGAATGGACCAAAGGTAAAGAGAGGAGACGGGGAAGCGCAGAATTTACGCCGGCTGCCTCTGACCGTTGCCCACAGTGCTGTTTGTGCCATTGCGCAGCCTTAAGTATCTTCTGCCTCATGTTTGCGTTGCTGGGTCTGTGGGGAGTTTTTGTGAAATCTACACTTAGTGATTTCTACTCACCCGAACAGCTGATAAACAAAAAAATGATAATGTTAATATATTTGTATTCTCTCAGGGTCCCAGGATTTTGAGTTATTAGCTGTGCAGGGATTTGAGTCTCCACAAATGGGGCAGAAGTTGTACGTGCTCTCTTATACATGCAGTGTCTGCTGTGTGCGATGAGTCTCAGCGGACTGCTCCTGTACCAGATGTTGGTACAGATGTGGACGCAGGCGAAAGTTGTTGTTGCTTGTGATGGACCCCAGTGGGAGAGCTCCACTGCCGAGAGAAGCTGTCATTCTCAGATGACAGATCAGATGTCCGTGAGGCGCTGGGCTGCGATGCAAGCCAGAACGATTTTGGTCGAGCTGGTGTGACGCTTCTCTCCGGCCCGCTTCCCTCGTTTTGTGTCAGGCTGCTGGAAGACGGGAACGTGGAGGCGGCGGAGGAGCAGAAACAGAGGATAGAGCAACTTCAGAGGGACAGGCGGAAGGTTCTGGAGGAGAACAACATGACGCACCAACCCCGATTTTTCAAGTATGAGACACCCCCCCCCAGTGATGTCACGCCAGACTCACCACTGTCCACCTCCATCCGCGCACGGCTTATTTTTAAGATTTGCTCAGCCATCTATGGTTGATCCGCTAGCTGTGTTTTGTCTCCCCTGTGTTTACAGGAAGTTGAAAGATGACACCTGGGTGAGCCACAACACTTACTGGGACCTAAGAAAAGACCCCGGGTTTGCCAGTCTGGACTGGCCAGTGCTTTGGTGACGCGGCTTGCTGGCCGACGCGTCTCCCAGCGCTCGACGCCTCCCACTCGTCTGCTGTTCATTGTGTCGTGCTTTGCTGCTGCCTCACTGGTTTAATGCCTTAATATGGAGTGCTTTCCAAAACCGTGTAGCGTTTTTAAAATGAAAACACATGTTCTGAATGTAGCGAAAATATGCAACCTGGGATTCTGTTCGATGTCCCTGATGTCACTGACTGCTGCACAGAGAATCACCTGAGGCATTTGCGCCCTCTAGTGGTTACACACCGGTACAGATGGCAAAAAAATATTCCGATGAAAAATCTATGATCACACCCTGGATTATTTAGCCAGTAAAGATGTACACTGTCAGATCCGGTGTTAACTCTTAGGATTTTCTACCTCCAATGTGAAATGGCATAAATGTGGTTTTGATGTTTGAAACAGTGGCTGTAGTGTTTTGGAAAGACTGAACACTTCCTTAAAGCCTTACCCACTTAACTTGATGAAACATTGAACTCATGTATTATATTTGAATTTGTACAAATGATATGTGGCAGTAGGAGGTAACAATTTTCAAGCTTTTAAGAAACAATCCTGTCTTTTATCAGTCTGCATCTGCATTCTACAAGTAACATCTCAACTGTTCTACAGTTATGCCATTTGCCTGTGTGTGTGAGTTATACACACGTTTGATATAAACTCTGAAAATGAAACTTTCCTATACTCTGTAGTAACTCTGCTGGCAGATATAATGTGCAACATGGAGATCATGAATGACATGGCTGGATACAGTGTCAGAGACTGTTTGCGTCATTCCCTGCTTGGTCGGTTATCCCCAAAAGTCACCAGGATGTGACTAAACCAGTGGTGATGGGATGGACTGGGCTGTTATTAAATTTACATATCTTGGGGTGTCATGACATGTTAAAACCCTGTTTGAGTTTATTCCTATATGTTAAATTTTTGGACCATACCTGTATATACACTGTCTGGTCAAATAAAATAAGCGTTATGATACCATCCACAGGAATCCAATCACTTTCTTTTAAAATGATTCTTATACACAGCATTGCAAACACCTTCTGAGAAGGTCATGTGGTGGAGTTATCCATGGGGGGTCCGGCGCCTATCCCAGAATGGCAGGGGATTACCCAGGATGGAGCGTCCGCCCACACAAACACACACTGTCCATTCATTTCTATAGGCAAAACCTAATCCCAACAATGACAACCTTAATCCCCACCAGGGGTGGACTTGTAGGCAGGGCAGCCAGGGCAGCTGCACCGGGGCCCCCCTGTGAAGTTGAGGGCCCCCTTCCGACTGTAAATCTCACATAACACTTATGGCAGTTAAAGTGTGGATGTCATGCACATTTTATAAACTACTTTTTTACATGCTACTTTTATCTCTCATTTTTATGTATACAATCTCATTATGGTGGAAATCAATACAAAAAATACTTGGTACAATACTTAAAACAATTTTGAAACGTAATAGTTCGTAATGTTTTGTAGACCAACTATGTCAAGGTGTGTATTTAATGAAAAAACATGGAATTTGCTAACGCAGTGCATGATGGGTATGATATTTGGAGGCTACTAAAATTTCATCATCGGCAACTGCTGCAACTGGCGTAGGCAGGCCCTAGGCGTGAATTTGGGAAGGGGGTGGGGGCAGGCCTACGGTCCATTTCTGCCCCAGGGCCCAGTGTACAGTTCATCCGCCAGTGACCCCACCCAGCTCTAACGTTAACTATAAGTAACCAAACGAAATATGAGACTCGTAGCATTTTGATTTGCACTCACAGATTTTTATAATAATGAGACTGGAAAAGTGGTCCCTACAATGTCAAATTAATAGGTTTTCATCACATTGTGGGGACATTTGTATATGACCCCCCCCCCCCACACACACACACACACACACACAGCTTGATGACTGCAGTTCACCTCATGTTGTCTTTTGGACTGTGGGGAGGAACCGAAGAAGTAAGTAACATTTATTTATGAAACACCTTCCACAGACAAAGGTCACAAGACGCTGAGCAACAATGCATTTTAAAACCAAGCTTAAACAGGACATTTAAGTCTGGGAATACAATTACAGGACGCGTCTGTCCACAGTAATTGCAGCTAAATGTGTCAGTACGGACAATTACATTTTCATGTGGGTCATATGGTCAGGAATGGGGCAAGTAATTTTATGACTATATAAACCAGAGAATTTCAAATTTTGAATTCAGTTCATTTAAACATATATCTACTTCATATTTACTTCACTATGGATGCCCATAGGCGTCGTTAGGTATGATCACTTGAGGCTGTAGCCCCGAGTATTTTACCCCTGATGCCAGTCTAACTTCAAAAAAAGAAAAAGAAAAAAAAACTTGACCTCTGATTTTCTTTTAAATAGCTGGAAACGCCCCTGAGTGTAGGCCAATAATCCCAGTAGTCAGGACCCTTTCTGAGGAGTGTCAGCAGTATTTACTAAATCTCCAGAAATTTTGAACTGATTTGCATAGAAAAATTCAAAAGAATTGCACTGATTTCAATTCACATAGCTGAACCTCGTCTTTAAGTGACGGTTTAACATTTCCTTCTAGCAAATCAAACAGGCCTAACGCACAAAAGTGTCGCCGGCGTCGTCATCATCGCTATCACCTTCCACCGTTTACCGAGATTTACTATAATCCATGTAGTGAAATCTCTGCCACGGAGGGCTATTGCGGCTGCTCGCCCCCCCCCCCATCTGAAACGTTGGCCTGTAAGTGGAGTGGAAAGCCGGGAAATCCGGAGAGCGCAGCGCTGCCGTCCCGAGACCCGTCAGCCAAAGCCATCTCAGGTATTGTTACCGTTATTATTTAAATAACTCAAAAGGGAAGGGGAAGAATGATAAAGAACGTGTTATATATTTTACTGGAAGCAGCTGTTGCACTTCTGCTTTTTGCGGATCTGAAGGAAAGGCTGCCCGATTCCCGTGGCCCATAAGCGGGTTTCAACTCGCCCCTGTAGTTACCAGCTACCTCTGGTAACTAACTGGTAAAGGCCTCCTTGACCATTAGAACTAATTGTGGTTACTTTCACCCTGAGTGGCACTTGTAGCCACATTAGTAACAATTTTATATGCAAATTACCATATTATTCTAGTGTTTAAGGTTTTAATTTTTAACCTTTTAATCTATCACTTTTACTGCTGATGCTTTAGCAATGAGTGATTTACAATATCCCCGGTTTTTCTCTGTAGGGAGAGGAGATTATCACGCTTGATAATCTGACACTTAGACCAGCTGTGAGACACACTCTCTGGATAGTTCATGTCCACAGTTCATCCATTATCTTTCCAAACAACAGCAAATGTGTACATGCACATAAATAGCAGTTTGGAGGACAAGGCATTTAAAATGAAGACATGAAATTTTGAGTTGACCTGTTAAATTCAAAAATCTTGCCTGCACTGTACTGGCCACGTCCTTATCTATCCAATGTTGAAAACATTAATGTGTAAATGCTTTTGGGTTCCATATTTTATTGTTCAATTTAGAACCAGACCAGATTCATATAATTAACTAACGCCCAGAGTCATCCATCCCTGCCTTGCGCCCGTAGCCTCCGGCATAGTCTCCAGTCCCTCGCAACCCTGAACAGGACAAGCGGTTACAGAAAATGGATGGATGGAGAGTCATCTATATTGTAGGATTTTAGGGATAAACTACATCAGACTCAGTAATCATACTCCTATACTGGCGTTGGGCTTTGGAAGTGGCCGTAAATCGCGCGTCTTCCCGGAATGCCGGTCACCAGCGGGGCGGTGCGCGATCGGCGCTCCGTTCCCTCCCCTCCCTTGACCCTCCAGCCTGTACTGCTTTTCCACCATCGCTCACACACGCCCCCCTTAAGAATATCTGAACCCCGGGCTTGAAGTGCCGCCTCATCGCCCAACTCGTGGTCCGGAGTCTTTAAAGGTAAAGATACTTAAAGTTACTTAATTTCTCTTAACGATATTCGTAGTAAACAGGCCATGATTTAGAAAGTTAATGGAGTCGAAGCGATAGTGCTGCAAACTTTGTGCTAAGGCATATGCTGGTGATTTGCTTTGATAGTTTCCCCTTGGTTTGCACTCACGCGTTATGTAATCAAACTCGTTTTCCTAACTGCGTGCTAATGTAACGGAGCGGCAATACAGTGTAAAAACGCATTTTCGCCACAGCTGATTTTTTTCTCCGCTGACAGTGTCACTTTTTAAAAAGTAGACAACGTAATAATCCATCTGAAAAAAAAATTACTTTACTTTTTGACTTCACTAACACTTACTGATGATCAAATATGGAGGGAAGATACTTTCAACGCAGAAGGATCTAATCGCGATGACGTTCGGTTAATGTTTTACTTCTAGACGAGGCATATGTAACTTTTACGGGCTGTAAAATGTTATAATATGGTTTGACAGCTTAAAAAAAATCTATTCACCTTTTTGTTTCCTTTTTTTCTTGCTTAAATGCTGACACTCATACATTTGCATCGCATCTGTATTCCCGTATCGCTCCAGATGTTCGCTAAAGCCACCAGAAAGTTCGTCAGAGAGATCGACCCGGATGGCTGTCTGATCCCCGTCTCCCGACTCAATGATTCGGACAAGCTGCTTCTCCTTTCAATAGTTGTGAAGTCGAAGCCTGTTTGGTTCTGGAAGCCACCAAAATATATACCATCGGACTTCACTCTGAGTGACGTGTTACTGGGAGACAAGGAAATTAAGGCAGGTATGTTCAAAGAGACATATGGGATTATAATTGTAGAAACGGTACCGGATTCATGCCAAATCAGATACCATCCAGATGGTCAGACTAACCTACATCCAGGGGGGTTAGGGTCCCCCTGAGTGATTGATGGATGATAGATTAGATAAAGAAAAAGAAAGAAAGGAAGAAATAGATTGGTGTGGGGCCCAGAATCTCCAGTGGCAGCCCCTGCCTACACCTACCTGTTACCTGGGGGCATCATGGAGGAGGAACAACCCATGGGGCGGCTCCAATAAACACAAAGAGGAAACAGGAGATAAAGGGGAGCCTGAGGGGTCAAAACTAAAGGAAGACAGGGAGCAACAAGACCAAGAGTCGGTAGGAAACACACGTAGCAACACAGGGAGACAGCACACCTGTAAACACAGCCAGTCACAGCTACAAACTACAATGGCTGACTAGGGAACAGACCAAAGGCAGGCACTTAAATACACTGATAAGGAGGACTAACAAGGTGCAGGTGTGGACTATAAGATCTACGGGCAACGAGGAGCAGCTGAGGTCAAATAACAGCTGCAGAAGGTTCAGACACCAAAGAAAACTAAAACAAGGGAAACTGAACATACTACAAACATTGAGCAAAACAAGGAACCACACAGAAATATACCAAGTAACTGACATACAATGCTGGCCTCTGGCCAAACCTGAACCCACGAAGATAGATGGGGAGGTAGGCTAAGCAGTTAGCCACACTGCAGCCCGAGGAACAGGAAAACACACTGGCAGTTAAGGACACTAGGATGCCCAGCTACATCTGCTGGCCACTAGCATAAGTGACATACCAAAAGGGGCAGGACAGGAATCCTGAAATTACCCTTAGTACTAAACAAACCATGGTGTGTATAATAATATTTTTTCTACAAGTGCGGAGGCTCTCAGTATTGTCCCACACCTCCATGGTCGCGGGTTTGATTCCTGTCCCTGGCTTTATGTATGTGTGTATAGTTTGCATGTAGGAACGATGGCAGGTTTCCAACCACACTCCAAAAATATGTGGTTAGGTGGATTGGTGACTCGAAATTGCCCATATTGTGTACATCCCCTGATGGGCTGCCATCTCAACCACAGAGTCCCCTGTCACGTGCCACGTGCCACGTGCATGATGGGATAGGCTCTTCAGGGGTTTGTACTATATAAACCAGTGTTTCCCAGTTCGGTCTTAGGGGACCCACAGACAGTCCACGTTTGCTCCCTCCCAGCTCCAGGGAGCAAAAATGTGGAATGTCTGGGAGGGAGCACAAACATGGACCAACTGGATCCCCGAGGACCGAATTGGGAAATACGGATATAAGCAGTTATCCCAATAGATAAATACGTTCACTCTTACATACTATGCATGATTCAATTACTTGCCTTTCATTTCTTACTGGACCAAGGATATACGTCTAGATTAAAACACATAGTGCAATGGTACTATAAATTCTAAACATTTGCATAAATTTATGTTTGAATCATTCTCAGACGCACAGGAATCCGAATTCCTGAAGTATGAGGGGATGTATGGAGATATCAAGATAGGGAAGTTGGACGCAGAAGTGAGTCCGGTGAACTTAAACTTGGAGGGAGAGACGTCCTCCATGCTGCAGTCCTCCTTTGGCACCCTGAAGAAACAAGAGGTGGATGTTCAGAAACTTCTGGAGGATTCCAGGGACAGGTAGGCCAAGTAAACTTTAGTCTGGAAACTACCTATATGGCCATTATTTGGAAGGAGATTACGGTTTCAGGGTTTGAAACAATGACCATTTCTCCTTGGCAGACTTATGAATTTGGAGCACTGCTTGATTAAGCAGATTAGGGAACAGCAAAAGGAAGCGTTTGGAGTGGTGAAGGAGAGGATTTTGACCACTGAGCAGTGCACCATCTACGAGCAGGTCCAGGAGCAGGGAGACTGTGCTACAGCCCTGGGATTCCGGAAGCACAAGATACAGGTGAGGGTGTGTAGCAGCCGTCTTGCAGATAGTCACTGGAACGGTCGCTTTCACTGGAAACGGGGTCCCAACCGGCTACTCCAACCTAGCTGTGATTTACCGTTTAGGCGTCAGGGATCAGTGTGGCTGCAGAATGACATCGGCGTCATCACTGCACAGCGAAGTTACTGTAGCCGTGTGTTAGGAAAATGATTCTGGCTAGAATGTAGTGATACTTGGGAGGTATGATAGGTAGAATATTGCGGAAGGGTTTTTAAGAATTATTCTATATATTTTTTGTTCACTTTTTTTTTAAGCTTGCTTTGTACAGTAACTTTACAAAATACTGTTCAACAAGAGCATGGATGATCCAGCTCAATCCAGTCAGAAAAATCCGTCTTCTGTTCATCAAGACTGGGAAGCAACATAGGGCACAGGGTACTAAATACACTACTGATGACCTCTGACTTGATGAATCCTGACGTTTCACAGGTTTCGGTGAAGAACGGTGGAAGCCTGTACATGGACAGCAAAGTGTCCCTGGAGATTCCTCCTCAGACCGTCCTCGCCTACAGCATCATCGAGCTTGAAGTGAAAGCCCACGGGAAGTATGGTCAGTACCTGTCTGTCCAGCAGTGACGGTGTAGCGGCGTGCAGTGACCTGTCAGCACTGTCAGGCGTGAGCACACAAGGGCTCCCTCTAGTGTTGATCATGCATCCCTCCATTACCCAGAGGTCAGAGTTGGTTTGCTTGTGTTCCCACAGACCTCTGCCTGCTGCCTCAAGTCCAGGGTGGGTTTGAAGTGGATTCCAGCGGAGGAGCCCGAGTTGCGGCTGGGGGACCGACTGCGAAGGAATTTAAGGACCCACAGAGTCCCGAGGGGGCAGCACTTCAGGTTCTACTGAAAGGTACCAGCTGCCGCGGGTGTGTGGGTATGTAGCCTGAAATAAACCAGAACCGTCAAGATAAGATTCAGGAAACAACCATTAAAATTGTATGTGGTTTTTATGGGGGAAAATCTGTAAAAAAATCAGTTACCCTAGGGCAGCCAGGTAGCTGCCATATTTACCCACTATTTCCTAGTGACTGACAGCCTGGTCACGCCTGGTCACGCTTAGCACCATCTGCCCTTGGAAACAACTGAACTCGGTTGGGAACTTAGTGCCTGATGCTTTCCAACTGACCTTTCAGTTCCATAATATTTATGCGTTCGTCTACGTTTTAATTTGGATCTTATTTTTATTTAATGATAATAATAATGTTGCCTTAATGCCATTCTAGCAGCTAGGACTATATTCATGGTGAGAGTATATCAATATTAAAACAGACTAGATAACCCATAAGGTAAAAACTTTATAAATAGCTATAAAATATTACAAATGATGAAAACAATCTAAATAAGATGCTTTAAAAAAGCCTATGGATTGACTTCCCTAAAATTTATAAATTAATTTGATTATTCTGCAGTGTAGAATTTGTCCTCTTCAGAGCAGAGTTGTGTGACATCACTAACTGGAACTTTCCTCCAGATCTGAAGGGGCTGAATGTCCATTTCCAGCAGCTGGCTTTGATTCCAGCACATATCAGACGCAGACTGTTTGAGTTCCTGAAGGAGATGGTGCTGGATAGAGCGGCCATCACCTGGCTGGGGGACATGGTGAGTCAGGAAACCCGGGGTCGAGCCAGATGTGAGCCAGCAGGATTATAGTCTGTAACGCTGCATCCTGGAATGGGGAACAGAAAGACGCCTTCCGGAAAGACCACAGGTCCAGCTTTAACTATGTTCCTGGGAAGTCTGGTCGTATTGCAAAACATTTGCTTTTGACCAGGCTTCTCCTTCTGATCCCCTCACAAGTTGGAGCGGCATCACCGCGGCGAGGTGATTGGCTGGGGGCAGCTGGAGGAGGGGCTTCCGCTGAAGCGGACGGCCCAATCAGTTCTGGACCTCTTGAAGGGTGAGGCTGAGGGAGAGACTGCCGGGGAAGTGTCTGGCTCCTCCCCCCCGCTGGCCGTCCACATGCTGGTCAGCGCCATGGAAGGTGAGTGGTGTCGCATTACAGACACGCTTAGTCACCGCGCGCCGCACTCAGGCTGTTAACGGAGCTCTGGCTGTTTACGTTTGAAAGCAGCCTGTTAAAATGACCCCTTCAGCATCGTTTCACTTCTACAGACACAAACGCACCTGTTATTTACCCTCCTGTGCACATCGCTAAATTGCAGAAATGACTGACGCTGCTTTGGCAGCTCTTGGAGACTGTTGCACTCCATCTGTCCTTCAGGTTTTGCAGCATTTGGTGAGTGGAAATTATGTTTTTTTTTTTTTTTTTTAAATGTTTGACATATTTTAAGCAATACTGGTTTTAGCATTTAGGTAAATGAGGCACTCGCTGCAGTGGTGTTCACTGGATTCTTATCGTGGGTATACAGCAGGAACTAGAAGTTTCTGTCTGATTGGCCTCTCTCCGACCTCCGCAGGTAGAAAGTTTCGAAGAAGACGAAGGCCAAGTGAAGGATGAAGGCCTCTCCACCCTACTGGGCGATGGTGCCTTCCAGAGCGCGGTGTGTCTCTGTCACCATTGCAGAGTGACCCTGCACGGAGAGGGTGGTGCCGTACGAGGGGACGTGGCCCAAAGTCCCGGGTTCGGCCCCCTCGTCCTGTGCATTGTGGTCCGCGGGCTCGCCTGCCTGTCCGCACCGTGAATGGGTGTAGCCGGTTGCGAGGCTGGTCGAGGGTATCGGATATGAAGTTTAACGTTTACGCTATCCCTGAAGATTTTGGGGCATTTTATCCCATTATTTGAATTCCCGTATCATCACACGCTCAGTATGAAAACCCGTATCGGGTATCGGAGTGAAGCAGCCATGAGTGACAAGTGCCATCCAAGCTCAGCTGAGCCACGAGAGGGAAAATTCAGAATTAGCGCAAATAATAAGCTAGAAGCTAGGGGGCAGCACTGTGTTCGATTTCAGATTATTAACAATTTTTTTTTTTTTTTTTTTAAATCCAGCATCGATTATTAGTTAAAACCACCATTTGCCATCAGAAATGTCTCAAATCTTCCTCGCCTCCCTCCATTTTCTCTGTACTGGTAAAATACATCCATTGCTGTTAAAGGAATTTTGCTAGTTTATTGATCCCCGGAGAAATTGTGTCTAAGGTTTTTTTTTTTTTTTTTAAAAAAAGAACTAGTGATGGACTAAATCTGATCAGAGACAAAGAGGCAAACTAAGGCGACTGGTGACTGGGGCCAGGAGGGAGTCCCTGAAAGGGACAGCGCCAGAGATTTGTGTGTGACGGGTCCAGGCCAGCCTGCCCCCCCCCCCCCTCCCTCCCCCTGCAGTTAGCAGCTTGAAGCCATTTTAGGGGGAAACTGTATAAAAAATAAATAAAATAAATCGGAAGCAAACAATTGTCAGCAGCCTGAAATTTATTAAGCAAACTTATCAAACTTATTTTAAAATACAGGTCTCTTCATTATAAAATATTCGGGAGGGCATGTCCGTCACATGAAAAGGAGAAGTCAATTCACACGCAAGTACAACAAAAGGCAGGCTGGTCTCTCTCACCGTGACTAATTA
>JABJVO010000132.1:18054356-18131908 GCA_026770805.1 Boulengeromyrus knoepffleri | reverse complement strand
AATGCTCTCTTCCTCACGTCCACCCAATGCTCTCTTCCTCACGTCCACCCAATGCGCTCTTCCTCACGTCCACCCAATGCTCTCTTCCTCACGTCTACCCAATGCGCTCTTCCTCACGTCCACCCAATGCTCTCTTCCTCACGTCCACCCAATGCGCTCTTCCTCACGTCCACCCAATGCGCTCTTCCTCACGTCCACCCAATGCTCTCTTCCTCACGTCCACCCAATGCTCTCTTCCTCACGTCCACCCAATGCTCTGTTCCTCAGCTTTGCAAACCTCATTACATAACGGCAACACCACCGTGCAGGACATCACCTGGTCACTAAAGGTTTATGTGTTTCCAAAAAGCAGCAGCCTTCATGGGATGTCCAGGCAGAGGAAGAACGTTTACAGGTCAAATGATGGTAGTGAAGATACAATGGCGAGAGCAGGTAGGCACTGCGGGCTGAGTGCTGCATGCTCTGCGGCAGACCTCCGCATCGCAGGCGCCGTCTCTCCCCTCAAGCTGCGACGAGGTGGGGGTGTCCTGGGGGAGGGCTGTGCAGTAACAGCTGGGCGCATTTAGCGACATCGCAGGTCTCCCGAGATGAAATAGCAACAGCCGTGTGCCATCTCAGTCCCCCCACCCACACCCAGCACTCCTACGGAAAACTCCGGAATCAGCCAGTCGCCATCCGCCGTCGACACGGATTCTATCAGGTTCACCGTCACGGAGTGAGTCTCAGGAAGCACAGAATTCAGCCCGGAGGAGGACAACCGTCGGACCGGCGTGGTCACGCGAAAGGGCCGCCCTGCAATGAGGCGGCAAGAGAAACTACCCGCGTTCTGACCGTGTTACTTTTAAATGAGAAAAGCAGAACCGGCATTAACCCAGACAGCAAGCCGGCTCCTCCGAGTGACTCTCAAAGGCTTTTCACATCCTGGGTCAGAACGTACCTGCTGGAATTCCAGTTCATCTAGTACGCAGCCCATACACACGTACAAATAAAGCTCTCATTCCACATCGCAACAACCAACTGGACTGGTTAACATCGTATATACAACACACTACTATAGACATGCGCAACACCGTGTGTGATGCACGATCTAATGGTCAGACTTCTCCTGCAAGACGCCCTATTACATTATTGAACAGATTCTTTTAACCAAAGAAATCTTTGAAGTAAGGATCAGGGAGCAGGGTCAGCCAGCATCCCCGGAGCAACAGGACCCAACGGCGAAATCACTCTGCCGAACATGGGAATCCAACCAGTGACCTTCCGACCGCAAGCACACAGACCCACACAGACACACACAGAACCACACAGACACACACCATCCCTCATCTACTGCCAGTTTTCAACCAACAATAAGTAGCCACACAGTCCTGGCTGTAGATACAGGGACCCACACTCTCCCAACCAAAGCATCTGCTTCCACAGATCAGGACGAAAGCCTTGCTCACTTTCAACATTTAAGAATTCAGTCCCAAGGAAAACACACCTAGTCTTTTCCACTGGACTGTCACTGATCAGTTATCACCTTCTTGCACACGTTTTGTGGGACAGGAAAACTTCCCAGCGAACGCCCACACTCCGGCTCGGGGGCCGTGAGAAGAAGACCGCACCGGTCAGACACGCCATCCAAGCAGCTTACCCGACGTGCACCTGGTGTTGGCCACCGTCATGTCTCCCGTGCCAGAGGATGATGTGGCAAGCGGCTCAGAGGGCAGAGGGGACCAGGCGGCGACTGGGCCGGTCTCCGCTCACGCCGACAGAGCTAGAGGACGTAGAGACCCCACGTCAGTAAGGGGGCGGGCCGTGCGGCACCAGACCAAGCCGCCCCCCGTGTCACGGAAGGATGGTTTTTGTTTCCTAAAATGGCATGAGCACCACTATCCTACGAGCTGCTGTGCGTCTCTGCAGCATATGAGCCTCAGGGCATTTCAGCCATATAACGGCGCTGCTCCTCACGTCCACAACTGAAAACAAAACTCTATAAGTTCATAATCTCAGGACTCAGTGGGGTATTACTGGTGCGTACAAAATTATTGATATACAAATGCACCCTCGGCCTCTACCATAAAGGACAGAGAAACTGGGTTCTGTTTGTAATGAATTATGCAATTCAATTCATGTTGAATCATATTATAATTTATAATTTATAGCACCTCACAGGAACTGGCAGGGACTACTGGGTAACAATCGCGATACGGCATTAGCTATGCATCAGGTGACCCCCATCGACCATGTGACGGGTCCCTGGGGGGGCCGAAACCGGAGCCCAGGCAGACGACAGGCACGCCAGAGAGATGCTTACACACAGCATCCTGACTCCGGTGTGGCCAGACTCAGTTTCACACGTGATCCCAGCGGTGGTGAGGTTAGAGGCTCAAAGGCAGCATTCAGTAAACATAACCCACATGACAAATTTCATGCTTGTATGACAAGGCTAATACACTAAAATAAACAATGAAGAAAAAAAAAAGAAAATTCATTTAGCAGGTGCTTTTATCCAAAAGTGACATACGTTTGTGAGAAAGCAGATTGGGGGGGGTCGGTAGGGAGTCACCACGAGCAGCGCGTGGGGGGGTCAGTGAGGTGATGGCTGGCTCGACAACAGCGGAGATACCGTTATCAAAGCGGAAACAGATTCGTGCTGACAATTATCTGGGATCTGTGGTTGTTTTATGCAGCTTAGCAAGTACATACAAAAACAACAGGAACCTTAAACGAGATGATCTAACCATTAAATCACGATTAAAAACATTCAAGTCATACAACTTCTCTGCATTAGCAAATAGCTGTTTAAAAAAAAAAAACATGGTTACCGTTGAGTCTCGGACAAGTAAACAAGCATGTTAACGGCCTGATAAATCCATCTTCCCATGTATACAGACAGATGTTTACGGATATAATATTTTGGGGCGCTGGCTTGCAGCCGGACAGCCCTGAACCTGCACCGAAACACCCCTAACCCTAACCCTAAGCCTCCACATCATGCCATTCCCCGAGTGCATCCTAACCGGTCTTCCTTAGAATGGTCACTAATCCCTATCACAAGGATCCCCAAAGAGGGCCCAGCATGGAAACCTCACTCCCCTTGCCGTCCGTCATATGAAAGACAAGGCTCACTTTCGACCAGAAGTTTAACATTTCCCCCACATATCGAGTCCAGAACACTGACAGACTGGTAACCCCGGAGGCCTGTGATCTCTGGGAAACTCACCCTGGGCTCTGAACCCGATTCCAGGAGGCGGCTCCGGGGCCCTGAAGCCTAGGGGCTTCTCATCCGGCGCTCCGTGTCACGGCCAAACCTGCAAAGGGGAAGAGCAAACCGGTTGAACCGCCTGCCCACAGAGAAATCGTATACGTACGCACGCACGAGGAACAGGAACCGGCGTGTGCTAGAACAGTGGCGTCACACACATTGTTAAAGGCTCATCTGACGGCATCTCTGGTCCCAGACACCAATCACTGCACCACAACCAAAGAATGGTACAGTCATCAGACCAACCAGGGACCAATACAGCTCCAACTAAACATTATTTATGGTCAGAGCAAGTCGTGTGAGAGGGTGTCTGTGTTCCAGTATGTTCTGAGTTTGCGAATGTTCATGTTGTGCCAATAAAGACCATTTGTTTCTGGACAAGACCCATTCCCTGCGATTACTCCAAGAAACGGAGTCTCAGGAACCACACAGTGTCCTAAAAGGAAAAGTGGGACGGAATAATTAAGAGAGAGAAACAGAGATTAAAAGGCCAGAGAGCCTTCTGCTAAAACAGCTTCTCAGTCTGGGAGTTTAAGCATGTTAGTGCAAAGTCCGGGCAGCAAAGCGATAAACAGCCCCCGGAGTTCACTTGGAGATGGGACGTCGCTTTCCGGAGGGGCTGACCTGCGCAGGACGAAGCACCCAGGAGAGCCCGACTGACAGACCAGACTGCACTGGGGTGACATCACCTGACGGATGGACAGCTTTGCCCTTAAGCCCATCTGCTGACACCTGGTGATGGAAATGATGGGGGTCTCATTCCCTAAGAGACGCTGGACAGACCAGACAGGACTAGTCAGTCGCACTACAGATGACTGGCAGCCATTTCAGAGATAAGGGTGAAGGAAATATGGCGTGATCATTTCTGCCAGACTGATTTGGGATGATCCTTTCAGTGACAGAAGCTCGACAGACGTTACAGTCCTGTTAGATTCGGGTCCTTGGCAGATGGCTAAATCTCACCTGCTTTTTTTAAAATCAAGGTTTTAACTCCTGACAATATCAAAATGGTAATCTCGACTGAACTCCACGTTCTCACCAGGAATTTACAAATGTAGTCATGGTTACAAAAAAAAAAAAAAACTGCTCGAGTTCACCGACATTGTTTTTTGCAGAACTGAACCCAAACAGACAAACTGAAAATTAGACACAATTTCAACAAAAGCAAACAAACAAATAAAAAATCCTCAAACATGGGAACACATACAACTCCTATACATCTACCTACAAATAAATATTTCCCGGGCATCAGATTCAGCTCCAAAGGGAACCAAACTCCCGCCCGGCCAAATCCAAAGCTGGCAAAAGTCACATTGACTAGATCCACATCAACAAATCCTACCGCATACATTCATGTGATCCCAGCAGAACTCGCAGCACCTAATGCGACCCACCAAAGGAAAGCTGCGGCTTTGACTTATATAACCACTGCTTTACCAGAATCCAATTAATAACCGAGATCAACAAGTCTCCCGGCCTCGCCCTCCTACTCACGTGAAGCCTCTGCGTCACCCATTTACACTTGTCATCCGGCGCTACTCTGCGGAAAATTATAGCTTTCCGATAAACAGTAGCAATTACGTTCTTACACAACACTGCGTGTGCCTGTGCATGACCGAGCGACTTTAGATCTGCTTCATCTGCCGACGATGGTAATTTTTGACGGCGCAGATACCGGCCATCAGCGCCGTGGGGGTCGAGCCCAGCATGCCCCCGTCTCCCCCAAGGTGACCTCCTCTGGGGTGGGTCCACCGTGATGCCCCCTTCTCCAGGGTCCCAGGTGCACACACCTGGATCTCTCCCCGTTAGCCAGTTGCATCACTATCTATTTGTTCAGCCAATGCTTCAGTTCAAAGCAAACTTCAGTGCGCTGTATTTCAAAACTGCATCTGTTTAGACAGCTGGGTCTCCCGAGACAGGAACTCCTAATTAGGTCCTTACTAACCAGCGAAATAACTGCAGTCCCATAAGAGGGGGAAAAAACAACAGCGGGGAGTAGAGTGTCATGCACCTAGTTCCAGGTCACGGTGAGCCTGCAGCCTTTTCCCAGAAGCACCAGGCACAAGATAGGGGACACCCTGGGTGGGATGCCAGCCAATAACAGGCTCGCATATTCACACAATAAGTGCAACTAATGACACTGATTGGACGAAACCCATGCTAATAAGAATCTACTAACTGGAGGCAAGAGGCAAGGGACCTACCCATTGAAGCACTGTGCCACCCAGCCTGCATCACAACCTGATATTTATCCTGAAATCCATTTGAGCTCAGAAATCGGAAACTCCGAGTCGCTACTCAGAAGTTTCAACCCGAATGCCCCCTGAAGTCGGAATTCCAACTCAAAGTCGGAGGAACCTCTGCAGTCCACACCGCAGAATTCAAGACGGCTGTGCTCTTCATCAGCAGATGTGAAAGCTGTAGTTTATTAGCGCTTATATCTTATTTGTGTTTCATAGTACTGTCCAGCAGCTATCTGTGGACAACATGAGTAAATAAAAGCGTATTATTGCCATTCCAAAAAGAAGCGTGTAATGAACCACCATATGAATGCGACAACAGGAGGCAGCTACAGTCAGGCTTTTATTTACATGCCTAGATACAGCCTTTGTAAATATGTATAATGCATTAGATTATTGCTGAAGTGAAAACTTCATCAGTCTTTTTTTTAATATCCTCTTTAAAAACTGTTGAATGTCTATTAAAATATTTGGGGAAATTAAAGGCTGTTTTACAGCTGCAAAGGCAAACCGGTCCCTTCAACAAAACGAAAAAATATCGCAAATATAGCAAATTACTTACTATTTTTAACCTGTGAGCCGTTGGGAATGTTTTAAACTGTAATGAAACAAGTACCAATTATTCTTTGCCTCGATCCAATACCTAGTGAGATACTTATTGAGCGGCTCGGTATTAGCAGTGAATTCTGGGAGTCACGACTGAACCTGTCACGTTATTTACACCTAGGAAGGAATTCTTTTGGTTTCTATAAAAATCTTTTACTTTAACACACAATAAAAGGTAAATCAATATAAAATACATCTATATACTGCGAAAATATGACACACCGTCCAGCCTTAGGCCCCCATAACAGCTCTCGATGGGCAGGTCACGGAGCCAGGAGTAGGCGGACCATCCGTGGTCACGCCCCCAACAGAAATCTGCTTGTTTTTGGAGGAACATCGTTATTAAAAAATAAAAATTGGCATCTCCCAGATATCGTAACAGCGTTGCACAGTAGCATGTACTTACAGTTACTACAAGTTATAAAGCTATATACGTAGTTTGAACAACAGTGCTGTTTGTATGAGTGGGTGTTAGACGTGGAAATGAATAAAGATGAAATGATGGCTTATTGGCCTAAACTGGAAAATTCGATTTAAGGACATTCCAAGATTTCTTGTTGCATTTTTGCTACCGTTAATTTCCGATGATGATAGCAACGCATGCACCTTACCTGTAAAATTCACCCAAGGTCTCGCAATAGAAGCTTTACAGGACGTGTTGGACGTAAAGTTAGCCAAACAGTTCTACATCAATGAAAATGTAACTGACAGTTAACACTAACAATTCAATGGTCAGTGAGAGCCCTCTTCCCCACAAACAAGAATCCAGTTTGAGGAATGAGGACAAGAGAGTCATTTCCCTGTACAGCCTGGCCTTAAAATTAGTGCCAAAGGGCTTTTATGTCACTGTGGCCTCAAATTCTATAATTTAGTATGAAACTTTCCCTTTAAAAAAGGACTGCAGTCACTGCAGTGGCTCCAGTGATGAGAAAGGATCACTTAACCCCACAATCCTACAAAGCACCCTGTCCTCCACTGTCCTGTGTCCTTCCCAGAGTAGGAAGCACCAGCTACAAGCAACAGGCAATGAAGACATGGCCATGGGCATTGCAGCTCTCTTAGGGGACGTTTAGGGAACATTCTGGAAGAGTGGAGGGCTACATACAACGTGTTCTCGACGCGCAAACGTCAGAAAGCCAGAAGACGGGCAGTGTTAGGGAACCCCCAGAACCCAGAGCTAACGATTAATCTCTAGTTGAACGATTAATCTCTGGCAGGGGTCCTGACTTTTCCTACACCACATAAACAGTATATCTGGTACCTCAGCCTGACTAATGTTGTCCGGAATCAGACATCAAGTAAATTCCCCTCCACTTTCCCACCCTGCTAAACA
Organism: Boulengeromyrus knoepffleri; assembly: GCA_026770805.1. Taxonomy (NCBI): domain Eukaryota; kingdom Metazoa; phylum Chordata; class Actinopteri; order Osteoglossiformes; family Mormyridae; genus Boulengeromyrus; species Boulengeromyrus knoepffleri. Next base: position 18,124,479 of record JABJVO010000132.1, on the reverse strand, counting down.
AAACAATACAGAATACCCACAACAAATTAATGTTTGAAGAGAACCTGATTGACTGATTAATAATTATAGACTAAATGGAAATGATGCTAAGAATAATTAGCATGCATCCATTTCAATTTTTAATGATACAATTATACCATTATGAATAAACAATCAAACCTGAGCGTTCAGGTTACCGTACTGATATAACCTTACTTCAGTTAAGCAATCCGGCTTACGTTCTGGTAGAACTAAGATAAGCTATTTCTACTTGACACTTCTGCTGGAAAAGGTACATTTCTCAGGAGAACCCTAAACAGAACCGTCCACTGCATCTTGAAGGAAATCTGCAGAGAATTCATTTATACGCAAAAGAAAACACATCAGGTACAAAGTAACCAGGCTGTTAAAATTGCACCTGCAGTGAGAATTAGGCCTCTAATGTTAGACCACTAAGACTGCAGTTTACAAATATTCGCACATAACTTCTCAATACAAAACAACTGGGGAAATATGGCATGCCCAAACCTTTAAGACATGATTATACATTTTTAATAGGTCTCACTGCGCAGGCTGGCAGTACGGCATATGCCCAACCCTCATGAACGTCAGGGAGGAGGCTGTGGGGAAATCGGTGGCGATTACTGCTCTCCTAATACGGATTTGAATAATCTCATTTTTACAGTAGATTATGATGTGGGCCGGCCATGACGCGGCGGAGATTAAGGGTCGGTTCCGCCTCAAACAAACAGCAGGTGTGAACAACACCCCTCTCTCAAACAGACGTTGTCAGGGGCCCAGTTAGCTACCATGCTTGTCACACATACACACACGGAGGAGATACTACTAATCTACAAACACACACACACACACACACACACTCTCTCTTCGGCAATTCTGGCCGTCAGTCTAACTTCTTGCTGGTACACAGACCACCCCCCAGCTTTCGGTTGTGTTTTTGTGGTGCCGAAGAATGCCAGTTAACCTGGTGATACATCAGCTGTGAAATAAATTCACATTGTTGACTACAGTGGCAAAAATAATCATTTTTAACACGTATAAGGATTGGAACTGGATATATAAAACAAACTCAAATTTTGTCACATTCCAATCATAGAGAATGACTTGCAGTGAAATGTTATTTTCCGACACACAGTAACAAAACAAACAAACAAAAAAAAACACACAAGGATACAAACATAGCAAGATTAGACTGGGATTTTAGTTACACATAGGAGGAAATAAAAATTTACACATAGTAATGAAGCAGATTAGATACATTAAGATAATATAATGCACAAACACAACACACACACACCTCTCTGTAAATTTTCTAAATGCCCTGATGCCCCTTATCCCCTACTACCCACTGACTACCTACGCCTCCCGTAATAATTGCCCTGAGATACAACACGCCCCCACCCAAAAGGGCCCCGATAGGGAGCCACTTCACCTTTCTGCGGCTCCTACAGAAATGACTTCCCTATAGACGGTGCCGATCAGGGGCAGTAAGAAAGGAGGCGCCGCGGTGTGTCCATGCTGCTCTATATTTAACACGCTGTCCATATTGCACAACTTTCCAGGCAAAAAAAAAGTTACTGATCACCGCTCCCCCCCACCCACATGCACCGTAACTATGGACCGGGAATCAGCTTACTGATCCCCGACTCTAACTATAACTACTGTGGGATTAAGCCCATAACTGATCCGGGCGCAGCTGTTAGAGGAGTGAAGTGCAGCGCCGCCGCAGCCATGTCGCCCCGTACAGCGCCCTCCGTTATAGCGCACGTGCCCGTTAGACTGTTTAAGTACGAGGGGTATTTTCTTTTTAAATACACGGTTTGCTCGGGCTAGTAACATTTTGCGCTGGGAGACATTTTTAATGACTGTACCCACATGGCTTCATTGAAACCCCGCACTTACAGAGACACGCGACGGCGCGCCTCCCACTAGGAACTACGTTAACTTTCATTTTTCCTTTTTTAACATACAGGCCAGCGATGCACTCACCAGCCTCTCTCTTATAACAATCTGCCGCATAAAAAGCCTGTTTACTATTCAATTTCACACCGTCCTCCTGTGGTTAATCAACGAGGCAACTTCGGTTCAGGGCGAGCTGAGCGCCCCCGCGGACGGGAAACTCCGAAACCCCGTAACTTGCGCTTCCATCATATATCCCGCATTAATCTCTGTACAGGACGGGAGCGTTTCGGGCTTTCAAAATAAACTACGGGGACGTTTCGCGTATGAACTCACGTGCGGCCATTTTTGATCCCCCCCGGTCCGGGCGCGCGGCGCACACGCATGGGACCATCCGGCGGCGTGGCTAACTTAGCGCGGCGTGGACGGTCCCCCACTCGCCATCGCAGGGGGATCCGGCAGGCAGGCTGTGTCAGAACCGGGCATTAAAGAGCGACACGCCGAGCTGCCGTAAGTGACAGATCGGACGCCCCGTCCCCAGGATCGCCACGCATGGAGACCGGGCAGCGCTCAGTCCCAGTTAGCTGCCTAGCCGTCCGTCCAAGTTAGCCGGTCTAACAAAGGAAGGCGAAACCGACGCACATAATCTTAACAGGGGCAAGTCGCACACCTGCAATTTACGAAAACAGACCGACTTACCTAGATAATCCGCCAGTCGTGCCCCCCGACCCCGGTCCGCCGCTTAGATGCCCGCTAGTGCCGGGTGAGCGCAGGTAACTATCCCCGTACTTGGTGTCAATCAGCTTACCAAGCCTGGCCCCCGAGTGACGTGCTGCGCCGAGCGGGTCCCCATACGATCGCTGCTTTCCCGCATGGTACGTCTACACTCGGAGTGTTTTACATAAGTGTTCTCTTATTTATGCTGTTTATTTACACAAACGATGAGTGAACTATTGAGTTGATCAACTAGGCTGTATATTACTTGTATATTTAATCATTTTTATGCAGTAACTCATTTACAAGACAACAGGACCTAAATAAAAAACTTTTAGTTATGCACACTAGTGCCAAATTTCACACAAACTTTAGCATGGTATGCGTATCTTATTTTTTAAATCCATCAAACTTCCAGTTGCTTATCTAGCATATAATTGGCGGGGGGCTGGACCCTCACACAGGAAACAGGGCAGGGGTACATTCTGTTAGGGATACTGGTCCATTGCAACACATACACTGAAACACGCACACATTATGGACAAATAAGAAATACACAATTAACTGCATGGTTTGTGGACTGTGGAAGGAAACCCTCACGTGGCGAGAACGTGGAAATACAAAGTACACATACTCAGTGGGGGCCGGAATGACCCCTCCTGCACTGGATGTATGAGGCAAAGGGTTTTTGCCCCAATGAGCTTCCAGCATTTTTGAATACTTTATTTCTCACGTCTGTTTTGTAAATATAAGATACCGTTGAGGTTTACAATAAAGATAAAAAGCTAAACGTTTTCTATACCGTTTTTGTAAAGATTTAATGGCATATTACAAAAAAGTTACCCAGAAATTAATGGTTATTATTAGTGTTAAGGCATACCAGAGTGTACGGTATTAATAGACACATTATCTCCAATAAAAAGCAATGGAAGATAAATAAATAATCTGCAGATCCATTATCCAAAAATAGGTTAGCAGAGTATTGCAGGGTATGTGCTGAAAGCTGTTTTATCTATGGCATTTTAAGACATTTCTCATTAGAGTGCATTATTAAAGACATGCTATATTAACATGATATAGTGGAACTGTGAATTTGACCTGCACATATACCAAGTGAAGGATATTAATGTAGTTGTTGCACAGCATTGTGAGTCCTGTTGAATAAGTGTGTGTTATTCCCAGGTGAGATTAATTTGCAAAATAAAACGATCCATTAGTCATTATTTGTCTCATGTTAGTAAATGGAATAAACCAGAGTTGGCTCTGGGTGTTCTGGTGTCCTAGGTGAGATTCTGCTGTTTGGAATGATACTTAAAAACCAATTATTCGTTACTGTTTTAACATGCTTATTAAAATCCCTATTAGAAAACAGCCAACTAAATGGTGAGATACAGGTGCTGCTGTCTAAGCAAAGTACAATATTTTAAGAACATTTCACACCCTGAAGGTTACAATGTTTAATATTTTAAACCTTCATGACAGCTTTTATCACGTGTTTCATTTTAAAAGGCCTTGGTTATGCCTGACACCTGCCTTGTTTTTTTCTTACCATTTTACTCCAGTTAACAAGCATGTGGCAAGGGATGCTGGGTAATCTTGTCTATTCTCCAAAGCCTCTAGCGGAATCCCGTGCTATACATCCACCACCCTGCCCCCCCCCCCCCCACCTCAGTCAGTGCCATTTCTGCTGCCCAAAACGTCGATTCTCATCTGAGGCTGGGCCGGAGCTATGGCTGTATTTTTAACACAATAGAGTATCAGCAATACCCTCTTCAGCATGAAATGCCAAAGCTTGTAATATGACCTTAATATCACTGCCATCAAGCCCTTTTAATGTGCGTCTGTGTAATGCCAGTATCTAATGGTACTCAGAATAACATCTAGGCAAAGTCCCAGGTGGCTGTAATAATTGGACTGGTTGAGAGCAGAGAAACAATCAAAGAAAATTATATCAGGCTTCCCACAATAAAAGCTTTTTTGTTAATTTGCTTATGATCATATGCATCTGCCTGTTTCCATACACATTTAAAGATATACAACGTTTCAATGAAACTGTTAACATAAATTATATATCCATAGACAAGTAAGCATATTAAATCAGAACATTTTTTTCCCTGAAATTTCTATCAGTGACCTTTAAGACAGCACCGAGTTTCACAGACAGATGCAGAATGAGCTCAGCTGTTGCAGTTTGTTGAAGTACGTTGGGTCACTCTATCATGCGTGTCAATTAAGTGATGCTGATTTTTTTGGATGAGCCAAATGAACATCTGTTGTCAAAAAGTATGCTTCATGCCAACGTTTTTATAGAAAGTTTCAAATGAAAGAAAAAGTGTTCAGTTGCTAAATTGGGTAGATTCCTCAGGATCAAGATAAACTAGTAAAACAGACCATACATTTTTTTTTTTTAAACATTAGTTTTAAATAATGATGTTTAATAACACAACTCACTGTGCCAATAACATTTTTTTCCCATTTATAATTGCAATACACAAAATAAAATATATTTTTAAACCGTCATGGTTTCTGCAAATATTCGGGCTGTAGTTACATGGTACACTTTGTGTTTTCAAAAGAACCCTTTTAAAGTGATGCCAACATCTTTTCTCTCATGTCACCATGCCAACGGTTGATCATATCTAAAGAGATAAAAAAAAAAATACAAAATTAAATTCAAAACGTTAAGGAAGACCATACGTAATCATTTTTAATGGAAACATTTTGATGAGGTAACCTAAGTGTTATAGGTAATATTAATTTGCCAAAATGCTTCAGTTTTGCTGGTCACTTCCCTAAAGAGGTCATTTCAAATTCCTTCCCGTCTGCTCACAGTTCTGAAAAATGATCACACCCACGTAACCTTTACCTTAACACTGGACTATTTTCTATTCCGTCTTTCGCCACCACTTCCGGGAACAGAGTGTCTAATCTGGACCTTTTTCCATATCTGTAAATTTGGGGCAGATTAAGGGAAAAATCAGCTTTTATAATGAAACCCTTATACACTTTCAGATTTTTTTTTTAGCTTTGCTTGTCACTGGGGCTGCACCCTCAAAGATCTGCCATGGTACCCTTAGCTGTAGGTAACTGTACTCATTCAAGGTACAGAAGTGGACCCTGAGGAACGTTTCTGTACCCGTGATGGTACATTAATGCTGCTTGTACCTTTAGGATCTTCCTCAGAGTCCACTTCTGTACCTTATAAGGTACAATTACAAGAGTACAGCCCCAGCAATAAGCAAAGGAACAAATTTTTACCATTGTTTCTGAGAGTGTATAGACCACTCATATACTTAAAAAAATAACTACAATTAGAGTTTTGCAGCAGTATATAAAATGTTTTGCAGGTATACTTTTACCTAGCATTTTTTTTTTCGGATATTATATCTTAGCACCCAGCTGTACCGGAACCTACCTCTGTCTTGTGATTAGGTTGATATAGTGTCTTAGTGCGGAATAGTACTTCGTTAGGTCTTTGGGGAGCGCGCTTTCTCCCGGGCGCGCTGGTATGGACGGGAACGCGTCAGCTAACACGCAGACGCAGTAAAGTGCGCAGAAAGCCACGAGGCTCAGCCGCATGGCCATGTGAAGATGCATCTTGAAGAAAAAAAAAACACGCCAGGTTAATTAAGACATTAGTTTGTACATTTCTAAATATGTCATATGCCGCAGCAATAGCAGATTTGATCACTATATATTTTACATGCTTGCTAATTATTTAGCAATTAGCAATTTAGCAAGACAGTACGGCAATTAAAACGAGAATTATACCATATTAATTATGAACAGATTATGCTATTCCTTTGTTCTGAACGTTCTATTGACCGTAATAGCAGCCTTAAACTTGAAGCCTTTTAATACACTACTTGAGAAAACGGACCACTATAGAGTACCACCAGATTGTACTCCCATTGTGGTCTTTAATTTTTATAATAGGTTGGTTATTTAAAATGTAATATTACAAATCAGGTTAATAACCAGGTAACCGTACATATGGAAAAAGAGCATGTAAATCCCAGTGTATCCCTAATACAATGTGTCCATATTATAAGCCATGGCTGTGTGTTTAAACGTTCCAATGGTATTAGAATAATGCAATTACAATGAAATCTAGTCATTATATAAAATTCACATACCCACACATACTCTACCCCCTGTATAATTTATTGATTTACATTTCACATGGATGCAACATTTTTAGAGCACCACCTTTGAAAATATTGGGTTGTGTTATAACTTACAGAACAAGTATGTAAATTTTGTCAAAATTTAAGACGCACATTTAAATCAATGTGTTTAGGCCCAACTGAACTAATTTAAACAAACTGATACAGTGAATATCTGTACCTGATGATCCGTGCGTGTGATTTTAAAACCTCATTCTTACCCTGTCTCCTGTTAACCTACAATATGAGGTGACGCAAAATGTGGATGTTGGATATTGCTTCCATAACTTTGGATACTTCACGTATCCATACTAGCAATGACGATACAACCGCTTTTCTTTTTTAGATACAATTAAAACGTAAAAGGTTAAACCTTGAAAATTTGAAAGTGGGGCCAATCTGGAGCAGTGAATATTTTAATCATCGCTCTGTTAATAATATTCTGGTTAAACTATACATCAGTTGGCTTATAAAACTAGGATTGGAATATAATGTGTGACAGATACATTTGTACAATAAGTACAAAATAAAATGGAACAACAAAGATAACAATAAATACTTTTGATATAGAAGTTAATATTTTAGCCTACTCACGTGCAGTTCGGAGGACTGACGTTACTGTGTCAAGTTTGCAGCTCGTCCTGCGCGTCCCCAAGCCGCCCAGATGCGCTCTGCATGGCAGCTTTCAGCCGCTCCCCAATATATAGCGCCGCGCCGCGCCGGGGTAAGGGGTGGGTGACACCATCAAACTCCACCGAATGCAATTTAGCTCTCACAAAGCCTTCCCGCAAAGCCACTTGTCGGTTAGTTGCTTGACTGTTTTGAGAGATAACGCCAAGCATGTTTGCATTTCCAACAACATCGATCAAAACCGTTTCCACTATAAGCAAGGAGATTTTTAATGGGGGGCAATAAACAGGCCTACACGGTATTTTGCAAAATAAAAGACATGGAGAGATCATTGCACTGATCGTGATGCTACTGCGTACATCATTATTATCCCAAGGGACGTCTTTAAATTTGTTTTCGAGGAGACGGCGCACATCCGTACGCTATAATCAAAAAATTGTCCTCGTTTATTTGACTAATAAGACTTAGTTTCCCAATACAGCTTTTATATTAACACGTGTTTTTATTCATACAAACAAAAATATTTAATAATGCATCAGAAGCTTGCCAATTATAATTTCTTGGCTTATTTGCCAGATGAATCAGCATCTATACACCCATTCCTCTAACTCAGGGGTGGCCAATCTTATCCACAAAGGGCCGCTGTGTGTGCTGTGTGTAGAGAGGACACCAGTTAGAGAAAATTATCATCTGCTGGTATATTACTGACTACTGGGACTTCAGTGTGTTGGTGATACCTGGTAGCTCAGCTAAACTCTCCTCTAAAGACATTCCTCTAAGACCAAGAATCATTCTTGTAGCCCTATTTTGAAACCTTTCTAAGGCAGCAAGACAAACAAAGTTATAGAAGGAGTTGATGTGACAGATTACTACCTAGTAAGTGGATATTATCCAAGTAATTCCATTAATGAATTGATTAATCTTTATTTAATTTGTGGGTCTCTTCAATGAGGACTTGCTGAAGCTCTTGAATTTAAATCTCAAATGTAAGCATATTCCTTAATTTGTCAATCTAAATGTCATATTATTGTTAGTGAAACAATACATATACTATTCTAATAAAATAAAATATAAACAAATTTGTGTTGGCCAAGTCCTGTACAAGGGCAAGTGATTAGCTACAAATTTGATTGTCATGAGAATGTTTGAGCTGCTGTAGAATAATACTTTCTTTTTAAGTCTATAAAACAGTGAATACATAATCCCCCACCAGTGAGAAAAGTAAAATTGTTAAGAGGATTAAAATAGGAAATCAGTAAGATTCAGTGAGTCACTGTAACTCCATGACTAACCTAACACCTTCAGTCATCTGCATGGACATAATCTATCATGTACTTCAATGTCCTCAGATCCCCACAACAAAGAGAACCTATCATGTAATGTTGATTTCAGATGAATTTTTTATGTTCTGATCGTAAGAGGACTTTAAAGCATTTGTTGTGTGATTATATGATACATCTTCACACTCACTATATGGATCCATTTTGGGCAACTGGTGCCTTCAGCTTGATACCACGTGTGTTAGATCTACATCGCTCTGCCTCAGAGTGACATCATCACAGAAGTGATGCGACCCCACCCTGTCAGCAAAGTGCTATCATTCTTTGAAGGCTTACTTGAGCATCTCCCCAACTAAAACGAGCTGACAAAACCTGACACCAGAAAAGCTTTGCACCTAATGAGGAAGCCCAGAGATAAGATTTGTTGATTTTTTTTGTGGCTGTCTCTCTGATCTGAGCGGCAACCCCCCCCCCCCTTTCATTCTTTCTGCAATCCTCCATCTAATTGTGGATAAATCTTGTGCCCCCTTGGGGGATTCAAACTCTTTCGTCCAGAACGATTAAAAAAATCTTACGTCATCAGTTCTGTGTGATTGCTTGTTATAATACATAATTATGGGCATTCTCAGTTAATTGTTTGGCTAATTTTCTAGTTACACATAGAGGCAATATGAATTGTATATTCAAGTGTACTGATAAACTCTTGGCTGATTACAGATTGTTTAATACAAAAGTATTTTGAGCAGGAAAACAGCAGACTTTTTTGGTTTCATAAAACATTTCAATTATGGTGTTATTCACATTGCATCAGGTCAATCTCATTCTGCTTTTCATCAGTCGTAATTGTCTAATTGCTGAATTGTCTGCAAAAAGCATTCGGACTTCGTGTTTTAAATGTAGGAAATCAACCCCAGAAATGCAACAACTGATGGAATACTGTATTTGTTTCAGATATCTTTGCCCATAAACACATTTTCATTTGAAAAATATGCCTCAGGTTTCTCTATCTGTAAGCAATACTAAAGTGTTCCTTTATTTACACTGACTTACATATAAGGAAACGTTGTGTTCAGAGTGGGGTCTAGCATCCCTGAAGCAGTCAAAGGCCTTGCTCAAAGGCCCAGTGGTGATATGATTACTTTGCCAAGTCTTGGGCTTTGAACCCACAACCTCCTGAACATGGGCAGGTTCCGAACTTGATGAGCAACACAATGCCCAACTGCTCCCTCCAACTGCACAAAACTGATTCATGCTGTTCAGATTTTATAGGAAACCTTCCATAGTATCTTCCTACCCCATTTTTTATCTCATGATTATAGAACACTCACTTCAAATTACAGTACGGGAATATACCAATGAGGCAAAACACTGATCAAACTACATCAAAACGCCTAGATTTTGATTACAGAAACCATTCCCATGGATTGCCTTAATGTCAAAACAATAAATCAATTTTAATTACTTTTCAAACAAATGTTATATCAGAAGGCTGTGAATTTCTGGTCAGTTGTAAACACTTCACATTTACATACTTAGTAGAGGCATTTGCCCCGAGGCGTACCTCTCACAAGCAGTGAAACCATCCTGCATTTTTTTTGAGCTGAAAAAGATCAAAAACTATTAATAATTTAAGCCTTTCAACCAATAAACATACAGATCATTTTTTTATATAAAAAGGGCAGGGCTCTTGGAAGCAAATGTCATAATTCTAAACTGAGAGAGGCAGTGAGCTTTTCAGCTGATAAAGAAAATAGTTATTTCTGAGGAGCATTTTAAAGGGGAGAATTTGAGACATTTCCAAGTGATGGAAGCTTGCAATTTCCACTGGCAGCTCCATTATCATTCAGTCGGTGGAAGACGGGGCACTGTGAACTAAACAGACTTTATGAAGACAGGCTGCACAAAGCAGCTCAGAAAAAATTGCATGAAATTAGTTATTGGTGTCCAAAGTATAAAAAAACACAGGTTCCATTTGACAGTGTTCCTTATGGTGGCCAACTTTTGGTATTGAAATAATAATGGTTGGAGTCTGAATGCATAAACTTCTGAAGTTTGTAGTTAGGAGGAGGCAGAATCAAAAGTTTGGAAAACAAGAGGGTGGAATCACTTCACATTGCCAATCACTGATTGGTTTAACTGAAGGTGAGATGATAAAATAGCCAATCAGACAATGGCTAAATGGGTTGACTGACAAGCAAAAAAAAAAAAAAAACCCATTAACAATGAATTTTGAAGCATCATTCCTACCATCACTCTTACTTGGAGAAGAGCTGTAGTCTATGAATTATACTGTAGGTCCATATTTTATTAGTTGCCGAGAAATTCTTTTGCTGTTAGTGTTTATTGACGTTGTCAGAGCAACAACATACAGGACAGATTCTTGGATTAAGGAGAAAAACTCACTTTACTGATTTTAAACAGCTGTCAGAACACAGACCAATAAACGGAACAAATACTGGTGGCATTTCTCGAACAAAAAAAACTGTTCCAATCTGCAGGAAAATTTGAAATCGAAAAGGAAAACCTCCCAATGAACTGGAGCATTTCCGAATTTCCAACTGTCAAACTCTACATCATGTATGACTGAAGGACCACCGGCAGACATCATTGCCCGGAGAAGTAATCGTGTGACAGAACATCAGACGCCGCTAATCTTCGCGAAGAGGAACACAAAAGCTGGGGCAGCAGAATCCGAAGCCTCGGGTCCTGTTAACAAGGACAGGTTACGGTGTTGGTGAGGTTAAAAAGCACCACAACAAAAATATGAATGTTTCCACCCATATGCCTTCATAATCACTTAAGATGGAGTATCTGAACGAAACCTGGGGGAGAAGAAGGAGATCAAGTGGGATTTGAACCCCCACCGCTGAAGGGGAGCGCAGGGTGCTGCCCACAGACATGGGCCCCCCCTTCGCTGTAATATTCAATGTGTGCATGCTGTTCCCAATTCCACCAGATTACTCTACATACCAATTTCATTTCACTCGTATCTGATAGGCATCCATCAGGCTGCAGTGCAAACTTGACCTCTGGAAAGTGCAGCTGTGAAAGGACAAAACATTTAGCAATCTCTCTGTCCTCCATGAAACAAATTAACTGATTTCCTCACACTTTATGGGCAATATGACCTGTCAAGTACCGGCTTAGACAGGGAAAGAGCAGGCGATGGAAGAGGGATTTGTGCATCTCCAGAATGACATGCCTGGCAGGTTATCTGAAGCCTTACCCACAACAGCAGACAGCCCAAAGCGTACATGTCGCAGGCGGGGGAAAGGGGCTCTCCTTGCACAACCTCTGGGGCAACCAGGCTGAGGGCCCCGGCCAGCATCCTGTGGTCAGCAACACGTTGGTCCTAGTTTGGACCAGAGGTGGTGGAAAGAAAGTACAGTGGAGGAAGACAGCAGAATGAAAAGGTCATGGGAGACTCCCTGTGTCAGGGAAAAGTGCAAACAAATTCCCTTTATTTGCGAGTAACCCACCCCAGACTCTGCTGATGCCGAGTCGAGAACTTCAGGGGAGTCTTACGTAAATGAGACCCTGAGCAGCAGGGCGGGCGCAAGGGGGCCACTCACCGGGTCCTTGGTGAAATCGAAATCTCCCAGCAGCCCCTGCTCCCGCCCGAAGACAAACACGTTGCTGGGGTGCAGCGAGCCGTGGATGACGCCCGAGCTGTGCAGCGTCCGCAGACCCAGGGCCACCCCCCTCATGACGGCCGTGATTTCCTGTCAGGTGAGACAGGCCTTCAAAATGTGAGAAACTCTCAAAATACAGGGAGACTGGCAGGTGGGGGGGGGGGGTTCAGGACTCACGGAAGTGTTAAGAGGGCTGGAGTTCTGCACAAGCTGCAACATGCCACAGGGGATGTATGGCACCATCATGTAGGCCATAGGGTCTGACTAAAAGGGGGACAGAGAGCATTGGTGGTTTAAATGGAATAGTATCAGGATAAAGAGGCTTCATTATGTCGCAATCAGCTTGCGACATTTCTGGAGGGAAAGTGAGGACATTAGGGAGGAAAAAGAAATGAACAGACTGTAGGAACGTATAGACCTACATGCACCTTCTTACCTTGCCAAAAAACAGTGCCAGCAGAGGGAGCAATCCTGTCTGCTCCCCACCAAACATACTGGCCCTGTAGTACTGGGTGGCTCTCTCCACCGTTCTGGCCTCTGACTGGGCATCGACACAGTAACCCTACAATTCATTAGCAAAACTTTTTAAATTCCTCTGTCCAGGACACTGGAAAATTAAAAATAGTATGCTGTGAAAAGTACAGAACCAAGCCAGTGGCCAAATTATAAACCCCGAATATCAACAGTAATGAGGCGGACTTGCTCAGGTTGTCACCTTAAGGACAACTTGCTGGCCCTGGAACTCTGTGCACACGAGGGGTCTCCTGGAGCTCAGCTCTCGCAGGGGCACGCTGGCGAAAAGGTCCCGGTCAAGGCTCTTCACCACCAGCCCCTCGGAATTCTGCAACAGCCGAGCCGGGTCAGAATCCTCAGTGTTATGCACGAGTGCTTCCCGCACGGGGATCACCAGTAAGGGGAGAGAACTGCTCGGTGGGGTTTAGTGCACCAGTGATCAGCCACAGGCTCTTCTCCCTCGTTATTGTTGGCGGGGTCGCTCACCATGAAGCTGAGGAGGTCTGCGTCGTGGTAGAGCAGCGGCAGCTCAGGAAAGCCCCCCCTGGCCAGGACAGCCAGCTTTCTCTGCACAGGAACACTCACTGTCACAGGACCTCACACAACACGGGATGAAGTAGAACCATGGTTTCCAAAGATCAGCCTGGCACCCGAATCAACCAAAAAGATTCATCTACAGCTATTTGCGAAGATGGAGTAACATTTAAACAGTTCTAATTACTGAGGTAACATTTATTTGATCATTTATTTTACAAAAAAATCTGTGATGTGATTCAGGTTTATTTATATACAAACATCTAAGAAGGCAAGCAACAATTAGAATGCAAGAAACATCTTCTTCAAACATCTTCTTTTGGTCAATCTCTTACATATTCCTCCTTCTCCAGGCCAATCTCCTGGAAAAGGGCATTCCTGGTCAGTTCAATCTGCGTTTTTTTCTTTTCAATCTCTGGGAGGTCCACCTCTTCTGCCTGAGAAGAAATTGAGAAAAAACACCAGCCACATGAATATCAGACCACCTACTCCGGGGCATGTAAAAACATCATGACCAGGTATGAAATCTCAGTGGATAACACGGCAACCTCACACTTCCAGGGTTGGAGGTCTGACTCCTGCCCCTTGCTCTCTGTGAGGAGTTTGCATGTTCTCCCTTGTGTGGATTTCCTGTACAGACCCAAGTTTCCTCCCTCAGTCCAAAAACATGCTGTTAGGCTAAGTGGCATCTCTATATTGCCCATCATGTGTGCGAACATGCCCTGCGATGGACTGGATGTCCCCCTGCCTCAGGCCCAGCTGTCCCTGTGACAAACTCCAGGCTCACGCTGACTCTAAACAAGCAAGTTATGGAAGCTGGACGGATAACCAGGTATCAGGTATTTATAAGACACACACCGCCAAACATGGTCAGCGCCAATCAAGTCTAATCCAGGGGATTACAGAAAAAGGCGTAATTCACGCCTGGCAGGAAATACACTTAAGCTTTGTCACGACAAACCCTTTTAATAAGCCCCACTTTGAAGAGTGCCCGAATTCTCGTAAGAAGGTCCAGGCAGCGGGAAAAAACAGCTATTTTAGGACAAAACCAGCACTTGAACTCAAAGAGCACAGCTTGGGTCTGCAGCTTATTCTTCTATTCAAAGTCACCCGCACGACTCCTTGTGCTGCCCATTCATACAGCTGTAAGCAGCATGTGTTCCCTGAAGCCATCTATCGAAAACCCTCCATTAAGAGGAGATCAGCAGGACCCTCCTTTGCTCTGGGCTGCCCGCAGAGGTCTACAGCAGAGCGGAAGCTGCAGCCCTTACATCCAGAGAAAAATGCTCAGAGATTTGAATTTCCTCAAACCTCCATCTTGGTTTCCCTTTGAGAATCAGACCACAGGTAGAGATGTTATTGTCCATTGACGTCGGGCTGTCACAATATCAGATTTTCTCTACACGATTACTGTGGCCAAAAGAATTCACAATCCCCACCCCCCCCCCACATCACCTCCTCCAGGCTGCCCTGCTCCACCAGCCTCCAGCGCAGCTGTGACCTCAAGTTCTTGATGCGCTTCTTGATGGAGAACAGCTCGTCGGCCTTCGGAGTGTCGTCCTGCCACCGGAGGACCTCTTCCTTAAACTGAAGAGTACAGGAAGACATTATGGAGGAGGCGGTGTGGGGCCCAGCAGGACTCTGTGTCTGACCAGAAGGTTATCGGATCAAATCCTAGGGCCAGTAGGCTGAGGCTGCCATTGGACCTGTGAGTAACACCCTTAACCCCCCAAATCCAGCGGTGCTGCATGCTGGCTCACCCTGGACTGCGACTCCCAAGCTGTGTCTGTGTATCTCATGGACAGCAAAGTACCTGTACGGTTTAAATTCACTTCCATTTAAATTTTTGTGTTTATTTTTTATCTTTTATAGCTTTGGTGGGAAGCACACACACTTTCGCTGTATGTGTACAGTAACAATATGTTCTGTTCTATTCATTGATAAGTAATGGACCCTTACACAGATTACTGAGATATTACACGGTGCTCTGAAGTTCTTCTATATCGTGCTGGACACATATCTGCTCCTGTCGGCCCCTCACCTGCGAGTTAAGAAGGTATTTCTCCCGTACAGCCATCAGAAGACTCTGCTCCTTCCCGATCCTCTGCATCACCCTGTGAAAGGCGCTTGACACTATCTCCATATCCCGACTGTTCTGCTCCTACGGGAGGACAGGTAAGGTTTTTGACATTTGTTAGAGGGCGGGGGGTGGGGTGAGGGGCAGTGGAAGCAGGTGATCCAACCCACGACTCACGGCGAGCGAGACGGCCAGCTCCTGGCACAGGCTGAGCTCCGCCCTCTGCAGAAGGCCATCGACGCCCATGGTGGTGACACTCAGAGGGGAGGGCGACTCGCCGCATAGACTGAAAAACTGAAGATGGGGAAAACCAAAAATAAACATCGAATCTCACTATACCAAGCAAATGATATTTGCAGGATGTGCAAATGTACATTTTTACAACAATGAAGACAGTACATATATACACATAACCGATTTATAACTTATTTTCCATGTACAGCAGTCTAGAATATTCTCTTCTGGTTAAACACAATATGGCTGTCCTGCCATGTTACCCAAATCATACATGTCTATTTTTGCTAAAGTTAAATTCATCACTAAACTCTTAAAAAAAAAAAAAAAAAACTCATAATGGCAGAGTGAGTCACCACCCTAATGTCATGTTTCACACACACCTTGACCACCTTCTCAAACCAGGAACACAGGAATTTCAGTGTTTCGTCAGTCCCCTCCTTCACAGACTGGGTCTCCTGCTGTTTCTGACTGTTCCACTGTCTGAACCGTTCAAAGGTCTCGTCTCCGACTTCCTCCATCGAGAAGGAACCAAACACCGTAGTAAGAGAGGCACCGACTGCCTATGAAGGGGAGACACAGATTACAGATAATGTACAAACACAGAATGCAGAACTGTAAACAATATGCAGATTAACATGTTGTTGTCCTAAGTCAAAGGGGATTGGGCACTAACATCACAAACCCCGCCCCCTCAGCACCTCAAGAGTGTCCATTCGTTTGCTGATGGGCAGCCCGTCCACTTCCTGAATAAAGTCATCCACAGCCACCGCCAACATTCTCCTCACACCATTTCTCTTCTCGATCAATTCTTCCAGGTCCTCTCTCTGGCAAACCACGATTAAAGCAGTCAGTTAATTTCTGGCAATTAACATCAATTTTACCTACCCCCAATCTATACACTGGCATTGTACAGCACAGACTTTAACACGATCATAAGTAGGTACTTACAAAAATAAAATCCCAGTCCAATTCCAGCTGCTTTTGACAGTCAATTTACAGCACTTAACACTTCAGAGAAGCTTTTAAATTCTCTAAAAATGACACGCTTACTAATTCACCTGTCCCTCCACCTGGGTCCATAAGCACGACGGGCTGGGCGTTTGCGCAATCCCCCTGGGGGGAGGATTAACCCCCCAGGTCTCACTCCAATGATGCCCCCCTCGCATGCCGGTTAAACGAGAGCTCACACCTGTACAGTCACTAAACCTTTATGTATATTTTACCCATTTTCTGATGATTTTGGGTTGAGACGGCTTACCTTGTGACAGGCCTTCACCATATCCTGTGCCAGCTCGTATTCCGTCCACACAGCCTCCAGCTTTTCCAAAGACGCGGGAGAGGAGATGCCATTGTGTGCAACTATGTCGATGGCCTCCAGCAGGCTGTCCCTGTAGGTGCCACGGGCGCGTGCCTCTCTGGGGGACGAGATCGTCAAGGTTGTTAAAGGACTTACAGTAAAAGCTCTCATGTCCAGCAATGTTGGGACCAAAGCGCTGGCAGATTGGTTGAATGTTACTCGCAAAACACTTAATTGTAACATTTCTTACACTTTAATCCTTTTATACAGACATGCTAATGATTACTGTAGTGATTTTAGCACAAAGCAACAGCAGATATTTGACAGAACACAAGAGTGCCAGTTAAACTCTGGCAGAATGACTGTAAAGCGTGCCACTCTGTACACGTGAATGCTTTCCTTTGTTATTTTTCATTAGTTACAATAGAGCGGTGTCATTATCATAAATTTTGAATGATTAGTTCAACTCACGACATCTATTGCTGGTGCGATACAGATGCACATTCAGTAGTCATCAGAATTTTTGATCTGTTCCCAGACTACCGATCTGCAGCATGATACTTCCTACTCCTGCCAGGCAACAGCAGTATGCATGCAGCCACAGTTCCAGGCTCTGTCGTGTTTACGAGCTTAAATGTCTCACAGTGTTAAATTCTATCGTACATTTTTTTCTCTGTGAATTTTATTCATTTATTTGTTTCAATTAATGGCACTTAGAGGCATTTAGTGGCATTTACGGTAACTACTTTAAAGTCGAGGAGCACCTGCACTGATATTTTAGAATTATGCCAGTTGCTTAAATTCCGGATACGAGAGCTTTTAGAATAAACGGGTGAAGAGAGACATTAAAGGCAGACAGACAGCTGACCGTTTAATAGGTGCAGACCGCACCACAAAGGGGAGAGGGCTGGTGACTGTACCTCACACCCCTTAAGGACTCCACCTTCTGTGCCAACTGGCCCAGCCTGTCTCCTACCGCCGTCTCCAGACGCTTGTCTGCTGCCTCCACGCTGTCAGTCACCTGCTGCTTCGTCACCTGTGTGCGCAAAACACGGTGGGGGCACAAAAAGGGGGCCGCCAGTTTACGGGTTAAAGTGAGCATAGGGGAGGCTTGGACATCCTGGACAGCTTGCCAGTCCAGTGCAGGACACACACTATGACTAAACGCAGACACGGCGAGAACATGGAAGTAGTATTAATCGAACCCGCGACCCTGGAGCAGTGAGGCTCCGAGACACTGTGTCATGCTGCACTGTTTCTATTAGTCAACAAGAAAATGATAAATGAAATCTACAAGTTCCAAGCATAAAACCAGCTCCAAAATAACAGAATCAGGAAAAACACAGACAGAGAGGATCATTTCATTTCAAATTAAATATTAATTCCATATGTGTACTTTTTCACATTACATTATAAGATTCTGGTCGCATGACTTTCAACAGAAAGATGTAGACCAGGGGTGGCCAATCTTATCCAGGCCGCTGTGTTTGCGGGTTTTCGCTGCAACTCCATAATTAGACTATTAATTAGAGGACTAATTGGCTGAAGAGTCCTCACACCTGGGTTTGAACAGCTGACCTAAAGGTCTAGCCAAAAAACCTGCACACACACTCGCCCTTTGAGGACAAGACTGGCCACCGCTGACGTAGACAATGAGCAGTTTTGGGTGGATGAGGGGACATAACCATGCCCAAGATGCAACGGAACCAGGATCTCGATTCTGACTCCGATCGCTTTCAGTCACACCTGCACCTCGTGGGACCCCCACCTGCACCTCGTGGGACCCCCACCTGCAGCTCCTGCTCGACGTCCCGCAGCTGCTTCCCGAGCTCGTCAGCCTTCTGCCGGAGAACACCGTTGTCCTCCTTCAGCTTCTGTATCTCTATGGCATCCCTCAGCCTGCTGTCCTTCATCCTCTGAACAAAAGACACAAGACGATCAGCCTGAAAAACTGCATCGACACCCACAGGAGCTCCCGGCAGAAGATTATCAGCCCGGAGAGTCAGAGACCACTCATCCCACTTCACACTGTGCTCATAAGGTCCCTCTCGCTCACTAAGTAGCCTTCGCTGAAAACCATCACTTTACACTGAGTTCACCCTAACAGCTTTGAACCTTTCTGAACCAGGCATTCATCCTGTGTAGCTGTCCTGTCACCTGCAGCTCCGCCTGTGCCTCCGTCAGCTCCTTCCCAAGGAGCAAGGCGCTGCGATGCTGTGCGCTCTTCTCCTCCTTCAGCCGTTCATTCTCCTCCATAAGCTCCTGGTCCAGCTTCTTCTTCAGCAGGCTGGCGGGCTGCAGGGCCGTGGTCGTGCTCTTCTCCCTGTAAGCAAGGATCAGTTTAAAAAGAAAAAAACAAAAGCATGTAGTCCTGTGGCCTTCATTGGAAATGGCCACTGACAACCAACTGCAAATGATTACCTGAATACCTGACCAATCGCAAATGATTACCTGAATACCTGACCAATCGCAAATGATTACCTGAATACCTGACCAATCGCAAATGACTACCTGAATCATCATGGAAATTAGTCGTGTCTCGTTAAGAAAAACAGCATCTCAAAGATAAGCCAATTCAAAATAAACACTAGCTACATCATTAAACTGGTATATGAAATTTCCACATAAGCGTGTTCCCTCTCATCAAAGCTATGAATGTTGTCGTCACACCCTAACATTCTTTGCCATTCGCTTCACCCTGCATCTCCATCCTCTTTACAATCAGCTCCATCCCACAACCAATTAAGACTGTTTGGGTTTTCTACACTTCCCTTGTATCGCTCCATCTCTCTTGCACTGTGTTATTGTATTTAATGTTTTTGATGTACTATTGAACTGTCTGGTGCTGTACCCCCCACTAATGTTATATTGAGAGAATGCAGCAATGAGAATCTCACTGCATTCCCCTGAATACACATGAATCACAATAAAACTTCTAACACTTGTTGTGTAATTGATGAAGCCCAAATTTAACAAGAGTGTTAAAGTACTTCCTTGATTTTCATAGACTATGGAGACTATTGGTCATAATTAGGGCTGTCACAATATCAGATTTTCACTATACCATTACAGTTGCCAAAAGAATTTACAATAACACTAAAAACATGACATCCAGGGCATTAGATAACGGGCATGCCGGTGTATTTACAGCCAGCAAAATCTGCCAGAATGCCGGCTTTTTGACACTATACTGATGTTTAGTCATGACAGGCGTATTGTAGGCACAGGAAGTAACAGGAAGTCAATCGGACCAATGATTGTATGCAAATACCATTTCTACTCTCTATGATGAGAATGATAAAAATGGCTAGTGAATTTGAAGAATGGTTAACTGAGAATGTTGGCATCTCTGTGATTCCTCGCTACAGGATTATGATGGCTACAAATGAAAATAAAATACATTTGTATTGCACCTACAGATACCCGCATATGGTTTCGCATCGGGGTTTTTATTGTTCTGATTTTTAAAATAGTTTATATTATTTTTTATTTTCATTTGAAATCTAGTTTAGTTTTGGGTTTGTAATCCGTAAGCCCTGGATATCGCAATTGCATGGTTACGCTGAATTCTTTTGGCCATGATAATCGTGTAGTGAAAACCTGATACTGTCACAGCATTATGTTTACACAGCATTATGTTTACACAGCTTTTTAGTTGGGCTGATGCAACTGCTGCTCCACTTACTTTAGCACCTGAGGCACATGTTCTGGGAAGGCAGGACGCGGTTTGGGAACGAGGACTTGGGAGCCCGCCTGCACAGTGTCCCCCTGAGAGGCGCGCTCTGGCGTCCGCAGGCCCCACGGCCCCAGGGGGTCCTGCCAGGTCGGGTTAGAGCCCTCTCTGCACCCGGGGATACTGAGCTTGGCGAACTTCATCTTCATGACCTCCTCTCCGATGTCCAGGTCCCCTTGAAACGCGTGGACCAGGACGGTGCCGTCAAAGCACACCGACTTCTTCTGAATCCGTAATTTCTTGCCGTAAATCAGGTTGCGCAAGAAGATCTTTCCCTGGGAACAGAACGGGCAGTATTGCAAAGTTCCCAGTTGGTGAGAAGAGGAAGCCAGTCAACGGGTTAGACAGATTCTCCGCAATAAGACCCCCCACCTCCCCTGTCACCTGTACAAAATGCTGCGAGTCCTCATCACTGTTTAAATGGAAACCCCAAAACTTGTACTTCTTTGCCAAACATCCCGTTTGAAGGTCTTCTGGAAGCTCCACCAAGGATGAACGGCTGACAAGCTCCGTATTACCATAATCAATGTAGCACACTGTAAACTAAACAAAGAAACATTTTACAGCCTGTCTGATCAGCATTATTCACAAGCAGCATCCAGCTAAATACAGCATAATTAAACAAAGCCATGTAAATCTAACAATAATTACCAATATAAACATACCTTGTCATCATCATGGTGCTGTACCTTACACCTGTACCAGCATCGGTCTTCTGAAAACAGTGCCCCATATACCTGTATAAAACAATCACTGGGTTACCAACGTGAACCACACCATAGCGCCGGCGATTTAATTGGCCGGTTACCTTCTGAGGACAGGGATTCCCCGTGAGCCTCCGAGCTGTGGGGCATCTCGCCGACAAAACGCTGGTCATCCTCTCCACAGCGGGGTCGTCGCTGACATTCTGAAAACGGTATCAGGGCTCTGCTGTGGATTTTATCGCCGGACCCAACCTGATCTTCTTCAGTGGCTTTAAAGCAAAGCAACAACCCCCCCCCACCACCACCAAGGGTGGGTTCACTTTGGTTACCAACCTGAGCCCAAAATGTAATGGCGTCCACCACGTGTGTCACTCCCACAAGCTCCACTGGAAGGAGAAGAGGGGCGAGTCAGTCTCATTAACCAGCCAACCAGACATTTCTGTCAAAGCTGCAGGGCAGATTCACTTACTTTTCCCAGGGACAGTTTTATCCATTGCTGTAGTTTCATGCTAAGAGAAGAGCAAATCACATCAATCGCAATAATTGAAGAACGATACTGCAGGTGGTTTGAGTTTTTGACCCACAGATAAGTGTTTGACACTTTTAAATAACACATTTCTATCTACAGCAGTAGTACGCCAGAATGAGGCGATTAGCGTGACAATTCGTAAGGTAAGACAAATATTCAACGGCTTAAGTCACTAAAACGCAAACTGAGGATATACATTAGCAAGGTTCGGGACCTTATTCTCATTACAGAAATCACATTAACAGCCCCGTTTAAATGCGTGCAAGAAGGTCCTTTTAGGCTTTACTTTACAAATTATTAGCTACCTAACGCTTTTTGCACATTTATTAGATATGCTTCATTATGCCTATGTCTTACTCTACCTACAAACCACGAACAATGTTTTACACACTTAGAAAGTATTGAACTATTGCCAGTAATAATAAAAGAAAACACAATTGCTTTCTGTAGTTTAATTTACATCCAACTAACCGTCGACACTCACCAGCAGCGCGAACTCAAAGCATCACGTGACCACCTGTCGCGCGGTCTTCGCGGTGCGCGCATAGCGGGCACTGAGTCGCGATATCTGTCGCGCGCATCGCGAGAGTTTGCCCAGTGACTGCAGCTTAACGTAACTAACGATGCAATCTTAAATATAGTGGTTGGGTTATGCATTAGATTCGGCAACTGCTGTGATCTTCTTCGCTTCCGTATGAGCAACCCATAGATAACCCAGCTACTGATACCGACATGAAAGGTGTGTCGAGGTGGAGACCAAGGCTGCAAACTCTCATGCATCTGGCGTGACTCTCGCATGAGATCTTGTGGCCAATATAGATTATTGCATCACAAATCTGAACTTAGCCACATCAAAAGCTTTGGTGCAATTTGCAACCCCTACCCACTATTTACAACGTAATAAAACTTTTACGTACACGTACATGTATATATGACTGAAAATCTCACCCCAGTCAGCTGACCAAAGCTGGCGACCCTGGAAGACAGCACTTAAACGTAAAAATGTTAACTGTTGATGAGGAAAGTTTGTGGTAAGGATAGAAACTGAATGTAAAAACTATAATAAAAATGATATACTTTTACCAATTATACATTCTTGGATGTAAATAATCTACATTTATATGCATTTCTCGATGCTGATATACAGTACCAGTCAAAAGTCTGGACACATGCTTTTAGTGCTTTTGTTTTTGGTGTTATTTTCATATACGTTATTCAATAAAAGGCTTCAAGCAATGATGTAACATCAAATACTGCAACGATGCAATGTTCTGGCCACAAGTTAACTACCTTATTCTTACTCTTTGATCCAGCTCGTTTCAAACTGGCTCTATAGGGTTGAGGTCGGGAGATTGCAGGGGTCAGATCATCTGTCACAGCACTCCATCGCTCCACTGATCCTCACAGCACAACATTAGTTTGAAGAGCACTAATCCATAGTGGCTGGCTATCATGTATTTATAATACAAAGAAGGCACAAAAAGTGGCTCCACATGTTGCACTGTTGCCTCACACATCTAGTTACGGGTTTTGCAGTGTATGTGCTCGGTGATGGACTGACATCTTATCTAGGGTGCATCCAAGCATTGTGGCTTCAGCTGCCTGGGATTGGCTCCAGGACCCTGCATGATCTTAATCAGGAGAAGCGGTAGACGATAGAAGGATGAAGCACTAAATGCATGTACTGCGTGAAAACATTCTGCTGCCTTTTGTGAAACCAGTCAGTAGAAAATAATTTTTTTCTCTGAGCTTAGTATACCATCATTCCCAATCATGGGCGTCATTAGGTCCAATGACTCGGGGCTGTAGCCCTGAGTATTTTAGCCCCGATGCCAATCTTCTTTCAAAAACAAATGTCAAGTCTCAGGTAAACTTGACTTAGCCCCAAGATTTTTCTCAATTGCTAGAAACGCCCCTTGTTCCTAGTGATATTTTCTTTTAATGATTGAGTAAATCTCCTTAGCACAAGCTTGTGTTTCATCATAAACCCGGCTGCATTATTTCTTTCATGAAACTCCAAAGTGGGCTGCAGGAGAGGAAGAAAAAACGTACAGGGCTGGTTGTAAAGCTAAAGGTATTACTGCCATCTATTGAGGGGGAAAAAAAACACAAAAGTCATCTTGTATCTGATATGAGCCATACAAGCTTAATGATACAGTTATGCCTCGTTCATATCTTAATTTATAAATTATGTAAAAATTAATTAATGAAATTTAATTTTAAGTGTAAAGCAATGAATTATTAAAAAGTAGTGTAAAAAAGTAGCTGCATGTGAACTGCTTGTACCCAAGATAGCCAGCAAAAATATTTAAATTAACATTTCTAAAACAGCATAATTCACCAAACATCATCCAAAAGTTGTCTTTATTAAAAAACATTATACAACCAGTCAAGACAACATTCATTATTTTTTAAATAACAAGCATTATGCTGTGTATGACCTCATATTTTAAAGCAATGTAGAGGCTAGGCCTTAGTTCTACAAAAAAAGAAAAAAAAACTACTGAAAGATTTCAAAACAGGTTGGAACTTTGAGCCACAATTTGTGGTAATCTGTAGAAGTACACTTACTTTCATAGTAAAAATGACCTTTAAAAGGACATTTCACTGACCTTCAATTAAGAACATCAAAAGGGCCATTCACAACTGAGATCAAAAGAATTCCACTGCTGATTTTGCTCAGCCGGCCTACAACCGTTCTTGTTCCCCAAGGTCTCCAAAACTGGAACGCCAATCTGTGGCCTCATCATCATAGATGAAGTCTTTGGGCAGTATCTCGGCGGGGATACAGCTCAGCTGCTCGTCAAACGAGCGCAGCGTCCACAGCTTCTCCAGCTCGTAAACTTCTCTGGTCTCAGGCAGCATGAAGTGAACCACAGTGTGTCCTGAGGAGAAAACCACCTGGTTAGGGCTCTCAACAAAATATAGATAAAACATCTGTGCAATAGCTAAAGCAGACTGTCGCGATAAACAGACTCACCAAAATCGATGCACATCCAGTCCTCCGCATTCTTGCCTTCGATTATGACATGGGGATCAGCATCCATCTTGAGGGCCTTGTACTGCCACGAAGTGCCAGAGAGGTACCAACAAACAATGCATGTTTATACAGACTCCTTGTAAATGATAAAACATACAAAAAGATCAGAGGAAACTCAGGTTTAGAAAGGTATACACACTTTCTACACAACTACATATGTATTGCTGCTTCAAGTATGCGTTGTAGGTTTTAATACTGATGAAATAACAATTAAAAACACTCTGATAAGGACACAAACAGTGCATTATAAAAAAAAAAATCGCATACATGAAAATGTACAAACAGCTATAACAGGCACACCGACAAGGTTATCCACTGTAATATCACTAATAAGATGATGACAACACAACAACAATAGCTAATAGTCTTACCACTTTGACTGCATACTCTGCCATCGCTATGAGATGTCTTCTTGAGGAGCCGCTGACTACCACAAAGTAATCGGTGTACTTCAGCGATTTCGGTACATTTATGACACAGATGTCCACGGCGTTTTCCTGCCGGAGGAGTGCCACTAGGACGTCGATGTTAAATGCCTGCGCGATCTCTGTTAGACAGGGAAAATTCATGCTCAGTAATTAAGAAGGGGAAAGTGCACAAAATATCGCTTGGATGCATAATCCAACCTCATCCGTGTTTCATGTCACACGACTATAATTTGCTGTTGTTAATGGAAGCTCCGAACTAAAATAATCAATAAAGATTATATTCAAATACTGAGATTCTGAAAAACGTCCAACATGACCCATAGCGATGTCAATTTGCTTGCCTTTTTTAATCACATACTGTAATTAAACGTATGCAGCTATTTATCAGTCTTTACATAATAAGTACACTTAGTTGCCATAGACCGATATGTACTTACTACGCCCGAGATCGTCATTTTGTGGATCCGCTGCAAGGCTCATGACTGGAGAGCCCGTTATGTCTTTATTGTGCGCGGTCCTGTCATCTTTGATACCCTGTATATCACAGTAAAATCTATGCTTTCCTGAACACCGTACATTATTCACCGGACGGACTTGATCATGCCGCGGAGCACAACATGTGTACCAAGACGGAACAGCAACACACGGCCGCTTCATATTTACATGTAGAGACTTTATGTTGTTTGTTCGTACAGCATCTAGATTTAATAATCCAGAAAGTATTCTCCTAGAGCAACTCGTCACACATTTATAACTTATCATTGCCATTTAAAAATAACCTACAACCACCAAGGACCGGAGACATAAACGAACCCAGATCGGTGCACTGCTATTGGTCAAAGTTTTAACCAATCACAGCACTATTCATATACTATATTTGTTCATACACTGACGTCGTACCGCCATCTACTGAGTGGAGGGCGCATTTTTTTCAGCAGAATTTGATTTAAGGAAGTATAATGCGATGGTTATTCGCCGCTTGGGTTAAGGGATCAATTCCAAATCTTGCAATGGCATTCTGGCCAGAGTATCTCCTGGCATGGGCAGGTGAAAAAGGCACACCGCAGCCTTATGCTAGATAGTTGGTTATGGAAATTGGATGGATTAGGATATCTTGCGTAGTAAAAGCCCTGGCTGTATAAATAAATAGTGTATTCTTTTTCTACAATGAGGAAAACGTCATTTAGACATAACATGTCAATTGTAGGGTACCTCATACAATTTTTGTGTATTTTTTTTTTTTCAAGGAAGCTGTGTTCTGCCATAGTTTGTATACAACTCAAAATGTACTTAGACACAATATGGAGAATAACAGACATCTTGATGCCCACAATGAAAACATCATTTGTGAAAAAACAAAGGCTGAAGCAGGTGCCAGTGGGGGATTTGGGGTGAGCCTCTGGCTTACCGTGGGACCGTGGCCAGGAAGAACAGGGTGATCTTGCCTGAAAGCGACACCAGTGAGTATGATGGGTCTTGACTGCCCACGATGAGTGCATCTTGTTAATCTTCATGAGCACCTCTGCCAGTGGGGGCCTTTGTTGGGTGAATCCCCAAAATACTGTCCGGGACATGTACATTCTGGGGCCAGAGACGGCTAAAGAAGCCGCAGTATCCGTGGACAGCTTGGTTATGGAGAGATCCCCAAGCCCAGGGGCAGTGTGCCTTCAGGCGCCTTGTCTTCTGGGAAGCCTGGGAAGCAACTGTAAACCTCTGCTGATGTTCCTGCCCCCCCCCTTGCAGACTGGGCTCCCAGCCATGCATGAGAGCCCCTCCAGGAGGGATGAGCAGGAGCTGTTGTTGTAACCTTCATATAATGAGATTGAGGGCCAAGAACGTTTGCTTCACAGGAGCGGCAAGCAGGCTGAGGCGGAAACGCTGGGGCACGTCGTGGTCGAGCTGGAAGCCGTAGCTTTGCGTTAGAAAAATAAGGCTCTTCAGAGCTTCCTTCTCAGTCAGGTGCTGCTGGCTTTTGTGGTCGTACTCGACAATTTCCTGAAAAGCCATTGTAAACATGTTGATAAATGTTATGCTGGTATTATGAAACAATATTTCCCGTCTGTACAGCATGTGGTGTCAGAGACCAGACAAAAACAATTACGACAATTTTAGCTCTCAGTTAAAATCAGAGTAAATATCAACAAATTCTTTGAAATGTTAGGTCACTTACTTTCACACATACGTGTATATTACTGTAACATTGTGCAGTACAGCAGAATAAAGTATTTTATGACTGTAACTATCCACTATTATTCAGTTACTAGCTATTCCATATTATGTTCTTCCAGGCTTAAAAATAGACTTCAAATATCAGATGAGTGGCATGTTCTTAAAAAGCTGTTTTTTACGAGCTTCTAGTTTTAGCTCGATGTCACAGGGTGTTTCTATCCTAGCTATTCGCATCTTTATTGCCTTTGAAATGACAAGGATTCCTTTCAGTTACTCACCAGGTGTGTCACTAATACATTCTTAAAAATAAACTAGCTGTTCGCCTTTGGCAAACAATTTCCAGGTTTTCTACAGACAGATAAGATTACTGAGAGGGAAAGGTTACAGTGTGTCAAAAAAGCTCAAGGTGAGCTGACGGATGCATAATGAACATGCATGCAAAGGACGTAGTCAAAGGGTTACCGATGTATTACTGTGGCCACCCCTAGCAGAGGCATTTTATTTGAAATGAAAATAACACACAGCACATTGCAAGGGCCAGGTTAACAGCTTAGCCTTGCGTAACATGTAGGCGCTAAATTAGATATGAACAGGGAGCTGACTTTGACCAGGTACATGGGAAAGTAACACGCTGCTCACATTTGAGTATTTAGTAAATTATCCAGTTTGTAAAATGTGTATCAGTCAGCTTTTTATTATGCTTTTTTTTTTTAATGGAAATATTTTACAAATGGGTATTCAGAATTAGCATTAGTTAACCTTAGTTATGAAGAAGAGTTGGGACATACATTAAACATGACAAAATTTTAATTTTTTCACAATGATTTTTTGCGAGGTTTTCAGTATCGTAACATTGATATTTTTTGTCGTTATATGAGTATGTGGCTTTCCCGACAGCCTTAACAAATCCCATGCTCCTGTCTACATCCTGTATGTATTCTGTTGCAGATGGGTGATTCCCTGCGTGAAGGAGAAGGCTCTTTGGATCAGTAAGCAGGTATAATTAGTGAACTGGCCAAGGAGTACAGTATATGTGTACAGCAGTCAAAGGTTTGGACACACCTACTCATAGAAGATTTAATATGTTATTGTAGCACGCTATAACAATAGAGGTGGTGGGAGGCTCAGCAGATCAGGCTGCCGTACCTGTGGTTTGGAAGGTTGCTGGTTCAAATCCCCTCATGGAGGGATTTCACTGCTGGGCTCTTCAGCAAGACTCATATTGTCTAATTGTTCCAAGGACTGGCTGACCCAAAAATATGTACGTTGCTTTGGATAAAAGCACCTGCTAAATAAAATAATGAATAATAGTGTGGGCATCAAAGTGATAAAGTAACAAATGGAATTATGCAATGACAAAAAAGTTTTAAATCACACCTAAAATCTATGTTTTAGATTCTTCAAGGTAGCACTATTTGCCTTGACGACAGCCTTCAACACTCACTTAAGCAGGCTCCCAGGGTTCTTACCTGAGTCTTGAATTAGTTCCCACCAGGGAATTCTTGCTACTACCCAACGGGCTACTTTAGTAAGAAAAAACATACCAGCCCAGATAAATTTTCAGTGGCCCACAATGTAAAATGTAAAATCATAAAGAGCAAAAACAAGCAGACAAATTGTGGTCGAGCAAAAAAAGCAATTAATTAAATCGTTAGTTTTTTCAATTTCTTTTCAAAGTCACTTTTTTGCTCAGGAAAATGGAGAATCTACTGCAGGAAATGGATTAATCAGGCCCTTCAAGCTGATTGGCTAACTGGGACAAGTCTGAAACTGGGATTGTCCAACAAGACCCTTCACACATCATCACCCCAGACAGCGGCTACATACCTGTGCTGAGTAATGAAAACTCAATGTAATCTGTTTTTTTGTTGTTGTTGTGGCCTGACATGCAATGTTTTTTTACTAGTCAGTGGAGTACCATTCAGTTCGGAACTTGCCCTTCATCTAAATTACTCACCTCAGCTGAGTGGCTAAGCTTATTTTCCCGCTCTGGTTTCCACACATGCCAGATACTTGTTGGCAGTTTTTCCTTCTCTCTTTGATCAAAGTCACCCCCAATCATCTCTGCTGGGTTTAGGTTAGGTGACTGTGGAGGCCAGGTCTTATGGAGTAGTCCATCATTCTCCTTTGCCAGAAAGCTCTTACACAGTCTGCTGATGTGTTTTGGGTCACTGTCTTGTTGGAAAACAAATGACAGCTCAACTGAGCATGAACCAGATGGGGTGGCGTGTCGCTGCAGATTACTGTGGCAGCCATGATGGTTACGTGGGCATTCAGTTCTGATTAAATTGCCAAGTGGCCCATGAGCAAAGCAAAGCCATGACATCATGCCTCCACCTTCCGGCTACAGGAAATGGCCGATGCACGCAGAAATCAGTAATTCTTTAATCTAATCTTTAATAATCTTCTAGATTATTAAAAACATAAATTCGGGTGGGTGGACCTTCACGGATGAATATGTGATTTAATGCGCATCAGAGCTTCACAGGATGTTAATCTGGGTGCAGGAACTGCAACAGCATGCAGAGAAGAAGCTGCACTTTCACTGGCTGCAGATGCAATGGAAAGTAGATAGCAAAGGGGAGCCTTCAGCAGTTATTACTGACACGTACGCACTAGTGATAGACCCCAGTACATCTGACTCCTTTCATGTCACGTCTTAACACCTGTGTTTTCCCATGATTATTTTCAGAAAAGTGACTTATTAACATAGATAACAGGAGAGGATGGTTGTGTGTTTTTTGCAGCTGGATGTGCTTATATATAAATTCGCCTCAGTTTGCTCGGTCTGTCTGTTGCGCTGACATGGCATCCCTACTCGTGTTGTGTGTCTCGGTACTTTCCATTGCAGCTCTGGGCTCATGTGACCTGGAGGAGAAGCCTTTCGTGGAACGAGCCGGAAGGAACTTCATTGGGAGGGCCAGTACCTCCATCCTGACCGTGCCAAATGGAGGGAAATTTGGAGATTGGACTTGGATAGAAATGTGTCCTGAGGGATTCTACGCTTCGGGCTTCAGTGTTCGGGTAAAAACACGATCCTACAGCCTCGTGTCATGTCAGGAACACAGAGGAACGCACAATCATGAAGATTACAGCGCTGCAATGCTTCTGTCTTTGACAAAATGAGTAGTGGCAGCATCACAGGGAATAATTGAGTTTAGATGTGTCTTAATTCCATGAGTTAATCCAATTCATATTATTTTAATACAGTTATTGCACTAACCACCATGGAACAGTAAATGTGAATGTAGAGAAAATGACCCAGTTGCTTGACATCATGCCACTTGCCCCTCTTTGAATGTTTTGCATAATTACATATGTTGCATGTATTCAAGTTTCTTTTTTACATTAGGTGGAGTACAACCAGTATGGCCTCGATGACACCTCACTCAACGGGATCCGTCTGTACTGCTCCCAGGGCACAGACAGGAGCTACTTGTACACCATTGAGTCTCACATTGGATAGTATGTATAAGACGCGCCTCTTTGATACAGTCCAGCTGGTCCCATGTTAGAGTGTGACAGCAGAACGCATGCAAACTGCATGCACTGCACTTTCGTTTACAGTTACATGTTTGGGTCAAAGCAACCAGCTCCAAAGACGACAAAAAGGTACTACAGTGGATTTTTAAAAAAAAGAAATGTGTCTTGTTCCAGTTTCGGCGAATGGACGGACCCGCAGTGGTGCCCCGAGGCTGGCTTTCTGAAGTCCTTCCAGCTTCGGGTCGAACCCGAGCAAGGCCTTTTCGGGGACGACACCTCGGCCAACAACATCAGGTTCCGCTGCACCAGCAACCCCACTTTGGAGGGGCGGGGGCTGGATTGGGGCGATTATGGTGGCTGGAGCCAGGAGTGCACAACTGGGGGCATCTGTGGCATTGAGGTGAAGATGGAGAATTACCAGAGTGGACTGGACGACTCCACGCTTAATGACGTGCGTTTCCACTGCTGTGCCTAGTGACGGGGTGGAGCCATGGGGGTTGTGATGGTAAGATCCTCTGAAATTAGGTCAAAATTACAAAAAGGGGGAGAAAAGATCAATAAAGAAGGCAGGGGGTGTTCAGTCCCGCAAACTCCGCGGGATCACTCTGTAATCAGTTTACCTATTGATTGTATCAAAATGTATCAAAATTATATGTACATTATTATGCAAATTAAATTTGTGCACCAGCACATGCAGTTAAAAGTGGCTGGATTCTCCTTTAATTAACTATTAATTAATGAATGGTTTAATTGATGGTCTTGTGCCAGGTTTTTTTTTCTGATCCAGGTATCATTTGTCATCCTTGCAGGCACCAGCAGAGGGAGTCATGTCACCACGGCCGCAGTCTGAAGTTCACGCAAAAGTGCTTGTGATTTAATAAACAAAGGAAATAAAATATGCATTTAAACGCCTTCAAGGTTGTGACCTTGCTTTTATATCTGTAATAGTCTAATTAATATGAATAGAACAGGCAGAGTTGCCTTTCTACCTATTTACCTGATCGAGCAGCGGTGGCAGTTACTCTACGTATGATGTTAACTAACTAGTTTTGATGATGGTACGTGGATACATCTGGTGAACATTTCCTACTTCACATACTATCCATCCAACAATCTCTTCCAACTGCCTATGTAGTAGGGCGCTGGGTTCTGTGCAGGCAGAGTTTGCATAGTTTCTCCATAACTTTATGCAATACACTAAGTTTCATATATATATATGGGTGGGTGGGTCACACATGCGCACACACACACACACACGCACACACGCACACACGCACATGTAGGGTATACACATCCTTATGGGGACCGCTCATTCATTTCAATGGGAAAAATGCTAACGCTAACTATGACAACCTTAACCCCCACCCTGCCCTAACCATAACCATAAGTAACCTAACAAAATACAAGAGTTTTTGCTTTTTTATTTTTTTCATTGCAGTCACAGATTTTTATTAAATTGAGCTTTCCCTTATGGGGGAAAAAACGGGTATTCATCACGTTGTGGGGACATTGTGTCCCCATAAGGTAAGGTATACCTGCTGTCACACACACACACACACACACACACACACAGGTTTGTAACTATATCTTTGTGGGGACTCCCCATTCATTTCTATGGGGAAAACCCCAATCCCAACATGACGACCTTAAGCCCTACCCAGTCCTAACCTTGACCATAAGTAACCAAACAAAATACGAGACTTTTGGCATTTTTAGTTTTACAAGATAAATCCTTCATTTTAATTCATACCTTCTGAGCCAACCTGATGAACAATAGGTGTGCCAGCCATCATTTTTCAGAAAGGTATTCTTTGTATCATATAAATCATTAACATAAAATATGTTAAAAGCAAGCACGCATTTTCTCAGAGACCTACTAAATAGAAACATAAGTAAAATTCTGTTTTAGTATGCCTACAGCTTGCTTAAAAATTGCTATTCACACCACTATCATGTCTACCAACCTACACATGTAAAACATACTTAGCCCATCACCAATCAGCTAAAGAATGCTAGAAGACTGGAAAAAACAAATGTTCACCTCCTCTGCCTTCCGTCTCTAAACTGCTTGCTTTAAAGCAATCTCCATCTCTCTTTCTCTCTCTCTCCCTCTCTCTCTCTCTCTTTCTGCTGTGACCAGGCATGATGTTTTTCTCTTCCCTCCATTTAACAATTTGATTCTCCTCCTTTCTGATACCTATTCAGCTGCAAAAATAATGTTCAACACCTAACAAATATGTGGCCAGTTTCTATATAAATTAAACTTGATGATAAATATTTATATGGTCATTCATTTCTATTTTCATTTACTTGCAATTTAGTGCTTCCAATTTTTAATTTAAACTGCCTAGTAGTGGAAGCACAGTTTGGTATTATAAATAATTTATATAGCCACACACCCTTATCACAGTATTAAATGAAGACGTTCCAGAATTTCTTATATCAGTATTTTGACTTTTGATCCGTCTTCCATACCAATTATCTAGTACAGGTACAGGTGAGCGTAAAGCCTACACCAGGCAGCAGGGGGCGCTCTACACCTGGAACAGCATGGCAGCCTGATGCAGGGCGTCTATATCCTCACACTCCATGGGCGGTTTCCAGCAGACCTTCCCGTTTTGCTGTTTCTCCCCAGAAACTCCCGTAATTTGCACGTCCCTCAGACTTTATTATGAATTTGCTTAATAAATTAATGTGTTTTATACCAGTGTTAAATTGCAGTGTATCTGTGACAATGTTGATGTTTTCTCATAACATAAATAGAATTAAGAATAGAAATAAATCTGGTTACTTATTTAGTTATTTATCTTTATTTTTATTTTATTTACTTACTTACGTATCTGCCCCCAAGCTGAATAAACCTCCAGTATTTTGAAGCATAAATTTTGGCAAGAGGTTTGGTTTAAAGATGTCAGTCCACCAAACTCTACATGCTCAAAGCCAGGGGGGTGGGAATTAACCCCCACCCCTGGGGAGGTTGGACATCAGCTCCAGCTTCTGAACACCTGCATCTCCAACCACAATGTAAGCATGTATGGCTCACATGCTACTGAGAAGAGTTCATCTGTGTCTTCGGGATAAAGGTAAATGTTTTGTAGCATAAAACATTTGCTACTGTTTTTATTATTATTATTATTATCATGTATTATAAAGAAATGATGCCAGTGAATGATTATTGTGTGTATATTTCGAGCAGAAGGTAAATACAAGCCTTGTTTGTTTATCTGCATGTTCAGACACTTCTAGTGCTTGTTCCACAGTCCCAAGACGGGAGTCACTCATCTAAGATTAAAAACATTTAAAATGTCAACCTGTCGCAACCTGTCTGAAACGTATCATTCTGTTCTGTTCTATTTCAGAACTGTTGCTCCCACACCCTTTTTACTGAACTGTTAAATTTTCTGCATATCATTATTTAGAATGATTACAAATCCTGATTCATCCTCAATTTCCATATAATGAAGACCATAATTTGTGAATAAATAAAATTTACATTTGCAGCAAACAGAAACGCTCAAGTGTAAACACGGCTGAGCGGAAACTCGACCCACAAGCAGCGCTGTCTGTGTTTACGGAGGTTGGCCCAGTTGTGCTGCTAATTAAAAAAACCATAAGCGCCATCAATGATGAATTCAATGGTGCTAGGAGGGGGGTCACCAGTGCATTCAAACTTGGATTAGAGCTCTGTACATCTTCGAAAGGCCTTGTATACCTCACTTCAGCGAAATAATTGTCTTGTTACCTTGCATCCAAGGAAAAGACACAACTTTTGAAGGATCATGTGGACTTAATTTGGACATGCAAATTTTGAGAATGTTCCAGCTCTGACTAGTAAGTCCTTCAATGGAAGAACAAACACTGAAACAGACATTTAACTGTCAGCCGAAAGAACTTAGGTTATTCAGGGAAATATGTCATTACCACAAAAGAATGTGAATGTCACTACTGGCTGGCTGGACAAAGAAACAATTTACGTCATGTATGATAAAGCAAATATATTTATAAAAAACACAAAAGCAGATTTATTATGTACAAATTATACAGACGTCAAACGTGAACAAACATGGAGCTCTCCAAAACAGAAAAGCAAAGAGCAATGTCTTACAGAGAATTAAGCGGCACGCACTGGAGAGGTGCTCTGGAGATGACGGCAGCGGTGACAGGCTGTCAGTCTGAGATTCGCACACCGACATGGTGACAATCCTGTATGCTAAGGACCACGAGCAAGCAGTGGGGAGCAGAGAGATGCAAAGAGCTGTAACTACGCGCCATCTGAGTGGCGGCTGTAGCACTTGGGGCTCCCTTTCAGAACAGGATTAGCACACGCTAACACCCCCAGGGGAAAAAAACGCAGCCGGGTTCTGCTGCAGTCAGGCCGCCTGTCTTTGTCGGGGTGCCACAAAGGCGGCCATTCAGCTCCAGCCTAGAGAGCGCGCTTCATGTCTTGCTTTGGTCTGCTTCCTCGTCTCCCCGTTCGTGCTTTTTAGCTTGCCACCAGAGGATAGTCACAGGCATAGTTTGATAGTCTGACCACCTTCCCTCATCCCCCCCAGGAGGATGTGAGAGGCAGGAAAGGTAGGAAATGCATAACATTTACCACCATTTCTGACACTTATGCCAGAAGCCCTATCCCCACCAGAATCCGTGAATACTACACAATGGGAGCCCATAGAAAATCCCCATTGCGTTTTTCAATACATCATGAACACGTCATTAAACAACATACAAAACTGCAGGAAAACATGGAATCACACGATTCTAATACATAGATTTAGCAGCATGAGCAAAACACTTTTGAAAATCACAAATCGACTGAAAAGCCAACTGCATTTTAATAGGGATAAACACAAACAATGACATCTCAGGGAGTCTATTTTTGATTCAAAATAGCAGGTTGAAGACAAATTGAACTCTTATTAATCAGCCAAAACCCACAGCTGAGATCTTCATAAAACAGAAGGTGGGTAGAGACAACATCCTGATATATGTTTAGAAGCGTCATGTGACCCGACTGCGGCAACCAATCACACGCTCAAAATGATTTCCATCTGTAAAGAACAGTGAATAGGCAACAAAGTATTTCAAACATTAGCCTCTGACCTTGTCTAGTGTCCAGAAGGTTGGACCCCGTAAAACCGGAGCGAAACCGGGACAGAAGAGGTCCAGCGGATGCAGCATGAAGAAGGTTTTTGAATCCCGGGGGCCCACAAGCTCCCAACGACAATGTTATTACAATATCTTTTCCAAAAAACACTGGACTTCATAAAAATACATTATCATCAAACTAAATTCTAATATTAACAACTGTATTTTCAGCCATATACTGTCAATATACTAACAAGACACATTCCATTTTTTTTATTTGCACACACAATCTTTAAGCTCAAAATATAATATAAACCTCCAGTTTTCACTAGAAGGCTGATGACTGTCTTTTTAGAGTGCTACACATCTCTGCAGAGGGCCGGCTTGTTAAACAAGGCAAGCCAAAGGTATTTAACAGCAACATTTTTTCAACACCTACAGGCCTGTATGTATATAATGAAAAAATGTATCCATTTCAGTAGATTTAAGTAGAGTTGGTCTGACCTTTTGGTTTTTGTAGCTAACTTTGACATAAACATCATCAAACTTTGCTGTTCGCACAATTAAAAGGCAGCTAATAACGTTAAACGTTAAGCTACATACGGGGAAAATATGCAGTAAGAAATAAATATAATTTGTGTTATTGCAGAGCATATATCCTGTTTGTTTTGGAAAAGTTATTCTTTGGGGGATTTCAAATTAAATTTATCAGGAATTAAATGACAATATTTATTTATTAAATATTTCATTTGTCCCCACCCCAAATACAGACCTTTGCCGTTATATCATTAAGTTGTGTCCCCCAATATCAAATTCTCTCCTACGCCCTCGACAGTAGGTCTTTTAAAGTTAAAGTGATTTAAAAGTCTACATATTACCTCTGGAATTTGGCTGATCTGTATTGTCTTCGAGAAAGTGTCTCCTTGTTGGACAGTCATCTTGCTTGGGGTGTGCAGGGTTACCACAGGAACGTGAAAGCAACCGACCACCCTGCGCCGCATCAGCCTGGCCGTCGTTAAACCTTCATTAAAGCTACAGCGGAGGGAGGAACAAGCCCTTCTCAGGTCAACAACTATCTATTTCCTCATTACACACCCAGGTCAAAGCAACATCCTATGCAATACAAAAGCAGAATTTCTTTATATTCAGCAGATTGTTTTTCCGTATTGGAAGTTTTTTCTATTTCCTACTTCTTACCCCAGCATTATTAGCAAGACGATATCAAAAAATAACTTAACAAGAAAAATACAAACATAAAAACTCAGGGCACAGATACAAGACTTTGCACTTCTAAGCGTTTGCAGAAGGAGAAAATGATGTGTCTTTGCTACACGGCATTTTATCCCACAAACGCTGCTGAAAAGGTCTCCCAATCTCACTCTTGCAGTGGTGGCAGAAATGTGGTGATGTGTGAAGAATGAGGCTTTGGACCAAGGCCAGGGTACATTGGTGCAGCACAGGACTGGCCGACCAATGAACTGAAGCAGAAGGCCGTGTCATGCGACTGTCCTGAGAATTTGTATTACAGCATGATACAACACTGTTTCATCACAACTTGATTTCAAACTTTTCCTACGAGTACAGTATGTTGCAACACTCCCCTCCCTCCCAAATTTCTCCCCTGTCTTTCACACACTTTGGAACAGCCAGCGATCCCCGCAGTTTTCCTTTTCAGCACAAGATGCCTGATACAGAAGTGGGGGGGGGAAGACAGGTGCATCCTTCTTCCACCTGTTTCTTGGTGCCTCACGGGCTCCAGGCCCCTCCACAGTCCGTAAGTCGCCAGTAAGCGTCACAGTACAGCGATGAGAGGGATGGTGGGACGTCGGCATTTCAACACGGCTGACAAAACACAGAGCACTTCTGCTTTGTTTCTTGATGTCCTCGCCACGGATGGAGTAGCTCCACACACGGCTGAGAGTGCCCCCCCCCAGCCCCCGCAGCCCCCACTCGAGGTCTCACCAAGTTTCCATTGGACTCTCTTCATTAGGTTACCTTCAGAATCATACAGTTGCATGTACACAGAAGCTGCTGTGGGCCTACTTCAATTCTATCACTTTAAAATTTTATTTGATTTAAACGCTGACTTTTAGGGACCAGGACCTGTGACTGTCATCACCATTGGCAGTTGACACTAAGACCCCCTTAGTAATCAAAGGCCCCTCTAGTCTTAGTCACTTACCAGTCTTAGTCACTGTCAGTCTTATGACTGGGGTTGCTAGAGTGGTCTGGAGAGGAGGGGAATCCCAAGGTCTCCTCTGTGAGCCCTGACTCCACCGAAACCTGGATCTCGACATGGGAGTCTGGCTTGCGCTGCTCTGACTGTCCCACACCACTGTTATTAGATGCTGCGGCCCTGTGTTCCTCTTTGCCTGCCCCTCCCTTCATGACCTGCAGAGCTAAATTCTTTTCGGGCCCCTCTTCAGCCAGACATTCCCTTTCTTCTCCAGCCTCCTCTCTCCTTCCCATATTTTTGTTTTCAGTATTTGCCTGGGTCTCATCCTTCTTCTCCTCTAGGTTTTCTACTTCACCCTCTTCATCGACTTCAGTCTCCACCGTCCCTTCTCCTTCTCCATCTTCTTCAGTCTTCACCTTCTCCCCACTCTCACTAATCCCATCATCAGCCGCCGGCTCAACTTTCCTCTCTTCTTTGTCTCTCTCCAGGCATAATCCCTCACTCTCCCTGTTCTCATCACTCCTTCTCACCACAGCTTCCATCTCTGCCTTTGCCACCTTCTCCCCTTCCTCTGACATCTTTGCTTCTGTCCCTTTCTCCACTGCTGGGGACTCGCTTTTCCTGCCTTTGTCATTCGGAGCATCTTTGACAGAGTTCTTATTTGACTTGTTCCTGGTTTTGAAATTCAGTTTCTGTAAAGCAGAAAGAAATTCAAAGTATAAGTAGGGCTCTTCTATTCCTCAAAGTTTAAACGGAAAAAAATGTGCCTGTTCCTTAAGACAAGCAAGCTGTTTCATAAGAATGGACGATGAAAGAACTGAGAATGATAAAGTGACGAAGTAAAAATAGATTTAGCTGAAATAGGCAAGGCATAAGTAACAGTCACAATGGCAGCCAAGTAGAGACACCTTTGGGATGACAAAGTGTTAAATATCTATAAATACTTCTGAAATCCAACCAGCTGTGCATGACAATGAAACAGTTCTAATCATGTGATGAGATTAAGCTGTGCCGTGTTCTGTAAATGAAGAAGTAATCCTCTGAGGCAGATCTGATTTCCCCGAGGACGCCTGCAAACTCTACAAGAAAATGTTAAAAATAACAATGAGGCTCGGCAAAGGATCTAAAAGCAATAACTACATTAATGGCGAATGACATAGAAATATTATGGTTCGCTGAAATTATTCAGTGCCTGACTTCAGATTTGCTGATAGGGAGCCTCTCATGCATGACTGTCAGAGGGCCTCAAAAGCCTCTGTCTCTTATCTCCATGCCTTTGGCCTTCTGGAGTTGAGAGACGGTTCACTCTGACC
Organism: Boulengeromyrus knoepffleri; assembly: GCA_026770805.1. NCBI lineage: Eukaryota > Metazoa > Chordata > Actinopteri > Osteoglossiformes > Mormyridae > Boulengeromyrus > Boulengeromyrus knoepffleri. The sequence continues at coordinate 18,084,840 of JABJVO010000132.1, read as the reverse complement.
AGTGCTTCTTACGTCTAATGCAAACAAGGCGTGTCGAAAGAAACGGGATGAAGAGCAGAGTGTTGTTGTTTGGCGCGAGCGCGGCAGGCAGAGCCAGGAGAAACAGGCGCAGGAATGTGGAGGCTGCTACCTTAGATTCTTTCTTCTTGCGTGGCAAGGCAGGCCTCTGGAGGAAAACGATCTGCTTGGTGGCCAGACTCCCGTCGCTGTAGGAGAGAAGAATAACCGCGCATGGATCTCTGCTTCCTGGCCACAAATATTACCCCTCGCAAATAATTACTATGACTTTCCCAGCAACCTTAATGGATACTTCACTGCATAAAAAGAAGTTTTCAACCCCACATAAAAATAACATTCCTCATCTACATCTTCAATTTTTTTTAAATCACATTATCTGTAACCTTATTCAACTTCTCCCAAAATAAAAAGACATACCACAGTATAATAAGCCTTCTTTTGAGAACCTGTGACACACAATAAATACAAAAGACTAGCACACTGTCAGAGCATGTGGGGAGTATGTGAATAGATGCATGGTAGACCAACATGGAGAACAAGTGGAAATGTATAAACCTATTAGTATCTAGGACAGTGATTTGATTAATTTGCCCTATTCCTGCGTTCTGTGGGTGCATTCTCTGTAGAAAATGAGAGTTTAAAATAGAGATGCGATTAATCAGTAATGCACCAAAATGGTCACAAATATCCGCGAAGAGAAGGAGCACTCATGAGCTCAGACAACACGAGTAGGGTTCTAAGAGAGACCCAACAACATGTGTGGTTCCCCCAAACATTCAGCTAGGCTCACCATCCATCTACCCTCTTGTCCGACACAAAGGCACCTGTCCACCTTAAATCCATCAATTCATTAATTTATTAACCTTTATTTTACCAGGCAAAGCATTAAGAACAGTTTCTTATTTACAGTGACAGCCTGGGGGGTATTCCACGAAGCAGGATTAAGGGAAACTCTGACTTATTTTGACAAGTCTGGCTCATTTAAGTGGGAGTTCCGTTCCATAAACGTGTCTTAAATGAATCCCCGCTGAGCTACCATGGTAACTTAGGCAAGTGAACAAGTCTGCTCCTCACCAGGTTAACAGTCACAGGTCCTGCTCCCTAAAAGTCAGCGTTTAAATCAAATTTTAAAGTTAAGCGTTGTCTCAAAGAACGTCCGACGTGTGGGAACAGATTCCCAAAAGATCGTTCCGTCGGGACGAAATTCCGCGCTCTCACTACTCATGTCATGTAATAAATATAATAAAGCCTATAAAAATCACGTCTCAGCATTCCAATTAATTCCAGAATAATTAAAATAAAAGTGTACGCATATTACAAAGGTCAAGCATGACATATAATGACTGAAATTGGAAAAAATCTGTTAAAATAATATGAACGGAACATAGTTTTATATTTTGGTTAGTCACAGTCTACTTTGAAAGTTTATTAGTAAAAAGCAAAGACAAGACACAGTTATTCGTGCAGAACATTTCACATGGATGTGATTGGAAGTATTTTATGGAGATCAAATACATAATAACGGCAGAATAACATTATACAGTAAGAATGACACGTGAACTCATCTCAGAAGGTTCCCCGTTGGCTACAAGGATCGGACCAGCAACTTTCATGGTGTAAGCCGACAGCATAAACCACTGTACCACCGTGCTAGGCACTTCACATTACATAACTTACGCATTTAGTCTTTCTGCAATTCTTTGCCAAGCCAACTCTCTGGAATTATTTACGGCCACAGTATTGCCTTTTTTAGAACTTACATCTTTGTATTTTTCATACAGCTCCATCAGTAGCATCTGTTCTGCGGCAGAAAAAAAAAAGACCGCGCTCGTTTTACACGCTTTCTGACTCATTTGGTCGATCTATCGATCATCCATTCCTTTGGCCTTCATAAATATCTCGGGTATGCACAATAAGTGAGACTATGCAAATCTGTCTTCTATGATCCTTGATCCATTAAAGCTTAACTGCGTTAGTGGAACGACATGAGGCTAAGTTTAGAGATGGCGCTAGTTTGAGTCTGACTTTTTCGGGAAAGTCTGGCTTTCTTTAGCTACTTTCATGAAATACCCCCCAGGCGAGTGCCAAAAAGCACTTATAAAACAAAACAAAAACGGAAAAAATAAATAAGAAATAATGGAAATAAATAATAACAATAAATAAAAATTAAATTAAACCCATAACAGAATGATTAAACAGAATACCTTCTCTGCTTATGACTTTTACTATCAGGCAACACTAGTAACCTTTGAGAGTTTCTGGAGAGTTAAATAATGTTGCTTCATATAGTTAAAACTGGGTTGCCTTAAGTGAATGTAGCTTTGTCATCTTTGATTGGTTTTGCATAGTCTTAGCACTGTTGAGGCTAGCTGGGTTGATGCGGCTTTGCTGATTTAAGGTATCATAGCTACTTGACTAGTCAAAACACCTTGGAATTTCTTTTTTGGGTCTTTTTCGACAACCTCCATTCGTTCTAGTACACGGTTTGCCTCAGGATGCCATCAGGATATTTCATGTAAAGGATTTGATGTTTCATCCGCTTCAGACATGCTCTTCACTGTTCACATTATTTCAAATTCCCTTATGACACCATAACTGAAAGGCCTATGGGGTATGAATGACAGCTTCAAGACAATATGATTATCCAGTAATAAAATTACCTCCCATTCTGGATATTTCGGAGACTTAGAAGGTTATATACTATAATGTCATTTATTATGACTCTGCACTAAAGACTTTCAAAGTAATCATGGTTCTGTGGGATAGATGAACAGATGGAGTGTCATCAAGCAGCTTCATTACATATTTACGGGGTCCACCTAGAACTTAATGAGATACCTAGAGAGGGATTAGCTTCTACGCTATTCAATTCCGGCCCATGCGTAAATTTTACAAGATGACATGGTGGTGTACAGGGATTCTACCTGTTCGTCTTGACAACTGGTGTTGGGAGGACACAGGTGAGCCTCCATCCATACGTCGCTAGAGACTGGAGTAGCGGAATATAATCAGTCTTCACTCCCACACCCTGTAGAAAGCATACAATTCATTAGCAAGAGCAGTATTCTGGGTTATACGGTATACCAAGAAATTTCAGAAAGAGGATTTAATTCATTGGAAGATTAGCAATATTTCAGCTTTTTTCTTTGAAGACTTAGAAGAGCTACTCCTATTTGCATTTATAAAACGTGAAAGTTTATTCAAATTTCAATAGAGGTGATAAAGCGCTCATTTTTATTGGCTCTATTTAAGTAACAATACATTTATATATTGATTTACTTGACAGTAACATCACTGGAAAATGTGTCGTAATAGGCTAGCTGAGAAAAAAAAAATCACTGATTACACTGATTCCTTAGCAAACTGAATTGCTACTTATCTTGTTAGATTTAAAGAATCAGATCTGGCATTCACAATTCTGGACCCTGGGGCAGTCTACGGGGTTCTCTGCTCCCTGTCAGCCCACGATGGCTTCATCGATGCGATTAGCTGTAGAAGCTTCTTAGTCTGCTGTGTAGGTGTTAATGAGGGGCTAAGTGAAATGCATCCTGTAAGGCCTACAGGAACCAGAGCCTTCCCTTCTGGAAGTGATGGAGTACTGATATGGATCAGGCCACAGGATGACAAAGGACCGTAATGCTTGGTGTATTGGTCATCACATCAGACTGTTTAACAGAGGTAACAGAGGTGTACAATGGTTTTATTACAGTATTAACCCACTGTCAATCTGAGATGGCATCATTATCGGGGAGATATAGGCTACTTCATGCTTGATACTGAGCTTCAAGAAATACCTGAAGACCCTTCTGTTCCAGGAATTCCTCTACTAGCCTGATACCTCTCTCTGGGCCCTGAATGTTCTCAGTGTTGCACTCTCTGCTTATTGAACATAAGTCTTAGGTTCTTGCATTGTTTGGAAGATGGTGTGCAGCTCTTACAGTAATACTGTTTACACTTGTACCTGGGCATTCATTGGAAGCTCAGCCTAACTGACTCCTTGAGAGGCGTATGTTTGTCTATGTGCAGTTTGCCTCCATAGTACATCACTTTGGACAAAAGCATCTGCTAAATGGAAACAATGCAAATGATAACTTAAAAGTAGGTACACTTTTCCAGACTAAAACATATTCTGTTATTGTATGTCTTACTCTGTAAGACAATGGGAGGTTAGTAATCAGGTTGCATTTCTATTTACAGTGTTGGCAGGCTGTCATGGAATGCACTGCTGCTATAGGATTATTTTCACCTCAGGGCATGAGCTGCTGAATAATCATTAATTAACTTTCATGCAAGTCAGCGATGAGTGGAGTGCACTTCCTCATTATATACACATAAGAATGCATATATATTTACTCCTTAGGCATCCTAGCCTTCGGATGGGCTTTGTTCGATAGAGACAGTGTCTCTGTCTCGGTGCCTATATGACGAGGGTAAGCACTGTCTTATGAGCTCTTGAATTGCTGCAATCAGCGTAAGAGTTATATGCAGTCAAGAAAGTACTTTAAATATTGGGCACTTCTCATGTGACCTGTATGACTCATTCTGAAGAGACTTGTTGAAAATGCCAGGACCAAATTTTCAAATTTAGGATGTTACTAATTACAATCTACAATGCTTCTTATGTCTACAGACTATAGGTACTGTTGCTTTAGAAGAAAAAACTCAGGTATAAATAAACTTGGCTTGTTGTTATCTTTGGGATCAATGTTTGAATGTTGGTGGCTATGGCAACGCAGGTAAAACATGTGACAGAGTCCTCCCTGATGCAGCACTTGCAGGAAATGGTCGCTGTTTGGCTTTTCTGCACACGCACACGACACCCAACCCCCGAAAGGAAGTGTGACGTGTGTCAGCCATGCCAGAGCGGTATTCGGCACACACTCCAGTGGTTTTCAAGTTCTAGTGCACAGCTCCGCAGAGACAGACTGACAGACAGACAGGTAGGCAGACAGACAGATAGACTGACAGACAGACAGGCAGGCAGACAGACAGATAGACTGACAGACAGACAGGCAGACAGACAGATAGACTGACAGACAGAAAGGCAGGCAGACAGACAGATAGACTGACAGACAGACAAACAGATAGACTGACAGACAGGCAGGCAGGCAGACAGACAGCTAGACTGACAGACAGACAGGCAGGCAGACAGATGGCTAGACTGACAGACAGGCAGGCAGACAGACAGCTAGACTGACAGACAGGCAGACAGACAGGCAGGCAGGCAGACAGACAGACAGGCAGACAGACAGACAGACAGACAGATACATAGACAGGGCCTATACCAATGAAGGGCAGAGAACTAGGTTCACCTAGTTATACACATATTCAGATAGACCCAAAGTACTGACAACCCAAATGTGAGCTCATTTGAATAACAATATATATAATAGAATTTTTTGTGGTTAACTAAACATGAACTGAGAACAAAGCAGCTTAACTTTCTCTAGACTCTGCAAATGTGAATTTATAATTCATGATAAAACTAGTAAAATCTTTGCTTAATAGTTAATAGTGTCCAAATGCATCAGTGTAGGTTCTCATTGACAAACTGTGAGCAAACATTTTAAATAAAGTCAGTTGGACAACTATATTGCATAGTATTAGGAAACATGGTGATTAAGGACAAGGGCTTATAACCTTGTAATGTTTCAAATCCCAGAGGGGGTCCTGTTACTGTAACCCAGAGAAACTGAAAATAGTCCATCTGTATAAGTGGGTGAAAGCCATAAGTTAGGCTGGATAAACATGTCAGCCCAAGAATGTAGAACAATTCAGCCGTTGCAGAGGTGCATTTAATCAAGGAATCGTAATTGTAATGCAATTCAGTTTGAGCAAACTGGGCTAACAAAGAAGTTTCTGGCCGAGGATGGACAGGCCTGTATGTCGATGTATTCTCATATATTGAGAGCAGCGGGGGCCCGGCCTTCTGAAAAGGCAAATAAACACAACGCCGATGATGGGCGTCAGATTTTTGGGCCGCGTCGAAAAAACATGTTTTCGGCAGGTGAAGTGGAGTGAAATGTGTCTTAAAATGCCAGGAGTGAGCAAGAGAGGAGTTTTGTTTTAGCGCACAGGGAGTGAGACGGCATGGAGGGTAGTCTGTCTCGGCAGCCGTGGTGTTGCTGTGGAGAATCCGTTTTAGCACAAATATAATGACTTCATGCTGAATTGGATTTGCACAAACAGAGAGGGGGCTAGGGCCACGAGAGCGGCACCCCCACCCCCCCATCTCCTTTCTGTCCCTCCACATTACCAGTTAAAGCAGGGGTTTAATTGGAACGCATTTGCAATCACAAGACATGCCAAGACTCCACAGAATGCATGTAGGTAAGATGCCATGATTGTTTTAGCTTCTTTAATATTCATTAATATGTCCATGTTGCCTTTCCTACTTCTCCACTTACACCAGAGCTTAAAAGGAAACTGGGTCCCACGCTTAGTATTTGGTCTTTCCCCAATTTTGTCGCACCCTGAATCGATTCAGAATGAACACGTGTTCCGAGGAGTGTGGACAAGCTCGCAAGTCCGAAACAAAGTGCAGGATGAATAATTCATGCAGCATGGCCCAATTACTCGGAAAGAAACGACTTTTTACAAGAAAGACAAGGGAATTCTGGGTCTCTCATTAGACCTATATGCATCTCATTAAAAGGTACATATTCCAGAGTTAAGCAGGGGCTTGTAAACTTGAAAATGGAAATGGAAAGTTATGTCTCAACTAGAGGTAGCCAAACTGAATGTGAGGGCTTTTTTTTTAATCTGGACATCATTTCCTTTTTATTCCTGCACATTTCCTAACTGAGTGGACTGCTACACTATTATCTTACACATTTCACATTTGCTTCAGTGTCTTAATTGAAAGGACAGTTTTCTTTTCACTGATGAACACACCACTGATGCAGGTCTCTGAGGTAAGACTCCTCAGCATCTAAATATTTCCTCAAAGGTTCTCGATCAGAATGGCACTGGTTCCTATTTCCCTGGGTGTCGTTCAGTTTGCTGTGACCCACTGATTGCCACGGTCTCTTTGGTGAAGAAGACATCATGTGAGCCGCTTGACTGTCTCCACTTTTCTACGGCCTTTGCTCTCTCCCCCTTTCCTGCCTTTGAGGACGGGTTTCATTCCCAGTCTGCACATTCGTTCTGCTGCATTCCGTGGCCATGAAGAAAGCGTCATCCCGATTAGCGTGGACAGACTCCAGACCCTCAGATCTTGTGATTTCTTATAAATTTGCAGGAAACGTGAACAGTGCCAGTAGCACCATAAACATTCCTCCCGGTTTAGCACAGGCAAGAAATTGTCATTTGCACACTGAAAGATTCACTTAGCACAAACCTAGTCTCACAGAAAGATTCGGCACATTGTTTCAGGTGTTCCTCTGGATTTGTTGGTGTCTCAGCATCAGCTAAACTACATTAAAGCTAAACAGTGTGTTGCTAAAATCAGAGGAAGAACATAAACAGAGTTGAGCACTGAAAGCCAGCTCTTTGATGTTAATTTCTTATGAAGTGCAGGACAGCGGATTGAATATTAACAAAGCAGATCAAGTTCCCTATGAACAAACATCAAGTGACTGTAAGACTGATATATATCCCATCTCAACCACTTAAAAGTGTTTCCTAAAAAAGAAATCTTTTAATTGTCTGCCCAGAATGTAACAGTGCGCTGCTAAAGGGAAAAATTTAATGAGTGAAGCAGACTGAAAATGATTACAACAGTTAAGGTTGCCAAAGACCAGAGGTCAGAAGGGCTGAGCTCTTTGTGCGTATCAAACACCCAGCGCTAGATTTACACAGGACACACATACAGTTATAGTCTTTTCTTTTCACATAAATGTATTTTTATTACGTTTATCTAGTCATCGTTTAACCACTTATCGGGGTGAAAGTCGCTGGGGGGTAAAGCCTATTCTCAGTAGAACAGGGTACAAGGATGGGGTACAAGGTACAGTCTACATGGGATGCCAGTCCATCACGGGCCACACACACACAAGGACACAGTACCGGCGATTCAGAGACACCAACCATGCAAACTGCATGTCTTTGGACTTGCGAGGGAACCCTCACAACACTGAGACACTGAGAAAACATGCAGGATTCACACACACTGTGGACGTGAGATTCAAGCCCCGAACTCCAGAGGTGCAAAGCCAGTGCTACCCAGAGCCACCATGCCACCCTTCAACACGTAGTTAAAGCAGAATTTCAATGCATTTTATGCTTTATATACAATATACCCGCAGCATAATATTAATTATATTATAGGACTACACCGCTTGCGCAAAAGATTGTCTAGGGTTGAATTGCACACAATGCTAGAGAATAAGCTCGCTCTGAATGAATGGGGAAACTGTTTTTCTTTTTTTCTTTTTTGCAGATCACATATTCGCTCGCAGCTTTATTTTAGAAAAGACCAAGGGTCCGATGTTCACACGTTTCGCCATGTCCCCGTTGCACTGCCTAAAACAGCACAGCGTCACAACAATCACTTTAAAACGGCTGACAATTCTGACATGTGGGAAAGTCAAATATCCTTAAGATAGACCCTGAAGAGGTAATACTGAACATTTTCAGCAAAATATGCAGCGTTTCACGTAGTCAATAATATATAAAAACACGCTGAAAACAAGGCCAGCGTGTTTGGGAGAGAGCGGCAGTGCCACCCGCACGCTTAGCGTGAGCTCTGCAGCTCCCTCTCCTCGCTGACAGCGCTGCCAAGCCGATCATCAGCTGTCATGTACTCCCAGAAAGGCGCTACGATTCCGTGCAGCTCCATCACTCATTATGCAGCAGCTCAGATTTCTAGGAGGATGAAAAATAAACCCTCCCCGTTTGTGTTTATAGAGCCGGGCTGAGTTTTACCACTGAACCCAATAACTGCATGGCTCAGTAAATTTCAATATGCCCCCTGTTTTTGTCAGTTTCAGGTCTGTGCGATGCTATTTATCCTATAGTGGAAATGCAAATGTTATCAGTTACCCTGTAATCATTTGGAGAATTACAGATAGTGCTCTCCCTTAGCATAAATCTGGGGGGGGTCTTTTCATCAACAGCTGTAAGTAATGAGGCCAAGGAAAGGCTGCACTTCAGACGGTCATATCAGCCGCATCGTGCCAGAACATACTATGTCCACTGCGACCCAGTCGTGTTTCCAAGCCTTTTCAAACCAGGTTCTCCCTGAGCAAAGTCAGACTCTTTCTTTAATAGAGAGATTCTCCGAAAGTGGACAGTTATTATCGTTCATTCTTCCATCTATCTGTCTTTAATAACATCTTACCATGTCATGGTAATCTGCAGCCTATTCTGGAAACACAAAGCCTACGGTTGGGTACAGTCACTCACAGGGTACACACAGACACAGACAGACAGCCAGAGACCTGGTAAAGGTCTAAGCACAGCTTCTCGTGGTGACTCTGATACCGTTTTGATAGAGGATAATATCCCGTAAAGGCCGTGAAATTAAAACAATGTTTGGATTCCTTCTGTAAGGTTCAACATTCTCACTTGATCCATCTAACTGAGTAATGAATGTCTTAAAGAGCAACGGTGCTGATACACCCAGTAAATGGTATTTTACTGTAATACATGGCCTAAATCGTTATGCATTGCAAGTGGAAAGTGCACAGAAGATAATCGCAATAAAGAACATACTCCCTAGCCCATGTGTTTATACACGGAGTGCAAGAATAATTTCTCGAGTCACCACCAGTATCCACTTTAAATTATTTTCTGGCTGTACTTCCATTGAATTGCAGTTTGCAATTTTATGTACAGAAGCTCCATGAAAAGACTAGTTTTTTTTTTTTTTATCTCATCCTTGGCTCATTAACTCGCTAGCGTGTGATGTGTTTTTTTCACTTTGAGCAGAAAGACACCTGCTTCTGACGGAGGGTAAATTAAAAACACCCACAGGAAAACAACAGGCTCGTCTTGGCGACTGCGCTTCTCAGCCGAGAGTCTGCGTGCACGTGCGACAAAAACAGCTTAGTTGATTAAGTTCGGCGTGGCCGCGCGGACCGCCGTGACAAACGCGAGTCGCGGGTGTGGTTCCAGCAGGCCTGACGCAGGGAGCTGCTTAACGATCAGACGGGGTTCTGCGCTAAATCTGGCAAACCGCCAGTTTGAAAATTCCACGTGTCCGGTCATGGCTGATTCCGAGCCCGGGGCGTAATTCACAAGTGGAAGGGAATTCAGTTTTACCGATCTGGGGAGGGAGTGCACAATAAACTAGGGAAAACCACCATGAAAAGGCAAACAGGAGATTTCCATTGAACTCTGCAACTGTTGGCCGATGGTAGCGGCAGTTCAAAGTTAAGGTCAAATATAATCATTAAAGGGCTTGAGGTACAGATACTACCAGAGATGGCAAATCCAAATGAACAAGAGGTATGAATTCACTCACATCGATAACAGTCCACTGCTCCACCACTATGGCATCATACGCTGTTGCCGTATTGGATTCTACTTCCTGCCCCTCCTGGAAGACGAAGATGCTCTCCACGGACGTAGGGGACACATCTGCGGGGAACAAATACAAGACCTGAGAAGGAAAGGTCACTCCAGCTGGGTCCAAACAAGGTTAGTGCTAATTATGCGTTGCGCAGTGAGCCAATTATTCACTGGAGGTCACCAACGATAGCACAGGCTGGCTGCATTGTCACAGGAGACCCCCAGTGAATTACTGGCTTGTAGATTAATTAGGCAGATTAGTTGACCAAAGCTTTGATCGGCAATTAACTTTTTGAAAGCCAAATTGAAAATTTTGATTTTATTTTACATTTTGCACGAGGAAACGAAGCACAGACACTTCTTCGTGGCCAGTGAGTACGTTTTCCCTTTATTTACACCCATCCAGCAGTTTTAATACCAACTGAACAAGAACACAATAATTTACAAATATACCAAAAATGGAACTGCTATAAGCATTCAACACTTTACTTAAAGCATTCATCATAATGCATTACAGATACCTTCATAATGCATTATAATGCATTCATAAAGTATTATAAACACGGCTATAACTATAAAAAGGCATAACACATTATAGCCATGTTTTATGCATTATGAATGCTCAATGAAGCTACATAAATACCATCACAATGCATTATAATGGTCAGTATAAGCCATTATAATGAATTATGAAGGTATTTATAGTGTATTATAGATGACAGCTTCATAGAGCATTCATGGTGCATAATAAACATGCCTTTTTCTAAATAGTTATAGCTGTGTTTATAATGCTTTATGAATGCATTTTAATGCATTATGAAGGTATCTATAATGCATCATACATGTGCGCTTTAAATAAAGTGTTACCGAAAATACTTGAATAAAAAACACGTGTATGTATATCTAGCTTACCAGTTTTTCAGATTTTGAGAATTTCTATTTATAGAGCTATTGAGTTGTTATACTTACTGCTGTATTTCTGGGACGTAGTGCGGCATTTTGCCCAGGCTATGCCTTTGCATGACGATAGAAGACAAACAAAACTGACAATTAAACCGAAAAAGTCAAACAGCATCGAAAGAACTGAATTAATGGAACAGCCCAACAGATGTAATAGGTTATCCATTCCACAGGCATGAGATCTCTCAACACGACTGCCTTGTGGTTTAATTTTGGTCGCAAGATGAAGATAGTCACCTGACTGTTTCACGTGAGATCAGTAAGTTGATGCATCAACATGAATGATTTCAAACTGCTTCTCTGAGAATCATATATTAGTCCCGCAAACATCTTCTCATAACATTCTGTCAATAAATCCTTAATGCTGAAGCTGAATGTATGACTTTGAGGTACGGTGAGTATGTAAAGGGCTGTCATGCGATGTCTCGCTCTGTACCTTCCTTACGCTTCGATGTTTCTTCTTGCCAGCCTGATTTATGATTTCAGAATTCTGTTTTGATGCTCAAACAGGCCTGGACCTTCCTTCCCATCACCGCTCACTCCTCTTTTGCCAGCATTTTCTTATTTCACAGACCTCCTCCTCCTTTCCTGAGTGCTTTCCCATTAATTCCTCTACATTTGCACACTAATAATGTTTGTACAGGCCTGTCTCTTTTCCAAGACACTCTGGATTTCATTATTACTCTGGATAATGGGGATCAGGGCTTGGCTGCAGGGAGGGGGGGGGGGGTGGGACGTCAGGATTCCTTTCTTTCCCCTGAAAGACATTTAGGCTGTGCTCACTCAGGTAAAGACACCCCTACACGCTGTTAGACACGGTCTTTGTCCTCCCTTTTGATAAGTTGGCTTCCTTGTTCGGACCGTAATTGAAAATGGAGACCTCTCCCAGACTGTCTTGCTCGATAGTTCAGCAGGAGGCAGGTAGGATGACAGGTGCTGTGGTGACGTGGGTGTTTGGCTCCTAAAGGGCGCGGTCAGCTGCCCCCACCCCCACCTGATTGCAGCATCTAGCCAGTGGTCTGCAGTAAAGGCAGAACCAGAGGGACCGACTGAGGAGTAAAAAAGGTGGAAAACCACCAGCCTGGTTGATGCCTTAGTAACAGAGGGGTGCCTTAAATGCATTTGTCCTGTATCTTAACATGACAGCCACATAATGGCTGAGCTGGTGGGGTGGGTGGGCAAGGAGCACTCAAAGACCAGCTGTGACAACTCATGTACTTTACAGCGTGCCTGACAAAGTGCTTTCTAATGGGGGGAGCAAAGCATGACAATGTCAACTTCAGCCAGTATCCCAGTCTTTTCGGCCTCTTGCAGTCAAATATTTCAGCGGGCTGTTCGGAATCAAAAAAGCCAAACCCATGAATAGTAATATAAGCCCTTCCTGCGTCTTGAAAAGCAAGCGGTACCATTTAGAGTGAAGCATTCTGGGAATTAATGCTACGCTTCACGCAAGTGTGGGAAATGAGCATTATGCGCATACTTATGAATGCAGATCTTATGAATACAGATCGCATGAATGCAGATCACTTTTAGAACTCAGAAATAGATGTTTTGTGATAGTGGAAGCATGACTATTTGAATGTACTGAAAGAAACGGTGTCTCCTCTCCAATAACCAACCTTTTGCACTTATATGGCAAAAAGTGGGTGGGGCACATATTCTTTTACTATAGATATAGTGTTTTGCTAATCGTGAAGCTACATTATCAGTGACAAAATCGGTTTTGGGAGAAAAAAAACACAAAATGCTCAGAAGATTACTGAAGTAAATGAGCAGATGGAGGCACGTGTTTGTGTGTTTGTATGTGTTGAAAGAATTCCATATTTCTATACATCTTGAGACCCCTTTTAACATATTCTCACTTCAGAGCAGAAGAACTATCAATCACTCTATTATTAAGCCCTAGCTCAGAGCCAGCTCCACCGTGACCTCCACCGTCAAACCATCAAAAGCATTTCAAGAACCTTCTCTCCTCGATTGAATGCTTTCACATTATTTTTATCTACATTCAGACACTAACAATATTAATAAAGAAAGAGAGGAGAGGGAGATGATAAGATAAACAATACTGATACTATTCTCAGGCTACAAGGAGGAAAATAACCACTGGTGTCACTGCAATAACCCACATGGCTATAGTCACTAATGGATTTTTGATTTGACGGTTTTGATTCGAGTTCTGATGCTGAACATCTTTATTATGCTCCGTTGCTTTAAATTGTATTTTAGAGATTTTTAAGCATATTCAGCCTAAGCGCTAATGGAAATTTCTCATGATAAATTCAAACCTCCAAAGTTTGCTAAATTCGGAGACACCTGCCTGTGTTTCTTAGGCTTGTACCTTGGTCATTCGTTTTTGGAGCAGTCAGCGACTTACGGTAAAATGTACGTATACATTTTGCACCCTTACATTGCATAAAGCGGGGTCTCGGGAGGCTTAACCTTTTTATTTTTAAGAATTACATCTTGGTCTAGATGCAGTGCTCCCTACCTCTCAGCGCTTAGCAATTCCTGCGTGTGTTTTCTCGCGAGTCCGGGAGAGCCCTATGTAAATCTTTATTTAAGTGTCAGCCTCCTGCGTGAAGCCTCACTATCCCATGGCTCATTTGGTGCTTTTTTATATGTATATTTTACTGGCTCTGTGCATATTATAACACCATTAAAAATTAACGCTAATGAGAGCGATCCATTTCCGCACCTTCGGGGAGGGGAGTCGTGCAGAGTGGTGTTGCTCTGCACTACACCTCGCGGCGCCAGAGGGACGCTACACTACACAGGTGCCTTTCGGTGGCCTCCGCCAGACAGGCGAACGTACTTAACCCTCTCATCTGAAGGCAACTTGAGGCACTTGGGAAAAAGGATGAAAAGGGCGAATTTCTCAAGCGGAACGAGAGACGGAGGACGGCTTCATTTATTTATATATTTTAAGGTTTTTTTCTTTCTTTCAATTCTGTCTGTCTTCCGCCAGAATAAAATCAGTGTATTTCTTTTTCTTTATTTAAGCTTAAGTTTTCGTTAGAGTCAGAGGCCCTATTCTCAGAGCGTGGGATGCTTATTCTCGCTGCCGTGGTGGCTACCCATCCAGCCCTAGGGTGTACCACAGGGGTGTCAATCAATACAAATGGCAAAGACTAATAATAATTGCATGCCTCTTCAAGCATAATGTATGCAAAGATGTGCAAATTTGATATCAGCCTAATTATCTGTGTTTCAGAGTTGCTGATGCGGTCCTTTCAAGTGATTAATTAAATATGACACCCATTTGCTAAACTGGGTTGATAGGGGAGTGATCAAGATGAAGAATCACACTTGAGGAACCAGGGGTGTCCCATTTGGGGTTTAGGCTCGGTACCCTCGCTGTTCCTCAAAGTCGTTGGGCTGAAATTCGAAGGAGTACAGTTATACGGCTTGCTAACTTTCTGCTGGAAGCAAAATGGGAGTTCCCTGGACCGTACCATTTTCGCTCCCCAGGTGGAAGTAGCCGTCAATCAACAAGGCACCGCTGTGAAAGTGCTGGGTCATGTGATCCAGCCAGTTTGCCTCCACGGAGACGATGCTCCCATCCTGGCACTGGACCCGCAGGGGGACCTTCACCGTGTAGTACTTCAGCAGGCCTTTGCCCATCTTGGGATGGTTAAACAAGGCGAAGAGCTCCACCCCTGTGAAGAATAAGGAGACCAAGCTTTACCAGGGTGATTCATTTGCATTACATGCCCTGGGAAAGAATCGCACCCGATGACACAATAAAATAACATGACAGCATACTTGTAATGTGCATATGAAATTGGTTTCATAAAGTGTTTTAAAATTAAGAAAGAAAACTAGCTATTACTACTGTCTGTTTATGAAACATTTTACCATATCAGGAAAATAAATAATTTTCTGTAAAACGCAAAGATGAACCCTTGAGGGTGTGTAGACCTGCTGTTTTCTTGCACAGCTCACAGTAATTTGTCCTTAAGTACAGCCCACACAAACAGTTACATCTGATAACGTGTCCTCAGGGAAAAGCTGCAAACCCATTTGATATTTCCCCACCATCCACCCTTCTGACTTTCATCAGCAAGACGGATGAATTTTTAAATGGGAACTACTTTTGGTGGGGAAATCAAATCACTCCGCAGCTCAGAAGTTCTCCCAGAGAGGGCTGGTTTTCAGGGCTGTCATGGAAAAAACTCCACCATGTGTATACTCATCTATCCATCCATTTTCCAGCTGCTAATCCTGGACAGTGCTGGGGGGGCGGGGGATCTGAAGACCAACCACATGGCAGAGGAAAACCCGTAACGGGAAGCCGCAAGTCATTCACACGTAAACACTCACTCACTATGGACAATTTAGAGAAGCCAATTAGCTTAACCACGTCTTTGTAGTGTGAGAACATCTAGAGGAAACCCACGTGACATGGGGGGGATGTGCAAACAAGCACAGCGTGGAGGCAGATTTCAGACCCGTGTGAGGGGACAGTACAACCCACTGAGCCACTCTGCCACCCAAACAAAAGCCTAGTATCGGAAAAAAAAAATCTTTATCCTGTCCTCTTTCCTTCTAATTTTTTTTAGTTTGATTTCCGTAGACAGTAGCCTGAAAATGTGGTGTACTTTGCTTCTGATTAAAATTTCTTGGAAATGAGGCGTGTTAATGCAATATGTGGCCTTGTGTAAGTTGATGTATCGGACAGAAGCGATCGATAAGTCACCGTCAAAGGAGAGGTTATTGAGCACAGAGCCATTCAATTCCCAAGAAGTCTCCTAGCACTTTTAGAAATTCACTTCCACAATGGCCAAAATGCTGTCTGAATCATCACCCAACAGACTCCCCCTCATACAACCTAAATGATACTGTAGATCAATCATGCTTTTGAAAACAAACATCGAAGAGAAACGCCTCGTGTCCCGGTGCTAATTGGCAGTTGTGCGAACACAAGCAAGCAGATCTGTCTTGTTTCCGATTTCTCCTTTCGCATTCCTCTTAGAAAATAATTGGTTTGGTGCCATTTTCCTTTTTATTCTAAGAGCAGTGCTGTTTCAATAATACAGTATTCATATAATGTTAATTGATACCCCACAATAAATTGTAAATAAAAATAAAGGTTTAAAATTGTCTGGGCTGTCTGAGTCAGGGTTATTTCATTTTCAAATATATTTTATATTACAATGACACACTCAGCAGAAAGAAAAGTACTTTGTAACACGGCATCGTGTGAATTGTCAGCAGGATGCACGTTCCCCACTATGAATTTCCTCCTTGGGTTCTCTCAGGCAGGTGCTATTAACTTAAAGCCAAAAATAAACCTAATAGCAGTGAGGTCTCCAGACATTTATTGCCTCAGAACCTTGGTGACATGAACATTCTCATGCCGACCCAACAGTTTGGCCATTGTGTGCCTCAGATTAGCGGAGGAAATGCTCTACCTTGCTAGAATGATAATGGCTTGCTGGCTTCGGGTGTATTTTAGTCAGTGACTTGGCACCAATATTACCCAGTTTAACACATTGAGTGTTGCTATGCACAAAAACAAAATTCACAGATTTCTATCATCCGGTTGTGATCAAATACAAACGGATGGGGTGTAATGAACAAATACAGAACTTGCTTTATTTAAAAATTAATTCAGGTTACTGAGGTCCACTGCAGCTCTCCTACTTTTGGTTAAAAAAAAAACACTTAGATAAGTTCAATTTCCTCACCAGAAATAATTTAGGACACAGGCGAAATTGAGCTTATAGCATATTCTGGGATAGGTAACAAAGCATTCTTTGTTGCTGTTGAATATCAGTACAAATCTACATATAAATATATAAATAACAAACTAAGCACTACACATTTGGGTGCCCTAAATTATGCTCACTGATGCATTTTTCTTGATATCTCTCATTTTCTTCCATTTGTTTTGGAACAGCAACTAAATGACATACAAGGGCAGAGGGGTAAAACACAAAGCACGATTGAAAAACTGCTGCTAAGCTGATATTTCCCTTTCTTACATCATTTGTTATGCTATTAAAAGTGCAACTACAGCACATTCTCCCATCCTGATGACTCCATTGCTCTTGCAAAGTTTTAGAAGGCAGGTTCACTCCATCCCTTGATTTGAAAATCACTCAGGGAAGTAGGACTCAAAATTGTATGACTCTGCTGATCCCACCATAGCATTTGACCACATTCTGTCAGTCCTGTGCCTCCTCTTTAAAGTTACTCAAGAAGCCATGGACCCAGGCTCATCCAAAAGCAGGTGCAAATAGCTCCCCCTGGAGTTAGAATCATGCTTAAATATTAATTACATTAAATCTAAAGCTAAGACCACCGCTCATATAAACAGATACTGACTCTTAGGCAATTCAAATTCAGTTTATTTTTTTAACTCAGATTGAGCAAGTCTAATATTAGGGTGCATTTCATTCCAAGACCAGATACATGTTCTGAATGGAAAAGGACCAATCAGCAGTAAGTTTGCCGGCAACAATTACCTAGATATCAAGGAACATTTATTCAAATCATTGGCTCCGTTGTGCTGTATAATGCACTATTGTTCTGCCTATGCAACCACAGCTCTAACTATTGTGAGAAAAAAAAGCTTATCTAAAGCTAACTGGTTGGTCAGTGACATGTCTTTGAATGGGAGCGGCCTTCTATGAGCGAGCCTGCCATGGAAATTCAATGGCTACACCCCAGTGAGAAAGGCACGAAGCCCCAGCTGTATAATGTGGTACAGTCTTTGACTGTACTTACCATTTCTGAAGGATGTTTGATAGTTCTGCTGTTCCTTTGTTGCTTTCTGGCCTTTTGCCTTATTGTTGTTGTCCTTCAGCATGTCATTGCTCCTGACATCCGATAATTCATCGTTTTCTCCTCGGACGGTGTTGAGAGTTGGGGACGCTGGACTCCCTGGGGCTCCTTCCACTCTGTCTTCAGCGCTCTCACTATCCCCATCATCGCTCTTGGCCTCGTCCAGGACCAGCTCCACAAACTCACAGGTGATGTCTCTGGTCTTTGCTCCAATCTCGACTTGATGGTGTTGCTCTTCGGACAGATCCTGCTCTTTGTTTTCCTGGTTTTGGTGGAGCTTTTCCCCTTGGACTGAGCTGGGACTTGAATGGAGGGACAAAGACACTTCATCTGGGTCATCATGGGCGTGGACAGTAAAAGCTCTGCTGGGCTGCTGGACGAACCCCACAAATGTAATTCCTTGTTCTGCAGAATCCTGGATCTAAACACAATAAGGGGACAAACAGTCAGCACAGTGTGATACATAACTTCTATTAAATATAGGGAGGAAATGTGTCTATGAAAAAGAGGCAGCTACATCAGCCGCATGAATCATAATACAATTCAGTGAAAGCCTTTGGTTCTCACAATAATGTTTAAGCAGTTACCTTTATAAAGGCTTAGAAAAGCACATTGTTTTTCTTTAAAAAAAGAAAACAGTTTCAATTTCAAGGAAACCTTGACACTGAGGGCATTAACAGAGGACAGCTGGGTCCACTGCATTAATGACATCTTGCCTTGTACTGATACTTCACAGCACATTCACACAGCTACATATGGTTATAATGTCATCATCATTATCTTCAGACCACTTCTTCTGGTTATGATGTAAGCTTACTAAAATGAATAAAGACGTTACCGAAAATCTATTCTTGTGGAGTATGGGGGGCAGGGGCATCAGAGGGGCATGGATAGATACCCTGGTAGATTCAGGGGACTTAGCCCTCCTGCTTGCCACCGTTGGGCCCAAGGTGATATTTGGTAAGCCAGCTATGTCCCTGTGTAGGAACTTATGCATTATTAACGACTTATTTGTTCTAAAGGCAGCATTTAACAAGTATATCCTGGTTGGCACATACTTATCTAGGTAAAATAAACTGCAAATAACCTGCAGTATCGTGGTGGACGTAGGGTGGTTAATTCACCAACTACTAATTGTACTGTACTGCCTACTCTATTGTTACTGTGCTTTTGATGTTGTTTATTATTAATTTTCTGTTCTCTGTACATCTGTTATGAGTCAATATGCAAGTAAGAATACCACTGTACTCGGTACATGTGACAATAAACCTTTGAATACAAGAATTCTTCTTTGGATGGGATATGTAATCGAGAGGTCACTAATTCGAATCCCATTTGGGGATTTTCAGTCTTTAGGAAGATGTTGTTCACATCAGTAAATGTTTTGAACTGCTCCAATAAAATATCTTGCTTTATAACCATGTGAAACTGTATGCTGCTTTGATTTAAAACTTTGGCAAGTAATCGAAGAGCAACCTATAAGCTTCTTTCTTTAATGAATGATCAGGCTGGGGAATGTGTGTCATCTGATTGTTGTTTTATTAATTCCATTCTTTGTGAACAATAAATCCTATTTTTATCAGCATTCTAGAACAATATGCTACTTCGCCAAAACAGATACACAGAACACAGTGCCAACAGTCAATGTTCATCCTGGGACTTTCAACGTGAAATTTTGATGACATCAAATGTCATTTTTTTCCCTCTCTGATTCGCTCGACACTTTGAAGAAGCAAAACACAGAACAGGAGATAACCCAAGAGGTACAATAATTCAAAGATATGAAAGACAAGAGCTTAGGCTTAAAATCTACTTCAAATATATCTACAATTAAACCTGCTAAATTCTGTTATTTTTTTCACAATTAACTTCCCCATTACTTCTGATTATGCTTTCCATGCTACAACGTGGTTGTTGCTAGGTAATTATGGAGCTGTAATATGAAGATGTTGCCATCATCTTAAATTGCAGTCATAGCAACAGTTGGCTCTATATATTCAGGGCAGGTAGGCAGGTAAAAGAAAACTGGGTCAAAACATGTTGAACCGAGCTGTCAAATTCTATGCAAGATTTGACACTGTGGACTTTTCATCTCAGTTCCAAATTATTCTTTTTTTCTTACCTGGAAATTGAGGTACAATGTGCCATTGGACACGCAATTAGCCTTAAGCAGAGCAGCACAGGGAACGTCAGAGCGCTGGCTGTCGTCTCACCTTTTTCAGATATCCCTGTATCAGCTCGGCGGGGGCCTGGTCGGCTGACAGGCATGTCTCCATCTCCAGGCGATTGTCATACTTTGTCTCTGGCTTCTCCCCACTGGAAAATGAGAATGGCGGCATCATTTCAGTGTCACGTGACGGCACAGAGCTTAGTAATGTGCTCAGTCTCTCTCTCTGTCTCAGTCATACAGCCAGATCAGGGTCAAGGCACATTCATCACGTCGCAACAAATTACATATTAAGAGTGTCAGGCACAGACAATTAAAATCTGATTCTGACATGCTGCAAGTGTTATGATCTGCTATGGATAATAAAACCATAAATAAACAGAATGCTTCTAATGTAATTTTCATTACGTAAAACAAAAATCTGTCCATAAATGCTTTAACTGACAACCTGCAGTGGTTAGATATCCTGGCTCGCATTTATGTTTGTCTGCATTTGAGGCGTCTGTATTTTTAGAAAAGCTATGTTTTTAGCAGACGGAATTTGGCTGGTGTTCCTGTGAGTGCTGATGCCTTTACTTCCCGTTATCCCTCTCCCATCCTGTTGACAAAAGGCCCGGAGACCTTGCCTCCACCCTGCGTATCCAAGTCTGCGCCTGCAGTCCCTACAGTAATTGCACCCTCACCCAGACCTGGGATTTTACGCTTCTTCATATAGAGCTCCTCTCCCTTCTTCTTACGCTGCACAGCCATGAAAGTGTTTCAGCTGTCGTGGCGGGTTCTCGATATAAACTGAGAAAAGTGGCATGAGTGAATTTCATCTTGTGACTTTCCTAGTTGTTAGAGCTAGTGTGCTAGTTAAGTTTAACCCATAACCCAATTTCATCATAGAAATGAAGCTTGCCCACTCGCCAGAGGCGAGCTCTTTAGACAAAGGGCAAACACAAAAAACTGAACACTAGCCCGCTAGCTAGTAAATTGCATGTCGGACTGCAAGTCGGACTGCTACCAAGTTGGCTAGCTTCGGTGCCATGCCTGCCTAAACCTTAGTTCTGATAATTACAGCTTATTACAATTCCTCTATTTCTGGCTTTGGAAGTTGAAGCAATCAACCCACGACACGAGTCTGACATCTGAAAGCATCAGCAAAGCAACTTCATTTCAGAATAATATCACCATATAACAGAATATATGCAGATGACTTGTTTTTGGACAAATGCGTTTGTAAGAGTTTTGGAGGTACGACACTGTGATGTCATGCAGTGATCCCAGTTGGTATCTCATGATCCACAATGAGCAGCCGCTGACATACTGCTCTTCCTTCCTGTCCCCGTTTTTCAGCTGCACCGGGAGGAGAGTTTGGAGGCCTGTTGTTGTGAATGATGGGCAAACAGCCAGCGATCTGCCTTTATCTCAAGCTTCTCCCTTGTTCTCAGTTTTTAGGCCACTTAGAAAGAAACTGCATGCTCTTTCATTTCTGGTCCTATCCCCAGGGCCGACACTGATGTGAGCGCTCGTTCACGGGGGCAACGCGCTGAGAAGTGTGTGTGTGGGGGGGCATCAAAGAATTAGCATCCTCTGTTCTGTCTCTCTTCCCCTTTCGTTGTGATCTGTGGTTACTTTCTCTTCATCACCTCCACAGCGAGAACTTTACCATCCTAATCAAAGGCTGCCTTTCCCATTGCTTTCTATAGCCACTCCAAGCCCCTCCTAGGGTGAAGATAAGCTGTATGTTTCATACCACCTCAGCTTGTCTGCATCCTCTCCAGAGATTCCCCCAGCCTTGTGCCCTATGCTGCTGTAAGTGTCCCCCCCCAAACCATCACCCTGACTAGGATAAGCAGTCCCAAGATTACAGTTAGCAAAAAACTGGAAATACAATTAAAATTTCACCATGCTATTTCATAGCGTGTCTGTGGAATTCAGCCTTGATCACTTCATATTACGGATTCATTTGTGTGCAATCCACAGTGAATTCCCAGACTATAAAATCAATGGGGGGGTGTGTTCAAAATATATATCTGGAGTCTCGGCTGGAATGCAGCTACCTGGGGTGCCACAGAGCCTGAGAGGGGGGCTCGCTCCCAGCGTCTCGTCTGCGGCAGTCACGCGCTCGTTCGGGGGGGCCCTAAAAAATGCTAAGTGGGAGACTCACGATGGCGGAGGGGTACCCAGTCTGCTGCTCACCAGGAGTGCTCTCCTCTGCGTTACTGCTCAACAGAGGTGTCTCTCCCGATTCACCTCCAAGGATGGAATCCATGAAACATTCCCGTTTAAGCACACACTGCATGTTGACCTAATTACCAAAAAGCTATCAAAAGTTTACCCAGCTCAGTGTCCTGGTCAAAACACCTGTCACAGCAAGTAAATGGAGTTGGTAGATAGCAGAATTCACTAACAGCAGATTTTCTAAACAGCTTCTTTTAAAAGTACAGTGTCAATATCAAATAATTCATCTCTCTGGCCAACACAATTTTTGGGCCGCCACAATCGAAACTAAAATTATAGCCACCGCAGCCTAGAAGCGGGCATGTGTGAGTGAACACAAATACAAGGCAAGATTAAAGACATGCTTTAATATTTAAGGCTTAGATCAAGATCTGGATCATTTTTCAAGTTGACATTAAGGAGGCATGATGAATGGTGTCATTAAGGCAAGGGGGCCGACCTCGGCCTTCTCTGAAGCTGAAGGGTTTGTGTTTGGTTCATTGATTGTAGGTCTTTTTTGCTTCATTAATAAAATTACTTGAATAGCGAGTAAGCTGACCCAATCCTCAAAGTGGCGCTAGTCGAAATATATACTCGACAGGAGCGTGACGCGTGAGGATTGGTGATGGCAGCCCCCAGTCTCACCTGTCGGAGAGCCGGATCAGGACGGCCCGGTATAACAGCCTCTGCCCGCCGCCTGGCTTGGTGCCACACGGGTGGATGAAGGGGTGCACTGCTGCCAAGACGAAGCCCTGCTGGTACAGGTCGAGCATCTGGGCTGGCAGCTCCCGTACCGAGGAAATGCACAGCATAGACGTGCCGTCTGCAAAGGGGAGAGCGGGAGGAGAGACGCCTCCTGTTAGGAAAGGAGCGGAAGCCATGAGGAGGGCACGAGAAAATGGGACGAAACCGGGAATAACCAATCAGATGGGGACCTGTGATGTGCTGCTTTTCATCATTTCATAATTGTCAGTATTCTGGATATTTAAAAAAATAATAATAACTTTAATTGATGCTCCAGCTGACAATCAAGTGTTATTAGAAACAATAAAAAAAAATCCTGCATAAGTGAGTTAATGGTTCCCCACCCCTGGTTTATTTGTGTTTTGAGGCCTGTTAGAAATACTCTATTTTTGGTTGCATGCATCATCACTTTGACTGTCCAATTTCTGCTCTTCCACAAGCCGTAATTGGGAGGAACAGCTGCGTGCCCATTTTAAATATTTAAAATGTTATTTATTGGAGCCGCCGCATTCGGTGCCCTCTGATGGCGCCTGCTTGGGGTTCCCGTGCCTCAGACCCATGTCACAGGCCAGCGCTAATGAAGGAGGTGACTGATAAGATGCTTTTTGGGAGGACAGACTTTTTAAAAGCACGGCGTCAGCAGCCCTTAAGACAGAACGCAGGCGGCGGCGGTAGAGGAGGAGACGTCAGCTTCCCGTCAAAATCGCAGAGCTACGCCACAGCTGCTGCGGATCTTGTCCGAGAGTGATTTCGAAAGGCATTTTTATGCTAATGAGCCCCACAGAGGGTGATTGACTTCTTTTTAATGCCCTGTTTGTTCACCTAGCCTGGTGTTTAACCAGCTTCTTAAGCGAGGAATCCAGTGATGAGCAGAGACAGTGCATCCTGTGTGTGTGTGTGTTACTGATTTGCAATATCTGACCATTTACATTTACAATATTTAGCTGACACTTTGTCTAAAGTGCCGTGAAAGTGAGGCAAATGGCTCACAACAAACATACCTGCTGTCTAAGAGTCAACTCAGCATAAGTGTGACTAGGTTGACCTTCCAAAGAATACCCAGGTACAGGTGTAAGCAGTATTGGAGCAAGAGCTACACAACATCATGCAACAAAACAAGAACCTAATAAGACTATTCAGTGACCAGAAGCGCAACATTAAGGACATTCAGGGAACACAGAGAGGCTTCAGGCTAGTTGAGGAATTCCTGGAACAGATGGGTCTTAGGGTGTTTTTTTGAAGGTGGAGAGAGAATTCACCAAGAGGGAATATTTCACCGAGTCCTCAAAATGGCCCTGCAGTCAGTTACAAACACAAAAGTTTAAAAACCATCTGTGAGAGAGCGGAAAGGTAACTCTGAACCAGAGGTAAAGGCCGTGAAAAACTAAAGACTGCCAGAGAGTTGTCTGATTTGCTTCACTGGCAAGAGGGATGCAATAGCAAATCAGGATGAATGAATTCAGAGGCAGGATGAATGGAGCTCTATGGAGAGAAGTGGCAAGACGCATAATCAATCAAATACAGGTGCATCTGCCATGTCAGGCTTAGCAGCTTCTAACCTTCACTGCAGACTGCAGAGACATATTTCTAAACGTACAAAATGCATAATGAAGTGGTAAACGTGTAGTGATATATTAGCCTGAGCCAAATAAACATTATTTTGACTAATACTTATGGATACTATTTGGGTAAAGTTCTTGGGAAGTTTGGAGAGGAAGGGGAGAGTATTTTGTCCCCAGGGGCACATCCTCAGGGCATTTTGAACTCGCAGGGCTAAATTACGCCCGTACATATGTAACAGAAAACACCCTGAATTGTCATTCAATGTCTACAGGCAACTGCATCCATTACACAAAACATTTTCTCACTTAATGAACCAAAACAGTAATCCAGGGCCGTCACAGATCGGAAAATCCAAATACTCTTAAAACATCCGTGTATCTTTAATTAATCCTGCATTTTAATTCCGGTTTGATTGTGCAATTACCGTTCTTTCCCCCAAAGGCACCGTGTCTCTGAGCTGGTGGATATTAGCATGACTAGATTCACTCTCTGAACCCTCAAGTTATAATGAATAAATACTGAATGACTTCCATTACAGCCTAATGGGAAAGCACCCAGGAGAGGCACAAATTAAGTTGACTAACCACTCTGGAAACTCTTGTTTAAACAATGGGTAATGCTTTACATTAACTGCACCTTCATAATGCATTCATAAAGCATTCATAGTACATTTAGTGAACCATAATAATGCATTTATAATGCATTCATAGAACATTCAATGAACCTTCATAACGCATTCATAGAACATAGACGGAGATGTTCAAAGCATTTATAATTGTATCCCACAAATTGTGTAACAGCTGAGCCTCTCTGGTCCAGTGCAGTGACTGCACAAAGACTAGATCAGTAGCTCCTCAGTGAAGTAGCCGAGCTTTTCTCATTAATAAAATTGGGTACAAAGACTAGAAATAGTTCAAACTACACAGGAAAGTAACAATTGCTCAATGTAAACAACATCAGTTGGACCTGCCTCTTGTCTCTCCATTGCTTCAGTTTATGTTCATCACTCTCATTATGCAGATTGGATCCAGCTGTCACAAACTGGATACAAACATTAGGTTGTGACTGGGGAAATCCCAGCACAGCCTGCCATGACTTTGGAAATCGAATTTTAAGCTTGTTTCCTCCGGGTGCACTTTTGCCCAGATGTTTTAAAGGAACATTTTCCCGGTCATGTGCTTCAATTATGGGGACAACGAGCCAGTTTCCTTTTATGGAATATACACTGGTGCCCTTAAGCGCAGTTCTTTGACTAACAGATCCTCCAAAATTAGCTTTACAACACTGGAGCATGTGCATCCATGTTCCAGTACAGAATGAGAGTGGCACACTCATGTTGGTACATGTTTCTGGAAAGAGAGAGGTGACCTGTGTGGACATGAGAACAGGCAGATTACCCGCACAATGACATGGGGCACAAATGGAACCCTGAACACTGTAGAGATGTGAGGCCACAATGCTACCTGCTGAGCCATCATGCCATCCAAAGCCAATAAGGTTCTCCGTTGTTTGTAAGGGTGTGGAGGCACTTTACCATGCTAATCAAAGGATGGATACAGTGTTATGATTAAGTCAACATGGATTGGTTGCTGTTTTGCAGCACTTTTGGTGCAATTCCTTCCACAAGAAATTACTACAAATGGACACAAAAATGAGGCGTAATGGTCTTCTTTTAGGAAGGACTGTGGCAGTGGCATATACCACCAATCAAATGTTCATGACACGTCTCCTGCGGTTTCTGGCCCTGTTATCTTGGATGGCATGTCGCCAAGCGTGAAATTCCATATGATGACTCCTCAGGTTGGTGGGACACCGTGTTTCATTAACTCAGCCTTCTGATGGAACAAGTACGCTCAGGTCATCCTGAGAAAATGTATTTAGTTTTCCCTGTTCTTTTTTTCTGTGAGATGCAGTATTACAGCTTTTTATTTCAGTGTTTTCTCTCCCATAGCAGAATTAGAAATTCTGCACTCTGATTAAATAGGGCTTCCCCTGCTAGATGAGGTCAACTTTGTGTTAGACTTGCTTGTAGACACAGATCTGTATGGAAGGCCTATCATTCTAATGGTTCTTTGTTGCCGCATGCAGGATAAGTCTACTGGTTCCTCTCCGTCAGCCCTAGAAGGATAAATGAGTAAATATGAAATGAATAGGAGGAGAAACATCGGCAGGAGGCTCAGTGAGTGCTTACTGCTGAGTTGCCGGGGGATACGATTCAATCCGATTTGCATGATCCACAGGCGGGGGAGGGTGGCCTGTTATGAATTATCTCCTTGCCACTGGAAGAACTGATACTTATAAGCTCATCCACAATCTGTTGTTCCAATCTCATTCCCTGTCAACAATAAGTATGTTAGCTGTGCTGCACTAATAACTCAATTTATGATGTGTAAACGAGCCGTCCTTGATCCAAACCGGAGCCAAAGCAGCCACACGGACTAAAAGTTAATTAAATTTGTTAACACGTCGTTCGCTACTCTTTAGTCATACTATAAAAAATCGAGACACGTGTGATACGTGTAATTGAACATGAATGCGTGCTGCCTTCATGCCATGAAGGAAGACATTATTACCGTGATGTCACTTCAAGCAGTGACATACCCAGTGGTTAGTGTGTGGTGCTGAAGGACGTTTGTCTACCATAAAAAGGCTCTCGGCCAAACCCGCGGGTTGAATCGGTGCTGCCTCAGAGGCGGTCGGTCCCACATCGTCGGCTTTCATTTACCGTTGCTGGAAAAGCAAGCCCAAGGGCACCTCTCCTCCAGTTAATTAAAAAGCTAACAAGCTTTCAAATGGAAACGCGGACGGCTTGCCGCTTTCACTTGTTTTTTGGCTGAACAGAATTTGAGAGAGAGGCGCAGAGCACCGAGGAGGAGCTCTGCCGTGGCTCTGGAGGACCTCAGTCATCGTGTCGCCGTCTCAGTTTTAGAAGCAGCCTTAGGGTTAGTAGCCTGAAAGGTTTTCCATTTTTTAACAAAAGGCACCAATCCTAACCAGTCCTAACAACCTTGAAATACAAATACAGAAGGACTAAATAGTCGACAGAGAAATGTCAGATGTGGGGAATAACCATTGAAACTTGAAAATATGTTATTTTTCACATGGATTCACCCTTTAGTAACCAAGTCTACATGGTCAGCATGAGCTTGGAGCCCATCCCTGGAAGCACAGTGGTACACTGTTCATCACAGGGTACTCAGATGCTCATGCACAATCCCTATGGGCAAATACAGGCAATTTTGAGATGGTAGTTTGCTGGTTTGCATGTTGTTGGACTGTCCAAGAAAATCTGCATAATACAGGAAGATTCTAGGTTGGTCCGTCTGTCCGTCCATCCATCCATCCATCCATCCATCCATCCATCCATTTTCTACCGCTTATCTGGAGCCAGGTTGCGGGGGCAGCAGTCTGAGCAAGGATGCCCAGACCTCCCTCTCCTCAGCCATCTCCTGCTCCTTGCTCTGCGGGATTACCAAGGCGTTCCCAGGAGAGCCGAGGGATATAATCTCTCCAGCATGTTCTGGGTCTGCTCTGGGGTCTCCTCCCAGTTGGACAAACCTGAAGCACCTCCCCAGGGAGGTGTCCAGGAGGCATCCTAGATAGATGCCAAAACCACCTCAAGTGGCTCCTTTTGATGCAGAGGAGTAGCAGGTCTACTTGAGCTCCTCCCAAATATTTGAACTCCTCACGCTATCTTTAAGGTTGAACCCAGACACTCTGTGAGGGAAACTCATTTCTGCAGCTTGTATCCGCGATCTTATTCTGTCGATACTACCCAAAGCTTATGAGCATAGGTGAGGGTAGGGACATAGATTGACTGGTAAATCCAGAGCTTCACCTTCTGGCTTAGCTCAGCCTCAGCCGACTGTTTGCCGGCTACCAAATCTGGCTTTCGGGACTCCATGCTGGTTATATGGAATAATCCCCCAACCCAGGAAGTGTGAAGCGATGGTGTTACTCACTCACTTATCCACCATGCCTCCCGCACGTAAAGAACATTCAGTCTCTGCCTAAGTATAACAATCACCATAAATGTCACGTTACACTGCCGGTGAACTAAATGACACGACACCAGTGTGGTGCATAGAAATGAAATTCACATCAAATTATCACGCACATGTGAGTAAAAAAAAAAGCACCAGCATTCAATCATTCTGTCAGTAAATTATTTATAAATAGAAAATGCTCTTTGAACCTTGGAATTTTCAAACATCAGCTTTTATTAATGGGAGGACGGAGATTATAGCTCTCTGGCTCTTACAGACAGACAGCCATTGTGAAGCTACCAGTTCGGCACAGCAGCAGATGAGTGAAACACTCGCAGTCCGCATCCTAACCGTTATACGTGGCCTTACTTATAGCATCGTTTTCTGGTTTCTCTTTTTAAAAGTTATACTCCTTGTCTTTTGTAAGACCGGCTATAAAAAAAACCTCAGACAGATGAGTAGATCTGCACGGCTTCGCCAGACTAACTGGATTTCAGTAATTTGTATGATTGCTGTTGAGACGATGCTTAGAAGTCCGTTTTGGTTTAACCAAGCAAACACTGGACAATCCAGGCAACTGTGTGGCATAATGAAAGAGCGCTCAGTCTTAAGTTTCAATAGGGGCTTAAGTGCAGCATCACACGTGTCTGCACTAGAGTGACTGTAAATATGGCCTCTGGTGGGAGGCTTCATGTGACAAGCGGAAGCGTCGGCAGAGCCTGCCAGCGCCTGACTTTCAACGGCACCTCCCTGACGGAGGCGGCACATGGCGAGGAGCTCGCCGATGCCGGGAGACGGAGATGCTTTGTAGCGGGATTTCGGGAAAACGTCTCACACACAAACAGACACAGTCACACACACACACGCACATATGTTCATCAACAAAGCGCATTCCCGGAAGTGCGGCACCCACAAGAGACGTGCTAGTATATAAATGGGCAGTGGGACAGCTAGAAATTCTGGGCCCCGTGACAAAATGTCACCTTGGCCTCCCCCCACTCCATTATGCAATTTTATATATTGAAAACCCCAGCAAAGTTCTGGCCCCCCTGAATCTGCCTGGGTCGCCATGCCCCTAAGGCACCACGGTAAATGAGAGGCCTGTTTGTGCATTCGCCCTACAGCAGCCCCAACAAATGGTATTCAAGCATTCATCGTTCTGACACAACTGACACTGGAGAACAAGCCCTCGAAAGAGACTAAGAGTTCAGCCAAGTTTGCTGCGTGTGCAGTGAGAACTTTTGTGTGTCTTAGCGTGTGTGGGTGGGTGTTTGGAACGTAAGGGAGTGGGGGCTTACTGGACATGACATACAACACATGTTATCGTGGCTTCGGAAGGGAGCTAGAAAATGTAGATTCCCATGGTGTAAATGTACCATGCGGACACTCAGCCCATTAACTACTGCAAGAGTAAATATCAGGAAATGAGTCAACACATCTCTGCAGCACTATAAACAGCTGCAGGTCACTTTTTAAACACGTCATAAAACTTTTACATGCGCACGCACACACACACACATGCGCACACACACACACACGCACACACACACACGCACATGTAGGGTATACATATCCTTATGGGGACCGCTCATTCATTTCA
>JABJVO010000132.1:18020025-18032374 GCA_026770805.1 Boulengeromyrus knoepffleri | reverse complement strand
CGAACTGTCCCAGTGAGAGCCGAAGGTCACGGTCCGATGAAGCCAACAGAACCACATCATCTGCAAAAAGCAGAGACAGTCTTTCTTTTTACCCATTTTTATTTGCAAATAGAGGAATATTTACAGCTTTACTTCCTGTTTGACTTTTTTTCCCAACATGCATAATAACGTCAGACAGTGGTTTTATCATTGTTTGCTGTTGTCTGCAAACCAGAGGTCATATGGTGTTATGTAACGTACAGTAGATACAAACAAACCTAGCACAATGCCCTTACTACAGGATAAATAGTGGTTCAAATTCTCTTCCTGGTCTTAAGACATTTATTTTATTACACTTGCATAAAATCAGACACACTGTATAAGACAAACAGTTGCAAACAACCTGAAAATTGTTTGGCACAGAACTTTTCAGATTTTGGATGTGTGATTTGTTTGGTTGCTAAAAACTCCCAAGAGGACATTTCCATGTTATTTCTTACACTGCCGTTCATCATCGCATATTTTACACTGGATGAGCCATTAGTGAGACGACCATCTCTAGACCCTGAGTACTGGCCATTGTGGTTCGTGTCATGATGTTTCGACTTTATGATGGGCAAATGTTTTTCACTTTCAGCACATCATGCAATAAATTGCATGAGATATTCAACAATTTAATTATAAAATAGGGTTTGTGTTAATGATTTTGCCCAACTGTAGGTTAATGTAACTGTTCTAAGCATGCTTAAGGTGGGCTAGGCTATGATGTTTATTAGCTTAGGTGTATATTTCTTATTCGTGAATGGACGGCACTGGCTTAATACTTTTAAACATACAGTGGCAAATGTGAAACAACTTATAATGAAACCTTGTTGTTCAATGATATTGAACAAATAATGTAACACAAGGCGGGGCATCGATAGGACTGATCCCTCGGGGCTGCAGCCCTGAGTATTTTACCCCCGATGCCAATCTTCCTTCAAAAAAACGAAAAAAGTCAAACCTGACTTAATACTTCCCTGAGACAAGGTGCACTATAGAATAAAGAAACAAATCAGACGAAGATAAATATACCTTAGGTGAGCATCTCAGTTTCAAGCATTTGTGGATATGTAGCATGCTATGGAAAAGACACCTTTAATAAAGCCAAGAGCCACAGATGGAGACAGAGAACTGCGGCACCATTGAGCCAGCAGGCAGTGTTAGGATGCATCACCTGGCACTCTGCACGGCAGGCACTTCCATCGCACGTCGCATTACTTCGGTGCCACTCACAGTTTTTGCATTTGAAGATGCGAATTTGCCGGTGGGTATCTCCACAGGCAGAAGCATGTTGCGGTGTTTGAACAATATGTCACGCAACACTGCCCACTAGTGGTGCTGAAGAGAAAACGCTTAAGTAAGCGTGTGGGTAACAGACCGGGGCCAAAGCGTGAGGGGACGTTTTACTGACCTCATGATCATTAAAATAGTTTTAAAAATGAAAAAAGTTGTCTTTTCAAGTCTATGACTATGAATAGATTTTTGCCCACAATTCTTTTGTAAATTAATGATAAATATATACGCTAAATATGGAAAATGTTCTGATTGCAAAAACGATTCTAGACCCAGGATAGCGAGAGTTCAGTCACCCTATATTTTAAAAATCCTTTCCAAGCCCCCGTAGATTGATATAGCTGAGGATCCCCCCCCAACTGCTTCTATTGATTTCAGCATGTATTTTCAAAAAGGGGGAAGTGCTAACAAGTGCATTATTGTAGCTTTCACACTAAGCTGTAGGTTTCCATACTGGCAGTGACCAAATCAGCCCCAAGGCCCTCAGCCCCCTAAGCACACACTGTACTCCCACAACATCAGTGAGGACATGTCCCTACCATCCATACCCAAACAGACATCCTTGCTTTCATGGAGCAATAATTTAAAAACGGGCCTTTTTCACATGGTAAAGCCCAGAAAATAACTGCCCAGGCCTGGCTTACAAGATGCTGCCATATTATCAGAATGAATCTCCCAAGATCTAAGAAACCACAGACACCCACTGGCATGGAAATAAGACTGAAACACAGGAAAGTGAGAATTTTATGGTGACCTTCAATAACTAGAGTGATCTTTTAAAATGCGATAAACTGCAGAGTAATTGTGCTACAGAACTGAACTGTGCTTGTTATTATTATTATTATTATTATTATTATTATTATAATTATTATTATGGGATGTTCTGAACAGAATAACCTCAATGGAACCCAAGGGAAACAAACAGGAACAGCAGTAGCACAAAACAAAAGATGTGCTCCTGGGGGGTGGGTGGCCATGGGGCATGTGAACCAGCAGACGCTGGGCAGAGAGAGGGGGGAGAGTGCCGAGGGGGGGGGGGGCACCGAGTGCTTAGGGCTACATTACCGCGTCCCGGCCTGCAGTGGAAACTTGCAGACACGCCGTCGGATTGTAAATGAGTGTGTTTTCTATTTGAAAGAGAGTAATTGACCATGCAACAGAACTAGCTTTGCTCATTCATTCATTAGTCAGGGTTTTGCAGCAGGCTAGTGGCCGAGTTAGAAGTTTCTAATTGAAGCAGTGGTTTGCTGACTGATGAAGTATATTTGCAAAATACTCTCATTACGCCACGCAAGCAACAGAAATTCTTCTCACAAATGTCCCCATCAGCACCTTAAGGTAAGATCAGTGACATTTAGATAAATAACACCTTTATATGAACACAAAATTGAATTACTTTTGAATGAAACTTCACTGTAATATATTTGAAAAGAGATCAGCCTCGAGGGGATGGGTACTACTAATGCTTCAGACCTCCAGGGATGTGGGTGAAATCAAGGGTGTAGACTTGAGTATGGATGGTAGGGGACATGTCTCCCCCTAGTAATGTGGTAGCACCATGTGAGTTTTTAGGGGGGCGGGGGTTTGTGGCTGATTTGGTCTGTACCAATATTGAAACCTAATCTACACCCCTGGTTCAAATCATGCTTCTGCTCTGTGTGTGAAGTTAGCATGTTCTTCCCACATCGCTGTGTGTGAAGTTAGCATGTTCCTTCCACATCGCTGTGTGTGAAGTTAGCATGTTCCTTCCACATCGCTGTGTGTGAAGTTAGCATGTTCTTTACACATCGCTGTGTGTGAAGTTAGCATGTTCTTTCCACATCGCTGTGTGTGAAGTTTACATGTTCTTTCCACATCACTTGGGTTTAACCCTACCCACTCTGCAATGGACCACCATCCTGTCCAGGGTGTTCCTTTATCTAGTGCACGATGCTGCAGATCCCTGATGACCATATACAGTAAGAACATGAATGGATGTTTCAGTTTGGACTCTCCCATAGAACTAAACATTCCAGCATTGCTGTGTGGGTCTGTGCAGTATTTGTATAGCCAAAGTTGGGTACTTCAGGTCCAGAGAGTAAAAGTCTAGACCAAGATTTTGTTTCAACCACCCAGTTGAGCATAAAGAGTCACAGTACTGAACTGGTTGGGAAGCTGGTCTGGACTTTTACTCTCTGGACCTGAATTGGGGGGGGGGGGGGGGGCAGAACTGCTAGGTGTTCATTTCATTGACCAAAAACAAAACAAAAAAAATTACTTACTAAATGAAAGCCACGCCAACAGGAGGGAGAGGGAAAGACAGACAAACACCACCATCACTCCCAATCATTTTCTCTGCCTAGATAGTTGTTTTTACATTTAATGTGTTTGAAAAGTTCACTGTCATTGAAGCCAAGAGATCTTCTCCTGGGGCTGCATGGAAAGGCAGACAAGAAAAAGCAGAGACACGCACTTGTACCGAAAGGGGTCAGGAAACACTCACCCGAGAAGGGAATTGCAAGCATGCAGAAGGAAACCCAAACGGGAACTAGAAGACCTCATGTTCATGAAACATGGGTCAGAACCTCACACTGGGAAGACAGGCAGCAGATAACTGTACCACTCTTTTAATGGACTTTATCTTCGTTCACTTACATTCAGCTCAGACTGCCTTAAATCTGACAAGAAATCCTTCTGTGATACAGGCCCCAGAGCAGATCCTTACAACCTGACTCAATTTACCTACATCCACCTACATGTTCTATTGCCTCATTTCAGCTTTGTTTATGTTTATTGCACATACTCATGCTTTTAAGCCTAATCGTGACTGTATTCGTTCCTTCACCCAGAAAGGAGTGCCCTAAAGCAAAGTTAAGAGTCCTGGTGAACTAATCCTACCAAATAGGGTGGTTACAGGGAGTATTGCTGTCTTGATTGATATTTTCTATAGATCTTGTTTTCCTCATAATCCTTGAATAAACATCTACTTTTCCACTTCAACGAGACAGACAGTACATATACACTAGGGCTTCAGCACATGGTTTGCTCACAAAAAAAAGAAAAATCTGTCATTGTTCTTTTGTGTACACATTCTGCCCATGAGATCCCCTTTGTGCCGCACTGCAAAGGCGCAACGCCCTCCGCCATGCAGCGTAATCTAATCTGTCCTTTGTTGTTGCCCGATTTTCTTGTTATTGTTCTGAGCTGAAGTGAAACTGCTGCAGGTGTCACCTTGAGGGACACTGAAGGGGACACACGCCGAAGGAGCACATATAAAGGGAGGGAGCGGAGTCTCACCGCTCACAGCTAATTCACGCAGCCGAGGCTGACTTTAGCTCCCCCACTTGGCCGGCAATTAAGGTATTTATTTCAAATTCACTATCTATTTTTCCTACTGTGATGATGTAGTTTATGGAACTATTTATATATAACATATTCAGAGATATATACCATTGTGTTATAATTTGCTCTGAGTCACCAAAACATTGTAAACGTTCTAAGGTACTTACAAAGTCGTTTTTTTTCCTGTTTTTTGTTTTTTTTTTGCTGAATTAAATTACTCCCATCTACAAAGTTGTAGAGGCGCTTAACAATGATCGTATTTGCTGTGTGCATCACCCTGCTGCTGGTGTCTTTGACTTGCGGGGACCTGGTGAGTATGGAATCGCACCGAGTACAAAAGTGACTCACTGTAGTTCACCATGGAATGTGTGTCTTTTTTCAGTTACACCTTTGTGATGAACAAAATGCCTAGAAAAGCTGCCTTTTGCGTTATACTGCATGGTGATGTAAAGGAATTAAATTGAAAAGTTGACAATTGCGGTTTGTTTATTCATAGCAATCTGAAAAATTTGACTGTTTTATTATCGGATTAATTCCTAATATATTTTAAAAAAATTTGTTGGGAAATAGCAGTAGGCAATTAAGTGAATGCAGTGTTAAAGAAGAAATCTTACATACTGACCTGATTTAGACTTTTTTCTGTTTCTTTCATTCTATATGTGGTGCCTGTAGTCAAGTAAGTACTCATGGTCTAACACAATTTTATGCCGATGCTTTTTTTTGTTTTGTTTTTCCTGCAATTATCTCAACTAATGCAGTGTTGTGTGTGTGAACTTCACAGACGTTTCTCCACAAAACGCTGACGTCCAGCAGGAGATTGTGAATGTGCACAATGCCTTCAGGAGAGCAGTGGAGCCAACTGCTACAAACATGCTGAAAATGGTACCCTGCTTCGTGTTGGGGGGGGGGGGGAGCCAGGCCCTGCTCTCAGGATCAGACGGGATGTTGCTTTTAGCCGGAGAGCTAATGGCTATGTCTTACTGACACTCACAGGCACTGGTGTAAATTGTTGTGTTTGCCCAAACATAATCCTGGTTGCCCTTTAAGAAATCTCTGAATTCAACGTTCATTTTCTGTGGTCTGTCTGGTCAACTGGCTCTTGTCTTTCGTTGGTGTCATGCCTGCAGTCCTGGAATGCACAGCTGGCCACGAATGCTCAAAATTGGATTAACAACTGCGAGTTGACTCATGGGCCTCCTGCTAGCCGGGAGATTGACGGTAATGCGACTCTGCTGTGCCACGCTCTGCTCTGTCTGCTCTCGGTTAATCTCTCTATATGCCACGGAACTGTTCAGTTCTCGAATCTGAATGGAGGATTAACTTTACAACTGTACGTGTGGCGCCAGCCAGGTGAATCACAGTAGTAAATCAATACGTAATTATAATGTTTCATTTTAGCTAACGTTATTTAGCTGAAAATATATAGGTAACGACATCACTTAGGCAACAACAACAGTGCTTCAGGCCGAGAGCCCAGACCTGTAGCCAGTGATTAAATGCCAATAATGATTCACTGGAATAGTGCAGTTGTAGTCCAGTCATGCTTTACAGTGCTGTTAATTAATAAAACAGTGGCTGAACGCATAATTCACAATTTTTGCCTCTATGTGGCTTATTGACAGGGTACCAGTGCGGGGAGAACTTATTTAAGGCTAATGCTGTATATAACTGGACTTCTGTCGTTGGCGCGTGGCACAATGAAGTGAAAAATTACCAGTTTCCCAATGGATCCATTAACAGAAACCCGACTGGCCATTACACACAGGTGACTATATCATTCACTGAAATTATGTAAAATAAATAAATCGATCAAATATTTGTAAGGGTTTTGTGTATTGATGGTTGTTAATGTGCAACTGCTGGTATCAAGCATGTCAGGAACGATAAAACATGACAGAGAAATAGAGTTGACACCAGACGTGCTCCATGTCTTGCAGGTGGTGTGGTATGGCTCTTATGAGGTAGGGTGTGGGGTCACCTACTGCAGCAACTCTGCAACGTACTTCTACGGCTGCCACTACTTCCGAGCGTATGATAACCCTAATCCATAGTGCATCTGTTTCTTGAACCCGTGTTTATGACCATAGGACAGTGCTTCACAATCCGGTCCTCGGGGACCCGTAGACAGTCCAAATTTTTGCTCCCTCCTTGCAAGGAAGCAAAAATGTGCACTGTCTGATCAGAGGGAGCAAAAACATGAACTGACTGTGGGACTGTGAGGACCAGGTTGAAAAACACTGCCATAGGACACAGTTACCACCCCATGTTTTTGTGTATTGCAGTGGGAACTTCAAAGGAGTTCCTCCGTATACTCAGGGGGCCTCATGTGCCGACTGCCCAAACAACTGTGATGACAAACTGTGCAGTAAGTATGAGGTGGTCAGATGCACAAAAAGCTGATTCCCCCCATCTCACGGCTTATACAATGAAGGCTTTGGTTTAATTTGGAACTATGCCATGTGTTATTAATCTTTGAAATCCCCTCTCTTAACAGCTAACCCATGTCCATACGTCGACAAATACAGGAATTGCCCAAACCTGGTACAGACAAGTGGATGTGGCAACTCCCAGGTCAAGGAATGGTGTCCCAGCTTGTGCCAGTGCCAGGCAAAAATCCGGCCAATTGCAAAGAAATGACGTACTTCACGCAACCGTTCCAGAAAGAAATAACTTTAAACTAATACATTTCTATTTGGTTGTTAATCAACATTTACATTGAAGGAGGTATTGGCTATTTAAAATATAAATGTTTGACCAGTTAACAAAAACCATGTTAATTACTAGTCGGGATGATATGAAGAAAGAAGGAATAGTTTACTTGGGATTTCTTGCGTCGTTCTTTCCTCTTTACTTGCTAGGCTCTCATCTTCCTGCTTCTGTATTTCTACTCGCTGGGGTGATGGTTTACATTCGCCTCATGTAACTGTTTGCTTCCATGTAATAAACATGCATTGAATGACTGAATGCCCTGTTCTGGGTTATTCCTTACATTACGCCCATAGATTCTGGGATAGGTGCTGGACCTCCCACATGCTTACATAGGATAAGCGAGTATAGAAAATGGATGGATGAATGAATGACTCAAGCTTCATATTATTGCTTAATACTCCTGCCTTAATAATTTTGCATGCTACATAGTCATCAGAAGGACTCATATAAAGTATGTTAAGGCCATCTGTTCCTCAAACAGAATTCTATCAGCCACCTCACAATGGTAGGACTATCCATCCTTTGATGATGCTCATGCTTCAACCACATCTGCCCTCTTCCTGAACACCATCCACCCATTTATCCCAATACCTGGTTTAGTCAATTAAGACCAGCTGGATGTTATCGGAAAGGTTGTACTTTGTCGGAAACAATTTCCACACTATCCAATGAGGCCTTAGGTGACATTTGAGGGTTGTTTCAACATTTTATGGCTTTTAATGGAGTTCCACTCAAAGTTTCTTGAGAAGACTTTCATTATTCATTCATCTTTCACTCGCTTACCTCGGACAGTGTCATTGCAGGGCCTAGAGTCCATCCCAGACAGTACAGGGGACAAGCCAGGGGTAAATCCTACATAAGTCAGGCAACAGGTTCTCCCTCACATTACACCCATAACAGACTTTGATCATGCAAGCACAAGGCAAAGTCAAAGCATGTTTATTGTCATCTTCCTCAATCTGATCCAGGGGTCATACACTGACATGAAATTATGATTTCATTAATCATAGTGCAAGAAACAGTTGAATAGAATATAATCATGCATATGAGAGACAATCTGATCATTTAAACATTACACGCTGAGACATTAACTTAAGATGTAGACAGAAAAATACAGTCAAAAATACTGTTAAAAAATTGCCGATGACTTATGTGGACAGGAATGTGCAATAATGGATTTATTGTTACATTATAACTGCATATTTGTACATGGCTAATAAAATAAAACTTACTGATTGCAAAATGAATCCATCCATCCTCCAACTGCTCACCCTGGACAACCTATCCCAGGCTACTTCGAGCCCAAGGCAGGGTTATACCTGGATAGGATGATAATCATTAGGTGTAAGTATTTAAAGCAATATAGTTGCTTTATATTATAAAATCTAACATAACAAACGGATTTTTGTTTCCGATTTATGTCGGATTCAACCTCTCTTTTCAATGCTGTATTTGAATTTCCTACACGAATTAAATGCAGCTGCAATACAAGCTTTGTTTTAACTATGACTGTATTATTCAATAGCGGCATAGCTAACATGTACAAAATGGTAACATTACCAGTGCTCAGTTTCAAACAGACCTTACCTAGCATACACTCACCAACCCTGGTAAGGGACTAGTTATTGCATATGAAATTTACTGTAGCAACCAAACTAAATCATTTTAAAAATCGAGATTCACAGAAATTTTCATGGTGCACAATGCAGTTACGAAAGTAGGAAAAGCTACTGGTTGAGACATTCTGGATGTGGTAAAGTTCAGTACGCACACACACTGTACACACCCTTACTGAGGACCTCCTGTTCTCAAGGGTGGTGTCTAGCTGCTTCTAATTCTGTGTGCAGGACACTGACCCTTGCAAAGCAGAGCTTTACATTCCTGGGTTACACACTCCAACACACACAATGAAAGCACATAAGCAACATTTCATACTGACATGGAGTGCAAAACACCATGACGTGATGGTGATGGAAGGCAGGACCATCAGTGAGACATCAATAGTGGGTAATCACTCACTTTCTGAGTGATGAATCATCTGGGCAGGGCGCCTTTGCAGCTCCCTCTGAATACTCAAGGAAGGGTTAAAATAAACTGGAGCAAGTATCATCTTGGGAGGGGGTGCGGGGGGGGGGGGGGCAAAGCTTCTTATAGCTTTGTTGGGGTTTCAACGTTTTCACTTTGTTCTGAAAGATAATTGTTTGATTGTCAAATGTACCCAAAGCTGAAACCTTGACATGGAAATCAGGTGGGAAATTTACTCATCTACCCACAATCCCAGGCTTTGTCAGCATGTTGATGGAAAGAGGTTGTCGGTACCAAATGTCCTGAGCAGGGTACAATTAATTCCATCCCAGTGTAAATGTATCAAAAGTCAAACGTTCTGTGAAATGTATATATGTTATTATTGGCTGAAGGAAAACATGCGAAGTCCTTGCCCGCTTAATTGTGGACAGCAGTTTGTGCTTCACACAGTTTCCTGAAGCAGTGTTTTTCAAATGGTAATGGAATAAGAAGGTGTTCTTTAGAACAATGTTTCTCAAACTGGTTCTCGAGGATCCCAAGACGGTCCAAGTTTTTGCTTCCAATTCCCAAGGAGCTGGGAGGGAGCAAAAACATGGAACATCTGGGTCCCTGATGACAAATTTGAGAAACACTGTCTTAAAGAACACTTTCTTATTCTGTTACCGTCAATGCAGTAATATCTTCTTATACAGCCTTTAAAGCCTTTAAGTATTTATTTATGTAGTATTACAATATTCAGTTTTTTCAGGACATGTTATTCATGTACTGTGTTCTCTAATTTGGTTTGCACTGCACTACTTATTTGCACTTTGTGTACTGTCTTTGCACCTTGTCTGTTTTTCCTTGCACTGAATGTATGTTCAGCTCTGCACCATGTTCTTGCTGCTATATGCACCAGAATTTCCCTCTGGGATCAATAAAGTACATCTTAATCTTATTCTCTCAAGAAAAGCAATAAAGGCTAATTGTTACCATTTATTGAGATTAATGTTCTACAAGTGTGCCTCACTTCCTGTGGCTACCACATGGCCTTTTAATGGCCTTTGGTCTAATACTTGGAAACCTGTAGTGTGGAGGAAGCGAAGAATGGTGAGAAACGGGTTGAAAGTCGTACACACATCACCGTCTGTTTGGTAGCTGCATGGAGGACAGTGTAGCAACACCGCTGGTTTTCATACTGTCCACTGCTGCCCAATTTCCAAAGCTTAAGACAGTTATTTTGACTTAAATTGACAGCGAAGGCCTTATGCCTCAGAGAACAGAAGACCTTTCCAAAACATTAAACACCACAGCAAAAATGTAACCAGCTTAATATCCAAGAGTCTAACATTGTTACTTAAAAAATACAAAAATACTTTACTTTACAGGGCACAAATAATATGGTATTATCCTATAACTTATGTATTAATTAACCACAAACTAAGTCTTAGTTAAATACTGATATAATGTCAATTCATGATTAACGAACCATGATGCATGTTTTATCTCAAGCTGTTACTATGTTTATTACTATCTGTTAATTATGTAAACCTTTGTGAACGACAGCAGGAACTACTGAAGGAATTACAGAAGGGACAAGTGATGAATAACACAAGTGAAATACTGATCTCATGTTTGTTCATCAATAACGAATCGTGACATCTTTTATCAAGTAGTGACTATATTTGTTAATGATTTGTAGATCATTAGTAACATTTGTGCCCCGTCAGGTGAATGTTAAAGCAACAAGCCGGTCTCATTTATTTTAGCAATGAATGATTTATGTTAAATTGTAGTAATCAGTGATGTCTGCTTGCATTTTGCCATATTCCCACAGTTGTAGTGTTGTGTTTATGGAGCTTCTAGATTCTGTATCCCATCCAAAACCAGGATAGAAATCATTTAATCATTTAACTACTCAGTGCTATTTTTCAATAATTCACCAAACATAAGTAAATATAATTTTTCCAAGGATGGTTGTAGAGCTTATTTTATATTGCTCAGATGTGCACTAAAGAGACGTGGATGGTAATGTGAAACAAATTAGTAAACTGTTGATTCTTCTTGTGTATAAATAATTCTGTCATCGTCACAGAATTGTATATCCATCTGAAACATCATTTACTTGTGACTGAAACAGTCATTAATAACACAAACACCTTCTGCCAAATGCAAAGATTTAAAGTGGAGAGGCATAAGATTGTTTAAATAAAAGCTTTATAACTCTTGAAATTATCGCTATCATTATTGTTACTGCAAATTTACAATTATGAAGCGAGGTCGCATGACAAGTACAATTTACGAGCAGGTGCTGCACCTCCGAATCCGCCTTATACATAAGCACCAGATAACTTATCAGATAATGACATAACTCACTGTTGCAATGCCTGACTCGTAAAGAATTTCAGTCATCAGGTCTGTTTTAGTTCCCTACCTTAAAAAGGACCTAATGACCAACACTTGTTTAAATGAACGTGGCTCAGAATTAATATAAATTTTAATTTTATTATGTGTTCCAGTCATTAGCCAGTTTGTTACTGTGGGAATAGCACATACTGAACCATGTTAATTAAATTGCAGCATATGATAAACCATGGGTCCCCAACTCTTTTTTCCTGAGGGCCAAATTCAATCAGCCACAAAAAGGCAGGGCTGCAAAATATATATATTTCATTCCCCAACACACATTGGTGCAGATGTGGACAGAAGTACACTGGTGGGGGCTCACTGTGATAAACAGCCTGTATTCTCATCACCCCATGTGGTTGTGTAAGGAAGAGGGGGGCTGTTTCTTGTAGCCAATCATTTTCTGTGACCACATGCCTTATTGAGGATGTTGGGGGAGGGGGGTGGCTCAGAGCCATCAGGAACAAGGCGGGGAACAACCCAGGATGGGGGACCAACCAATCACAGGGCACAAGGCAGGGAACAACCCAGGATGGGGGACCGACCAATCACAGGGCACAAGGCGGGGAACAACCCAGGATGGGGGACCGACCAA
>JABJVO010000132.1:17981887-18001893 GCA_026770805.1 Boulengeromyrus knoepffleri | reverse complement strand
TTCCCAGCCCTTTTTCGTCTAGTGGAGACCACGGGAGCCCTAAGTCCGAGTGTACACTAGCTGAGGCAAAGAACGACATGGGTGTCACTCACAGGCAGAGTCAGGCAATGACCAAACCCCATTCTAGCTATGGAAGCCCACAGTAAGGTTAGGGCATTTCAAGGCTTATTCCGGTTATTTACTCTGGCATGATGAACTAGACGGTATTCTAAGGCAGCGGTTAGACTGCTGATCAGTGGAGAGAAACGGCATTTGGTGGTGAATGGTAGAAAATAACCAAGCGATTGGGTCGGGAGCACAATCTGTTTTCAAGGAAACCGCGTCCTTTTCAGGGATGATGTCCTGTGACACCACAGTGTGGGTTTAGTCAGTCAGTACTTCTCCCAAAGTCCTAGGGGCTTTAAAAAAACACATGTGATGACACCAATCTATAAATGCTGCACAAAGCAAGAGGCTGGTGGAATTAATCTGTGTCCCAAATCCCTGACTTATCCCTCCCGAGAGAGGCTGCACACCTCCTTCCACATCACCATTCTCTTCACATCCTCTCAGTAAGGGATGTTACAAGTCTGAGCGGGCTGCTCACAATCAGTCTTAGGAGGAAGATGCTATTTTTTGCTGTATTTTTGTTATATCCGAATATAATTACAGCAGAACTAGAGATTTATGTTTGTCTCGAGCATGTCACTCTGAGCTGACAGCCACAGGGTAACACAGCAGCTCTTAGCGGAAGCAAATCCTTCCCCGAATTGTTTTTCCTGTCTGTCATTTCCTAAATATGCTTAAATAATTATAGGACAAAATGACAGCAGTGTGTGTGAACTGCTCCTCGCCTGCGCAAACGGCTCCGTGCCTCAGGAGAGCGTGACACATGTGATCTTAGCTACCCTTAGTGCCAGAGTCTCTTCCTTGAGACATCCGAGTAATGATTTGTTTTGACTGCCCCAGGACCAGTTTGACTTGGGTTCCATGCCCTTGTTATCCCGAATCGCAGACCGTATTGCCAGGCGTGCGGCAGATTACTGAAACATAGCTCTGTTTAATATTTGAGTAAATGTGAGTCTTTGAGTAACTTTGCTGAGTAACAGGTTTACTCACAGACTACTGGGACTGAATAGTGGGACAGTTACACCAGGTAGCTGGTGGATAATTAGCGAAACAGGTGAATGTCTGAATGAATGTTTTGTGACTTGAGACAAGATGTAGGTGTCAGGATGTGCTGTATGGAAACGGGGAAGTGGACCAGCAGGGGATCAATTTAATCATTTTTTTAAATGATTCAGAACTAGCGGAAACTGTAGTGCGCAGGGCTGAAAGGAGTTTGGCCGTTTTGTGCTAGGAGCAATTTTAATAATGTGAGCAATTTTAATAATGAAGGCAGCTCCGCTGAGTTCCACTGGACTGCGATTGTAAAGCATTTCTCTTGCCTGCTAAGTAGCGTTC
Source organism: Boulengeromyrus knoepffleri (assembly GCA_026770805.1). Classification (NCBI taxonomy): domain Eukaryota; kingdom Metazoa; phylum Chordata; class Actinopteri; order Osteoglossiformes; family Mormyridae; genus Boulengeromyrus; species Boulengeromyrus knoepffleri. The sequence goes on along the minus strand of JABJVO010000132.1, from coordinate 18,000,450 downwards.
CTTTTTCTGAGCGAACAGCTGCCAGACTTGGACAGCCATGTTCCATATGCCCTCATCAGGGACAGCCATGTTCCATATGCCCTCATCAGGGACAGCCATGTCCCATATGCCCTCATCAGGGACAGCCATGTCCCATATGCCCTCATCAGGGACAGCCATGTTCCATATGCCCTCATCCAGGACAGCCATGTTCCATATGCCCTCATCAGGGACAGCCATGTTCCATATGCCCTCATCAGGGACAGCCACATGCTGTGTAAATGAAGACCATGATGTAGTGGGCAGGGTTCAGCCTTAAAACCTTATGACAGACTTTGTCTGAGCACTTTGGTTTGGCTGTTTCCTTCAGCTACCCTCATTCACATAAGCTGGCTGAGTTCACTGCCTGGAATTCTCTCAAATTCAATAAGTCAGACTGAGTGAGTGTTTCAGGCTGTGGCTTCACTTGTGACATTGTGACAAAGCTGTCCCTGTGGATCCAACAGCCTGGCAGTTACACACAAAGAATAAAATCAGTATTTTGCATTCATCCATTTTGGCTTATCCAGGTAGCATTACCGTGGTCCTATTCCAGGAGCCAATCATCTGCTTTGTGTTAAAATTGTCTTTCTGTTCGTTTCTGCTTCTTTACGAGCACTTTTATAAGTCTAGCAGTTGCCCCTCTAGTTATTAAAAATACATTTCTGCGTCACTATATTCCAGCAATGTCTTTTCAACGTCTTGTTCTTTTGGTAAGAATTGTACGTATTTCATTTTCAGAATTTATCTTACATGGTCACTGGGGCTGTACCCTCATGGGTCTGCCAGTTTTACCCTTAGCTGTAGGTAATTTTACCTTTTAAGATACAGAAATGGACTCTGAGGATCATTTCTGTACCATTGATGGTACATTAATGCTGTTTGTACCTTTGGGATGTTCCTTAGAGTCTATTTCTGTACCTCAAAATTTACAATTACAAGGGTACAGCCCCTATGAAAAGCAAAGGTACACATTTTTACCCTTTTTTTCTGAGAGTGTATAGGCCTAATCTATACTTTTAAAAATGTTTGTCCAATATCTTTGTTTAAGGGAGGCAGGATTTCGCATTACATCCTGTCTTTGGTGGCATTGTGTCTATGTTTTATACTGATGTACACTGTATCAGTTGTAAGTGGGTGTATGTACTTTGCATTTATAAAGAAGCGAGATTTGCACATATCATGCCTTGAGTATTATTATCACCAGGAAAGAAAAGAGCAGCATGTGATTTTTGCACAAATTACCACACTTAGGGTGTGTTGTGTATTTTTATGATGTGTATTTGTGGTTGATGTATAAGCACAGAATATGTGTACTGTCCCATGTTGAAAGCTAATGGCAGTTTTACTTACTCAAAAATGTTCTGAGGGCAGAAGGAACAATGATTGATTCAGAGAGATAACCAATCAGATTGCAGAGGAGGCGGGTCCAAGCAACTATAGCGGAGGCTGGACCAAGACATCTGATTGGTTGGTCCCACCTCCTTTATTTGCTTGCCCCCCCCTTCTAAATCTGATTGTTTATCATTTTTCATTCTGCCCTCAGAACAAGTAAAACTGCCATGACCATCGACCAGACGAGGGGGTAGCTTGGTAACATGGGGGGGGGCAACTCAGGTATCAGAAAGGAGGCACTTTCATTCGTTCATGAAAAAGGGGCGGATGCACCCCCCCCCCCCCACCAGCCCCCTTAGCATGTGCCCCAGTCGGACAGCCATTTCAAAGCCTGTGCGGCCTTCCCCTGCTGAACGACTGGTTAACTGCTAGACCGTGCTTCCTGCAATTAGTCTGGATGTGACATTGCATGGGTTTCCTGCCTTTGCTATATTGTGTGCTTCACCGCGGCGCTCGCTGTCAGTCATGTGGCGCAGAAACACGATGAAAGCGCCCTAATTATTTTCAGACAGAAGCTGATAATAGTTCTCTCATACTTCAAGAGGTGTAACTTAAAAGGAAGCGTGTAATTATGAAAAAAAGAGTCTTCTCTGTCTTCTCTGTAATTATGCAGTCTGTGTCCAGTCGCTAATGATTCATTAATGTGTCTAATTCCAGGACACTGTATTAAAAGCTTAGTTACTCAACAGTTTAGCTGCGGCCTGTAATATCTCAAAGGCGAGGAACACAGCCTCTAAAATGCAATTGAAATTTTATTGGAAAGTGCCGATTCAGAGCCTTTGAGACAGTAACTGTATGGTAATGTTTTGGGACACATCTGATTTGGAAGGATGAAGCTGCAGTTAGAGGATGAGGACAAAAGGACACCGGTGACAGAATTGTTTTAATTGCTGTCTGTCACATAATCCAGCGAAATGCAAATGACTGTTCTTTGTTGCTTCTGAGGAAAATTTGCAAAGGACATTTCAGCTATTGAAGAGTGCTTATCAAGAAGGCAGGTTAGGAAATAGTAACCATGGACAGCAGTATCTCATGCAAAGTAGAGTGTCTCTTATTGTGAAGTTGCTTTAGATATTACATAGTTTAATGCATATATTACATTATTTAAAATCTGCGAACAATGACAGTAATTCCTTGATTTGCCTTTTTTCAAATTGCCATGCTATTCAAGTTCTGTACTGCAAGCACAGTGCTTTATCTTTGAATTACACAGTCAGTTGTGTTAACACAGTCTCGCAGGGCCCTTGCAGCTTTTGTGACTCATTCTCTGCGTTTTCAGGATGGCACAAGGCAGCGCAACGAGCGGAAGAAAACCGTCTCATTCAGCAGCATGCCCACAGAGAAAAAGATGAGCAGCGCCAATGACTGCATCAGCGCGATGGTGGAGGGCTCGGAGCTGAGGAAGGTGCGCACCAACTCCCGCATTTACTGCCGCTTCTTCCTGCTCGAGGCCGACATGCAGTGGCTGAGGTGGGAGCCGTCGAAAAAGGAGTCCGACAAAGCAAGGATCGACATCCGGTCCGTGAAGGAGGTGCGGACGGGGAAGAACACGGACATTTTCAGGATGAACGGGCTGTATGAGCAGATTTCCGAGGACTGCGCCTTCTCGGTCATATATGGGGACAGCTATGAGTCGCTGGATTTGGTGGCGAACTCGGCAGATGTGGCAAATGTTTGGGTGACTGGGCTGCGCTACTTGGTATCTTATGGGAAACACACGCTGAACATGATTGAGAACAGCCGAGACAACCTGCGCTCATCTTGGCTCTCAGATCTCTTTTCAGAGGCCGACGTAGAAGGAAAGAAGCAAATAGCTTTATGCACTGCTGTGTCGCTGATCCAAAACTTTAATCCTGGACTAAAAAATGGCAAAATAGAGCTCAGGTTCAAAGAGTTACACAAGACTCACAACAAAACAGGAGATGATGTCACCGTGGATGAGTTTATTGAAGTGTTTCATGACCTTTGTACTAGACCAGAAATATACTTCCTTTTGGTACAGTTCTCCAGCAATAAGGAGTTCCTAGACACCAAAGACCTGATGATGTTTCTGGAGGCGGAGCAGGGGGTGGCCCAAGTAAGTGAAGAGACCAGTTTGGAGGTGATACAAAACTACGAAGCCTCCAGAGAAGGACAGCTGAATGGGTGGCTTTCTCTGGATGGCTTCACAAATTACCTCCTGTCACCTGAGTGCCACATATTTGATCCTCAGCAGAAGACAGTGTGCCAGGACATGAATCAGCCCCTGTCACACTACTACATTAACTCCTCCCATAACACCTACTTAATAGAGGATCAATTCAGAGGCCCTTCTGACATCTCAGGGTACATCCGTGCCCTAAGAATGGGATGTCGGAGTGTGGAGTTGGACGTTTGGGATGGGCCAGATAATGAGCCAGTGGTATTCACAGGCCACACCATGACATCTCAGATTGCATTTCACAGCATCATCGATGTCATCAATAAGTACGGGTTTGTTGCTTCAGAGTATCCACTGATCCTTTGTTTGGAAAATCACTGTTCAATAGAGCAGCAGAAAGTTCTGTATCAGCACCTGAAGAAGATTCTGGGAGATAAGATTTACACTGACCCGCCCAAATCAGAGGATAGCTATTTACCCTCGCCATATATGCTGAAGGGTAAAATTTTATTGAAGGCCAAGAAGGTACCGGCAAACTGCACAGGCCCCGAGGGTGATGTGACAGATGAGGACGAGGGCGCAGAAGGGTCCCGGAGGGTAAGATGTGATTTGGGTGAAGAACATTGTATCACTCCCCTTCCAACGTTTCAGCTGTCCAGGGAACTGTCAGATTTAGTGACGTTATGTAAATCTGTTAGGTTCAAGGACTTCCAAACAACATTCCAGAATCAGAAGTTCTGGGAGATCTGTTCCTTTAATGAGGTTCTTGCCAACCGCTGTGCTAATGACAGTCCTGGAGACTTTGTGAACTATAACAAAAAGTTCCTGGCTCGAGTATACCCAAGCCCAATGAGAATTGACTCCAGCAACATGAACCCTCAGGACTTCTGGAAGTGTGGCTGTCAAATTGTGGCTATGAATTTCCAAACGCCTGGCTTGATGATGGACCTTAATAATGCTTGGTTTCGACAGAATGGGAATTGTGGTTATGTTCTGCGCCCAGCCATCATGAGAGAAGAGGTGTCGTACTTTAGCGGTAACACTAAAGACTCTGTCCCGGGGGTGTCTCCACAGCTACTTCATCTTAAGATCATCAGCGGGCAGAATTTGCCTAAGCCCAAGGGCTCAGGTGCCAAAGGTGACATCGTTGATCCATACGTCTACGTAGAGGTCCACGGCATTCCAGCCGATTGTGCCGAGAAAAGAACTAAAACCATCCACCAGAATGGGGACAACCCAACCTTTGATGAGAGCTTTGAGTTTCAAATAAAACTTCCCGAGCTGGCGATGGTGCGTTTCGTAGTGCTTGATGACGACTACATTGGAGACGAGTTTATCGGCCAGTATGCTATCGCCTTCGAGTGCCTGCAGCCAGGCTTCCGGCACGTTCCGCTGCAGTCTCTGTCAGGGGATGTCCTTCCGCACACTTGGCTGTTCGTCCACGTCGCCGTCACTAACCGGCGGGGCGGCGGGAAGCCACACAAGCGTGGCCTCTCTGTCCGCAAGAGCAAGCGGGGTCGTGAATATGCTGCCATGAGGATACTGCTCATCAAGGCTATGGACGAGGTCTTCAAGACTGCCACGCAGCCTCTGAGAGAGGCCACCGACCTGCGCGAGAACCTCCAGGTTAGGGCTCCGAACAAGCATTGTCTTAAAATTTCAGCATTAATCTTCACGCTTTATTTTGCTGCGACACGTGTATTTTTCGTACGTGATGCTACATTTCTTTCCTTTTTGGAGGGCTGTCTTCCCAGGGAGACAAAGCTCCGTTTAGAAATGCATATGAAATGAACAGTGTTACCAGCCTCCCTTCGGCCTTGTGATTGTCAAGCTTGCAAGTACTGGAAGAATTTTGTACAGATGAACGGTGCCAGGTTGCTGCAGCTGTAAACCATAACAGCTTGCCGTGTGAAAGATTTTTGCTTGTGCTTTTTTCTCCTTTGTTGGCTGTACCGTTTAATATTTAAAATGGAACAAACTTGTATAACACACCCTTGTTTTTCTGCTGCAGCTCACGGTAGCAATAAAACTAAAAGCAGATTGCAATTTAAGGAATGGATGACACCTCTGTCTCTAAAATGAGGAGCGAGGGAGTGAAAGAAGACAGAATAACCGGAAAGAGTGTCAATCCTTCTGTTGAGGAAAGCACTTAAATTAATATATGTTCGTAATTCATGTTAAGGTCTGGCAGTGTCTTGGTCATTCAGCCACTGTTATGCTTCTTACATTTAAATAATCCCTCAAATTCTTCACTTTAGAGTATTTCATGTGTAGCAATAAAAATTTTGACAATAGGTCTTTAAAGACAGAAAAAGTTAGAGTGATTGATCCTGTTTTTCACCCAGTTTAGTTGAAGCTGAGGGTTATTAGAGGGCTAGATTAAGGGATTAAGGGTCTTGCTCAAGGGCACAGTGGTGGGATCACTCTGTCGACCCAGGGATCTGAACTGGCAACCTTCTGAGTCCCAACCCATAGAGCTGCCTCCCAACAAATTATTATTTTTCGCTTAAAACTTTTTTTGGTTGGTGCATAATTCCATAAATAAACCATACTTCTGACCTGTATTGTATATATCAGACATATGACTATGACACCCTTCAGTTTTTATTCATTGCTGACAAACCCAGAGCACATATTCACTGACCTGACCTGGGTCTCAGCTTGGGCTGTTTACCACTGTATTTTTCAAACCCCCTCCCCCTAATTTTATCACCGAGATTTCAAAACACTGTCATGGCGTTGTTTGTGTAAATACAGTCAAAATACAATATACCACGGTATAATGATCCCCAAGCCCATCTGCACCTTTTTTTAAAAAAAAAAATATTAGGATCTGTTTATTCTCATCTCTAGAAAAGGCAACTGTGGCCTGACACAGCTTACCTCATTTGCATGTGTTTGCCCTCGTGCTGACAACAAAATGATACTTGTTTTGTTTTTGTTTCTCCTTCTAACGTTCGTTTGACCCATCTTTTCCCCTTCTAACGTTCGTTTGACCCATCTTTACTCCAGTTTTCCCTCATCTCATGCCACAAATCAACCGGTGGAAACAGTGCAGTCAGAAAATTCATAAATGATGTTTTATTGGCCTGGAAAATGCGCAGAAATACATTAGGTAGAGAGCTCCTGAAAAAGCCATGCAATTCACCTTGGTCCAGCGGTCAATGTTACTCTAAGGTTACTGTCATTATGCTTTAGTTTGTCGTATAAAATTATTCATAAATGAAGGCAGCTGAGTAATGTGAATGATGATTAATGAATCCAGCAGTAGTACTTTATGGAGACTCTAAGAACACCGTGTTCTTTGCGCAGACAGGAAGGGCAGCCCAATAAATACGAAGAACGGTCTTCATCTTGGAAATAGCTTTGTCTTTCAGCGTAATGCACTATTGCCAGGAAACCCCTGTTAGAATTTGCTCCTCGCAAGCCAGCCGGAAAGTTAGAACACATCAGATGTTAAAATTACAGACGGACAGTAAACAACATTAACGGCTTGGCTGAAGCCTCTTCCTGAAGCTTATTGAATGTGATATAATGTGAATAAATGTTGAAAATCAGCACTTAAAATTGAAATCGTTCTTGACATGTCTGCGCACACATTTGCACGGTGCTGACTGAGAAGTGGATTCTGCTTTGCATGTAGCGTTGATGGAATTAAACTTTGCAAAGTGCAGCCAGTTTAATGATTAATATGATATTATTGGAATTTTAAGGTCTATAAAACTGTTTTCTGGATGAGTATGCCTGGTTACTGGTGTTTTAGCTGTGTAAAGGGTCATAGCACAATAAAATAACAAATTATGATAGAAAAACTGCAACAGAATTTCCTCATCTGGCCTCTTGCTGCCCTTGTCTCTGTCTAGAATGCCATTGTGTCCTTCAAGGAGCTGTGTGGTCTGTCTGCGGTGGCCAACTTCATGCAGTGCATCCTTGCCCTTTCGTCCCTCTTCATGGGGACGGAGAAAACCCCCCTCCTTCTGTTCAACCTGACGGAGCAGTACCCCACCGTGGAGCCCCAGGGACCGCTGCCTGAAGTGATGAAGAAGGTGGTGGCCGCTTATGAAGCTGTAAGCTCCTGGGTAGTTTTTTCTCTGTCACGAAGGGGACATCAAAATTTCAGCTTAATTTAGGCCGCCGGCTCGCCATGGCTTATGAAGCCCATGGTCCTAAAGGCAACTATAGCCATTTATGGTTTTGCTTCTTGTCACATGGGTTGTATTTTAGAAAGACGGTACTTTCAGAGCCAAGGGGAGTTCATTGTATTGTACTCATCAAGATGATAGACACCTAAAATTCGAAAGATTTTAATATTTTAATATTTAAGAAAATTATCGGGGTACCAAACCAATTTTGTATGTCCGTCTACCATCTTAAGTACTCTGTCAGATTTATGTCTGGGGGAACTATGAGTGCTGTGAACAGGAGGCTTATGAAGAGAAGACATTGCCTCAGTGCTCTTTGTGCAGAATGTGTGGGGTGTGAGTCAGGCGAGGCGTTACAGTGCAGCTGGATACTGTCTCCATGCAGCTGGGCTAGACTGCAGATTTGGTTCATTAGCAGAGCATGTGGGTCTGAGGGCTCAGCAGATGCTTTATTACATCAGCATAGAACTCAGTCTTATTCATGTAATGTTTTCATAATGTGCCTCTACCTGGACTAATGACATACACCCACACTCACTGCAAATTAGTCCTGGAAGAACAGGCATGCTAGCTGACCACCTTATGCATCTTAATGGGTAGAGTGCTGCAGTCATAGCCTCGGAGGGTAAAGGGCCGTGCATCTACCTGCACTGGAAAAGCGTCATTATCATTCAAGCCTGACGTTTGCACGAAACCGGCATGATCCCGACACACTTTTGGTTTGCCGTGCTGTGATCGTTCAGCGGAGTGCAGTGGAGGCAGGGAATGTGCAGTGGAGTGTCTGAATTACAGCCTGAGGGAAGCCGTGCGTTTAAGCTTCTGCTTCAGCTCACAGTGGCTGCTGCTTTAATGAAAGCTCTCCCACCAGCTGCCCGTCTTCCCCTGGCAGACTTTCATACACACTTCTTCTTTACCTGCACATTGGCATCTCCGGCCGTCGCTATCAATGCCCCCAAAGCCCCCCACACTGTGATGTGAGATCCTCGCCCCGCATCCCTCGAGGAGGGAACTTCATTGGCCGTGTCTCCGCCTGATGACACCCCCCCCCCAGTTTGTGGTCTCTGGCCAGCTCTGTAAACCATCAAGTTTAGACGTCAGGAGACGAGGCTGAACGGTGGCCGGCTGGGCAGCCCCAGAGAGCAGAAAGCAGGACTGATGGCTGATGTCCCGGCTGACGGGCTTCCAGAAATAGCCTCATGTTTTTTTTCTTTGTACTCGTACCGCAACATTTGTTATTCTCAATCCGGTGTTGTTTTTCGGTTATGGGGTCACATAAGAAACCAAGTATTCTTAGAACCGCTGACCTTGGCAGAACTGCTTTCATTTCGCAGTGAGACAGTGTTCTGATGACCGGAAGAACTTCGAAGAACTTTCAGTAGATCTTTCAGGCCTTGTGTAGCTCCTGAAGAATTTATTTGCAAGCAGTAAGTGTATAAACAAGGCATCTTCTTAGGAGTATATAGTAACCTTGATCCCATTCTGTGCAATCAGAGTTTTGTTAGTTTAGATCATATATTGTCCATAAATTTAGTGAATGTATTTCACTTCATATGCATGCCGGACTAATGCACGTCGGAATATTCCAGTTCGCACTGGAACTGGAATATGACTTTTATTTCAAAATGAACAAAAAAACGTGGCATCCGTCTGAGTATGGATTATCCAGTATTTTTGTACATTCAAAAGCTTGTAAAGAATAATATACAGGGAGGTTTTGATGAAGCCCACCAGGACCCATCAGCGGGGGGCGGCAGCAGAAAGTTTTCAATCAGCATTATAGTGTTTATAGCTACTGCTTACCATGTGACCTACCATGTGACTCCATGAATATTTTTGCTAGGGGTTTCCAAGGGGTTGCCGTGGTGACTTCTGGCCGCCTCTTTGTCTCGCCCTTGTCCTTTGTGATGCCAGTTCAAAGCTGTTGTAAACACTCCTGCTTTATCCTCTCATTTTGTCCTCTACAGGAGCAGTTGAATACACCTGTATACTTATTGTTGTGGAATCAAGATTAATATTAAGGTATCTTGGTATCTAACGACCTTGATATGTACATGGGGACTTGCAACCCTTTCTAAATACCATGAGCCAAAAGTTACGATGAGCCTGCAGTGGAGACCTGTGTCAGACAAAGCAAAGGTTCTGTTTTTTAAACCCCCCCCCCCCCATTTTTTTAGATGATACAGACAAGCAGGACTGTCACTGAGAAGTCAGATGCTGTGTGTGAGAAGATCCTGCAGACGCAAACCAAAGGTGAGAGAAGGATTTTTCTGGACAGAGATCTGAAGTGCTGCTTCTTACAGAACCCTGAGATCCACCATGGCACTAGTATGTCATGAATGATCACCAGCTTTGAAAGGAAATAGTTAAAACAGAAAAGGCAAGGAAAACAGAGGAAGTCAGCCAGCCTGTAAATACTGGGTAACGCTCCATTGATCTCTTTTGGCTTGAGTTTCAGTTTAGGCTCTTTGCTTTCATTTGAGTGCCATGGAATGATTTGGGCTTAGCTATGGTCAGTGAGCATCAAACTGAGCATCAGACAAAGTTCCCAGAAAATGCTACTTTTGTTATTGATTTATTGTAAAACACAGTTTCTTCGTGATGCAAGTTGACATCATATCAACAACGAAGCACACAGATATGCTCATATAAATCAAATATTATACATATTTTTTTTCATTCTATATTTTATCATGAATGGAGGGTCACATTTATTTATGTTACAGTGCACCTCCTGTATTTCTTGATTACTTCTGTAAATATCTGTAACATGTTAGTTTAAGGTCTGCTTTTTCGCTTTTAATAAACCATTACTAAAATACCATTAATATATTTGGTAATATATTAGTAAAAAATACTAACAGTCAAATTTAGAAATGTATTACATATCACATATAAGATTTTTAATCCAGTCTGACAAATTTTTACTTAAGAGCTTGTAAATCACTTTTGTAAATACCAGGCGTAAGATATGACTGTAATATATTTCTAAATTTGTTTGTGAATGAATCCACATATTAATATATTATCAAATGATGAGTAACCATTTATTAATAACTGAAGAGCAGATCTTAAACTAAAGAGCTACCTAAATATCTGTTTGACTGCTAAAGGAGGGAATTATGTTAAATCGAAACTTGATAACTAATATGTCGTCCAATATGGAAAACAAAAATTATTCAGGCTCAAGTTAATTGAGGTACACTCTCTGAGGGAGGGTGACAGGAATGTAATATGCATTTAACTGGGGCAAAAAGACTGATCCTGGAAGATCATGAATGGAGAGAGTTAAACTATTTTTGCTCTCTGCAAATTAAACTCTTGACATGAAAGGCCAAGAAAATCACCCCTTTTTAACACATTCTGCGTCTTAGCTGTATACAGTAACATGATTACACAGGGCACGCCGTCGTTTCTTATCCTGAAATCTAGAGATACTTAGCACATCACATTCATAATGCATGCGCTGAATGCAGCATGGAGTGGGTATTTGCATAGATCTGTATGGCGAGCAAATACGGGTGCGAGAGTTTCGAAATTGCAGCGGAGAAGGAAGACTGAAAAACGACAGCGCGGTGGCATTGATTATGAACCAGATTTTCAAGAAATGCTAATAACTGGTCGTAATTAAGGTTTAGTGTTTGAGACAATGGCCCAGCAGTGGCACAAGTGATACATTGTGATACATATGGCTGAGATGTGATACTAATGTGTTCATAATATAATGTGATGCAATTCAGTATTTTCCCTTGTAAACACAGCAGCAAATAATTTTCTGTGAAGGAGCACACGAAGACTTGTTAAGTTTTTTGATATGTGTCTATACTGTATATATGAGCCAAAATATACTAACATCAGCAAACACTTGCAAAATTCCTACCATGTGACTCCATGATAAAATTTATGAAGTCTAATGCTTGTAAGGCAGCCTTATAGCACTTTGTCGTTCTCCGTTGCGCAGTGAGACTTCACAGATGTTTGTACTGTATGTTACTTGCACCTTCAGATCTATGTCCTGCAGGCTACATATGCTATCCCATTGTCACTGTGAGAGCATTTTATGAATTGTGTTTGTTCCAGCCATGTGTGAGATCTTTCATCAAAATCCCTCTGTTTTTAACATGTAAGTATGATATAGAAATCTTGATAGTTCATATAGGAATAGATCAAAAATGCTTGTCAAACTTCACACAAGATGCACGTGAACCAGCAGTTCGAACCGAAAGGTCTTCATAGCACCCAGAAACATATGAAACTTCCTTAATAACTTCACATCTGCATTTCTGACTAACCAGTGACATGTAAATTGAAGGTGTTCTTTAGATTAGTCTTTGAACCTTTGCTCCTGAGCAGATGAGGTTCGGTGTGGTTGCCAGTTCCTGGGTAGTCTGCCTGGGCACAGCGGGCCCGTTTGGTGGGTCGGCCTTTGAAACATCTCCGCAGCACTAAGTAGATCGGCCCACTTCAGGAGAGCAGCAGTCAGAGACTTGACCGACTTGCCAGTGACACTGGCAGGGGGCGTGACAGTGGCCCCCCCAGCTTGGCAGGGGGAGTAGCACCCGGGTCGTTACATTAGCTTAAAAACAGTTATCACCAATGGCATGGGAGAGGGTTTGAAATTGGGGGGGCGGCATTCAACTTCATAATTTAAATACAAATTAAATATTGGGGGGGGGGACACGCCCCCGCCCTGTACGCAGGCCCCTGCTTATCGGTCCGTGCTGCTTCATATTCTTTGACTTTAGCATTTTCTACATACTATTAATACTACTAACCAGTCAGTTATAGCAGAGTAGCTGCCCACATGCTAATCAATTTGCACCGAAATTGCTTTAGAATTACTAATCAGAGAAAAAAGAAATCATTTCTGATTATTGATAAGTCCATTTGTTCTTTTTTCTAACCACTTATCCAGTACAGGGTTGCTGAGAATTCATAATAAGCACACTCCCAAATAGTCATTATTTTTTAGTCCGGTCTTTGTTGGATACTAAATGGTTGTAGATTAAGATCAATCCATTTTGCATAGTTACTAATGCATTGCAGGTTCTCAGTTCGCCTGGAGACCACGACAAGATTACTATACCTGCCTACAATGCATTTCCCTTCTAGACAACTGCACAACAAATGATGACAACAGATTAATGCAAAATTGCTATGAAAAACAGAATAAACTTCCCATAATTAAATGTACATCGGGAGTTTTCTTGCTATGATGAAAAGGTTTAATTGTACTATTTTCCATACAAAATTTGAAATTTTGGCATATTGTTGCATTATATTAGGTTGCACAGCAAATTAGGGTGGAAATGGTTTTTTATTTGTGAAAAATACACATTTTAACAATTTACCACAGTGCCATAAAAACCTTCATACTTTTTTGAGGAATTTAAATAGAATGTAATTGAACACAATGTAAAACATTATGTATAGCATAATATTGTGCAATCACAAGGCTTCTGTCATCTTCAAAACTCCAATCATATGAAACTACCCCATTTTTCTCACACTATGCCCCATTTACCTGAATGTTTTCCAAGTTGCCAGAATGCCATGCGTTTAAAGACTATTTTAAACCATGTTCTTATCATTCAAAGCAGCACCAAGAGCAAAGACTGTAGCCATAAACAAGAGTTTGTTATATGATATAACTGTTTGCTTTAATTACCAAACTACCAAACTTGATATGTGTCTGACACAGAATTATGCGTACAGCCAGCGATATGAAAGCATTCATGGAGAAGAACAGAGAGATTGCTTTATTATCTTTACCCCAGAGAGGGTCATGGGTAGCTTGGGGCCTGTCCCCTGCTGAATGGGGCAGTTACCCTGAATGGGCACCCCCACCATTCATACCATATCCTCCTGAGACCCAAGGAAAAAAGTGTCCTTCAATTTTAGGTTATTTGTCTTTGGAGGAAATGACATCTTAGAATTTAGATTTTTTCAAACTTATTTTTATTTTGTAATTTCACAGCATGTCCTCTTTAGTGTACAACAGGAATAAATATGTTTCCTTACATGAGTGAAAAGATAGATGCAAAAACAAAATGTCCACTACAAGGGACATAAATGAATGGGTGGGGTCTCAGGAGGATATAGCTGTTATGTTTTTGGACTGTCAGAAATGACTAAGCAGGTCCAGAGCCAACCCCAGAAGTGTTGATGCTGCCACCCCAAAGCTTTATTTGTAACTTTATAATCAATCACCTTGGGTTCCAAAAGGTCCCCGCCTGGCGTTTTCATCTTTAGCTGTTTTATTGTCATTGCCAAATTATGTTTTTATACGTACGATTCCCTTTCTTCACCTAAAATTGCCTCTGTCATTCTCACCGCTGTCACATGATCAAAATCTTAGCACTGATAGTTTGTTTGAACCCATAATATCTCCAGTCTTGTATACCTCAGCACTTCTTATACATTCAACACGATTTTTATAATGTATGTGTTAAGTGGGGAGGGACAAGAAAACTGGGTCTTAAGTGGTGAAAATGATGCAAGTCTAAACATCTTGGAAGTAATTTCCTTGCTGTCCTGACCTGATCGCTGTAGGTCATGTCTGTAAGATTAGGCTGGTATTAATCACTGCACTTACTGTACAACATTAAATTGTATACTAAAATGAGTCACCTTCAGCATCAAATGGGAGCTAATTCATTACAGATAACTGCTTGCTGATACTAGAGCAAGAGACAGAAGAGTCGGAAATCCCATAATCCTAATTATGCTTGGCCAGTTTACGGGGGACACTTGATGGTTAATGCAGAGAGCCGGTGTCTTCAGACAGTAAATCCTGGGGCTGCAGGTGAATGTATACACAGCACACAGGCAGCGTGAAGAGGTTCGCTGACTGTTTGGACAAGCATTACAACGGCTAAGACGCCCAATCAAAGAGATGTTGACCGTGGTTTGATTGTCGATGTGGTATGTGGAGGTTCCAGCATCTCAAACAGCTTCCCTCCTGGGAGTTTCACACGCTACAGTATATAGAGTTTACAGAGAACGGTGCGATAAAGCACATCCAGTCCGAGGCATTGGTATGATCATAAACACCTGTCTGATAAAGATAATTTTTTTTGTTTCTTGATACACTGATCGCTTCTGTTCAAACAGCTGATCTCCTCCACAGCGGCTGGATCTTTGCCTCAAACTGAATGCCTGGTACGCTTCCTTATAACAACAATTATTTTCTGTAACGATGACCATGGCAAAGTAGCATATTATACGTGCCAAGTGTTGAAGTGCAGTAGAGAGGATGTACAGTAATTCGTACCCCAGTCTGAGCTGGATTCACTGTTAGGGGATTGTGCACAGAATACACAGTGCATTTCTGCTGTAAAGGTGGGACTGTCTAGCTATTAGGACATGTGTTTGGCTCCAAGGAAAACTGCAAAGAACCCAGCAGGGCCTCATGCTGTATGAGACAATAAAACGCATTTCTCTAACAGTTCCTTCCTGGGAGGATTCTGCTCTGCACCATCCCTGACTAACCGCTAGCTCTCCATCTGCTTGTGCTCCAGTTTCTGCTACGTGTTAAAAAAGGATCTGTTGTTTACACACTCTGCTTTGGCCTGACACTATTTTTATGAGTGATTCTTATGAGTTTAGTCAGGTTTAATTCTCTGTTTATTGATCTATCCATTTATCCTTCCACGGATCCATTGTTTTTTTTCGTTCCTCCTATCTGTCATGGGTTGTTAATTCAGATTTGGGGGGATGTTTTTGGTTTGGTTTCCAGACCATGCTCAGCTCTGAGTTTGAATGGTGCATATCATGCATACCATGAAGACCTCTCTTCAGTCACATAGGTGTTTCTATGTTCATAACATCACACTGTAATTTGCATTTATTTAATCAGCAGATATTGTTCTCAGAGATGGCCGATAGGTCAAAGGAAAGAGGCAGACTTGTCCTCCTCAGCCGGCTAGCGAAGGGTGTTCCAGCAATTTAAATTTCTATTTAATGTAATTTCCTTTTCCAGTTTGTGCAGAATGTATCGCGCCTCTAGCCAGGGGCTGATAAGAAATCCCAGTTAATCTATAGTTATTGAGGCCAAACGTATGCAAGTTGACTCCATGACATCTGGTTATAGCAGCATTTGCTATGTGCAGGAAGGCTATACTGCAACTATGATGTCATAATTAGAGAAAAAAAAATGTTCAAGTAGAATGTATTGTTACATTTGATATCATAGCTAAAATATATAGTTTCATAAGCAATGTTATGTTGCAAAACGAAAGCCACATTTTAACAACATTATTAACCAAATATGTTTATGATGCAGCTTAAATTCTGTTTCAAAGTCCTCTTCAAATACAAGTTTTGGATGCTGTTTTCTTCAGTCTACTTTACCGTCCAGCAGGTCTCAGTTATAACACAGTACCTTGACAGAAATGGTCTTTATTGACTGTTCTCCTTACAGATAACAGATAGAATCATCACACACTGGTAACGCAGACCATTCATCATTCCTGGTCTGGAGAATTGCTGTCAGGTGGCATCTGCGTGTTTAAAGAAAGCTCCTGTATGTTGATTCAGACAGTCTGATATACTTTCTTGAAGCGATGGAGTTTCATGAGAAGCTGTACAGCTTGGCGGTTAAAGAGGGCCTGAAAGGAAGGAAACTGCACAAGGCTGTGGAGAGCTTCACTTGGAACATCACCATCTTGAAGGTGAGGAAGTCTTGCTGGCAGTGAATAAAGGCTTGGGGGGGAGTTGGGGGGAGAAGTCTCAGTACACCATCCAAACTGTTACTGGTGGGGTGTGCAAGGAGTGTGAGTTCAACACAACAGTAAATCAGAATTTATGACTTGTGCTCCATTCCATTCAAGAACTGGGATTTGAATTGAATTGGCCACACCCTACAGGATGTTAAATATGAATTTGAATTGAATTGGCCACACCCTACAGGATGTTAAATATGAATTTTAATTGAATTGGCCACACCCCACAGGATGTTAAATATGAATTTGAATTGAATTGGCCACACCCCACAGGATGTTAAATATGAATTTGAATTGAATTGGCCACACCCCACAGGATGTTGAATTGGATTTTGAATTGGAATAGCAAGAAGTTAATTTCAGTTCAAAGATATTCAATACAATCACACAACACAATTAATGTTGTTAATGCAGTGATTAATCTAGGACATGCGTGTCAAACTCCAGTCCTGGGGGGCCGGAGCCCTGCACATGTTTGGGTTTCCCCTCATTTAACACACCTGATTCAACTCCTCGTGCTAATTACCACACAGCTCTTGAGCTGAATCATTTGTGGTGGAACAGGGAAAGAACTAAGATACACAGGGCTCCGTCTCTCCAGGACTGTAGTTTGACACCCCTGATCTAGGAAAAGCATCACAAATTATAAGACAGATTTACATTCTAGATGCTTTGCTGGTGAGTGTCCTTGGGTTGTCAGGTGGATACGGTCATTAGAGGGTTACTTTAGAGGGTTAGAGGGTCATTAGAGGGTTACTTGTACGACTGTATGAAGTGCTAATCCACCATGGTAAACAAACTGATTTTAAAATGATTTATCCTATAGGTGACACCTGAAATACTGCATTCTTTCATTCTGAATAACGTGACACTTTTTATAACAATGATACAGCATATGCTGTGTATCTTAACATGTTTGTGTATAATTCATATTGAAGCATTAAACTGTATTGTTACAGCTTCACCTACAGTATGTACAGTATATGAATTTATTTGAATTTAAATCCTTTTTAATTCGATGTCCTTAAATTCAAATTCAAATAGCAATTCTGCTATTTCAACCACAGTTCAAATTCAGTTTGAATGAATGAATTGTAAAAAAATATCCAGGCCATTTTCAATTCAGTTCTGAATGGTGCACAACCCTGCTGTGGATGCAGCTACTTCTTCAGATGTACCTACTGTATGTGGGCGGCTCTCTCAGGAACATCTAGGATAAAACGCACCGATAGTGAAAATGCAGACCGTAGTTGACACACTACAAGCTCAGACATGTGTCTTTCCCTCTTGTATACTGCCTGGCCCCATGGTGCGAATTTGACACAACTGGTTCATGTGTGACTAACAAGGCTGATGTGGCTGAGGAGATGGCCGCTTGCCGGACACCATAGAGAAGGACACTATATTTGTGTACACATGTGTTTATTTGTTTGTTTAAATAATTACGCTGTCTTGCATGACAAGATGACTTACTGAAGGAAATGGCTTGGCTTTCATATGATTAAACAGAATAGCACTGGTTGGTCGGTTACTTTGTGGACGGAAAGGCCAGCCTCGTGCCCAGTGCTTTCTGGGTGGGGTTAGGGTTCACCATGACCCTGTCCTAAGTTTGCTTGGTGTGGAGGATGGAGGGGGTCACAGCAACAGAATTCAAAAAGACAGCTACATAATTTCTGTACTTTATCCATTGGGGTGTAAGCAAATTATGCATTATGTTGTTACAGAGGCAAACCAGGTGGGTCGACTGCACGGCACTACGCTCTGAACCGCGCTACGCTCTGAACCGCGCTACGCTCTGAACCGCACTACGCTCTGAACCGCACTACACTCTGACTATAAACCTTCTTTTCCATCCAGGGCCAGGCAGATCTTCTCAGGCATGCCAAAAGCGAGGTTACGGAGAACCTGAAGCAGATCCACTGTGCGGCACTGACCAGTAACCTGTGCGAGGGGGGTGCAGGGGGCAGAGCGGGGGGTGGGTCTGGGATCAGGCCCCGCCGCAGCCTGGAGGGCGCCACTCAGAGGACAGCGACTCCAGATGAGCCAGCGGATGAGGAGACCTGAGGGGGGGGGGGGGGGGGGGGGGGTTGACTGCTTAATCCCTCCCCGGCCCCCAAGCCCCGTCAAGCTCCCAGAAGGGCCGGCCCG
>JABJVO010000132.1:17960196-17979871 GCA_026770805.1 Boulengeromyrus knoepffleri | reverse complement strand
ACTTCATTTGAGGTTTTATTTGAATGGTAATACATTTGAGTACTTCATTTGTGATTCTATCTGAATGGTAATACATTGAGTACTTCATTTGTGATTCTATCTGAATGGTAATACATTTGAGTACTTCATTCTTGCGAATTCCAGCTTATATATTCACCCCCCCATCCTCTCCAATGGACCTTCCAGTTTGGGCAACCAGCCAACCTCCAGAACCCCTCCAGTTTTTTGGGTTATATTGTTTTAATTTTCATTCTAGAACTTTCTGATGTTGTTTTTGTAGTTTAATCATTTGAAATTCTGATATTAATAAGGACTGCACTGGCTTAATGCCTCATTCCCGGTCGTTCCCTGCCTTGAGCTCGTAGCCTCGAGGAAAGGCTCTGGACCCCTCGTGACATTGAATAGGTTAAGCGGTTACAGAAAATGAATGATGGATGGATGGATGTTAGTGAAGGCATATTATAAAAAATATTCTAATTTAATAGATTCTCCTTTTGCAGATGCTCTCTGACCCCAAACAAAGACCTCAAGTTTTGTTGTCTGTTCATTATTATACCACTAATGAAGCAGGATCAGAGGTGGATAGTTCAAGTCCAGAAAGTACAAATCCAGACCAGGATTTTGTTTAAACCAACCAGCTGAGTGCTCTGTGACTGTGACTCTCTATACTCAACTGACTGGTTGAAACAAAATCTTGGTTTGGACTTTTACGTTCTGGACCTGAACTATTCACCACTGAGCAGGATGCAGCAGAGGAGATAAAAGCTCAGCTGCACTAACTGACGTTGTTTTTGGTTCATGTCCCTATTGAATATTACATCCCTGAAGACAGAGCACGGAAAAAAAAACACATGAAAGGTGCTTTGTATGAACTGATATTGAATGTTTACAGTTAAATTCCAGAACCAAAGAACAGAATTGTTTTTTTTTTTTCTCAAGGAAGCAGCACATTATTTCGATGAGGCATTTGGCCAACATGTTTTGACAGAACATTTTGTTAAATGTGCAGCTCAGAGTATTCAAGCAACGGCTTGGAGCAGATGCCATTCCAGTGGTCTGTCACTATCGGACGCTTCCTCTGCAAACAAGCCTGCCAGGAATCTGACCCTTGAAAACCTGTCTCTCTTAAGCTGAGTTAGTGCAGTTCTCTCCACAGCTTTACTGCAGGAATCAGCACTGCAGAGGTGTGTGGTATAGCGGCATGGAAGTGGCTCCTAGTCAGGTTAACTGGAAAACACTGCACTCAATCAAAGAAGAAGCCATGTGTTACTGAGGGCAAAGGTCACATGGACTGGGATTAAAAATCAACCCTTGACTTTTGGCTCCCTGGTGAGGGTTCCATGATGGTTTTTGCCGAGCGATAAATTTTTCCAGTGGGGCCCACTGGACGGTCAGCCCATCGCTGGGTTTGTGTGATTTTCCTCTGACTACAGCTGATGAAAGCTGAAGGGCTACCACAGCAGATAAAACCCATATTGTTTGATTTCCTGTTTGTTTTTAGTTTTATTTTAATTCCAATTTCAATTACTAAAAACTGACATGCTGCAAAAATTACTTCAGGCCCTGATAATTGGCGTCAAATTCAATAGATCAAGGTGCACATTCCTGCTTCAGGAGATCTGCCACCCTACAGAGCTTAAGCTGCCTTCGGGTCTTACTCCGAAGATCCGACTAGGGAATTGGGAAATCGTAATGACGACATGAAGAGTGTTGAAATGGGTAAGTTGGAGTAAAATGGAGGCAATTAGAGCTACTTTTTGTTCTGCTGTATTTTTCAAAACGCATTTGTGGCGTTAATTGAACTTTTCGTAATCCTTTGCTCAAACAGCAGGTAGCTGGCCAGCTACATACCAAATACTGAGACAAAAAACCAATCAATATTTTTCCCAGTATACCATTTAATAATCTCCTCATCATGCAGAACAATTCAGAGTTCTGCAATGACATGCTACATAAAACTTTCACGGTGGAGCTACCCATGGCCTCTGCCATGAGTGTTGTAATGACACGGCCCCCCCGTGTGGGAACTTATATAAGGGCTTAAAGTATATCCCACTGGTAAATACCACTTTGTAATGGCGTTTATGTGCTCTCATCGGGTGTCAGGTGTGTTAACGTATCTGACTCGGGTTTTGCGATGCTGCTGATGGGCCTGGTTATCAGGTGTGTTAACGTATCTGACTCGGGTTCTGCGATGCTGCTGATGGGCCTGGTTATCAGGTGCGTTAATGTATGTGACTCGGGTTCTGCGATGCTGCTGATGGGCCTGGTTATCAGGTGTGTTAATGTATGTGACTCGGGTTCTGCGATGCTGCTGATGGGCCTGGTTATCAGGTGCGTTAACGTATCTCACTCGGGTCCTGCGATGCTGCTGATGGGCCTGGTTATCAGGTGCGTTAATGTATGTGACTCGGGTTCTGCGATGCTGCAGATGGGCCTGGTTATCAGGTGTGTTAAATTAGGGCTGCAGCTAAACACTGCAGGAGCAGGAACGAGCAGCACTGCAACAGATGGTTTGGGGCTGTAAAGAACATGACTTAATATCGTAATTGTTTTCAGCTTTGATGCAGAATAATGGTCTCCTAAACTCCCTCTGAGGTGACTGTATTAATGCCTGGTTACCTTTTTCAGTTGGATCTAATGAGCTCTGCCACTCACCAAACTGTATTTCCCCAAATAACCTGCTACTTGTTCACACCACATCATTTTGTAAGTATGACAGTGAGATCGTGTTTGAGAATTTAGCTTCAAGGTTAGATAAACTGCTCTTAATATTTGATACTAATACACACTGAGCTGCTTGATTTTAATAGTTAATGTTTCTCTCCCATCAGTGATGCCTCTAGCAAGACTATACTACCCTCTTTTGTCCAGAATGACTGATCGTCAGTATAAAGGAGCAACTGCCAGGAAGCTGTACTGAATCAAGCAAATACATCTCTAAATCCAAATGCACTTGCATTACCTGTGGGGACACTGAAATACAACATCAGCAGCTCTATGAAGTACAGCATTCCTGAAGTATAAATTAGGTCAGTACCTAAATGTACCGTAGTAAGCAGAAAAGCAAGCAGAATCGGTCTGACTCCTAACCATACTATGTCAGGACCTTCCCAGATAGAATCGAAAAGGATACTCTTAGTTTCTCTCTGTTATTAAGAGTGGAATGTGTGTAAATACACAGCATCTCATGGACAGCAGATGGTTTGTGATACAGGAAAAGAAGTAGTTGCTGGAAATCAACAAAGGAGAGGAGCAAAGAAGAGGGAGAAGGAAACATCAGCGGGTCGGAGGGCCACTGGCTGCCCTGGATCCACTGGGCATGCGAGCATCTTGTAAGACGAACACATGATCACGGTTCTGTAACTGTAAGCAGTGCACTGTGCTCAGGGTCCCGGCCGATGTCGAAGCAGCACAGTATCCCTGTGAAATGTTCAGCTACATACCTAGCACACGTATGTAACGAAAGCAGCCGCTCAGAGCAGTGTTTGAATTGTGTCAGAGGTCTTGGGGGCCCCCTGGTGGCCAGTCTGACCATGGTGTGGAAAAATTGTTGTTGACAGGCCTGGGGTGGCATTGAATCTAGTAAGATGGTGATTTTACGGGGGCCCCTCAAGGTCCATATTTTCTCTGTTATGGGGCAGCCCTGAGCTCTTAAGGGGGGCGGGGGGGGTTCCGGGCCACCCAGACTCCCCCTGATTCAAACACTGGCTCAGAGTAGCACAACAGCTGATGGAGCAAGAAGATTTCATCTGCTAAGAAATGCTATTAGTGACTGTGCTCAGTCTGTACATCAGTAGATTGAGCTGCTGCAGTTTGATTACAATGTTCTCCATCTTCGGTACGGTGCAGGCCACAATCCCCACTGAGCTCTCCCTTAATTCTACATTCTGCCTGATTTACTTGAACAGCAGCTGCGAGCAGAATTTCCACACATACTTTTTCTTTTTAACATCGTCACGCCTCACAATCTGACGATCTGAGGGGGAAACTCCATCGTCACCCACAGTCATGAAAGCCCGGCTGCAACGCTGGGTCAGATTAGCACGTGGTCTCACTGACATTTGGCTGACCTCAGATGGTAGATGACCCCCCCTGTTTTTTCAGTGGGGTTTTACTAAACACAAGGTTTGATAATTAATAATTTATTAATAATAAGGTTTAATAATAATAATTAATTCTACCATTAGTATGTAGTGAATTCAAACCCATTTTCCGCAGTTCTTTCAGCTGCTGACATTATATGTTGACACATATCGTTCGTATTGTTACTGGAATCATACAAAAACAGCATAAAAGGTAATTATACTTTTGCTGTTTCCATAAGGGAACTGAGTCCACATGTGAGCTCAGCTGGATCAATGAAAAGTCATTACAGCACATGAGCAGCATGAATAAGTCATGACTCTAATAAGCCTACTTACTTTTGAGCAGAAAAAAGCATTCTGCTTCTGAATATGATAGTGGTCCATGTTTTACCAATTTGAACACCTGGTGAGTTAAATATGACTGCAAGGGCTTATCTTTTTATAAATGTACTTATTCTATGATTTACAAGAAGAATATGGTGTAGAACTGATGTATCAATGGAGCAGAAGGCCGTTCAGAGATCCTCTTTGTCATCTTATGACATCAGTGTCATAGTCATTTCTTGGCTAAACTCGAGCAAATAATTTACCGGTGTCCATGCAGCAGATACTGTAGGTCTTCATGAAGTTCTTCATGATGTTTCAGCAATTTTCTCCAAGGCCCCATATTGCTCTCAGATTCATCAGTGTCCAAATGAGGCAGACAGCTGGCCCCCCCACATTGAACTTCCCCATTACAAAATTAATCACTGTTTCTCCGTTAATTACCTGAGACAAAACAGGAGTCGACTGAGAAGCCGCGCTGATGAGCACTTAATATGAAAATGTCACAAGCTTGTAATTACAGTATACTGAGGAAATCTCTAATAGCTCCTTTGCAGAAACGTAATGTTGATAATAACAGGCATCGGGAATGATAAAGGGAAAGGAGGTGATGAAGTGACACAGGATGTGTGGATATGGAGAGGGAGTGAGCGAGAGAGCGAAAGAGAAAGGGAGGGAAGAGACAGGATGCTAACGATTCTCCACAGGGCTCTCGTGGTCCCTCAGAGTACTGGGCTTGACGGTATATTTCTCTTCATAAAGGAAAGCAGCATCTGTTAAATAGCGGAATAAGTAAAAAGTGATTGTCAGGATCAGTCCTGGCATTATCTGTCAGTTCTCTGTTTGGCCAGCTGGTGTCGCTGGCCATCCTGTTCTGTGTTTGCCTAGTTTCCCTCGGTTTAGCACCCTAGTGTGTTTCTCTGCTCCCTGTGTCGCCCTGTGGCTGAATGGGCTGATCATGTTGGAAATTTCTTGTTTCGTTTACATTTTTCGTTTATATTTGTTTAGTTTGCTGAGTTTTCAGTGAGTGTCCTTGTTTGTTCCTGTTTGCTGTGTTTGTTTGCTCCCTGCTTGGTTCCTGAATGTCTTTCTTACCTGTGTTTTCCCCTGATTTGTCTATTGTCAGTTCTCCCTTGCCTACATAGTTCTTGTTCTCTCTAGCTGCCTTGGTTTGACCAGTGGTTCTGTTGTATTTTGTTAGTTCAGTCTGTTTGTAATAAAGTCCCCTTTCTTCATGAACCGCACCATTGATCGTCCTACCATCCATCATACTGCTCCGTAACACCGATGTGTTCAAGCTCAGGGTAAAATGTGTGGTGGGGATCATAAAGGAACGACAAGAAAGCTACAGTACCAGTGAAAAGTCTGGACATAACCGCTTTTACTGCATTTGTCTCTTAGCTGTTATTTACTTTTTAGTAAAAGGTCTGAAGGCAATGAAAAATACAATTTAAATTTTACAATGACCAAAAGAATTATCCAACATCTCAAAATTTTCCAGCTTGCAGATGTAGCCACCTGGAACGCTTCTCCAACAGTCCCGAAGGAGTTTCCACAAGTTCTGGCCATAAGTTGCCTACCTTGCTCTTTGATCCAACTCCTCCCCAGCTCTGTAGAGTTCAGGTGGGGACCGTCAGGGTCAGGTCGCTATGTTATGTCATGTCACTACATCTCTTTCCTTGTACATAAGATAATACAGTACTTACCTGTAAATAATCCTGAGGTGAGCTTAGGGTAGTTATCTTGTTGAAAAACAAATGATTTTTAGATTTAAAAGAGCACCTTAGAATTTAAATACAGTCTATACAGGTGCTATGGGTTTTAGAATATTTGTGTTGTAAAGGAAGGTAATGTTCTTCCACAACAAAGACTGACCAGGCAGTATGAATACATTACTATGTGATGGTAATATGAATACCCAATTATACTGTCTGCCACGAATGAAAGCCCTGATGATCCTGTTTTACTTTCAACATTCATGAGATACATCACATTAGAACACATTTTGAAGATTTTAGATGCGTTTTTAAGAGTAGGGCTGAAAGACTAATTATATTTGAATGAATTTTCTCTTTTAAAAGTTATTTTGCTTAGTAGTTCAATGACTGAAAATCCAGAAAAATCTTATTTTCCCATCCATGAAGTGAATAATCAGTAAAAATTGGCGCAGAAGTTACGAAATTTGTTTAAGAACATTAATTAGAAATTACATCTACTTAGTGAATTATTGTGATATTAGCTACCATTGGCTGTTTTATGGAACAATTTTGGATATAATTTAACAAAATTACACCAATCAAGGAATTTAAAATATGGTCCCCTTTATGCACCATATTTAAAAATATATCTTTACTTCATTACAAACATACAAAAAAACTGCTATGCATATTTTAACACCATTATAACTACTGGCAGTAAAGGGAGGTTTATACATTTATAAAGTGCCGTTCAAAGAGGACTGAGTACGAAACGCTCGGGGCTCCCTGTATATAAACATTACGGCTAAAAGGGATCAATAGAAAGTCATTACTAAACATGAACAACAGAGGCGCATGAATGAATCATGAGTCTAATAAACCTACTTTTCACTGTGACCAAAGGGGGAAGATGCTCTACTCCAGAAAGCAATCATATTTATTTCTCAGACTGAAAAGGTGCACCTCAATGAAACTGAATAAGGTCACAATTGTATGTCTAAATGCTCTCCGACATCTCGTCTCATCAATCATTAGGTATAAATGGATTTTTATGACGTTCTGCAGGATGTTTTTGAGATTTTCAGCAAGACTCCAATTTGTTTTCAAAATCATCCAAGCAATCATAAAAATGATTTTAAAAATCAGCACAACAAAGTTTCTGTTGATTTGGAGAAATAAATAAAACCTCTGATAAATTTAGAGGTAAAAAAGTCTCTAAGTCTCATTTTTTTGACGCACTACATTAACCAGGCTCGTTACGGAACACCTTTTTGCGGTGTTATGGGTGTGTTATTTGTTGTGTGTCGCCATCTTGTGGTCATCTCTTAGCATTGCAAGTAAGTATAAAACAAACCGGGAAAACACAATTATATTCCCAAGATATTGCTCGTCACGTGTATCCTAAACATGCATTTCAGAATGAGAAATGACAATAAAAAATAAAATCATTCACAATCAAATATTCATTAAGAAGACTTTAACCTCAGTGAAGTATGTTTGAAACCACAGCCATATTATAATAGGAAACAGGCACATTCACTTTTAACTCATCAGCTAATTATCTGGATAGAGACTCATTGCAGCATCTCTTTTACATATCAGGCTGAAAAGAACAGACCCAGGTCACACTTTTAAAGTAAACAGATTAATAACCAGCTTCACTTTATAAAAGTAACGTATTGCAATTAACTACAAAAAAAGACACAATTACTTCACGACACATATTTTCAAAGTGAAGTGCAAAGGATGGAAAACAAAGAAAATAAATCATTAAGATCATAATATAAATGAAAGGAGAAAATTTCAGTGAGATATTGGTATTGAAAAGAAACTATTTATGTATCATCCATCCATCCATCCATCTTCTAACTGCTTATCCTGGTCAGGGTTGCAGAGATGTGTGCATAAGCTGTGAATAAAACATTATTTGGTTTGTTACCCTACTTTTCTGGGTAAATTCATCTAATGAACACTGAAGATGTGCTTAACTGCTGCCTTTCAATGGTAGACATGCTTGCCCTTCCAGTTATCAAATATTATCTGAAATTTCAACATCCAGTCCTGCCTTTCAGGCATATAAAGTATAGAACAAACCTATCATTTCAGATTTAACTGCTGAACTGCTGAGTTTTTCGGTGTCCGCTAGATGGCAGGTGGTGCCTATAGGAGACGTTATGCAATTCCAGCTTAATCTCATCTAATTATGCCTTTGTCTACAGGGACCTGCCTTTGAGAGTCGCCTTAAGGACTCAAACACCTGTCAGTCCACCAAATGCACAATAAACAACCACTTCCCAGAATGCCCTGCAAAGTGGAACACTGCACAATCTGAGGACAAATAGCTGAATCCATAACACTTCATCTGCATCAAAATACTCAAAGCTGAAGCTTGTCAGTTGTCTTTACGTCTGTCCCACGGTTTGTACTCAGTCACACTCATAGCAACATTCCCTTAACGGCCTTCACACTAAGCAATGCACTAATGTTCCTTCATGGCCTCCAAAACCTAAATGCAAAAGCATGCTAAAGAATATATATCTCTGGCCTGCCGAAAAGCCCCACATTTAACATACAAGCTTACAAACTGAACACACAAAATGCCCCTTCGGTTTGCTGTTGTGTTTGGAAGGATGCCTCGTCATTTGTCTACGAGTAGCATAATAAAATCAGTGCCCAAAGTACATTAAAATGGAAGACAGCGTTGAGGTGACTCCTGCTCTTAATTAAAAACAGATGTGTCCATTTAATATTCTTAATACTGCAAGGGAGAGAGACAATCACTGCAGAAACATCTATTTTGCTTCATTAAACTGAGAGGCTCGATCACGATGAGGAGGAATATAATGAATGAAGACGGGCATGTTTACAGGGTTGTTTAAATAGTATTTGCCAAAAGTAAACGAACTAAACGTGTTGTATTTCTAGTCAATAACCCACCATCCCGTGGTAAATGAAACCACATTATGAATGACATGCACTGCTAATGCTAGCATGTCTGCCAAAACGTAGGAGAGAATTCTAATGTATAATATCATTATATAAACCGCAGATGATGCTAGGATGAGTAACTACAAATGTATAGATATGCATATTTGACAAATATGCTGCATCCCCATAACACTGTAATGAATAAGTGGGCTGGAAGATGGATGGATGGATGGATGGATGGATATTTATGGTGAATTCAGAAAGCACACTTACAGATTACATGAACTTCTAGGAAGGTTTATTAGGAGAGTGAATGTAGAGTTAAACAAATTCCAGATCCAGGATCACACATTCATTTATGCAGGCCTGTGAAATGGTACATAATTGTCCATAATCCCCATGGAGCCCATTTGCCGACCTGGTGGTTAAATCTCGCTTTAGTTAAGGTTTCTGATGCCCTTTGCTTCAGTTCCTGGAACTGAGCAGATTTGATTTAGGTCGATTTCCCCAGAAAGGCTCCAAGGAAGATGAAGAAAGACGGAAAGCACGTGAACTCCAGCTTGAGGCTTCACTCTGTCTACTTGGGATTGACCCATATTATCTTTAGACTATGGCCCATAATGCACAAGACATTTCACCTTAAATGCATAAAAAGCAAGAAAACATGAAAAGTAACCTAAAGAAATCTTAAAGCAGGGAGCTGGTAAATCTCATTATGTTATTCTCTTCATTATCACATTTGCGGTGCGAACATTATCACCGACTGACATACCCCAGAAACTCTGCCTCTTTGTGTCAAAGGACATGCATCACCAAGTTGGACACACCACTGCGGAATGCAAGGAGCGTCCGTGGCGGAGTGACAGCTTACACTGACGCTACACAGCCCATACGGGGGCAGCTTACTGACATCGTACTTCTACAATCTCATCTTCAGCTTCGGCTGCTTGGAAGATCAGTCTCATGGTTACTTTTCTGAGTCTGCCTTACAAACTCAGCGTGAACTGCTGAAATGGTAGTGTGATCCAAGAGAAAGGTCCAAAGGGAAGAAGCAACTGATATTAGCATATCAACTAATATATTAGCATAACCACTAATACTACAGCTACTCAAATAATGTAGCTACTAGTACCATGATAACAGTAGTAATAGTAGAAGCTGCTGAAAGTTGTTACTCACTATGGATATTCCTAGATAGAGAGAGGGGTAAGGAGCATGTGCTGATTACAGCACCCACCACATGACAACCCACCTCAGGGATGAGAACCTGAGTGTGGTGGATGATATCCCAGCACCACACCAGTTAAAGGCAACAAGAGTTTTTTTTTCCCAGTGACTGGACTGCCAACTGTACCATCAACCCCCAAACTTTCCCAGTAAGTTGGAGGACCTGCTTGCAGGGCTGGATGTAGATTAACATCATACCCAGGATGAAGCAACTGCAGGTTAAGGGCCCAACCGAGTAGGATCACTCCGGGCATTCATGGGATTCAAACCAACAACCCTCCGACTGCTGCACAGGGCCACCACTCTGCCCCCGTCCTAGATACTCACAGATTATTTGTAGTATTAACTATTATGTTGTTTATTTAGTTGGTTCTTATGTGGTTTTTAGTTTTTTTTATTATAGAGAAAGTTACAAAAGCTTCAGACTTTATTCTTATTTTCATACTGGCATCTTATCATACATATAATACTAAAGGAGGAATGCAGGAGGAACACAGCCGGGCTAATTGGTGCGAGATTAAGCAGTTGTGTTAGTAACAAACAAGACTCAGAGGACTGCTGATGTCACCAGTCTTAGGGCCAGGGGGTTTAATGCCAGTCAGGGGAGGCGGGGGTGAGGTCCCTTGGAGTCTCACACTGTATATGTGTATGTAGGGCGGGGGGTGGGGGAGAGTGACTCCCCCCCCAAGGGCGGCTGTCATCCTCCTGCCAGGTCGACGGCAGGTGCCGCATCATCAGCGGGCCAGCGACAGGGGGATTACCATTAGTGATGTCGTCGGGTGATGTCGTCCCCCTGGAGCTGGAGGTGGCGGCGCTTCAGAGAGGCGACAGGAGGGGCTACGGAGGCTAATACCTGCACTAATAATATGCAGCGGGTCCAGCTAATGCCTGCGATGGGAGGGGCAGCCACGCGCCAGGGGGCCCCTATGCCAGGTCTCTGTTGGGCACAGGCAGGCGGACACTCGTCAAAGAAGGCAGTAATTAGGGTTAGGGAAAGCACAGAGGGACAAACAAGGACACCCAGGCTTAAGGAACAATAATAATTATCATTAATGAAAACAATCAGCCTTGTGCTGACTAATCTATTAGAAGCTAACACTGACCAGGAGGCACTTCTGTTCGGACACCAGCCCTCTGCTAGGAGGAGCGCAAATTATCCTGGACTGAAACAGACTGGAAAAAAAAACCATGATCTACAGCCAGGGGCGTTATTAGAGACTTTGGGCCCTATGAAAGCAGATCATATTTGGCCCCCAACCCAGACCAACCCAAATATGTTCCAAATTTTTTAGGGCCCCTGTCACTCTGGGACCCAACTCTTTACGTCACCCCAGTCTATAGCTACTGCAGCTTCCATCCTGAACCGAAACTCGAGGAAGACGGGGCTGCTGGCTGCTGCCTTTACTAAGGCACCATACAGTATCTGTGTCTGTCTTATATCCACTCATCAGAAGCCCAGAGGGTCAACTTACTTGGAGAGATTCGTCGATGGACAATTACAGGTCATCTTGAAGATCTTCATTCGCATCCTCTGACTTGCTGATCACTTTGTATGTGAACTCTGGAACAGGAAAATGACGTATGTCTAAATTCTTAAGATTTTTTTCAGCATTCTTAAATTCTAAAGACTTTCTGTGGTCCATACGAACACAGCAAGGACAATGCAAACATGTAGCCAGAGTGGAACAGTGACACACGGTTTGATCCAACCTGCACAGCATTTCACTCCACGTGCGTGTCTGTATGTTTTAGAAATGGTTATTAAATGTTCAGAAAGTGCAAAGAGTTGATATTATGCTCTATAATGATTCGAACTTGGTTTGAGTGTCACACTAATATAATGAAGTCAAGTCGCCTTTATTGTCATACTATCTATATACTGGAATATAGTGGCATGAGTTAATGTTTCCCCCAGGATCATGGTGACAGACACAAAGCAATTGACACAGGCAGGGTTTCACAATACTTAAGGGGCAAAAACACTGGACAACACAAAACAGGGAGGTTGGACATGAGGGTTTATATAGATAGTAAATAGAAAGTCATATATAAACAGTAATGAATAATATAGCATCACAATGAACTTTTACACTGTAGCTTTTTACAGTTTTCCAAGCTTTCAAAGCCTGATATTTTCATACCTTTCAGAACAGCAAGATCAATGTCATTCTCTCATTGCTGATCAGCATTGAAACGTTAATAAATATGAGGACCTAATAAATGGAAGTTGAAGGAGGAAAAAATACGTGGCTTTTCCTAGGAGATTTATTGAACAACAGCAACAGAGTAGCGAAAGTCGAGCTCTCCCCCCGCGCCGCTCCAGGGGGCTGATGCAGCAGCACCCCGGGGGGCCATTAGCGTGACGATCGCTGGAGGGGTGCAGGGGAATTGTTACAAGTCAGGGGGGAGAGCCGAAAACTCGCAGCACACTAACAACACCTGTCACCCCTCCGCTTAATGAGAAACACAATTAGCAATTAACATTGAGATTTGTCGGGGCTAATATCGGCTACCTGTGCACACAAAAGCTAAGGGTGAAATAAAAAAAAAAACACAAAGCTCCCTTAACGATTGCAAATCATCTTTTGTTTACGAGAAAGAGCAAAATTATCAGTGAAAGTCTCCCACAGCATGTAAAACTACTAAATGATACGATGTAGCATATTCGGAATGGATAATCTAAGATAGAAATCCAATTAAATGATTATTAAGGCGTGCATGTAGGACTTATAATTGCCTATATTAATCGTCAGTTTACTGTTAATATGTATCAATTAATTTTTTATATTCTATTGTAGAGTCACTAAAATGTGCGATAATTCTAACTGTACTAAAACGGGTCTTGGTTTGGTACAGCAAACAGAAATACCTGGCCTTAGAAGAGTGATACTTTATTAACCGCTGTAGGGAAATACTCAGGTGACCCTGGAGCTGAGGATTAAGGGTCTTGCTCATGGGCTCATGGGCATGAGACTGGACTTGAACTGATGATCTTCAGCCATAGGGGATTAGCCTACTGGTCCACTCAGAGCAATGGGGAACAGGTTTACTGACACCTGGGATGGAATTTGACCCTATAAGACAGGAATGTATATATTAGCATCAGCAACTGAGTGTACAGACAGAGGGTGAGCTAAGTAAATACGTCTGTGGCCTTACACTTCTAGAGCAGTGGGTTAAATTGCAGACCACAGGTTCTGCATACATAATTTACATGGGGTGTTTCTCAATACCAAGAACACAAAGATCGTACTTGTGGTCTTGGCAAGACCGGTCTTGTTAACTTCCCTCCCAAGTAAGAACTTGGGGTGCAATGAATCATGGGATTGATCTCATTCGGCGAGGATGCGACAGATGTATCCATGACATTTGGGATGAGGCAAAAAACGACATCTGGCATTTTTACTGTTCTCTGTACTTCTGTTCTTCAGTATTGGAACTGGTCTTCGGCAATGGAAGATGATGTAAAATGGGTTCACAAGAACACAAGTACGGTCAAGTAGGCATGTTGAGAAACACCGATGTTCTTTACATATTTTCACAGTTTTCCTCTGGCTCTCCATCTTCCAGCCAAATTCCAAAGATGTGTTTTAGGTGAATTTGTGCATCTAAAGGCCCTGTAGTGTGTGCTCCACGATGGCCTGGCATCCGATCCAGTTTACAGAGAATTCAGTGCTAAATAAAAAACATCCAGTCGGCGACAGTGTGTTACCAAAAAGTTCTGTTCTTTTGGAGGGACAAATCCTCCACATCCCTGGTTCCTATGGCCCTGAGTGGCGCCGAAAGGCATCTCCCAACCCATCAACCCTTCAAGTGGTCCGACTAGGGCTATATCTGTAATGCTAATATATTTTAGCATGTTAACATAAGAGGCATTTGTATTTAGTCTTTAAATGACATGTATGAACATTTGTTCTTCATGTATTAGTTTCCGGGGGACAAATGTGTGACGGTATTCACCTAGTGGACAGAGAGTGTTATTACAGCAGTGCCACTAAATAAAGAAACAAAGAAAATTTCCTTCAGATAATTCCGACTTCCATGCCTCATGGAGACTTGGGAAGTCTTATTTTTAACAAAATAAAAGGGTTACTGGTATCAAATTGGCCACGAGTGTACATGCTCATATGTAAGACAAAATGAAAATATGATGGGTGCAACATATTAGGCAGGAGACCCTGACTGCATCAGCGCGGGACAATGTGCAGCATTGATACAGCAAGCCGTTAGACGCAAAATCCAAATGCAACCAAATGTACACATTAGTAATATACATTTTTATTAATTGGATATATAAGCTAAATTTAAGAGAAAATGAGTATGGTATTTCTAATTATCGGGCAATGGTGATAGTAAACATGAATGTTATTAGCCAATAGGCAAACACATTAAATTGGTTTCATATCACTCATGGTTTATGAACAGTGGCTAAATGAGATAGAATATCAATGTTTCTTGAATAGAGAGGACACAGAAAGACCATGACGCGCCGCTCCTAGTCATGACGCCACTCCTAGTCATCATGCGCCGCTCCTAGTCATGACGCGCCGCTCCTAGTCATGACGCCACTCCTAGTCATCACGCGCCGCTCCTAGTCATCACGCGCCGCTCCTAGTCATGACGCCCCGCTCCTAGTCATCACGCGCCGCTCCTAGTCATGACGCGCCGCTCCTAGTCATGACGCGCCGCTCCTAGTCATGACACCCCGCTCCTAAGTTACTCTTACATCAGGTTGCTGACAAGGACTCTACCCAATCAAACAGGCACTGGTCTGCCACAGTCTTATACTAACTGCATGAATGTTTTCCTGAGACATCTCAAAGATGAAAATCATGGCAGTAAGCTGGGTCAGTAGGGACTTGAAGTGTTAAATCCAATTCAGATTTTTTTGTGTCACTCTTGCAGCGGATGTATGGGAACACAGACCATATGTCACAGTCCCCAACTATGACAAATGAATATTCAGGAGACAGGGTGGTGGTACTTCGCTGCATCCTCAGGAAAGAGCCTGATCTGTCTTCAGGATAGCATTTTCTGTATTATGAAAAGAGGGTGGACTGTGCCGTTACCATGGACACCGGTACACAGCAAACACAATACATTATCAATTTGCATGTTAAATTAGTATCGCTTTGTGGGGATTGACAGGGATGTACATTCAGGTCTGAGTTGACTAAAGTCATATCTACAGAGTAATTTTATTTTGTCATGTACTTTACATCACATATTAAATTTAAAAAGTTAATACAGTAAGTTACAGTTGCATAAAATGTGGATTTAGGAGGACAAAAACAATGTTCAAAAATAAATTTTAAATGTTTAAGAGCTGGATGTCTTTGATTTATATAGTAATTCAAATATATCCTTTACTAGATAATCCATGCAGAAGACAACAGTATGGATTTGCTGTCATCGCTTTTGGGTTTCATGGTAACAAATGTATGCCTTCTCTAGCAGTGCGACGCCTCACACGTTTCCTTGAACACAATCCAAGTATCTCAGACATCTTGAAATGAGACATTTTTCAGCTGCCAGTTTATTTCTTAAGTCATTGTGGATTTCTTTTAATGCTATTTATTATATAATGGATTTTATGAAATACAGTTATTTCCAGGTCAACTGAAGTACAAAAAAAAAATCTAAAGTAGAATTCATTATATTTATATTGCCAGAAGTACGTAGTGAACTATGAGAGACCTAAATGCAGATCAGTTTTACATAGATGTATGAATGTTCATAACAGATGTTCAGGAATATATTTCAAAATTTTGAAACACGACGAATGGGATACAAATCCTCTGCATCCTTAGGCATAAATATTTAATTATTTGATTATTTATATTAACCCTAACCTTGCAATGATTCAATTGTTATTAAAATGCCAGTGTATTTAAATATTGAAATATTGATATATAGAATGTAGAATATTGAAAACAAGCTGACCAGTAATTGCCACTGCTATCACTAATCGCTAATCAGTATGATTTATAGAAAAATACAATTTTTACACCTGTCACAACTATTAAATGTATCAACTTTATCAAAAAATTTACTTTTTTGTTTTGGTTTAATTTCTTCAGTAAAAGGATGTTGATTAAGCAAAAGCAACTTGGACAATATTGTGATTAACAAATGAAACCTGATTTGCTAAATATTGTTTTAGTACTAGTTCGTTATAACTTTCGTAAAAATGGTAATTTGATCCAAACGAATCAGGAATAATAAATGCGGCGTGCCGACCACTTCCGACCGTGCCCATGTTACCAAACTCAGTCAGCCTAAAGTTACCCACCTGAGTAAAACATGCAGACCTTTCTCCCAGGAGAGCTGACATACTACAGGGATTGTTTTCTTTAAGTAAACCTACCATCTGGAGCCGTTCATTCAAAACTTAAATTATATGTATATAATGTTGTATTCCCAATACATTTCCTACCTAAAAGAAACTTAAGGTAGACAAGACAAGAAAACAAAACCAGTGTTATATTTTAATTAGGAACCATAATAACACATCAGTTGAGTGATGTATAAGTGAAATTTTCACTACAATTCCCTATTTGCTAAGAGAGCTTAGATAAAACATGTATTTGGATCAGGTAAAAATCACAGTTTTTTTTTTCGAATGTATGAAAAACTAAAATCATAACTCCCACATTCCCTACATGCGTAATGTGTGTCGAGAAGAAACAGAGATGTTAGTGAGGTAAGAAGCAGCCAAAGGCCAAACACAAGGACATCCCTTCCAATCAAGGGCACCTGGCACTGAAAAAAATCCCACTTCCAGCATTGGCCAGGACAGTTACGCCTCCGAGCTTATGGAGAAAGTTTATGGGTTTAATTGTTCCTCGAGACTGAATACTTAACGCTGCATAAACAGAACTACGACTTTGTCATTGATTCTGCCACAGCTACGAGTGCCTGCAGTTAACTTGGGGGGAAGCTTCATTGTGTATAATATTCACACTTAAGATGAAACAAAGTGCAGAAATCCTTTTCTGTCAGAAAAAGTGCTCCGTGGCCTGCAGGTGCAGCAAAACATCTGGTGAGACAGGAGAGAGTGGGTGCAGGAGGACTCTTCAAATGACAAGTTTTAATTGGGCTGCCTGTGTATTTGTGTCTGTGTGCTTGCGCATGTGTGTGTGTCTGCACATGTGTGCGCACATGTGGGGCAGCGAGAGCGTTACCATGGCAGAAATTAGCAGTAATAAACATTATCTGCTGAATGCCATTGTGAGGATACCATGCCAACGTTGTGCTTTCAGGGGACTCGAGGTCAGTAAAGCAAACTGGCTGTTGTATGATGGCTGTAGTGATAAACAGCACAAAGGAGACTGTTTTTTGGTGTTGGCCATGGAAGGGAGAGTGACCTGTCATCTACCAGAGGCTGGGTATAGATTTTCAAGTAGTCAAGATGTTCGAAAATAACCGTGTTGATTGTTCACATAGCTACATGTAACTAAGATAAAATAAGATGGTACAAGATGAGTTACAGCTTTACTGATCCAGTGAA
Source organism: Boulengeromyrus knoepffleri (assembly GCA_026770805.1). Lineage (NCBI taxonomy): Eukaryota > Metazoa > Chordata > Actinopteri > Osteoglossiformes > Mormyridae > Boulengeromyrus > Boulengeromyrus knoepffleri. The sequence goes on along the minus strand of JABJVO010000132.1, from coordinate 17,962,097 downwards.
GGGGATTTTTTGTTGTTGTTCAGAAGTACCCAAAACTAAACTCCCAGCACCCCAAAGAAATAAAGTTTGATATGTGTAGCATATTCATTTTTAATTACTGATGACTCATGCATTATATTCCTGAATGTAACTTTGTAGTGTTCATACTGAACTCGTGATTAAATTCGATAAGCGTGAGATGCACTCTTTTTCCTAGTCTTTACTGTTTTGGTAGTAGCCTTTAAGAGGATGTGCAGGGACACAAGGAAAACTTACAGTTTCAAATCACTACTTCGTACCAGCAGCTGTTACTGTGGGACATGGCACAGACAGAAAGAGTGACAATCTATGGAATGGCTCACAAGAAAACAGGGATTATTAACCAAAACTGAAAAGGGGTAACCAAGGCGTAAACCACAAAATAAAAGGGTTAAGAACAAACCAGGAGAAATAAGAACTAAAAGAACCACAAAGTAACATATTAGGGAATAGAACAAAAACTGAGAGCAGGACTAGGGAACAACCAAAGCTATAAACAGGCAGTAACATCAACATCTGCAGACACCTAAACACACACATCTTATACATAATAACTAACTGAGGTTTAGGGCAGGCATTATAATACATACAGACAACAAGGCTAACAAGGGGCAGGTGTGGACCATAACCAAATCAACCAATCAGTACAGGACAACAAGAAACAGGTGAAATAAGGTACAATTTACAAGCACAAGAAACTAGGAAGTATTCACTAAGGGCTAACTAAATGAGAAGAGACTAGGAACATAAGCAGAACATAATTTAATAAGGCACAGGTAGGGTAGACTATAAACAGGGACACAAAGTAAAGACAATACCAAAAGCTACGGATAAAATAAAACCAAACAAATTAAATGAAAGGTGAGGCAGGCCTTATTCTTATTCCACCTGCTGGCCAAATGGGGACAAAACAAATGGGACAGGGTGAGATGGGCACTGACCCTGACAATCAGATAGTTGCAGCGAAAGCGCTGATTTAAACAGACTGCTGGATAACTTCTGATTCATTACGTTAAACAAGGTAACCAAGATAAACAACACAATAAAGTCGACAAAGACATGAAAACGTAAATTTGAAAGCCATTTTATCACCTGTCTTGTTATCATTCTTAGCAGGCTTTCATAACAGTGTCAGGAGTAATGGTTTGTTAGTTTTTTTTTTTTACATTTTGCTAAATTTGATTTAATCAGACAAAACAAGAGAGGTGTTTAAGAGTGGCAAGAAAAATCCACTGAAACACCAGATAAGACAACTAACTTTTTTCTCAGTTTATCAAATTGCTCTCAAAACAGAAGGTGAATGTTAATGATCTAAATCTAAAAGCTATTTGACAAATGGCTCTAAAATCAGAAGGCTGATAATCATTTAAAGTACGTTTAATAACTGAAAAGCCTTCAGCAAAACAAATATTGCAAATGCAGTGGTACCTCAGTTCTTGAACTCAGTAGAACTCGAATTTCTTTTTTTACCTATTACTCAAGAATTACCTAGAACTCAATCTGAATCTCAGAAGTCAAACCGTGAACGCCGACCTAAGATAACTTGTACGCGCGAGGAAATGAGTCACGTGGCACATCTCTCAGCGGAAATAAAGGGTCTCAGCCTCGCATTCGCTGTGATAGCATCATGCATGTTTACACTAGCTGAATACATATATTTAGACAATAAAAATACATTTAGACAGTAACAGTAATTATTATTATATAATAAAATACATTTAAAAATTAGGATTTCTTATTAATTATTTTAATATTAATAATAAACCATGAATACATTTAATTATAATAATATTGTTGTGCCCAGCTGGGACGGAACGGAGACAAAGGCGCAGACGTCAGGGTATCTGGGAATACGGGGTTTAATTACAGGTAAGGCAGGCAAA
>JABJVO010000132.1:17932257-17955558 GCA_026770805.1 Boulengeromyrus knoepffleri | reverse complement strand
ACACGCCGGACAGGGTGCCAGTGCATCACAGGGCACAAGGCAGGGGTACACGCCGGACAGGGTGCCAGTGCATCACAGGGCACAAGGCAGGGGTACACGCCGGACAGGGTGCCAGTGCATCACAGGGCACATACACACATTCACTCAATCATACAGTATGGGCAATTTGGAGACAGCAATTAGCCTAACTGCTTGTCACTGGAATGAGACCAGAGTAGCCAGAGGATACAGGGAGAACATGCAAACTCCATAAAAAGGGGGGCAGTGGTGGGTGTGATTCTCCTCACAGCATCACCAAAATACCCTGAACTGTATCAAAAATCACCAGAATTATCATACCATCAAACACACATATTTTTCTCCAATCTGAAAATAAAACATATAGCAAATGTAGAGTCTTCACTTTTGTTTAGTGCAGGAACAGTTAAATGGTTAATGTGCCGGTGCATGTCTGAAATATCCCCACCACACAGTCGCCTCAACAGCACTAATGGCCCAGAGGAACCACACTGGTCCGGGCATTAAACACAAACACATCATATTAGAGTATTTGGACCTTAATGCTTCTCTCCATGCTAAGCAGATACATTTTACAACACTACTGATTGCCTCTATGCACAGAACCTCGTCTGGAATCTGTTACAACACGAGTGCTAAGACGTATCCACTGAGACTGAGACACGTAATACGAACGCTGAACATTAATCAGAACGTATCTTAGAATGCATCACTGTGCCTCTACTGACCCTGTGAAACCTTCGTCCCTCAGGATGGCTGCAGTTTGGACGAATCGCCGACGGCCGGAGAAACAATTATCTTTCCTTCCTTTTTTGTTTTTTCCAGTTTATGGTCAGAAAGCAGCTGCTTTTTCTCGGGTCGGTGAGAGAGGGAGTCATTCTCTGCTTGCTGTGGCAGCAGCACCAGCTGCTTACCTGCATATCAGAAGAATTCTACCCATTCAGTTGGAAACACAGGGATTCATGGTAAACAATGCTATTTCGAGATATTAAAAAAGACACACAAATCCCCGAGTATAATCTAATTTATTATTGAGGTATCCGATGGGACTCAGAGAAGGATAATTGTGAACAGGGACATCGGTGAGAGCTGCCATTAAGTGCTGAAATTAGAGTCGGTTGTTAGTTACCAGCTTATTTCTTCTTTTTTAATCATCACATAAATTCATGGTAAGCTCTCGCAGATTTTGCACAGCTGACGGTTTTTGCAGTTGCAGCTTTCTTGTGGTTAATGTGTCATTCCTCGATACGTACAATGACACAATAAGGAAGTTTGGGCGTATGACAAATTAATGACAAAATCTTTATCAACACCAAATGCAAACCACAAAAAGAAAAACACGGCCGAAAGAATGTTATCTTATTTTTAATACTGTAAACTGAAGTTAGAAGAACTATTTATCTCCATTGCTTTAGGTGTATTTCATAAAATAATTATTAGTGGGGTTTTAGAGACATTCATAAATTTATGCATAAAATCCTGTGAAAGTGGATCACAGATGAGTCCCTCGCGATGGCAAAATGATGCTGGATTAAGCACTTTGTTAGCAACCAATCTATAGAACGTAAAGTGTTAAACATCCTCAGACCATTAAAAATAACCAGTGGGGCTTGCGGTGCCCTCATTTATCTACACGTGAGCTCCATCTCACCCCAGGTAGAAACCAGGTTTCCTGTGACAAAAACTTCGTCATTAATTATCCAGTGCATTTCCACAGCTATAGAGAAATCTTAATGGATTTGGACATGAACAAAAAAAAAAAAAAAATAAGTGGATGAAAGGTAAGGAGAAAAAGTGAGGAACCAAAGAGTGGATCATGGATTTCCACGAGGCCTTTTTTGTGCCTTAGAGGAAGTGGTGGAGCTTTATAATTATTCCAATTATCACGGCGCACTATGAGAACTTGATTAATAACATAGAAGATATTGTTGTGGCAATTAGCCATATGGTAGTGGGACTCTTCTCCGTCACGAATTTGCCATTAGCATCTACTTATGTTTGTCAGAGCCACGCATCCGTGACAAGCTGAGGTTCTGCTCACCTTGCTGTTGCCCAAGTGAGACACACTGAAGAAATGTTTATTCCTCTGAGCTCCTCGCCTCAGTTAATTTTTCATGCTGCATCCGGTCTGACTAGGGACAAATGTCATGATCGTCTGGGACGACTCATCAAACCCTGATGCTCGGAGGCCAATGTGCCGAGTAAATTACTTCCTGCAACCTGTGGTGCATTTGGCCGGTAGCTTTAACATCGTAGTTACTTTCTTGGACCCTATGGTAAGGTTTCTGCCAAATTCCCTCGCATCAGCATGTGTCAAAATGTCTCGTCTAGAAGGCAAGATCAATGCTGAGTGACCGTAGAAAACGGAAACATACTGAGTTCAAGAACAAAAATGGACTAAAGGCTCAATAGGTATCTGATCATTCAGAAACAGATCAAGAACCTTCACAAACGGGAGAAACCTGTAGTTCCAAACCATCCATCCATCCATCCTGGTCAGGGGCAGTATACTTGACTGCCTGTCTTTCAACTGCAGGAGGAGACCACGGTACTTGGAGAAATCCCATGTGACACGGGGAGAACGTGTAAACCACAGACATGCAAGAGTGGGCGGGATTAGAACCTTCAACCCTGGAGGTGTCAGCCACCCTGCTGCTAATAATCTCTACATAATATCTCATTATTGAAGTCAAAATGATTTATTCTAGTTTATTGATGCTGTATTGTCGGGTGTTGCCTCAGTGTTTGCTGCGGTACACTTTCTCCTCTCTTCATAACCCCCAATATCTTTATACTGGTCAGCAGCTGGTAGAGCTGATTAGAGTCACCTTCTGGTGGTTAGGGAGGCTCAAGCTGCAGCAGATATTAATGGCCTGTTGAGTAAACGATGAGAACGTCGCACAGCTGAGGCCTTTATTACAAATCAGCTGGATGGAGTACGAGCCCCGTTGCTGAGACAGAGACAGGGGGCTCTGAGGGGCAAGAAAACCCCCACAGTGACTCAGGAGAACTTACTGTTTCTGTATGTTTGCCCTTCTGTGCTCTTTTGGTGCAATTAAAGCCCTAAAGGATGCACACTACCTATGCAACAACATACATGCACAGTAATATACACAGACACACACGCACAGCATATGCATACAGTAATATATATGTGATGTACAGCTACAATGGGCAGATATGATACAGATGGGTGCCACTTCAGGCACTGCCTTCTTTCTTTAGTCCATTTTTGTACGTTTTCATAGTGCAGTTCATGCCTTATTTTTGGTGAAATTTCGGTGTAATCTATTTTATTATAACGTGTAATTTTATATTTACATGTTTTTTGCTGTAGGATACTGTGTGTATATTACGGTACCGTACTTAATGTCTTGCTTCTCCCGTTTAACTATTGAGATTCGTCCAAATTCACTTTCTTTTCACACACATAAAGCTGTACCTGTGCACCACTGCATCCGACGCTTTGCACTGCACTTGGTGATGTAGGTCTTGGATGCAGCTGCTCGGCCATGGAGACCCATTCCATGAAGTTCTCTACACACTGTTCCTGAGCTAATCTGAAGGCCACATGAAGTTTGGAGGTCTGTAGCTATTGACTCTGCAGACAGTTGACTTCTGCACACTGTGCGCCTCAGCATGCGTTGTCCCCGCTCTGTGATTTTACGTGGCCTGTCACTTCGTGGCTGAGTTCCTGTTGTTCCCAAATGCTTCCACTTTCTTATAAAACCACTAACAGTTGACTGTGGAATATTTAGTAGTGAGGAAATTTCACGAATGGCCTCATTGCACAGGTAGCATCCTATCACGGTACCACAAATTCACTGAGCTCCTGAGAGTGACCCATTCTTTGTTTGTAGAAGCCGTCTGCATGCCTAGGTGCTTGATTTTATACACCTGTGGCTATGGAAGTGATTGGAACGACTGAATTCAGTGATTTGGAGGGGTGTCCCAATACTTTTGGCAATATAGTGTGTGTACTGTATACACACATACACACACACACACACCTACAGACACACCAATTTATAGTGCATTTATCTGTATTTTACCTATGTTACCTATCTACTGTATATTACTTAGTACAAGGCCTTGGGGCAATGGAGTAATGCACATCCAATGCTGCAGTGACCAAAAGGGGTATTCGATATCTCAAAGACTCATGGGATTTTTGTACCAGCTTCCAAATGCAGCCACCTTGAATCCCTGAAGGATTTTCCTGAAATTCTGAGCACAAGTTTGCTACCTCGCTCTTACTCTTTGATCCAACTCGTCCCAAAGCAGCTGGATGGGGTTTAGGTCGGGGGTTTGTAGGGGCCAGATCATCTATCATGGCAAACCATCTCTTCACAAGTTCACAAAATGCGTAGCGTCATTATTGAAGCATTTAGGTGAGTCCAGACTTTTGACTGGCCCTGTATATATAACACTCATATATGTCATTTTGTAATACCGTGTTGAATTCACAAATCATGCAATAGGCAGCATGTGAAAACGCCTCAAAATATTATTTACCACATTTTCAAAATTCCCATATTATTTACAATATAACTTCAATTGTTTGGCTACATGAAGCTTTTTGATTCTCTTTTTTCTCCGGTTTCACATCCAAAAATGGTGAAGAAGGTTTCCACGAGCAAGTGAGTATCTCGATTGAAACAGAATTTCACAAACGGATAACATCCTTTTCCACTCCAACCCCCCCAGCCCCCACGCCCCACCCACTGCCATCAGACGCATGTCACAAAAGACGGAAAGTTCACAGCGAGACCGTTGAAGCCCACCCTCTGAAGCTCGCACTGTGATATGAGACATGGTAGGTCTGTTGTCACCGTGAACTGTGAGAACGCTGTGCTGTGATGTTGGAAAAAAAAAAAGAAAAAACAGATACTGTACGTGACAGGATAGGCTAAAATCACTCTCAATAAGCACCCCTTTGTGGCTTTCAGCAGGAAAAAAACACAAGTGAAACCCAATATGATGGCTGAAGGGTGTTACAGGGTTTAAAATCAGAGGTGCAGATCAAAGCGATTGTGTAAACATGGTGAACGAGCAGCATTTCATAGATCTGAAGTGAGAGACTAACACTTGTCTTGTGTTTTTCCCACTCAAACCTAAACAAGACATAGACCTCGAATGCCAACATCAGTTGAGGAACCTTTGCAATGTAAGGTTTTGATGAAAGACCAGTATTACTTAGAAAACTATTGAGCAATTTTACTTGCCTAAAGTTTTTGCCTGGCTCACACTAAACTGTAAAAAAAAACCCAGAGGCTGAGAAATACCAAATAAATACACATATCTAATAATTATTTGACCTATTTTTTTTTTTAAATGAACTCTTTGATTATTTTAAATCTTTACATTAAATTGCCATGTTTTCCTGGTGATCAAACTACAATATACCATACCTTGTCATTTAAAGTGTTAAAGAACATCACCAGCTACTTCACAAGTGATAGTAATGAAATATTTAATGTAAAGTGACAGGAATTGTTTTCCCGATGCTTAAAATCCATTTGGATAATTCAGCTGAAGTATTAAATTTGATGCCTGAAAAGTTTATCATTTTTGTCATGTATATATTATGTTAACAGTATTCAAATGTCCCAAATATTCCAAAAAGAAAAATCTCTCATGTCATTCAATTAATATCGGTCATTATTTAAACATAAAATCCTGTCAGTACCTATTTGTATAACAGGATGTTAAAGCTTTCTGTTGTCTCATACTTAAAGTGGTACGCATGTAAAAGTCTTAGGTAGTCAAAGAAAATAGTGCTTAAATGATCATCATGTCGGAGTAAAACTGTGATATAATGTTTGATCAAGTGTGTCAGCTTAACTGCTTCAAAACCTCAGTATTTACCACAACCATCCAATGTTCCTGTTCCTAATTAAAGCCTCTGCTCTTAACATACCTGTTTCACACACACACACACACAACACACACACACACACACAAAACACATTTCCTTTGACTGCCAAAAACCTTTGCCTAAGACACATATAGCTGCAAGCAGCTGGAGAATAGATGCATGAATGGATGGACAAACAGGGGCCATGCATGTTCTCAAGGTTTTCATGAAAAAGTTCTCCACCAGGACTCTTATGTCAGTGTTACTTATACATAAAGTCAGCACATAAAATTATTTGGCATGTATGACAGGATTAGGCAAGGCACATTAATGCAGATTAGAACTTTCGGTATCTCATCATCTTTTTTCTTACTGTTTTGTCTGTTTTGTGTGTCTTTAATACTGGTGTCGATGTTCTTGTCGCACTTATGTTCTCGGAGCCTAATCACAACTCAGAATTCTTTTGTTCCGGAGGAATTTGTTCCACTGGCTTTGAAAAGCAAAGAAATATTTTTTTAAAACATCAGCCTGGTAAATCAGTCCATCATCGATGCCTCACAAAACAGATAAAAAGAGTTTATAATGGAAAGCTGTTTATAAACATCTTCAGTGCAGCTGTCACCGGATCTAAACTTACAGTTGCACGAAAATCTTATCTTTTAACAGAAAGACTTATTCACATTTATTCCCTGCCATCAGCTAATCAGCATGAAGCTGTAATCCAAAAAAAGTCTTATAACAGAATGATCTGAAATGTACTATTTAGTTACATTTAATCCATAGACACTTTAATGTGTAAATGTGTCAATATGCTATGAAGAATGTAGCTTACCTTCCATTTACCTTCTGTTTAATGCAATGTCTTGTGGCCTAAAGGTTAATCATTGCAACACTATGAACAGCCAAATTCTGGTAAATGTCAATACTGCTTTTTCTGTAAGCGCTCTCTGTAAGGTAGGAAAGAGAAGATAACATGCTTAGTTATATATCCCAAGGGTGAAGTCTGTTCAGCAAAGAAGTGGGAAAGAATAGCAAAAAGACTGGGATGCATGAGGACAACACAAGGGAGGAGCTAATGTGACTTAATCAACATGCAGAAATAACACTGTCTGCAAAAAGGTGGCCTGCAACAGATAGGGTACTGCCCTACACCGTCCATTAAAACACAAAACTCCACAAGTAGAGAATTGTGCTAACAATGCAAAGGTTGTGGGTTCGAATCCCCACAAGCACACCTAAATTGTAACCCTTCCCTTGGCTGTAAGTTGCTTTGGATCAAAGTGCCCAATAAATGAGTAAAATTAGCACAGTCAATGGTTCAGACTCAGTGCTACTAGACAGATGAGATAAATTAAGTAGTTTCATGCAATCGTCGGTCTTGTTGAAGTATATAAAAGGAGGAATATCACACATAAAGACTTTGACACATGACTTGATACGTCACAAACCAATGAAAGGAATTTAATGGGAATTAATAAGGCTTTTATCAGTGCATACACAAGAGGTATAAATATGAGCATATGCCAAGATTAAAAAATTCTCCTTTTAGATGGCGAATGAGAGCAGATAATGAGAATTTATGCATCAATAGCACATTAATGACATACCAATGAGACATTGTTATTAGTATTATCATTGTTAAATAGACACTTTTGCACATAACCTCAATAAACACATGGATGCCTAATAAGCAAACAACAATGTCACGTGGCCCCAGTTGGGATTGGATCCCTTAACCTCTCAGTAACAGGCCCATTCCTAAACCTCTTAACTATTAGTTCTGTTTGCTACTCTGTATGTTATACTGCTATATTTAGTAACTCAGCTCTCACGAGGAATGGAGACATTGAATCTGCTGAAAGCTGTATGCTTCTCTACATGGATTTTGGTCAAATTCCGAAATACAAAAGAAATGCAGGTATCGCCCATGTGTAAAGGTGTCTGATGGCTGAAGTGATGGAGACCCAGTCAGGCTTTTTTTTAGAGATGTACGCTGTCCTGTAAGCACGCCATACATTAAATCAACAAATCAGGCAGAAGCAATAAGAGGTTCCCCCAAACATGGTGCCAGGCAGTTTACTGAAAAAAAAAAGAACAATTTGCAGAGACATGACATCTTTGACACGCCAGTGTGACACTGACACAATTCAAGTGGCGGATTCCCCATGTCAGGCTCAAGAACAACAGAGAGCACAGGCATCATTGTTAAATAAACACGCTGGCTGAGAAAAAGTGAAGTTGTTTGTACAGGAAATGTAATTACAGAGATGACAATGCTTAGAAATATCACAGCAGGTCAGGAATGTTTCAAGAACACGATGTCACAATAGCATCAATGTCATCCTAATCCCTATTTCCTCCTGTAAGGCAGCGCGGGGCACACCTAACACATTTTGGTTTTGACTAAATTATTTTAAAAATATTAAATATTTTTATACAAGCAACATATACATCTCTGCTACAAACACTTGAAATTTGTTCCTGGGACCTACCGTTCTTGTACAATTGCACCGAAAGTGGCGGAACGAAACTGTTGCAACTTACCCCATGGGTGGGCTTAACTGTAACACTTGCTAAGAAAGTCTGTTTGAATGCATTTAATTCAATGCAATTCTATCTATACATTGTAAGTGGCTATTTTTGGCTGTTTATGGATCTATCTGTCTAAATACATTCATGAACCACACAACATTGTTTGGGAGTTAAAAAGTCTAACAGAGCTCAATATGAGGGGAAAAAAAAAACTAAAACCTCAAAAACTGTACTTTGACGCTTTGGAAATGTTCTTCTTGAAACCTTCATGCCAATAAAGCCCTTTGAATTGAAAATAAGGGTTTTTATTTCATTATCGTCGTGCACTCTGCGTGACTCTGAGCAGTATCCCGATGGCTGGCACAGGCCTAACACTTCCTATGAGTTGATTACATCTTTCAAGACGATGCCGTATTTTAGGCAACAAAGCGGTTATTAAGGTCATATAAGATTGGATTCGGTGACTTATACACACTGCTCAGTAATAAAAAAAACAGGTACGATAAAGAAATGTATTTTCATGCCGTGAAAACATTCTTTGCTATATATCTCCACGAAAACACGTCCAAATATTCTGAAAATTAGCAGAAGACCGTCTGCTGGCTATGTGTTCAAAAGGCCAGAAGCACTCCCTGCTCGACCCTGGGGTACTATGTAAACTACGTCAGTGTCCCACGCTCCCTGCTCACATTCCCGCTTTGATAGAACCTGAAACACCCGTTACCTGCCCATGATACGGATACCTGCGCTGCCGTTGGACACTCTGCTCCGGTGCTAAACGTGTCTAACATTTCGATAATCATACAAATACACCTCACTGTTTGCTCTTTGCCAGGAACGTATCCCGAATGTAATAGCTTATCTCACCTGGATCTCGGCCTGCTTCTCTCCTCGCAAACACAACACTCACTGCATATTTTTAATTGGTTACACCCAGTATATTTAAAAACAGGAAACGGAGGTGTATAATTCTTTTTCTGCCGGATAATCTTACCTTTGGAAAACTAAACGGACTGTGAAAGGAAACCAGGGAGGAGGAGACGGTGATTCCATTCGTGCGGAATATCCCTCTGAAAAAGCCTATTTTGCAGAGAAGGGAGAGATTTACCGCGTTTTGTGTGATAATACACAGATTGTTTGGTTTGGACGGCTTCCATATTTGCGACTGATTTTGAGAGAATAATTGGGATATTTGTACATGATTTAACATGATCTCATCGACAAGGCAAGTACCAGGTCTACCTGCCTTAAGTGTTATTATTGGTCAAGTGAAAAAAGTCGTTCAACCCAAAAAATAAAAATCTGATGGTTTACCGGATCTGTTGCTGGGTGTACATGAAACGTTGGTGTGTGTGTGCTGTGTTTGTCGCTGGTAATTAAAAACAGCATGTTAAAAACTCAATGATTAGAACAACAGAGCGAAGAAGCCTCCTGGGGGAGCCCGTGGGGGGGGGGTTACATGGGCGGCTCAGCTTTCTGGTTTTCTGGTGACCTTGAGCAGCACCTCAGAACCCAAGCGATCCAGCCCCGCAGAGAGGTGGATGTACATGGATACAGATGAGTTTAATTACTGCTCGATTCGCACGCCATCTGCGAAGGGAGCCACTTCTCCTCACGTAGGAAGAACTTTTCATTTCCCGCACTTCTCAAACTGAATAAATAAACAACAGAAAAAACTTGTGATAAAATGCCTCAGAACTGTTGCATACATACTGTACATGTGCTTGGCATGGCTACACTTTATCATCTTCATCTTGGTTGTGTGTGCGTGTGTTTTAAAGACGGACCGTTACAAAGGCCAGGCTATGACTAAACTTCAGTTTTGTGTGTGAAGATAAATAGAGATGGATGGATGGATGGATGGATGGAAGGAGGGCATTGTAAAGGGGGGTTTAAGATGATTCCATGGGCCCTTGAGTGAGAGAGGGCCTCACAAATTTGGCACATAGTTGGATTGGTCTGGGTTGGGGGCCCAATTTGATGTGCTTTCAGGGGCCTCCAATCTCTAGTGGTGACCCTGGATGGATGGATTAGTGGATGGATGGATGGATGGATGTGCCGAAGCGGGTCTGGTCAATTCAGACTGTTGGGCATCCTCCCTGCCACAGGGCGACTCATTGCAAATTCTAAAAGCCAAAGGTAGGACCAGCCTGATACAGTATAGCGCTCCTCAGAGCAGTGCGACTGTCTCAGTCTGCTGCTGAAGGTGCTCCTTGGCTGGGCCAAGACAGCCTGCAGAGGATGGGAGTCACTGTCCAGGACAGCCTGCAGAGGATGGGAGTCACTGTCCAGGACAGCCTGCAGAGGATGGGAGTCACTGTCCAGGACAGCCTGCAGTTTCCTGAATCTCCTCTGCTCCAACGCAGTCTCCAGTCTGGATCGGACCCTAAGACTGAGCCCAGCTTCCTCAGTCAGTTTATTGAGCTTTTTGGCACCTGTGCTGATACCACTGCCCCAACACACCATCACATAAAAAACAAAGGCAATGATAAAGTAGTGACATGTCATTTTAACAATATACAATACTGAATCAAAATACACTAGTGTGTTTGATTTGTCTCTTTGTAAATAGTATATAAATACATTTTTACATAACAGGATTTTGTATGACTTTGCAATGTGTAACATACATAGTAAACTGTGTTAAATATAAGTAGAATTACATATAAATATATAGTAATAATTTACATATATAACAACCCTGGAGGGAAACAGTCTGCAGCAAACCAAAATGTGTCTGTTCCCATGTCACCCATTAATCCCAGACCGCCGCATCCCAGCCAGGTAATTACATTTAAATATATTTTATCCAGTTCTTCACTGGTGGTGGTGTGGAGGGGAACAATATCAGAGGGGCTGCTTTAAATTCCTCACTTTCTCAGAAATGGCTGCTTTGTTAGCGGACAGCATAAGGTGCCTGACGCAGGCTGCGCCGTAGCCAAACGGCACGCTCACACTCTAACTCCCATGGAAGGAAGTTAGCGATGTTTGCGGAAAGGGAATCCCTTATTCCACACTCGCTGACTTATGTTCTTGCCGCACACTGACGCTGAGAAGTACTGAACGTGATGGCTAACAGCATCGCACATATTACTTTTAATACTAAGAAAATGTAGACAGGTAGGTTCTAATACTCTATTCAATGTGAAACTGTCATCTTTTGTACATATCTATGTCCTTGTCTAAGCCTCAGGCTTATTCCAACCCAGGGATGGATTGATTGATTGATTGATTGACAGAGGGGTAGTGGGCAGTGGTGGCTTAATGGTTCGGGAAGTGGGCTTATAATTGAAAGGTTGTTGGTTCGAATCCCGACCAGTGAGGCGCCTCTGAGGTACCCTGCGTAAATTACTGGCCCCAAGCACTGCTCCCCGGGTGCTGAATTAACTGCCCCCTGCTATGTCATGATGTCACATAAGGGTTAAAGGCAGAGGACACATTTCGTTGTTGTGCACTGTGTGTCAACAATAACCCCTGATTGCCAAATTGTAATATGTGGATCAGTGGATGTCCTTTTCTAGTGAACTATACAATGCTGCAAGGAAGACTACACAAAGGCCGGACTCTGCACATACCATCCAGGCACCGTCCTATTGAAACTTCAGAGGTTAGTGTGACTTTTCTCTTACACGTTTTCCACCTTATCATTTTTCAAACAAAGCTGAACGATGTACTGTCATATTACAGCAGCAATTCAGTGTCAGCAGTTATCAAGAGAGAAAAAAAAACATTCACCAATAGGTCCAAAATTCGAATGCATCACTGTGGTTAATCGTGATTTTTAAATTGAATAATTTACCTTAAATACCTGCCCAGTATGTTTCATAGCCTTTGTGTCACAACACAGTTTTGAAAAGGGTCTCCTATTTTCAATTTAGTAAAAAATTTAAATAATACATTTATATATATATATATATCAAAGATAAAACGCTTAATAACATACACATATTAATATAACAGAACAGGTTAAAGAGTTCACACTGATGCTAATATGCTTCTCAGTCAACAGTTGGTTTTGAACAGGTCCTTTCAGCTAATTATTAGTTGTTAGTGATCTAAGATTCATGGGAATTATTTAATCATCACCAACCATAAATACTAGGTAATTTCTTGTTGGTGAAAGCTGTATTTACACAACCAGAGCCCTTGCACAGGGTAATATTTTGGTGATTTGAACATAGATGTCACCTTCTCTGTTAACGAGTTATAAATGATCAGTTTCAGAAGCTTAGCTTTGCTTATAGGTAATGTCTTAAACAGTGGGGAAAACAGACCCCTTTACTCAAAGGATGCAAGTTTAAAAAGAAAAAAAAAAGAAAATTTAATACAAAATACAGGGCATATAATTGAAGTACAGCAACGGAAACGCCAGGTACATTTTAAAAAGAAAAATTTGGATAGTGATAATACATAGTGCATTGAATGGCTTTTATGTAATAGCACAAAAGATCGCCTGCTTCCTGTTTACGCTCTGTGTTCTGTTTAAACTGCATAACTGCAGCTGTGAACTTTATTTCCCGGCCGACCAGAGGCAGAGCTGCAGGTGCGGATGCTATTTCAGCAACATGTGACCGAGAATATTGGCCTTACTTTTATCTCAGAGGATGACATTTGTGTTAAAGTTTTGTAGCGACACAACCGCACGAGGCACACTAATCTATATTGTACTACAGATTACGATCACTTCAGATACAGAAGTCTGCCTGCATGCCAACGTGCTGAATAATGCTCTCATATGCTTCTGTGGTACATAGCTGAGGATGTGACAGTTATTTTAAATGTAGCCCCAATCATTCACCTCATAAGAGAGTGATACATAAAAAGATAATGATAATTAATTTGAGTGAACGTCTTTTGTGCTGAAAACTGAAGAAGAAAAAAAAGTGAAAATAGGGAGTTCCACTGTAAACAGAATTTGAACTGCTGAGGATTTGGGCTGGTCGAGATGTACTGTACAAGCACACCAGTTGATTCCATAGTTTGATTAATGTTATGATCCAGGTAAGTCATTTAAATAAATAAACAAACAAATGAATAATATCTGCAACACCTCTGCATTTGATTGTCCAGTATCCCATGCAGCTCATCCTGAAATGAGCTGCAAACCAAACCATTAAGGCATTTGTCCGAATCTCAGGGCTTGACTTGTAAACCTCCTCCTCTTGGACGTTGCGTGAGAACTGCTGGGAGAGACTGTTTGGTAAAAAGGTGGGTGTTTAAACACCCATAAACACACACATCACCTATACAAACCAGGATGGCTCTGTCTAAAGTTTGACTAAAGGCAGATATGTATTGCCTTTTAAATGACCACTCCAGCTAGTGTAGAATACTTCTTTTTATGTTAAAAAAGCACAAAAAAGGAAAACGCACAGACAGTAGGAATGAGACACTGAGAGAAAATGTTTAAATCCGACACCCCTGAATAAACAGTTAAACACTGAGACTGACGGCTTCTTACTTAGGGGAAAACTAAGATTTGAACTGAAAGCTTTACTGCTGTACAATTTTTTCAAATTTTGTATAAAAATATGTGTACCTACTATTTAAAGATATGCATAATTCACACATATCTGCTCACAAATACAGGACAGGGTTGCTGTATGCGATCTAGCCAAGGACATTTAATGGATCGAAATGGTATAGAAACGTACAGAAATGCAATTAAAATATAAGATATACTGTAAGAAAATATTGTGAAGCATGGCTTAATGATTAAGCTATGACTTGGTAAAATAAAATTTGAAAGGATTCTCAGGAAAAAAAGAATTCCTAAAAAATTAATCAGGTCCAAAAGTTGCAGAATTGGAAATTTAAAAGTAAAAGGAAAGTAATCTGAAATTTAAAATTCTGCAGTCCTTTATAGAATGACTGATGACACTAATCATTGTGCATTATATGGATACATTTTATATAGCTAAACATATATTTTGAAAAAAGGCATGCTATTCAGGAACGTAACTTTTACTAGGCAGTTGTGAATTATTCCCACGACTTGTATCATCCAATTTCAAACGTCAGCTTTATACGAGTTAAATATTATTTTATATAAATGCATTTTTTCAATAACCAGTTATTCTTAGACTGTTATTAACCTCAGATCTTATGTATAAAACCCGCTTGTCATTTTCTCCGTACTCCCAAACCTGCATTTCAGTAGCTTCAGTGTAACATTAGGGGGTGCTGTGTGTGTTTATATCATCTGTGTGTCATGCTGCAAGAAAACTGTCATAGTCTGCAAAAGTTTAACTGAGCTGTTCTGGGGAACTTTAAAGAGTCGGATCCCCATTGCAAAAAACAAATGGATGAAGAGCAAAGCTTGTTGTTCAGAGGCAGTATTATATATGGCAGTGAGGGGATCAAATGAGTTTATATAAATTTTTGCTTAAACGCAGGATAACTATTTTAAACAGAAGTTGTTGCGCTGATCCCATGTGAACGTCTCCATTTTCAAATGGTTTGCAATATTTTTCTGCTTTTATGAGTTATTGTGGTGTAGAGCATAATTAAAAAAAAAAAAAAACGATTTACATGGCACAATAACATATAGGCCATAGATTAACGTTTGCATTTAAAATTCCATCCATTAATTCATTTTCACATTGATTGTCCCAGGTAGGATGTTATTTTTTGAAGGGAATCATTTCCACATACTGAGTCTTTACACATTTTTCAGATTTACAGATTTTATAGCTACCTGTTTCCTGTTAAATTAAGCGTTTTGGCGTAGAATCTTTAACTGCGTCTTAATAATCTCAAGAAAACAAGCTTCTTCCTAATTGTAATCTGCACAAAAACAGTAACTTGCACCAACTAATTCAAATTATAGCTTATGAATAATTGAAAAGAACATATTTCCCCCTGTTTATTTATACATACATATAAAATATCATTTATTCTAATAGGGTCTATAAATCAAAAGTATTTTCTCAAAAAAAAAACAAACAAAAAAAAAAAAACCTGATAAGTGAGGTTACTGTGCAATGGGGCCAGCTGGTGGCAATAATTTAATGAAGTTTTACGGGGGCTATAAAGACAGAAAACAGATGTGGCATTAAGGATTATAAAGTTGGTAAAACTTTTAACAAGTGAGATGTATCTCAGCACTACAACAGCAGGACCTAGAATAAAAGGAATTTACACATCCTTCAATTCCAAAGCTATCAATCACATGCGTGTTATTCCTCTGGGAGCGTCTTTACATGCATATTTATCAGCTCGACATGCTAATTCCTGCCGCTTTATGCCCGCCAGGCACGTTGCGAGGCGTGTTTATGACTTATAATTGTTGATATCCTTTGATATATTTCCCTCAACTAAGACATCATTTGGTTTTGTGGCCCAAAGTCAATGAGGCATGATGACCTGAGCTTTCAATTCAGATTTACAATTCAATATCTGTTATAAGCTATTCATTGCCTGCGATGTTCTGGAGAACATCGCTGGTAAAAGAGATTTTCTTTACTCACCAAACTAAGAGGTTCAGACTTTTATTCTAGGTGCTTGATTTATAATTTTTCTACCACAACGCCTTTATTATTACTTAGTGAGTATGTTTTTAGCAGGTTATTCTACCATTTTTAGAAGAAAAAACTTTTAGAACACGGACTGGATTTTGTGTGTTTTACTGGCCTTCACGAGCTTAACCGGTAGCATAAACATTTATGTGGAGCAAGTTAAAGAAAAGTTTCTCCTGTCTGGCTACTTATGGTTTGACAAAATGCAGGCAGTCAGGCCTCCGCTAACGAGCACAGGAGATCCAGTTTAATTATTTGGGTAAATCTGAGGAAAACTTCCACATCGGGGAGAAGGTTCTTCTCATACTTGACAGGATAAGATGTGCCAACGCCTTTTTCAAGTATCACACTGTAAACCGATGATCCCTGTGATCTCTCAGCTTAGGTCTAGGGGGAAGGTCGGGGTGATGATGCTGCTGAGGCAGCTTCAAAGCAGAGCTCCTGCCCGCATTGAACACAGCTGGGTCCTTCAACCACTCTGTTGAAAAATCTCTGCCTCAATGCTGGTGTCAACTGCGATGCTGTGGCACCCATTCCGTGTTTGGAAGAACCGCGTGAGAAATACGAAAATTTGCAAGCTATATTAGTAAAATCTTTCAGTATATTTTGGAAAATTGTTTTCAGCACATCATGCACAGCAGAGAAATATAGTGCCTTTTTAAGTCTTCCTAAATTTTCAGCATGCACTGCCATTTTCTTTGAACAATGCTACAAGTTTCTCAAAACACGCTGCAGGCATATAGATAGAATCCTTAGATTTCATAATGAAAAGTAGGAATAATAATTAGAAAAATTCACTTTTAAAAAAGAGAAGGTCTCTGTAGGTCTTTATGAAGTATATATGACATTTGATATTCACAAGAAGCAAAATATGCTTCCATACTGGGGAAAAAAATGTAATTAATATTAACCACAAATTTGCGACATTCGGCATAAAGAGGATGTAAACACATTTTTCTCCCAATATCCTGCTAACGTTAAAGATTTTAAAGCACCATTTAAAAGTAAGAAGTGTGTCTATCAACTTCAGATCATTCTTAAATGGTGTCATCACACGTGATTTTATATAACTGTGAATACGAATCACCTGCAGTGACACCGCTAAAGAAACATCCCAGGCAGTTAAATAAAAATCAACAATAACACAGGTGTGTGAAAAATGGATATCTGGCAAAGAAGATGAATTATTAATGATGGATTAAAGTATTATAACTGAAAATCAATAAACATACCTGGCTTAATTAAAATGCAAAATGCTTTGGTTTTCCATAATCCAGCACTGTATAATTATGCCATTCTATTCTGGAACACATTAACTTCCGCTTTTTGGAAAGACACAGCACCTGTTAACTTGTTTTGTGTGTTCATTTTTTTTTCTTGTTTATTTGTTCCATATTAAATAGGGAGATGCTGGACGTCTTCCTGCCATTTTCGCATAGAGCGGTGTTTGTTCGCTGACAGTTGGGCACCCATCTTACATTCCTTTTCCTTGCACATGGGCTCACAGCTTCTGCTGAGGTCAGCAAGGGCATCGTGTCGCCACGAGTCACCATGTGTTTGCTCATGTGCTTCAATCACATCCTGAGTCCACATTTCAGGGTGTTCTGCAGTCCCTGCTTACTCTGTCTGACCACACAGTTACAGCATCCTAATCAGATGAAGTTCCCAGTAAGTTTTCCGTTTGTCCAACAAGCATTTGAAATGGTATTTGTCTTTTGAGTTAGCCGCATGATACCTGTGCTGACACGTAAATGGTACATCGGTAAGCAAATCTGGTTTACAGTAAGACTTGCAAATGCGTGCATGCATAGTAAACTTGCAGTACCTGCCTGAAAATAAATGCAGAGTGATTCAGAGAAAACTAATCATAAACACAAGTGTTATTAGCCGCATTGGGGCAAACACGTAAAATATGCAATTATATAATAATTGAATTGGCACTGTACCATAAAATCACAAGACAACATATTTCATAAAAATATGGTCGTGATATGTCATTTTCTGTTGCTGTAAGATGTTAAAAATGCAACAAAGATGAGCGTGAAAAGAATAATGTTTAGGGCCATGTTCCTGTGGACAGAATGCAACAGAAATAAGTCCACATCAACACCGAAAACCCTCTTCATATTCTCTTTTAGAGTATGCAAATAAATACATTTTAAAATGCATTAAAATACTTTAAATAAAGGCAATAAATATATATCGTTAAATGGCCTGCAGGGCCAAGACTTTCTTCCACAAACTAAAACCAAGCTGCAAATTACAGCGTCTACTTTCCTAATTGTTTCCGGGGTATAACAGGTCAGCCCTGGACGTCCAGCAATCCGGCGGGTTTCGGGAGAATTTCATCTTTCCAAATCCAGACCAAAGCTCTGCCTTACTGTACAATACTGCTTGACACATTTGCTCTCTCTGTGATTTTTCAAAACCATTATTCCACAAGTTACAAATTACAGGAGTGACGGCAAGCGAGTATCTCACTGGCCATGCGGCCTGAAACAACGCCAAGTCCTCTGCTGCTAATTTTACTAATTGCCTTAGTGCAGCCAACACTTCCCATTGGTCCGTTGGCTCGCAATGTCACAGGAAGTTAATGAGAGCTAAATAATGCATGTGGACCTACCTAATTGCTCCATACCTCATTGTGGTTACTAATGCTGTAATCAGAGTCTGGATGCCAATGGGTTGCTAGTATACCTTTTTGAGAAAATTATCAGGATTCACCGGGTCTTTCAAAAAAATAAAAAAGACATAAAATGACAGGAAACCAAACTATTCCATATTTTATGCAATGCTGAACTCTTTGTCATCCATAGACTTCTATATTCATTTTATAAATACATTCATTCGGGACGAGTAAGTACAATATTTTCTAAATGCAGAAGTAGGACAGGAAACAGTGAAGTCAAACACTCGGAGCTGGGTGTAGGTGTGAATGAGGAAAGCCTCTTCTCCACTCATGATGTGTCATGTAGCAGCAAATTCGATTGTTCAAGCAGGGGAGTACTTAATGGTGGTTTTTGTTATTGATAGTGTAATGAGACTTCACACACAGATTTATTTTAATAAAAAGCTCCCTTATTTCATAGAATAGTTCCCTGATTTATTTTTAGTTAATCAGGTCTGATACATTTTCTGTTGTCTATTGTGCTATGATTTATTTGACAAACGTAACATGTAACATGTGATATGAACATTGTTCCACCATGTCTTTAAGCTAACGTTGCTCCACAATTAATAAATGTGGGTGAGTCGGAAAACTTTTGGAGTGTTACAATCTCACAAAGGGATCTCAGCCACACGAAAAATTTCCTGAAGACAATCGTTTACAGGACAAATATAGACTATTTAGAGCAATAATAAAAAATTGCATTAACGAGGCATTTAAATAGATTAGCGAACATGTCTGTGAAGACGGCTCGATGTGTATCATTGATAAATGGATTTCTGATTCTTCATCTCCATAAAATGAAAGGTAAAACAACAATGAACAAGGCAGATTACGAGACGTATCTGCTGGTCGATCAACCCAACATTATAGCTCAGTGAGGGGGTGACTGCTGTTCATCTCTTAACACACAGGGCAAGGCGGGTCTGCAGCAAGCACAGCTCTCACAGCCAGAGTGCTGCCTAAGGGTAGAACTCTGCTAATCATATCTCCTTGTAAAGCAATAACCCATCATAACTCTGCACTCCGTGCTGCTACAGTAACAATGTGGATCAACAGAGACATGGATGCTTTTAAAACACACTGTCCTTGAAAAATATGGAGTCAGCTGTCCGTATAAGGCACCATTATTCAAAGGAAAACATTCCAATAGGTAGAATCAATTAATGAAAAGTTTATAAGTATCAGAAAACTGAACCTTTATGCAATATTGCTGTAATTATGTCCAGGGTTGGTGTTACAGCTAAGTTTATATCTGGTATGAGGATTAGGAGGACACAAATTTTCCACTTAACTTGGTCAAAAATGCAATAAAACTGTGTAATGTAATAGCTTGTATAATCATGTAATGAGATGTCTTGGCTGGTGCTGTAATATTTCCATTGATAATGTAATACATTATTACATTATCGAGAATGTATTACATTTACAAGTTGATTATTTTTCTTCTAAATGGATCATGTGATCATTTTATAAGATAATGTAAACTTTTATTATATACAGTGACTGACATAACTGGTACACAAGTATGCATTCACAGTTCAAAGGTTAAAATGTGCTGTAATTTCTTGTCAAAATAGCAGGAATGTATGTACAATAAGTATGCATTTGCATTGTTATGACATGAAATTACCGCACGTTTTAACCACAGCAGTTACGTCAATCCCTGATTATAGAGGGACACCACTGCTGATGAAGAGGGCAGATGAAGAGGGACCTGAAGTCAAGACAGCCCAGTGAAATCGGCAGATCTGACAGTGTTTGCATGTGGGTATTAAAGTCAATTCGGTTTTTCCATCTTCTTCACATATTCCTGCATTAAAATACTGAAACAAAAATTCATTTAACTCAAGGTCACACCTGTTCAATTAACAGCACATTTCAGTATTGCAATGCATTTTGTATTTAAGCCCTGCATCCCAATTTTGCATAGTTGTTCTTCCAGTGATGTAAAGTAACAGACAACAAATATTCTGTTAGAAAAGAATAGAATAGATAATCTTTACTGCCGTTGTAGTTCCTCTAATAATCATGGACAGAGGCATTGCTAGAAATTCTGGGCCCTCTGACAAAATGTGACCTTGGGTTCCCCCATTATGTAATTTAGAATTTTCAAGGGCCCCTGTAAAGTGCTGGGCCCCCTGAATCTGCCAAGGTATCCGTGCCCCTACTGTGGCCCCTGTAAAGTGCTGGGCCCCTGAATCTGCCAAGGTATCCGTGCCCCGACTGTGCACTGACCTAGCACATCCACAGCCGCACCTGCCAGAGCTTCTCTAAGTCAAAGCCGAGAAGCATCATCCTGTCATGTTGGCTTTACCTCCTTAATCTCCGGATCCCAGTCCAGCCTGAGCCTGGATCCCAGTCTAGCCTGGGTCATCGACAGGACAAGCCACTCTTTCCAGATTGTCCTTACCAGCTTATTAAGATCATCTCTGTGACATTTCTGTTTAGTTAGTTAAATATTTGTTGTCTTCATTAGCTCCCGGCAGGGTTTCATGAGTTTACTCCTTACTGAACATTTCTCCTTGTGCTTTGCTGTCATTTTAATATAGCATCATACCACACTTCATAAATGTGTCTCATATCCATTATGTATTATATCCAGCTTTAAGCGGGGAAACTCAATCCCACATATGCACCTTCTGACAAGCAATTTCTCATAGCTCTAATGCATCCACACCTGCTTCGATGGGCACATACCCCCCAGGCTCTGGTTGTCCTGGTCTCCCCAAGACCCTCAAAGCGATTACAGGCCTGCCTCTGTCCTAGGTCAGCACCGCCATCCTGGTTGTAGCGGACTGTGTTTTAAGGATGTGTTGTCTTGTCCTGCTTCTGGGTCTCCCCTCAGCTATCCAGTCTGAAGAATGGCTTTTAAATCAAGTTTTCTGTCTCTTTGAGATGCCTGAAGATGAGTATCGGATGGGGGTGTGCAGTTTACGTCCCGGGTCTGGCAACCTGGCAGGTGAATTCATCCAGTCAGGAACCAGTGACGGCAATGGTGAAAGAACTTTTAAGAACTGGATTGATATTTTTTTGTTCACTTCCTGTTTGTTTACATGAATAACAAAACTGCACAACGAATGCTCACTGTGAGGGTCTGAAGTTTGAAATCTGTCATAGGTCCTTAGTTTAAAAACAAGATAAAATGCTCAAAAATAGAAAATAGAAAACCTACCCCTGTAAATATGGCATCTGTGACTTCACCAGTTTACATCTGTGTATTTCAGCACATACACTGCAACTACACATGATTCACAGCATTCAATATGTTGCACTTAGTATACTTCATGGCACTGGGGGGAGGGAGTAACTTAGGATACAAAACCAGCAATAGAATTAAATAGAAAAAAAATAGATTTAAACAGGTAAAACACTTTTTATAGTTTCGTTTGTTGTTTTCAAGACTGGGTAAACTGGAGGAGGCATGGGAAAAGCTGCTGACTTGTTGCCGTCGCTGAACTGATTGAAATAAGATCAACATGAATTCTTTCCAAGGGTCTGAGCTTTCAAAAATGTGTGTTTGACCAGAGACAGAAGACCCCATAATGCTTATAATGCCAAGGAAAACCCATATTAGTATGTTTGTGAGAACAGGTTTGTTTACAATTCAAGTTTGCTTATCCGTGTATAGCAATCGATTGGAGATCGATTTGTGTTTGGTTAGAATCTCGTGACTGGCTGTTTGGCTGTTTTAAGGGTTTTATTTCAGGAAGGTCCGATCGCTAGTGCTATTTTCAAATAGACGGCGGAGGCTACTATTGATTTTATTTTCAGTCAAATTTTGCTAGCTTAGATAATTAGCTAGGTTACTGATTGTAGGCTATCACTGCTATTACTAGGCTGCTGGAATAGTGCTGCTGTGTGCATGAGATACCCATTATGTAAACTTGTGGAGCTGTAGTCTAATATTAGCTTTACATTGCTATAATAATATCCAAGTTTCACCAGCACAACTCACCACCTCAGAAGCTTTTAAAAAAATAATTAATAATTTTAATTGAACAAAGCCTAACCAGGTGTTGTACCGACTTGCGGGCGAGCGGGGAAGCAGGCGAGCTGAGCCGAGGCGGGCCGGGAATTCAGGCAAACGGGGTTTATTATGACAGAGAGGAGGGGAAACAGGCAAAACTGCACACAACGTCAATGACCGGACTGGGGAATACTGACTCAGACGCGGACTAAATACACAGGATAGGCAGAAAACAATAGGCAACAGGTGATGACAATCGGGAATTAACATGAGGTAACGAGGTGGGCGTGGCACACGGGAGGATCGAACGAGCAGGTCATGACACCAGGCTGGATGGATTTTGAGAATCTGCCTACTGTGAAACTAAACATCAAGTTAAAAATGCAAGGCTTATTAATGTTGACCCATGCAGTAAACTTACAATAATATAAATTTGACAATCTGTGAGATTTTTTTGCTTGTTAAGGTTAAGCAAATTTTCTATTTATTTCCATGTTGGTGCCCATTTTTGTAATGTAGTTATATAGCTTTATTTGTTTTATTTGTTTAGATAATGCTATCATTGCCATTGTGCCATTGCCTCAAGCAATTAACTTCATGCAATATTGTGAGAATGTGCTAGATGAATTTTGGCCAACTATTTATTAACCCGACAGGAAGATATATTCTGAATATATTTGTAATATTAAGTGCTTGTTTGGGTTTTCAATTGTTATACTTAATTAAAATTCAAAATGCG
>JABJVO010000132.1:17912326-17924970 GCA_026770805.1 Boulengeromyrus knoepffleri | reverse complement strand
CCCCACAAGCCTTCCGCTTTGGAGATGCTCTGACCCAGTCGTCTGACCAAAATGATTTGGTCCTTCTCAAAGTCACTGAGACCTTTATCCCTGCCCAGTTCTTCTGCACTGAACATTTTGGCTATGAAGACCAAGTGTTCGCTTACCATCTAATATATCCCAGACCTTGACATGTAGCATTTGTACGAGATAGTTATCATTATTCACTTCACATGGGGGTCATCATAATGTTTTAGGTCATCAGTATATATATTTATTAGCCAAATTTGGCATGCCATGCATAGAACAAGTGGGTATAGAAACTCAATGGATGGATGGATGGATATAAAAAAGACATTTTAAAACACGCTCCTTTTTCTGTGTGGAAGCAATGTACTCCCTGGTTTGGGGTAGGTACTACAATCAACTGTCCAAATAACATCAGACCTGAGGCTGCAAATGAAGGCAATGAGGATTTGCCTAAAATATAAGAAATCTATATTAATTTCAGTCACTGGTAGCATGTTACTGGTTTATATGGCTGGAGTTCTCTTTAAAAGAGATCCAGACTTCAGTAGCCATTTTGTGGTAAAGACTTGAATTGAAACCTCTTACCAAAAAGCCACTATTTTTATTTATGTTTTCATGATTATTAGTTTTCAGTTCATGTACAAATTGCAGCCAGGCTCGCAAAAATTAGGAGAAGTACATTTACCAAAAGATCTACCATTTCAGTGCAAGTCACTTATTAATTAGTGTTAAAGATGTACTTAGTCCAAAGTGTTGTTAAACATTGTTTAACTTTTGTCTTGCTGAGTGTAGAATGTTTGAAAATAAAAGCATAATGAACTGCCTTTTGAAATAGAAAAGAGCAGTTTTACCTGCAGACAGAGTTTAAAAATGGAAACATCTCACATATATATTTATAGCACACATAGTAACCCAAATTTCCTGAGCAGTGGAAGACTCTGCGTGAATTTTTGTTTGTATAGGTTTTTTCATTTTTTCTTCAGAAATAAACCAGGTCATCAAACATTTCTCACGAGTTCTTTTTTCGTTTCGCCATTCTTTTTTTTCTTCATACGATTGCTTACTGTGATACCGGCATCCAGAGCAGATTCACACAGGAAGTTATCTGAGGAGAAAGTGTTTGGCCTGTTTTTTTCATCAGGTCACCCAGACCTACTTTAGAGAAATGTGGCTTCTGGCGATGTTATTTACCTTTGTCTTGCATCTGCAGGTGGGGTTATGTGTGTCTGTGTATATTTAAACATGTCCTACAGATTTATCTATGTAAGAAAGGGGGCTCTTCCGGTGATTTCACTTGAAATCATTCCCCTGTAAGTAACATATAGTGGCAACTCATAAACGGTTAATGATGCAAAAAAAAAAACAAACAAAAAAATCAAAATGAAAAACAGCCTATGTTTTTCCATTGAGGCACTGTTCAATGATTCACTCTTGGTGTGATTCAGGCCAATAGTATTGGGTTAAATCAAGTCTTGCGTTGTGATGACTTTACAGTGATTAGTAACAGGTGGTGAAAATGCCTGAGTGGCTTACTGGCGGAAGAATAAGCACGCAATTGCCCCCAAACGAACAATTGCTATTAATGGTATTTTATCTGAAGGGCTTAAAAGGCTGTCCCCTTTAAATCCGCAGACACAGATGCGATTACAGAGATGTGGAACAAATGCATTCTGACCAGAAAACACAGGGAAAATAAATGACTAAAATAATAAAAATAATAAAAGAAACATTCAGCTATTCACCCTCCTTTCCTGCACACTCAGCAGGGAAGATAGCCTTCATGCTTCTCAAAAACATGTGTTTATAAATATTTAGACAGTTCTCCGGGAAGTTGTGTGAACATGACTGGAAGCAAACGTTACCTCTGCTGAAAGAATTGCCAGGGGCTCATTTTAAGAGAATAAGGAAAGGTCAGCTTACAGCCTAAACACAAAGTGGATTTGGAGGATTCAGCATCATAATCCTACAGAATCATAAGACTTGGAGATTTTTACAAGCCTTGCCTTAACCGGCACCCCGAGCACAAAGTTAGCCTGTCTTCCTGGAAAGCCAGTCCCCTGATGCTGACACATTGTTTGCATTACAGAAATGAATTTCTCTATGCAAATTGTCTCCACATCACCAGCTTGTCAGTGTGAAGATATTAATTCTGAAGAATAGGGACTCAGGGACAGCTGCTCCTGCAACATCCTATAATAACGCAAAAAATTACTAACCTTAAAAAATATCGGGGGGGGGGGGGTGATGGTTGAAATTGGTGCATACACAGCTCCAGTGGGTTCTCTCTGATGAATTGCATTGTTTCTGATCTGATAAGCAGCTCATTGAATTTCCCATCATGCATCTGATCGGTCATTCAGAAACACAACACTTTAATAAGTCAAGTCGACCATCTGCTTGTTAGCAGTGACTATAAAAGTGCATCTTTTAATAAACAATAAAATTACTTTCAAGGGCTGGAGAGTACCTGAATGGAAAATCAAATATTTTGTTATTTAAGTTGTTTTCCTGCTGGCTATCAAAGAAACATCCTCTTTAATTTATTACAGCAGCACACACAATACTCATGTCATCCTCATTTTCTAAATCAATAATCAGCACAGCATGCTTCATTAACAGTGACCAATCAGAGACGAGCTGGGGGATCTCATTTTACAACATGAGCATTCCTAAGACATAAACCATCTGCTACTTGTAGAAACAGAAAAATCAAATTAATCCATTCTTATCATGCATTCAGATTTTAAAGCAATTAAAGATGTTCTCTGTCTAATCGCAGACGCAGGAGTAGCTTGGTAATGAGGAAGACAAACTCTTTGGTGAACTTTCCAGGTCTCCCTACCACACGTGTGGAAACTTTACAAGCCTCACACGCTCTAGTGAGCCGTTAGCCGCACAATACAGATGTTGGCAAGTAGAAGGAATTTTCTATTTAGCATTTAGTCGCTGTGCAAACCAAAATATCCCATAACATGACGCACAAGCACAAAAGAAAATGCAGTACTGTCTTGTAAATTTTTGATTTTTTGAAATTAAAAAAACAACAACACAAATCAGTACAGTGTGTGATATTAATGTTGGCATAACATAAATCTGTTTTAAAATAAAATATTTGTTACAGAATACTTCAGAACACCTAAAAAAAGTGTTAAGCAAACTTGCATATACATGTTTTTGTATCAAAAAGGAATATTAACCTTTTTAAGATTAAAAGGCAGAAACTACGTTTATTTATTTTAAATCAAATGCAAAGTTTTCTTTCTTGTGTTGGAAGTTGAGATATCGACACATTAGTGAACAGAACTGCCGTCTGAGGTCACATGGTGATCACGGTATTGATCACGGTGCTGATCACGGTGCTGAATATGTGCAGACTCAGCCTTGTTCTTATGTTGTTCAAAAAAGCCTTAAGTAAATGCAGCTGTAAATGATGTAATACTGAGCACAACTTAGACGGATAGGCTTTAAAGTTCAAGTAGTATTAAGAAAGGGCATGATGTCATGCACAGCCTGGAGGACAAACCTTACTGCACCACCTGGCCAGACAGGGAAATGACTTAGGTGTTAAGTGACAGATAAGGGCTCCCAAGTCAAGGATGCAGTTCAAGCATTCAAGGATTTTATTTGTCAGCTGCATGATATACAGTCCAACTGTAACTGTAACCTGCAGTGAAATTCAACTCTGCCTTAATTTGAATAACGGAAGCTGTAAAATGAAGTTACAGGATAATAAATATGCAATAAATAAGAAACAGCAAAGTTATAAGGTAATATGAGAAAAGGAAAATGGCTCCAAAAAATGAATGGTGCAATAAATATCATGCTAATAATGCATTTAATGTATTGATTAGTTTCTTGTTTTTATTTACAACAATTTCAAAATTGAGTCTTGGTGGACAGAACTGTTACAAATACCTACGATTTGGCTGTGGCTCCTGAATGTTTGGACATTGCCCTCAAGTCTGTGTTGATGTCTCTCATGTTTACATTATTCAGTCTCATACTTAAATCTAACATGTCTCTGCTGTGTACCTTTATGGACATTAATTCCCTGCTGGACATATAATATCTTCAGTCCTGTCATCATTTGATATGTTTCAGATTGCTGACCCAATGTAGGTTTGGTCATTATTTCTGCATGGTAAAGATTTAACATCTGATGACCTCGTCCTCTTCTGATCTATTGAGCCTTGCGTGCTGTTTACAGAAAATGTGTTTCGACGCATTAAAAAAAATAGATAAATAAATAAAGAACAAACAAAAACAAAACATACTTTTGAAGTTTCATTAAAAATATCCAGCTAAAATTATTTCAGTGAATTTAATTTTATGGGGTTTATTTAGGGCAGCTCTCCATCTTTCCATCCTGTACACCTCGATTAGGCAGTTGAGGCCACTTTTATTCATATGATATCCTGACAGGTTTCACTGTCGACCAAGCGGCAAAGGCAGTGAACCCATTGTTCCACTCTGAAAGCGCTTCTCCATTTCGAAGCTTTCAACAGCTGTCGATCGAGATGTCTTGGATCAAGTCCATCAATCAGAGTCAATCATCAGGAGGCATAGCCGTAACAATCAAGCCTGGAATATTCCAGAAACACTGCAGTAAGAATCATGTCCTTGGAAATCTCCCACAGCGGGAAAAAAAATCTGATAATTAATTAGTAGTGCAAATAAAGAAAACAAATTATATTAAACTGAACCACTCCTGATTTCGATTACTCTTTCGACAAAAAAATAAATAAATTCTCAACAAATGTAACAAATGAATGTTGCCGTGATTAAGGGCATTTGCAGGTAGTATTTCCTTTTTTACGTCCCATTTTGCTCTCAAAACCTACTGTTATAACACTATCACTCCATACAAAGCATCAGACTAAAACAAGCGAATATATCACTCATGTCCTGCCATGGGAACATTTAATTCTTCCCAGTAGCTGATTGGCAGACTCCACACTGTAAGGACAGTGTCACTGCTGTGTCACACCCTTAGAATTGTTAGTGTGAATCTGGACCTGGGTGGTTCTCCCCGAGGGCCAGATTACGTCGGATTTTCTTAAGCATCAATACATTCCCAAAATGTTGGAAATTCCAGTGATACTGGAGGGGTAAAAATGCAAAAAAAAAAAATCTTTTAGTTATATGTAAATTGCTTTCAAAAACTTGAATGATAAAAATGGAAATCTGGTAAATGTTAGTGAAGCAGAACCTCAAAACACAGGCACCTTCCTGGGGCCCCCGAGCTGGGATGGGGCCCCGAGCTGGGATGGGGCCCCCGAGGTGGGAGGGGCCCCTGAGGGTGGCTGATTACATAGTACATTGCAGCAGCAAATCTGCTTTATTTGTGTATTCTGTTTTCCATGTAAGTGAAAATAAAAAACTCTCTTTGTTGATATTATTAAATGCTTCTAGATGTAAGGTGGTAATTCCTAAATGCAAGCAAGAAGAAAATGACAGAATATGTCCTGTTAAGTAAAGAAAAGGACAGTATGAATATAACCTCAGCTAAATGCTAATACGAGTATAAATTTCAACACAAACTCTTCAGAGTAGACTGATATTTGGGAATAAGCTATTCTCTTGGTCTGGGTTATTTTGGTTCGGTTTCTTATCACTCAGATCTGTAGTCTGGATTTGTTTTATTGGATCTGATTCTGACTCTTGCTTCATTTTTTCGTTTCTGTTTTATCGCTGTGTCATCCAGACCATCCGCCCTTGTTTAGTCTTTCAGACTCGTCTTTGGGGATCCCCATTGTCCCCCCGACTCTGCCTCAGCTATGTCCCTTACAGACAGTCAGTAGCTAAGTCCTTTCAGCAGTGAGTATTTGGAAGCTCCCCAGTTGAAGAGTGAAGGACTAAAAGGCAGGAAGAGGCAGTCCCATGGCCGCATGCTGTCCAGGGTGTCCTTCTCGCTTGAGGCAGTTTGCCCTGCACAAACCTTTTTACATTTCTTTAACACTGTCCCGTCGTTGTGACAACAAATATAATTTTAAGTATTATGAATATTAACACGTAGGTTGCTGACAAATATGTGATAAGCTCTCACAAATGAACTTTTTCTAACAGACAGAGATGACTAGACACCTAATTTACTTTATAGTGCAGGTACAGTAAAGATTAACTGGAGGCATTTTTTGGTTTAATATCTAAATCTAAGTGAGACCTTTTGACAGTCAAGACTAATTCGACTTCTGAAGAAACATTTCAAACGAAATGGAAAAATTTTATCATCACAATATGCAAAGAACAGAGTTTTAAGGGAACATTACATGATTATGAGCAGTTCCTTAAATGTGTGTTCTGACCCAATTAAAGAATATTTGTCATAAAATTCAATGCTATACTATTGAATGTAAATACTGTTTTGTGTATGCATTAGGTAGCCACAAAAAAATTAAACCAATAGAATGTATATTTAAACATCTAAATCATAATTATCAATTACCAGCTTTTAAAATAAAATATATGGAGTTTACAAATCATCAATGCTCTATACACACTTGTCCTGTGCAGGGTCCCGGAACCTCGTGTTCCGTACCCACTTGTCCTGTGCAGGGTCCCGGAACCTCGTGTTCCGTACCCACTTGTCCTGTGCAGGGTCCCGGAACCTCGTGTTCCATACCCACTTGTCCTATGCAGGGTCCCGGAACCTCGTGTTCCGTACCCACTTGTCCTGTTCATGGTCCCGGAACCTCGTGTTCCGTGCCCACTTGTCCTGTGCAGGGTCCCGGATCCTCGTGTTCCGTACCCACTTGTGCTGTGCAGGGTCCCGGAACCTCGTGTTCCGTACCCACTTGTCCTATGCAGGGTTCCAGGGTCTTAAAAGCACCAGGTACAAGGCGGGGAAAAATTGAGGATGTTGTGCCAATCTGTCACAGAGCCATTTGCCAACTTGCCAATTCACCTTCAACCTGTTTTTGGATTGTGTGTGTGAGGGACCCTCACAGGGAGAGCATGCAAACTTCACACATATAGAGTCATGGTAGAGACTCAAACCCAGGTCTTTAGAGGAGCAAGGTAACATTGCTAACCACTATGCCACCATACCACCACTCTATAACTCCCATCATCCTAAACTGGGCAATGAATAAATCAATGTAAACCTCCAAATAAGTCAGCTTTAGCAGCATTTGTCTATTCATATGTTTCATGTATTCAGAGTTTAACTGCTGATCTGTTTTATTAACCTAGTAGCGTTTGGGTCAAATGTCACGTCGTCAGATTGTCGAGACTCTGCTCGCCAGATGCTTAAGGCCCAAAGATCCCAAGTCTTTTTCACAACCTCACATGTATTACATCACCCAATCCATACACCTCTCTTCCTCTGGAAGTATGTGCGGATCGCATTTCACGAAGAGAGCAATGTTTCCCCACGGACCAATCAGTTCCTACGTGATTGAACTGCAGATTCCAAACTACCATCAAAATCCAAACAAGATCTAGCAGTAATTACGAGAATACTGGGGGACATTAGGAAGACGAGCCGCGCATCATCCTACAGCGCATTCCCTCC
Source organism: Boulengeromyrus knoepffleri (assembly GCA_026770805.1). Taxonomy (NCBI): domain Eukaryota; kingdom Metazoa; phylum Chordata; class Actinopteri; order Osteoglossiformes; family Mormyridae; genus Boulengeromyrus; species Boulengeromyrus knoepffleri. The sequence continues at coordinate 17,917,448 of JABJVO010000132.1, read as the reverse complement.
CCAGCAGGCAGTGAGGAGAGCTTTGTGTGATAGGGGCTGACGAGGAACTCACACATACTGAGGGCCATCTATATTCTGCACATGCCGCAAGTATATTGATATTGGCAGGCAGTCGACTAATATCGGGAATGTAATGATGCAATTAAAACTAGCAGCACTTTACTATCATTGGCTCGTACGTCTACCTCTCATTTTTTTTAGGATGGAGGTATGATTTAGGACTCATAAATGGAAGTCTGGGATGTTTATACAGTTAATAGACCAACATATATTTCATACCGCCATGTTTGTTCCTGTTTATTCTCCATTGTATTCGGGAGGACAAAACGCGGAAAGACAGCATGGATTAAGCTCAACGTGAAACTTGAAATTCAATACGCAACTCTGCTAGTAACACCAGCAAATGACTCTTGCTGGGTACCGAGACAGTAAATGTTATGTGATGTCAAGAACATATGGTGGATACAATAAAACGGTACAAAGAGTATGGTTTTATTTATTTGTTTGCCTGTTTGTTTTTCTGTTTAGAAGCAGTCGTGCTCCATTCTCCAGGTCCGGTAAAGAAGAAAAAAAAAAAAACCATTTTCCAGCATCTAGCTAAACCGACCACATAATGTTGGTTTTTGCACAGGTTATACACCTCGGAAATAACAGAGCTGAATGCGTTTGAGGCCATATGTTTTTCTTTTGTTTAGAGGGGGAAGATGGCTTCATGTCACTTATGCTTCTGATTAGCAAAATGATTTATGCCACATTCACTAAAAAATCCATCCAGTGAATGAGAAAATTCATTGTGACTCGACCAGATGTGCACAATAAAATAAGATTCCCTTTGTAATCTTGGGTACTTAGTTTATATGAAGCTAATATAAGACACACTTGGATATGGCAAAGTCACTCCTTTTAAAATTTGACTATAAATGATATGAAATAAATTGTGTATTTTATGCCGGATGGCATGAACGAGTTGATGAATTAGGAACAGTTTTGTACCCTGACTTATCTACAAGACAAACCTGGCGGAGATCACAGGGATTAATTGCTTCAGAGGTATGAAGTACCGCTTTCCCATTCTTTCCCACACATCCTCAACTGAAACAATGATTAATCACCTTTTAACTATTCTCTAGAGGATCCAAGAGTTTGCCAAGATGGGCCTTATCCTCATAAATCCATGCGCGCAGGTCTAGACGGCCCTTGCCAGGTACACGGAACACAACCTGTCCTCATCCGTTATCAGATTACGCAGGTGTCACGAAGCAGACGGCGCCGAAGAGCTGCCGCTCCTTCATCCAGCTCCACGGCCGCCTGCTCGTCCTCAGCGCCCCCACCCCCACCCCCAAATTAACGTGTTCGTCGCAGCACTGGGGTGGTACCCCTCAGCGGGAATGCGTCGTACTCTAGCACTGTGATCTTCTTTTTTAAAAAACTTATCATCTGCATTACCTCCCCGGCAGCAAAGCTGCACTCTTATCAGACCGGCCTTCTGTAAACATCAGAGCCCTGGGACTGCAGCAAGTCTCCTGCCAGCCGTCTGCTCTATTTAAAAAGGTCATAATATGCACCGTACATTTAATGTCATTTAATAACGCCTGGAGAATGTGAGACAAGGAGGAGAACAGAAGCTTTGCTGAAACAGTTTGTGTGTTTTGCTGGCAGACGTTTCTGATGAGTGACCAATAAGTAGAATCCTGCCCCTTGACTTGACTAGTTTCACAAAATATGATATAATTAACCTATGTTGCTTTTGACATATGATGCGTAACAGAACGCACTCAAAACTTTTAGGTGCCTTAAGTCAGTTGTGTGTGCGTTTGCGTGTCTGTACTGAGAATTCCAAAATACAGCTGCAGGGTTTGAGATGCAGCCCCCACGATCTGGAAAAACCACGTAAAATTTTTTGGCCCTCTTGGCGAATGAAGCAAAACGATACGAGAAACACGCAATACAAAGAGTGCCGTGAGATCACTGCGAGATCACTGCGAGATATCACGACTGGCTGCTGTAAACATGCTTGTCGTCCTCCAAAGCAGTGCTATACATATATTTTTTGCATTTATGTGTCACTAAACTTTTTGTGTTTGCATCACTACTGGCCTTGGTGTGTCGTCTGCGGCTTTCACAAAACTCCCAAAAAGTTCCCATTTGATTTCTTATGCCGATATAAAGAAACCGCAATGGGGAAAGTGGTGATACAAAAGGGTCATATTACCTTGCATAGCTTTCATTTTACTAAAAGTAGGACCTTCAGCATCTGAATTGTCTTCATTTATCAGACATTAAACATGTGACGGCAGTTGAACTCAGTAGCCAAGTGTTACCAGAGTCCTGCTGCTCAAGAATTTTAAATGGTTTTTGAAAAAAAAAACACATGTTCACTGCAATTGTGAACAAGCAAATTAGGGCTGTCGATAAACATAAATTAAAATCCAGCCATTTCGAAATTTCCGTCTGAAGAAGAATCCAGCTCATTAGCCAAAGAGAAAGTGTAAAACACAGTGAATCGACCAAGACATTCTGCTACGAAGGGAGCTGTGAGCCTGTCTGCGCAACGACAAAAAATTAACAATAGCTAGATAGATACAATTTCAGCTAGATAGATACTTTATTTCACAAAGTATTGCATTCATATTAATAAAAAGTGAAACAGTTCACATTTAATTACTATAATATTCTGGAAGTTTAACCATTTCTCCAGTTTTCATTTTAACCTTTACTTTTTAAATAAACGTTTTGGATAATTTAAAAATAGTTTTTAAAAATATGTTTTGCATTGTTTCATATACATATACAAACATAATAATGGATAATATTCATGTATTTTCTCCATTCATCCATTCATCCATCCATACATCTTCGTAGTCATTTATCCTGTTCAGGGTTGCAATGAACGGGACTCCATCCCATGAAGCAGAGGGTACAAGGCAGGGGACACTGATGCTGGTCACCATTGTAAATGTGCATCAGATGGTTCATTCTGATATTTGTTCACATTCATAGCGAAAGAAATACCATCAAATGAATGTGTATGAAAATATCTAAATGACATTTTCTTTAAGAAAGGTTAGGCTCTCAATTACCACTGCTGCCTTTATTTTCATTAGAAAAACTTTGTTTCACAACCATAGAATCACACAATTTTACCATCTAATACTTTCTCTAATCAATAATACACAACTGGACTTAATTCCCGAGAAGTGAGGTTATGTCATCAAACAGGAGTACGCAACATTGTCGTCCCACAAAAGCACCCAGGGTAGCAATGCATTAACACTTTACTGAAACGCTGAAGAACTGTTCCACGACCAGCTTAACAAAACCCATGTTGTTTCTACATGTGCATGTGAACATGTGACAAACATTCACGTCCCTGACACGTCTCTGAATGTTAACAATGCCAACGTGTTGTTGAAGTGCTTAAAAAATGTTCATTTTTGCACCTAGAGACATATTTTCACAATGCCACAATACGCAATCTGTTGGATTGAAATAACGTGAAAATACATGAAAATGCTCAACAGTGTTAATCAGTGTAATTTATACGTTCATAGAAATACGAAGAGAGGAGGGGTGATGCTCAAGCTGTTTTTAAAAAGCTATGATTATATGCTTTGACTTAATGATTTCAGATAGAACACAATTCACAACATATTACTTTCTTTCATCATGTGACAGGTTAAAAGAAAATAATTCAAAGCAATCGAAAATAAAAGAAATTAAGACAGCTATACAATCCAAAGCCATATGGTTAAAATCTTAGGCTTTCAAGTTCCCCATTTTTTTTCTTTTAAAATCACCTACTTAATTCCAGTACCTCCTTTTGTCCTCCTTCTGAAGAACAACAATCTAAACTTGATTACCTCCTACTCTGTCATTACTTAATAAGATTCCATGCACTGCAGTCACATAGATTCCTGCAAATCAGAGCCTCGCTCTTGGAGTGATGATTGCACCTTGTACCAAGGACTGTTTGCTCAACACTTCCCAGCTTCAAGGGCCGTTTCGCCTCATTCAGGCACAGGTGGCAAATGTGCATGGGGCTGGGGGGAGGGAGGGTTGGTTCCTTTAAGTAACTGTTAATTAACATTTGAATCATTTTCTTTGCAAATGGAGAATGGAGGAGAGCGGATCATTGCGGGCTGCATGGTGCTGTGGTGTGGAGCCTGGCTCTCCCAGGCCGCCGCTGTCTCTCTCATCCACTTCACGTGTCGTAATTCACAATAACTGCTGGAAATTGTCAAGGGCCAATCAGAGGCGATATGTAGGTGCTGAAACAACACAACCAGTTTTTGGTTATATGTAATATGCCTGTCCATCCATCCATCCATCCATCCATCTTTCAACCACTTAGCTAATAGACAGTCACAATGAGCCTGGAGTCATACCCAGTAAATTCAGGCCAGAAGGTATGAGACACCCTGGATGAAATATCAGCGTATTATGCTCATATTATAGTATAAAAACCTCTCTGACATTCTTACCAGTCAAAACTGAATTAAAACACTTAAAATGTAATCAACCAATCGTATTTAACCACTCCAGCTGTATTAAATATGAATATATTAATCATGATTTATAATAAATAAAAAATGAGTAATACACATACAAATGTGTTGCATATAGTGAATATAAATAGCAGTTGTAGGGGGGAAATGAAAAAAATACCCAAAAACTTTTGGAAAGTTTCCCCAAAAGTTCACGTACAAAAAGCCTTAACTGGTTTTTGGTCACTTCTGCTGTGTTTTCTATGAATCGTTGTGTGATTATTAGTTCATTGTAAAGAACAGTTTTTCACAATATTATTCCATTGTTGTATCTGTACTAAAATTAATCAGCACCAGCATCTGTTGCGAATGCCACGCTGATCTGCCGTTACCTGCCACTGATCAGCACATTTCCAGGCACAGCATCTGCTGCGAATGCCGCGCTGATCCGCCGTTACCTGCCGATGATCAGCACATTTCCAGGCACAGCATCTCCTGCGAATGCCGCGCTGATCCGCCGTTACCTGCCGATGATCAGCACATTTCCAGGCACAGCATCTCCTGCGAATGCCGCGCTGATCCGCCGTTACCTGCCGATGATCAGCACATTTCCAGGCACAGCATCTCCTGCGAATGCC
>JABJVO010000132.1:17892390-17908735 GCA_026770805.1 Boulengeromyrus knoepffleri | reverse complement strand
ACTTTGATGAGTGGGTTGAATGTAAGGCAGAAATAAAAGGAAGGGTCGTATATGACCCCGTGGGTTCCCCAGGGTTATGATTCTTATTACTGTCAGGAAGGAGCCTTGAAGTTTGAGTCCTGAAGGATCTGTAGCATCTTCTGGAAGGGAGGATCCTGCTGAACTAACCCGCATAGGCTGGCATTTCCATCATGCCGGTCTATGCGGCGAGAAGCTTGTGTATCTCTCTAGTGTTTTTCCTGCATTTCCGTTTTTTTTTTTTTCTGCATGACATGCAGAGCGCGTCTCTGCAGCTGATCGTCAGCATCCAATGAGGCCCCCTGAATGAAACACACATTAAGACCTCCTCAGGTCCCCGCTTTGAACATGACTGGTGATTGCAAGTCTGGACATTAGCATACGTGTAACTGGCGAATAGCGAGCAAATTGATCTCGTGACTGAGGATCGAGCAGCGGTGTGGGGCTCTTCCAGATGAAATGTTATCGTAGGAAGCTGCGTGACTTGTCTTTGCAGCCCCTGCCATAGGTGGACCAGCTTCAGAAGATGGCGTTGCTCTTTCCCTTGAGGAAATGCAGCCTCGCAGCTGCTGAGCATGCATGACAACGGAAGCAGCCCCGCTGAGTGCACCTGAACTACAAAGGCGGAATGGAAACCCTTAAGGACTGTGTTTAACTTCACAGAGTATCACAGGATTACTACAGGAAGGGGAAACTGGCATTAACATGTGGGAGGAGAGCTTTGGTTGACACCTTTACAGGACAGGCTGAAGAAATCACTCCCTTTTTCCAAGAAAAGGTCATTTTCAGGTCCTGTGTGAGTTTGCACCTGCAGCTTGTTCCTGCTCCCCAACACGTGTACTTTGATGGTTGGCCAGTACGGACTGAGCGCCAAGGACGTGACATGCTGCAAGGCCTTCTGGAGGTTCAGAGAACAAAATGTCGTAAATACGCAAGACTGCCACTCGCAGCCAGTAATGATGCCGTTTAATTTCAATTTGCACTTGGGTGTATGCTATGGCCTACCTTTCACGCTGCCTGGGTGTGACAGCGACATTATAAATCGACAGGGTCTTTTCACAGGTCAGGAATGTCCAAACAAATGAGGCCCATGTTTATCCATTAGCAAAGCTGGATGCCGAAAAAGCCAAATTGGGTCAAATCAGTAATCGGAATTTGTACCAACCCCACGCAAACTTCACCCACACTCCTGTGACTCACATTTTTAACAATGAGTCCCCTCTTTCATTTAAAATCTGCTCCCACTCGATCTCAAACATCTCCAAACTCTGCAAATGAGTCTTTATAGTTTGTCAGCGCTCACTGTCAGAGGTTAGAGGTCGGGCGCCGTACCCTACGTCGTCATTCGCTTCCAGAGCATCACGTGACATTATCAGCAGGAAGAGGCAGGTCTATGTTATTTTGTTGTCAGGGGTTAACGAGTTATTCTTGGTTGAGAGATGTATCTTGGAAAAAGACGTTATTAACATTTACACAGATTATATTAAGATGATCGATGAAAATATGACAAGCTGTCAAAATCATGTCAAGCTTCTTTAGCTCCGTAACATCAAACCTTGAGATGCTGGAGGAATCGTTTCTGACCAGCGAAGCAGCTTTGATTTTCTTACCCAAACACCCCCCCCCCCCCCCCCCCCCCCACAATTAGCTTTCAAATTGGGCATTCTCCTCCTTCTCATAACAAAATTAGAGTTATGGCTGCCTGGGGCCTTCTGTTCCAGTCTATAACCATAGATCAGTTTCTTTATAAAACACGTCTCCCCCGGGAGCGTCTCTCCAAGGAACAACCCATCGTTCGGTAATAGATGTCTTCCACTAATCATGAGTACACTCCTTAGTTTTCTTGTTTCTTGGTTAAATCAATGCACACACTAATATGCAGGATCTGCTATGCATTAGGAACTAAAGGGTTAAAACGTGCAATTGATTAAATACATGCGCAAAGTAATACTATTAATACAGTTAAATTATTAATGCAATACTTCGCAGTTCATATTGCAGAAAGTTTTAATTGTAATTTACAACCAAAACTTTAAGCTTTTAGATTTAATAACTACATTGTGTTTGTTATAGCAAGGATATTTCCATATGTATATATGCAACATGTTCACTTCCTAATATTAATTATGAAAATAACACAACAAACGCATATCCCTAAATCCATTACTGTAGTAAGCTAGCCTTGTCTCAATAAATCAGCCTCTACAATCAAAATAGAAATCATTATTATGCATAATGTATATCCTTGTTGCCACAACATCTGTTCATTATGCAGAGTAATGCAGTCTTGTAGTTTTTAAAAACTTCAGTCTTATAAAATAATTATAATGAATGCTTCATTATAGAGCACAAGATTGGACAGAAATACAGTTACTATATACTTTCTGATTTACAGTTTTCTGTGCTTTTTATAGTCAAGTCAATTTTCACAAGTTTTAAATTATAACCGTCGAGGAAGTGCTTCTTTCTACTTTTGTGGTTTTTTTTAAGTAATGCACAAATCATAAATTACATTTTGAATGTGGAAGGTGCAGGAATCATCCTAAACAGTGAATTTGAAATATGTTATCACTGCACATGCATGCAGAGGAGCTCACATGTTTTGAAGGCAGGTTCTGGGTAGGTGTGGCACAAAACAAGGAGCACAGTCAGACACTTTCTAAAGACCACAAAGACAAATTTAGGCCAGCTTGTTTTTACAGGAAGATCTGAGTCGTGAAACTTTGAAAGGGCAGAAATGATAGCAAGAGCCAAGCATTTATTCTCCTAAATCATTCAGCTCCCAGGTGACATCTTTCTACTGCCAAGCCACAGGTTCACTAGGAATGCTGGGTAGTGTGACTCATCTGGTAGGTGCCCTGTGAGACTCCGCAGCCTCAATCTGCCAAACTCAGGGTACTCGGACATGCCTTACAGATGTACTCCATCGTCATCCGTTCATACATCTTCCATAACCACTTAACTAGTCCTGGGATGCACAATGTCTGGAGCTTATCCCAGGAAGCGCAGGGCACGAGGCGGGTTACACCCAGGGCGGGATGCCAGTCCACACTCACAAACTTGCAGACTGCACACTTCTTGGCCAAACTACAGTAGCTGATAGCATGGTGAGAAGCAGCAGGACATCACGTGGCATCACGTGCTGCTGTACTTTGCATCTAAATGCTTCACCTAAATCGCTACAGTAAATTAGCATCTGTGCAAAAGTCAACTTAATAACACTTTAGAGACTGGACTGGTGACTCCATAAATGTAATCAATTAAAAAGGGTGGATCGATTCAAAACCCATATTTTATACTCCTTACAGAGCGAGATATCGTTTAATAATGAGAATAATATAATGCTCCTGATGGTATTGGCTGGACCACAATGCTGAGAAATATGTTCTGAGATGCATTTTCTCAGTCCTTTGAGGGAAACTTCCAAGAAAGGCAGTGGCCTTGCCAACATTCAATTGGTCAGATAAAACTGGCTTCATCTCAAATGATTAATTAATGCAAAGCATTATATATTTACTTCACAACATGCCATAGTTAAGAATTACAGATTTGTTATTCTTGCAATGAAATTGCAATGAAATAATTTACGATTCATTAATGAAATAAATATTTGTGCGTATGTATGATATTATTTTATGTATTACTATAAAATATTTGTGCATTATTCATAATTTTACAGAAATTGATAAGCTTTTGCATAGTTCTTCTTGCTCTCAGACACATAAACACATGCAAGAGCATAGCTTGGGGCCAGAGAACAGGGTCAGCGAATAATAAGAAATAAGTGCTCCATTATTAGTCTGATTTTCATGACAACGGTAGAAATACATTTTGTATTTTCATATTCTAAAGAAAACAATAAAGACTCTTACTCATCATGCACAACGGTATTGTTGTCCTTCCCACAGCAATAAACACGACACACAGTAAGATGCATAAAGTTGGTGACTGAAGCTGTCTGTGTGTCCCCAAGGACCGGGTTGAGAGACACTGCACTAGAGCATTCATGCTGCCCACACAATCACTTTAAGCAGCGATGAGCATGTGAGATATACTATAGGCTTCTCCACCCCAATCAGGTTGACAAAGAGATTTTGGGCCCCATAAAATCATGTCATATTGGCCCCCCACCTAGACCAATCCAGTTATGTTACAATTTTTATGACCCCGGTCACTTGGAATAATCCTAACTTTCCCTTCCTTTACAGCACCCCGGTAAGGCAGGAATGCCCCCATAGCAAACGAAACACAACCAGCTATAGTGTAGTTTTGCCATGTGTGTGCAGAGGAAGAAAGATGAAGGCTTCATTGCTGCGTATAGAATGCAGTGTTGACTCTGGAGCAGATCCCAGAAGCAGTAGGCAAGAGCAAACGGAACGACCTGCATAGGATGCCAATCCATCACAGGTCACAGACACGCAAACACTGTGGATACCAGTCCAGCACTTCTTTTCTGGATCGAAGAAATAATAATATACCATTCAGATGACTCCAAACTCCACAAACAAAGAAGGTAAGAATCCAAGCAAGAGCCCTGAAGGTATGAGGCTACGGTGCTAAGCACTGAGCCACCCCAAAAATATGAATACTAACATACACTAGACGGCCAGAAGTATGTGAACAGCCCTACTGATCAGAGGAAGTGTCATATTAAGCCACACCCACTGCTAACACAGGTGTATGATGAAGCGCACAGTCATGCAGTCCTGCAGCAAGCACTCGCAGCAGAACAGGTGTTTGTGCAGAAGACATTAGTGATTTTCACTTGGCACCATGACAGGACGCCAACCTTTCCAACAAGTCAGTTCTGCACATGTCTGTCCTGGTAGAGCTGTCCTGGTAGAGCTGTCTTGGTAGAGCTGTCCTGGTAGAGCTGTCTTGGTAGAGCTGTCCTGGTAGAGCTGTCTTGGTAGAGCTGTACTGGTAGAGCTGTCCTGGTACAGCTGTCTTGGTAGAGCTGTCCTGGTACAGCTGTCTTGGTAGAGCTGTCCTGGTAGAGCTGTCTTGGTAGAGCTGTCCTGGTAGAGCTGTCCTGGTAGAGCTGTCCTGGTACAGCTGTCTTGGTAGAGCTGTTCTGGTAGAGCTGTACTGGTAGAGCTGTTCTGGTAGAGCTTTCCTGGTAGAGCTGTACTGGTAGAGCTGTCCTGGTACAGCTGTCTTGGTAGAGCTATCCTGGTAGAGCTTTCCTGGTAGAGCTGTACTGGTAGAGCTGTCCTGGTAGAGCTGTCTTGGTAGAGCTGTCCTGGTAGAGCTTTCCTGGTAGAGCTGTACTGGTAGAGCTGTCTTGGTAGAGCTGTCTTGGTAGAGCTGTCCTGGTAGAGCTGTCCTGGTAGAGCTTTCCTGGTAGGGCTGTACTGGTAGAGCTGTCCTGGTAGAGCTGTACTGGTAGAGCTGTCCTGGTAGAGCTGTACTGGTAGAGCTTTCCTGGTAGGGCTGTACTGGTAGAGCTGTCCTGGTAGAGCTGTCCTGGTAGAGCTGTACTGGTAGAGCTGTCCTGGTAGAGCTGTACTGGTAGAGCTGTCCTGGTAGAGCTGTCCTGGTGAACCACAAATGAAGTGACTGGAGATTGAAAAGCCTGGAAGCGAGTCCGTCGTGCAGCGGTAGCCACACAAGCTCACAGAAAGGGACCTGATCACCCAACATCAAAACCCAACCTGGATGGTAATAAATCCCACCAGTGATGTTCCAACATCTAACGGAAAGCCCTCCCAGAAGAGCTGTAGCTATTACAGCAATAAGGGTGGACCGACTTCATATTAATACCCTTGGTTTCAGAATAAGATGTTGGAAAAGTTTATGTCCACATACTTTTGGCTGTATAATGTAGTAAAATCTTTCAATTAGCAAAACCAATGACCCTGCTTATTATGGAGAAAATATTTCTTTTCATGGGACAATTACAGTAAACTGCAGAGAGCACTTCCTTGCAAAGCACTGGTATAAATATGTATCTGTCTTGAAAAACTGTAAATGGTACGGAACCAAAAAGTAGCAAACTTAAGTTTGTGCTGATTTGAATTCAAATTTTCCACTGAACCCATTCTATGTAAAATTTTAGCATTTGTTTCTCAAAAGGTACGAAAATGCAGCTATTTCCAATGTTTGAAACAATGTGGATTCTACAAGCGCTCAATACAAAGATTAATTAAAAACACACACACGCACGCGTACAAATACACAATAGCCAATCGTTTCATTAGCAGCCAGCGTGGAGAGGCAGCGATGCCAAGAAAATCTTTATGAGGGTCCAGGCTGGACAGTGCTTAAGATAAAACCGTCTAAAATGTGAAGCCGCAAAACAGCAGATCTGGAATGGTGAGGACTCTGATGAAGCCAGCTGGTCAGAGTCCAGGCGAGTGAAGGTGGGGGGAGGATGAGACGAGGCAGGCTTGCAGGGTGGGGGGGGGCAGAGCGGGAGACATGCAGGATGTATGGGCGCAGAGCTGCTGTATTGTATCAGGAGGTAGCAGTGTGGATGTTTCTTTCTGTATATGGGAATCGATGCCAAATGTTTCATGTCTGCTAATTGTGTAGCAAGGCATTTACTAATAGATTTCTTTTTGTACATCTCCTTGTAAACCCACCATGTGGAAGGAAAAAAAATCAGTATACTATATTGTATTTTGACATATGCAATATTTAAATGTATATTTATTTGAGTTATAAAACTGATCTGAACACCTAACAGGCAATGGTAAAGAATATCAATAAAATACTAAGTCAATATGATTATGCTAAACGATTCATATTCATATTTCTTTTCATAATACTTGATAACTTAGATGATTTTTTTTGTTATTTAAAATCTTTAGTTCAACAAGAGTCTCCCATGAGGAGGGTAACAGAATTATATATTTCGCCTCATATTGTTTTTCTTTCGTAGGCACCGATATTTCAACAAGTGCCCCGCATGGCATAAGGACTGGTGAAGTAGCTAGATAAATGTTTCACTGAGGGGTTTAAGGTCACGCTGCTCTATATGATGCGATAACGTACAAGACTAAGCGTTTCAATAAAAGCAGACATGGGTGATTATAACAGATCTAAGTGAAACACTCAAGGGATCTTCTATATATCCATCCATCCATCCATTTTCGACAACAGCTAATCCAATTAGTGCCACAGCGATCCAGAGCTTATCCCGCAAAGCACAATGTTCAAGGCGATATACTTTTCTGGATGACTTGCTGGTCCGTCACAAAACAGACATGCAAACACATACAGTACATACATTTTTCTTCATCTGTTATTGTGGGCAACTTTCAGTGACTGTATTTAATGCGATATATGATTCCAAGCCCCTTGTAAACCCGAAAACATATGATGATTAAGAACAAAATTACAAAAAAAAAAAAAACTGCTGAAACTTCTAATTTCACAAGGCTTCCTTTGCCCAAAAATGTTTCCAAAAGATTATAACTAGTACACACATACTTCCTCTCAGGCCAAACAGGAAGGCGCTAAGCCACTGGAGCTGCGGTGGATAACTGGAGGTAATCTACCCAGACACTGATAGAACATGCAAGCACTGCATGTACACTCACGCACACACACACACACACACGCACACACACGCACACGCACATGTAGGGTAAACATATCCTTATGGGGACTGCTCATTCATTTCAATGGGAAAAATGCTAATGCTAACTAGTGTATGACAACCTTAACCCCTACCCTGCCCTAACCATAACCATAAGTAACCAAACAAAATACAAGAGTTTTTTTAGTTTTCTCATAGCAGTCAACGATTTTTATAAAATAGAGTTTTCCCTTATGGGGACCAGGAAACCGGTCCCCATAAGGGATAAAAAATGGATATTTATCACGTTATGGGGACATTGTGTCCCCATAAGGATAGGTAAACCCGCTCGCACACACACACACACACACACACACACACAGTGAATGTGCTTCCCGTAGGTCTAGTGCACATAGAGAAAGCATGCTTAAAAATCAATAATAAAAATCAATAATTATCACAAAGAGGTACGGTGAATGTGGTGTTTGCTGGTCATTCATCAGTTTGTGACTGTATGGTTATAAAGAATTCCCATCCGTTCTTCTACCACCCACTGATCCTGGTTATGGTTTGTGTCATGGAGGGGGCTGGGCCTGTGTCCCGGGCAGCACAGGAATGTCATAAATCATTTTTGCCCTCAAAATGAAACACAAATTATATCCACTTAAAAAAAACTTCTGTATTAAAGATCTAACTTAAAAACATTTCAATTAAGCTACGCTTTTGTCTTTCATTCATAATTTAGGGTGTGGCTTTCTGGTTACAGGTCATGCTGCTTACCGTACAGCAAACAGTTCTCCCAGTAAACTCCAAATGGTTTGATCTTCCCATTAAAATGATATTGGTCAAGTAGAGATACAGCAGGGAAACCATTAATTAAAATAACATAATACTGACCCGAAGCAGGAGGACCATGGCGGGGGCGCGGCCGGTGTTTGGAACATAATCGGCTGCCCCTCATCCTTAAGAGAAACTACTCTACTCACCTATCAATGTTCCATAACCACTTACGGGCTAAAGCTTCAAAGGGCACCTAGAACCTGGTCCGGGACTGGGGGCACCAGGCAGGAGAAGATCCTGGATGGGAGGTCAGGTCAATGTGCAATTCCACACATAAACAGGAATCTCAGCTCGGAAAGTGGGATGCACAATTCTACACCCAGAGCCTCTACACCACCCAAGAACAGGTCTCCAATAAACAAATAAAGTTGATCAAGTTCAAGCCATTTTTTTGCCAAAAATTGCAAAACATAATAACTGTAATATTCTCGGGTGTAAGGGTGGCGTAATTGCGCAGTGTTAGCACTGCTGCCTATGAACCAGGGTTCAAGTCTCTACCCCGGCTGTGTGTGGAGTTTGCATGTTCTCCCCGTTTTCATGGGGTTTTCTCCAGTCCCCCCCTACAATAGTCAAAAACATCCGAAGATGAACTGAAGTTGGCAAATTGCCTGTTGGTGTGAATGGTATATGTGCTCTGTAACGGGTTGGCGCCCCATCCTGGGTTATTCCCTGCCCTGCGCCTGTAGCTGTGAATGTGCTCTGTAATGGGTTGGCGCCCCGCTTCCAGGATGGGCTCTGGACCCCCTGAGGTATGGACAATGGTTGAGTCTTGGGTGAGAAGAAGCAATGAATAAAAGGAGTTTCTAAAATTGGTACATTTTGAAATTGAAATTGCATTTCCTACAGCTTCTAAGCACACAGTTTATACAATACAATTAGCAGGTTTGTCTGTTTTTACTTTTATAGCATAGAGATAGAAAACCTAAATAATACAGGAGCAATCTATGATGCCAGCTATTCTACAATTCACAGTGTTCAATGTGTCTAATTCCAGGAATTCCAAGCAAACTGTAACTGTGTGGACTTTAAAGGGCCGTTCAAGTTACGTTATAATGAAGTGAGTAGTACATAGTTCTGCGTATATACATGTTGCTGGCTGCATTTTTGAAACAGAAATGTTCCTAGTACCGTTTACACAAGCCAGCTCGATCCATTGTGGTTCGCAGTGAATGCACTGCAGCAGCCATGCCCTTCATTTTCACATTATAAAGTATCTCCTCTTCAAACACGTCTCGTCGCTTTAAACTTCCTACATTAAGAAACATTAACATATGGGCCCATATTTTAAAATTCAGTTTGTAAATCATGAGCTGTCTGTAAGAGAAACATTTTCTAAATGTATGAATTTATTTAGTGAAGTCTGCCCCCCCCCCCACCCCACCCCCAGGGTTTTCATATTAAACATTAGGAACTCATTATAATCTGAATTTTAAAAAAGAAAAAAAAAAATACAACTTTTGTTACCCAGTGAGGCTCCCATAGGTAGCTGTGGGAACAGTGGTTTCGGGTGTGACTCTGTCTTCTCTGCTGCCTTCCTTGTCTTCCTAAAATCAACATTATACCAGTAGTGGCTGAGCTACACACCACTACAATGACTGTGACTTCAACAACACTTAACCATGAATTATAAATTATTATTAACTATATAATGCAGAAGCAATTATGTCAGATACACCACACAGGCCTACCCAGAGTAGTACAGTATTGTTATTTATATATGCATATAAAGAAATGCATATTTTTTTTTTTACCTGATTTAAACTTGCAACTGCAATTAATAATTGCAGTTAATAATATAACTTACCTGGATATATTCATACATATACTCAGATTACCCAGTGAAGAAATATATAGATTAATGTTTACATTGTTACGTACATTCGGTAAACTTTATGATACTTAAAACGGTAAACTACATAAATTATTCAATGGTTTTCAGACATGTATATTTTTTTTAAAGAAGAAATGATTTTTAGCTAATATCATGATAATTTCTAAGACCAAAATCATTTCCTGCGAATGAACATGATTCAAACAACTAGTAGCTCTCCAATGTAATATGACATAAATAATCAAAATGAAATCCTATTATATCAAGTTTACAGAACTTTTAACTATTGTCCATTTAATGTGAAGGCCATGAACAACCACATACATTAACATTTACATAGTTTTATCATACTTTCTCATTAATGTATGCATTCATTTCTTATTTTTTCTGTTGCACATTTTGTAACTGTGTTTGAAATGACAAAACCCGTTTTGCAAATACAAAAAAAAAACTGCTGATAGTTTAAAATAGTAAGATGCATGCAAACTTCTAAATATCTAAATTCTTATTTCTTAAAGGTTTAATTCCATTGTATAATGTGCAATAATACAAAAATAATACACTTTGTTTGACATTAGTATATTATAAAGTAAAACTTCAGAAGGTCAAAGATTCACTAGCCGTAGCTACATTTATAAACCGCATATTGAGATTCATAAGCAGCGTTTCCTTCTTCTCCAGCCAATTAAAATAATCAACTGAAAAAAGGAGAAAGAGTTTCCATAATTATTTGTCTGCTTGTGCACATGCAGCAGCTGTTCTCTTCTGGGATTCTCTTTATTTGTTTTTTGGTTTCTTTTATTCTCCACAAGATATAGTGTAATATACTTTAAAACAGTATTATCGTGCTGTAATATTGAATTGTATTTGTCCTCACACAACAAATCTAATTACTACTATTATTATTATTGCTATTTCTAATATAAATTGTTAGAAATGCAACACACAGGAGTGTTTTGGGGGTGGCATGCAGTCTCACACCTCTGGGACCAGGGTTTGAGGCTCCTCCAGGGCTCCATGTGTGTGGTGTTTGCATGTTCTCCCCATGTCATTGTGGGGTTTCCTCCAGGTACCCAAGTCCCCCCCCCCACACACACACACACAGTCCAAAGCCATGCTGAGGTTAATTGGAGTTACCAAATGTCCCATAGGTGTGAATGGTGTGTGAGTGTGCTTTGGGATGGGTTGGTGCCCCATCCTGGGTTGTTCCCTGCCTTGTGCTCATAGGCTTCAGACCCCCTGTGACCCTGAATAGAATAAGCAATTACAGAAGATGGATAGATGATAATTTAATCACCGCATCTATATATTAGGCTTATGATGCAATTAACTGTACAAGAAAATGAAGAGTTTTAAGTGAAAAATAATCTGCAAGCTTCTGCTTTCTTTATATCCCGTATCATATGCATTTATTGCAATATATCTTCTACCAAGAGTTTTGCAAAATTTAACTTTTGTGAAACAGGTACAACACTTATGAAACAGGTGTTGTAGCTGAACAAGGAACCTGTCAGAATAGTGTACATACAAACCTTGTCATACAAGCATGAAATGTGCCATATGCCTGTGGATTTTTCATGAATATGGATTACAATTTATGAACACAAAAATCTTTTGTCATTCTTTTAACTCTATGTGTCAACTTTTAACTGTATGTGTCAATCACAAACCAAGTGGGCAGACGAAGTGTTGCAATTGGTCAGCTGCAGTTGACAGGCCTAACCGAGAAATGCAATCGATTCAAATATTCATATAGCGGAAAACGGCACATATGTGGCAATTAATGCTGGTTTTATATTTTGTAGATAGCACAGTTAACACAAACAGAGTCAGTAAAATGGCATTAACTTTGCTAAGAATATTCTAAGCAAATCAAGCTACATTGTAAATAACACTTTTTTGGGCAAAATTCTAAAACCAGCTACTGATGAAAATACTGTATCTTTAGAATGAAACAGCCACTCAAAAAAGAAATATATATGTATTTATATGGACAACTGCATGGTTCATTACAGCAGTTATACAGGCACTTATATTTTTTATACTTTGTAAGTCTTGCATATGCTAAAAAATTGAATTTGATTTATCACATCAATCATTTGTTACTTCAGGGTGTGGTGTTTTAAGTTCTAAATATCAAACTCCAGATTGACTTAGTAACTGTAAAGTTTACATAAACATATTCCCTAAGACTGAATGAGCAGCACAATGCCTGCATACATATAAATAATGCACCTTACACTCTCTGACTGGATAACAAATGAATCCCCTATACACATCAATCACTTTGGTTGGGAGACACGGAAGTCTTTTCCAGTGTACCTGATTATGCAGAATACTGCAATATTCAAGTAGTATAATATTGCTATTTTTCTTAGTTTCATTGTAAAGGGAGAGATTTCCTAACACTGAAAACCGAACCGAGAGTATTTGTTTTCTGGAGTCTGACAGCCAGATTGTATAATAAAAGGTCAGAAAGTGAGAAACTTTCAAAGTTCGACTACCTAACATGAATTCTGGACATTGTGTAAAGTTGTAGAAGCTTCAGTGTAAACACACTCTTCGTTGCCTGTTATCACACACGGGAGCACCACAGTTACCGCCTATACTGTACACGCGAAACGTCCAGGTCGCACTGATCATACCAGCATTCAGTTCTGCTCAGCGTATAACACGGAGTTTGCAGTTTAATTTGCAGTACTGACTGAACAACAAAAACAGTGCAAATCGATTAAAATATTCATATCAAGCGACTCTGTACTCCTGGTCAGGCAAACATGCTGTAATTAAAGCTTCGCTATAGCAATCAACAACTGTATACAATAACATGAATAAAACACGATTTATCACAGAAATGCTGAATCTATGTTATGCGCATGCTCGGGAGTTATAAACAAAGCGTTTCTGCACATTTAATTTTACGGAGGGACTAAATAAACTGATGATCTTTTAGTTTTCTTGAGTAGTAGCACAATCACTGCTTTGGTATAAAATATAATAACAGTCAATGTTTATGTCGGCATTGAAGAGAAACAGCTGACAGGACATGTGACGAAGGCTGCATCAGTGGTTCAGTTAGATGGCATCAATGCACGCAGACAAACTGTGGGCAAACGATGGTCGTGTTCAAGCCAGTCCAACATATCGCGATTTGTTACTCTAAACAAATGGGGTTTTAAAAGTTTTGTAATCTAAATTTCGTGGCCATACATGTACCTATAACAGGTTCGGAAATAATCCGAGATGTTGGTATACTCTGATGTCTAACTTGCAACAACACACGTTGTATTTTCACACTGGCCACAATTGTGTTTTTAGGGCAAAGAATTTCTCATTGAGAAATTCCAAGATTTTGGCAAAAGAAGGTGTTGCTGCAGTGTCTGTTATGGGTAAGGATTAGCCTGTTCATGGTACACCATGAAGAATTTTGATTGGGGTCTCTAGTAGTACACAACGCAATACTGTATATTATAATGCGTGTATTAAAAATGTAGAAAAAATGTACCATGTCATTGTCATTCGTACTATTATATGTTAATTGTAGTCACTATATTGACATTTTTGTTGCTGTAGTGTATTGTACATTTTAATAGCTACAATACAAACAGCTGTAGAAGAATTAGTTCAGAGCATGCCATCAAAAACACACTTTGAATTCTGATTAAATTTTCTAAAACATTTTTGTCTCTTTGGGAATTTATTTTAAGTGTAAAATTGATATTAGGCCTATTAAGCAAAACTGGTAAAATGCCATCATCAACATGCAGAACTGTGTCTAATTTAATGTTGACTTTTGTGATATATAAATTTATAAAAAAAACATATGGTTTGCTGTTCTACACCGGTATAAGGTGATTACATTTTGTATTAATTGAGTTAGTTTTGTTGCAAAACTTTCCAAGGTACACATTTTTTTTTTTTAGCACATTTGTTTATTTTTAAATAGATTAGCTATGGGGGGTGGCTCGGGGGTGCAGTGATTAGCACTGGAGCCTCACGCCTCTGGGACCAGGGTTCAAGTCTCCACAATGGCTCTGTGTGTGGAGTTTGGCATGTTCTCC
The DNA here is from genome assembly GCA_026770805.1 of Boulengeromyrus knoepffleri. Taxonomy (NCBI): domain Eukaryota; kingdom Metazoa; phylum Chordata; class Actinopteri; order Osteoglossiformes; family Mormyridae; genus Boulengeromyrus; species Boulengeromyrus knoepffleri. The sequence continues at coordinate 17,894,463 of JABJVO010000132.1, read as the reverse complement.
ACGTGTCGTCATGGGATTTCCTCTGGGAATTCTGGTTCCCTGCCCCCGCACAGTCCAGAAACATGTTGTAGTTAGTGGGATTTACCAAATTGCCCATAGATGTGAGTGAATGGTGTGTGAGTGTGCCCAGTGATGGGTTGGCATCCCATCCCAGGTTGTTCCCTGCCATGCAGCCATAGGCTCCTGACCTGCTACACCCTGAATAGGACAAGCGGTTATAGAAAATGGATGGATGGAAATTAGCCATGTCCAGCCTGTTTCGTCCATGTTTTAAACTGTAAACATTAACAACAACTTTCTGAAGGCTGGTATAAAAGGAAAAATCAATTGTCAAGCAGATTTGATTTTTGTTTCAGTTTATATTTGTATATTTTTAATTGTTTTAAATTACCGTAGCTACCTTGAATCTGGCCAGAGGTTATGCCTTTCGTGTTTGGAGGGATATCCTTTATTTTTCTTCATTGTGTAAATGATACAGTAGCTGTACAGTGCTACAACACAGTTTAGGAACTGGGTCACAGCAATAACTTATCAACATTAATGTAAGTAGGATTTAAGAGAAAACTAGATAAATGCTAGTATTTTAAAATATATACAATAGAGAGTAATGCTGTAAGTAAGCAAGATCTTCCTTGTCTTTACATGCACAATATACTTCATTTGCTACTTGAATCTCAGTCATGGTAATACTGTGTTGAATAGAGTATTACCATAACAGACATTTGAGTAGCCAACTAAGTACCTACTGCATCTGTCTCCTTTTTTGGTTTATTGTTCACCTTACCATGTCAGAATGGCTACCGCTATATCTGCAGCAGATTCAGAAAATCCATATGTTCTCCCCTGATATGCATTTTGTTTTCAATCAAATGAGGATATTCAATAAAATGAGCTACATTTGGAAAGATAAGCATGATCTGGGAGGAATATATTCAATAGCAAACACCCACAATGTGAAAAATCCATTTTTGCATGTTTTGTGCAAGGGGGAAAAAAACCTGAATGTGTAGCATCTGGCTTGATTTAGTGTCCTTATTAGTTTTTGCAAATGTTTGAATAAGTCCTCAAACATTCCATCCTCTCCCTAGGTTTCCTCCATCTCATCACGTTGAGGAAATAAAGTGATCGTTTCCACTAAATGAGAGCCACTTTCTCCAGTGCTGACATGTTCGGTAATGGCTCTGCCTCTCAGCAGGGTTAACACACGGGGTGTTATGTGATCTGACGGGCTCCGGGTGCTCTGAGCATGCCTCGATAGCACCAACTCATTGATGAGGTCTTCTGGAGACATCACTTCATTTTAATCATAGCGTTAAACAAGAAGAAACGTGCGTTTGATACCCTCCCACATCTCTGGAGCCTGTTAAGAACGCATTTAGCAGTTACCCTTGCACTTAATTATTCAAATTTAATATTATGCAGCAGTAAATGACTGTGAAGCCAGACAGGTGTAAATATTAGGGCCAGTGGAAGCAATGGCTTTTAAATGCGCTGTTCATGATCTCTGCGATTGGATCGTTGATGGGTTCCCGTCTCCACAATTACAGATTCGCAGCAGGAGAGGTTCTAACCCATATCAAAAAGGTCACACTGTATTTTAAATGAAACCCGATAAGTGTATAATATTAAATTAATAAATTTTGGAAGTACAAATTAAGAATAACAATAAGAACGCCTTTTTAAAAGTGATAATGACGTTCTGTGAGTTCTTTACACCTAGTTGTTCTGGCACAAAAATTCTGTCTTGAAGCTTTGGTGCTGTGTTCTCTGGGTAAAACCTGTCTGCTGAAACCACAAGAGGCTGTGAGATCCCAAAGGATTAATCACTGGTGTCAAATTTTATTAGGCATCAGTTTTCCTTAATGAGCTGTGCCAGCCATCCTTCTTTTGTGTGTAGAAGGGGACTTGGGTGAGACTTGGGGGAGATCCGGGTCCCCTGCTAATTCCCTTACTTTTACAGTATTCCACCTCCCCCCCCCCTCCCCTCTCCCCCCATCCCCCTCCTCCACCCCTCCCCCCCCCCCCCCCCCTCCCCCCCGCCCCCTTCCCCCCTCTCTTTCCCCCCTCCTCCCT
>JABJVO010000132.1:17873792-17892290 GCA_026770805.1 Boulengeromyrus knoepffleri | reverse complement strand
TTTGTGTGCAAAAGCGCGCTTGGGGGAAGCTTTGGGGGGATCCGGGTCCCCTGCTAATTCCCTTAATTTTCCCGTCTTCCCCCCCCCCCCCCCCCCCCCCCCCCTTCTCTTTTCTGTGGTCTATCTGCCCTATTTTCTCATAAAGGGTCAACACTCTTTGTTACTCTCTTCGCTCGAGCCGTCTCTCTCTCTCTCTGGCACCTCCCCACCCATGAAGGCAGTCCCTCAGGTGAGGGCAGAGCACAACCTGCCCCCCCCGCTCTTAGCGGTGCCAGCACCTGTCTGCCATTAAGGTACATGGTGCGGTCCGCATGTGTGTTTGTCAGTGATGCAGACTCTGTCATTCTGTGCCTGAAGACTCTGTCATTCTGTGCCTGCAGACTCTGTCATTCTGTGCCTGCAAACTCTGTCATTCTATGCCTGCAGACTCTGTCATTCTTTGCCTTTGTCTTTAGCCCTCTGCGTATTTTAAAGCAATTTTTTTTGTCTCTGTATGTTCGCTCCCTTTAAAATCAAAGGAAATTCATCCGGCACGTAAATGGAAGCCTTTACATTAATGAGCTCCCCGGCATTACCCTGTCTGCTTGTCCTCCTTTTTTTCTGTTACAAATCCAAAAGTTGCTAAGAACAACAATTTTAATTCAAATGGCCACATGTGAGGGATAAGGATGAATGTGATTTTACAGCTTATGTTCCTCGCCATCCCTTAAGGGTTCAGCTTTTCTGTGTGGGCAGCTGCACCATCAAAGGGCTGCTTCCTAACACTGCGGCCAATCAGCAGGGACCAGGTAGCAACGCGGCGGCCAAAGACACAGACTTGACAGACCAACTATTGTAACCTGAATTGCTGGATTGAAATGCCTGGTTCCGTGGTTGGCATTCGGGTCACCATGGATCAATGTCAAGATTAGGGACTATAAGAGTAATAAAAATTATATTTGCATAAATTAATACTGTAACCTTGTTCTGGATAATTAAGTCGTTATGGAACATGGACGTTTGGATAGTTGCTTTAATTATTGAGATGCTTAATAATTAAATATATACACATTTTGGCCAACACAATAACTGCGAAAAGAACGCATTTATTCTAGTACTATTAAGTAAATGAGACTGACAGATTTTACATTTTTATTATTCTATTTAAAATCTAAATATCCTGCCTTCGTTGAGCTTAAACAGGTGGGGATTGTTGATTTGATGGAGAGGTAGGATGTGGGCAGCGTCCAAAGTGTCAGTCAAAGACAAAGTAGGTATTCGGACAAATCCAGATGTAGGGTGGGTTTCCGTTTGGGCATGGGGCCAACAGTGACCCCGGAGGCAGGATCGAATGCGGGGCCCAGAAAGGCCATGATTGGAGTCGTCTGTGTCTCAACAATGTACCTTTTCCCTCTTACGTCAGATATATAATATTGACAATCTGCCAGATACAAAAGTGTGGATAAAAAGAAAATTACGATGGATATTATTTGGTGTCTATTTCCTTTAAGCAATACAGTGACAAAGCAAATAAGGCTTTAATAATTGTGCTGCTTTAAAACAATATTTAAAAAGCATTCATTAAAATACCTTTTTAATAATATATAGAACAACGATGTGTTTGTGCAAAGTGACGAAAAAATTGCTCAGGTATTACTAGAAAACCTAATAACTAGAAGTGGCTATTTTATTAGATTAGCTACCTGCATAGTGTTATTTTAATTAGCAAAAGGCAAACATTTACCAAATGGCTGTGACCACTCGTGTTGCGATGCTGTGAAAGTGACTGTATTCTTTGTGGCGTGCAAGCTTTGCGTCGTACAGTGATTATGCGAAGAGATGTCAGGCCGGGCCGCGACGACAATGAATAGCTAGGAAGCGAGAGCTTCCCAGGCATGATCACCAGTACCATCTGGTGGATGGCAAATATGAAATGAATGCCGGCTTTGAGATACATACTACACTGAGCACGGAAGAAATGCTCTTTGTAGTTCCGCTACATGGAGCAGCTAAACACTCAGGCGGTGTGACAGCTTCACTGTTTATCCATGACAGTGATGACTGACCAACCCGATCCGTATTTAACCTCTTTGGAAAAGTGTCATCGATGGGCAAACTGTCTGTCCTGTTTGTTGTTCTTTGAAAAGTATGTATAATATGAACTACTGTTACATGTTTTCTTAAATAAAGCTGGTCTAATAGGTTACTTTTGTTAACCTGCACGTGGGGAGAAGTTTCCTCCGAATTATTATTTATTATTTTAAAGCATTCCTCCGCAACCTGTTGGTGGTAACAGGGTGAACTTTATCCTTTATCCTATTTCAAGCAAAATAATAACTACTGTTGTGCACAATACGGCAGCAGGTGCAAAGACACCCACTCCCCCCCTCCCCCGTATCGCGGGGGCACCCATCAAGCGCAGATGCACCACCTTCAAAGCCCTTTTCAAACGTCTCAGCGAGATAATGGAAACCAAGATAACGACCCATTGAGTTTGAAGACTTTCCCTGGGTGCAGCACCTTGCAGTGCACCCGAGCAGCCGCCCCCCGCGCCCGCGCCCCCGTCCTTCTCCACAATATGCGCGCGCGGGGAAAGCGTTTATGGGTCACGTACGGCCCGAGCGCGCGAGCATCGCCGCCGCGCGAACCGACGAAAAAAGCTTAACAATTCCGTACGTGTTGTTTTTTTTTTTCTGGGGGGGGTATAAAAAACGAAAGTGAAGCGAATGATTGAATAACAGTAATTAAAGCGGTTATTCGTTCGGCAGGCACCTGCGTGAGGGATGATATTGCTCCTTAATTCAGCTCGGTTTAACTTCCCGCAGCCGGAGAAAACGGCGCCTCATTAATTGCTGATTGGCATTGAGCCTTTTTTGCGAGAACAAAATGTTTACTCTGGTTTACCGTGTTTCTCAAGGCTGTTGTGGGGGGCGCTTTTAAGCACTTTTGCATCTAAATTAAGGCACGGTCTTTTAACGCACTAAATGCATTTTTTGTTACGGCAGCTTTTTTTCTGCGCACCAGATATTTTTCCGGGACACCTTAGCCACCTGTGAAACGTGTTATTAAAGGATTTCTCTCTTTTGTTTCGGGGCATTTTAGTGTTTCCTAAACGCTGTACTTTAAGGGTTATTTTAAAACGATTCTAATGCCACAGAATACTATGTAATCTGACAATCATTGTTTCAATCAAATGTTAGAGAATACGGATGAGATGCCTCACTTTGCCTGTTTTATTTTGCTAAATAAACATTTCACACCACATTGGGAGGATGGTAAATAATCGACTCTTATTTTTGTAATTGTGTAATATATAAATGTCATCAAAATACTAGCTTCTATGATAAAAAAATTCCCCTAGTCCTCCTTTTAAATTAATTTTACTTTAATTTTGATTGCTGGGGGGTGGTTGGTAAAATTTGCCGACCCGGGGAAGGGAATGTTCTTGGTAAATTGTTGTGGATTTTGCATAATCGTCTGTTACGAAAGGGGGCACTCTGTAAATATTGGGGGGGTAAATCTTGCAGTGACCCCCCTGCCACGATGGGCCTGAAGGCGAATGCCCCCGCCCCCCTGCTGGTGACCTTACAGTAGCATCATGTAAATCTCCTTTTGATACACCAGTAGAGTCCTTTTGGTCACTTAAGCCCCTGCCAGGATGCAGCACTTATTTTTAAAAACCGTAATTAAAAGGGAGAATTGCAAAGCGTGGTATCCTCTCCATAATTCTTTATTCGGTACAGAATCATAGTGAACCTGGAGCCTATCGCAGGAAGCACAGCATATGAGGCATGGGACACCCCTGATGGGAAGCCAGTCCATCACAGGGCATACAGACACACACACATGCATTCAGTTTCAAGGCACCAACTCACCTGGCATGCTAAAGATGGACTGATGAATGACACTAAGCACTTAAGAATCAGGTGATGTAAAATATGCAAAACGTGTATAATTTAAAATCCTAAGGTTATAAAGCCATGAACATTGCTTACAGAGCCACATGATCCTATACATTATTACATGCAAATTATGTTTATTACATGAAAGATACATAACAAACAAAAAAATACACGTCACAGGTTCCGTGCGTGTCAAGATAATGCAAGTACCACAAAAGAATTGCATATGATGTGTGTGTAATGACAGTCAGTTTCTGTCAGTTTTACTGTCCTAATATTAAAATAACTATATTCAGGCCCTGTATGTTAAGAATGGTTTTCAAAAATGTGTTATAGCCCCACTCTTTAGGTAAACAATATTCTAACTGACAGGGCAGTGACATACCTTCACAGAATTGTCAGGAGATACACACACCAAGTCCTACCCCCATCTCAGACGCCTGGTGGGCAGCGGCTGAACATCAGCAGTGGCGTCTAAAGAGGGAAGGACAGCTCTCCTCTGCCTCTTGCCTGATGCACAGCCTTTCAAGCAATGTTCAAATGTGGTTGAACTAGGTGCAAAAGACCTCCTTTTAAACAACATTTGTTTTTCTTTTTTTGGCGAGAATACCAACTATTGGATTTCCAGCTATTCCATTTAGCCTCATCCATTTTTTTTTTTTAAGGTGGAAATGAAAACGGTATTGAACACGTTTGTGCATCACATTGTGCTTGATGCAATGTAGGTCAGTGTTCTGCAGAGAGCGAGATAAGACACGGGGAACAAGTGTTGTGCGTACTTACAAGCAAATATCTGTCAAAATAGCAATTGACAGATCTACAAGAGCATTTTTGGCTCCGGAAATGCTCCTTGTCATTAGCATTTAAAAAAAAACAAAAAGCCCAGAGATTTGGGCCTATCAGCCTCGACTGACAGCAAAGCCAGGCTGGTCCAGGATGTTATCTGTTCATTACAGAGGTGCAGCTGTTTAGCAAATGGATTTGCTGATTTTTAAAGGGAGATGGGGGGAAAAAGAGCATACAATCAGGTACTCAAAACCCAAAATGACAGTCTGACTGCGTGCTTCTCTGTTTTTCTTGTAAATCTTGCTGTCTGATTCTCTGGCTGCATTATTTTTTAAAAATAGGAATAAAAAAAAAAATGGATGGGGGAAAAAAGTCTTTATTCACTTTCCAGGTCCTGAGGGTTTCCTCCTGCCCAGACGTCACCATCGCCAGAGTGGACGATTACAGTGAGGAGAGGCTGAAGAACAAATGATATTTAGGTGGCAGTGGTGGTGGGGGTTGCTGGCAAAGGTGGCTCCTTTGTCTGACACCATCCTGGCATGGTTCTCTCACGTGGAGGAATGCTGGAAGCGGATAGGGCACGCCAACCCCTGGATACCACCATGAACATGATGTCCACAGAGCCGTGCCGAGTTGGGAGGGGGGCTGCGGACAGATCAGAGGGGAAAACATATCTTCCTGTAACTGAGGGCCTTACCTCAGAAACTCTTAATGCCAGTTCAGATCCAAAGTATCTACTGGTTTGACCTTCACTGTGACTTGTGTGTATGATTTCCGGAAACAGTTTTCATGTATATTACAAATATGGTTCAAAGGAAAAAAGTCTCCTCATTTACTGTTGATTGTTAAGGCCAAGAAGGTTTTTTTTATGTTTTAAGATACGTGCAACAAATAAGCATACTGCGATCAGAGACTGAAGTTTCTTGCTAATGTCTAATTACATATTTTTATTTCTTAATTCTTTCATTTAAATTTTAAATTTTTTTTTTCATTTTTAATGTGTTATTATCCAGAATTGAGTGGGTCAAAGAATATATAGTTTTGCTAAGTTATGAAGAGGTACTCAGCAGAATACTAAGACTCGAGTAAAACACTTATCCTTCAGTTGCGTTCAAGAAGAAGGAACAACCTAAAGTGAACAAAAGCAAAGCACTTTCGCAAACAAAAAGTCACAAAATCCAAACAGGAACACCCAGTCTCTCAGTGTTATGAATCATACCTCCTCAGAAGAAATGAAAGTGATGGATGTCAGGATTAAACATCTGCAAAGCTAGTAACTTAAGTGACCTAAGTTTTGTACCAATGAAAGATTTTTTAGACTCTCAAAACGAATGTGGTGAAAGGTATGAACCTGTGTTTTAACAGATGCTGGCTGTCCACATCTTCTCTGCCAAAATACCAGGTAGGATTTTAGAGGAAGCCATCTATTATTTAAAGTAACAGGTGATGGTTTGCAAGTCACTCTGGTGGGAGGCAGCATAAGTGCATCTCCGCGTTTGGGATCCAGGCATGCCTGAAGGCACCACGACTGAGCGATGACGCGATATCAACGCGATATGAAGTGTACTATATCTCCAAAACCATTAGTCAACGCATTTTCCCCAGCTTTCGTGTTAATTACCTGTTTAAGTGCGGCTGAACATTATTAAGGGCTTCCTAGATGGGAGAAGGTCTGCAGCTCACGAGGATCATTTAGGGTGCAAGGACACTTCACGCCTCCCCTTCACTCTGCACCAAACTAGCGTCTGTGATTATTCGATTCTGCTTTATCAGAACTCCCTGAAAGAGCCTTGTCTCGGTGCTGCTGCTCTTTCCTGGAGTTTTGATTCGAACGTCAGCGCTAAATTATCATGCCGCTGTCTCCGACTGATTGGGTGAAGATGCAAAATTAGGGTAAAGAATTGGGAAATGTTTCCAGTCGGAAGAATGCTGATTACCCTGGTGCAGTCCGTGAGGATTACCCGCTATTTATCCTCATACTTTGGGACGCCTCACCCTTCCTATTCCGGCGGTACTCCTGGGATCTGTGGAGCAGCTTGCCTCTGCTCTTGCCAAAAGAATTTATTAGAGCAAATGGTATTGTAAGCCCTATGGAAGGCATACCTTATGTGAAGATTTAAAGGATATTAGGAGAATAGTGCAGCCTGGAGCCCAGGTGTGCTGGGTAATAGCCATTGTCTTTGCAGGAACTCATTGCCAAAAAAATGGGGGGGGGGGGGCAGGGTTTAGCCGGGGAACTGCGGCAATTAATGCGAGGGAGCAGATCTTCCCAGGTATCTGTCGTTGTTTAAAGCACTAATGCAGTTTCTGTTCAAGTCAAAGCATTGTAATGCCGTCATGGCTGGAAAACAGTGCAATAGTGCAGAATCTTCTACGGAGCCTGGGACCGACCCCCCCGCCCAATTATCCTTATAGATTCTGGTGATTCTCATGGCCCTCAGATCCGAACGGGTTTTAAAGCTTATTTTCTACCATGTTATCCCCATACCTAGTGTGTATATTTGAATAGATTATGATTTAAATTCCCCGTGATTGACTCAAACACACGTCGCTGAACGGGACTCGGCCAGATGGCCTACACCGGCGTCTAATCATGTGCAATGTTGTCGTACCACGGTCCGGGAAACCCTTCTACATGGCGTTCACTATGTTTTTTTTTCTTTTGTTTTGTTTAACTCTTTTTGATTCTTTGTTTCTTAAGTGCCTGTTAGACACACAACATTTAGAACGGAAGCCTTCGGAATAATTGAATTTTCTCCCAGAGGCAAACGACAACAATAATATCATTTTCATAAACAGATTTTTATTTACTGCAACACAAAACAATCTCCGGAGAGCCGCAAAAACTTTTTAAAAAGTTAACCTATGTTTTGCTTTTTTTTTGTATTATACACTCGCATATAAAATAAATCATGTAGGTTTTTTTTTGTGTGTGTGTTGATTAAAACGCTATTTTGTATGCTTAAAATGCAAAACGGTTAAATATACTATCAAAATATTATCCTCATTAAACTGGAAATATTCTATGTGCAACACCTGCAGAACAAATTTGGCATTCTGATCTGCAAACGATGCACAAACAATACAGAAACACTATCATTATTTCTACCTCAAATACACCAGTGAAAAGTTTTCTCTAGATTTACCAAATTATCCGTTCAGCCGAAAATGAAAATTGTTTTATATCTCCAATTCATTTCATATATTCAAATAAGAAAATGGTAAATGCATTTAAGTTGTAATATAGAAGAAATATATATACAAACAGTATAATTTTAATTTAATCACAGGGATTGGATTGGCTAAAAATGTCCATGTGCACATGAGCAATACCTACTGAAGTTTTCCATACATTTTTCACAGGGCATGTTTACTGATTTCATACTGGATTTATAAAGTGAAACTCTTGGATTCCCAGTCCTATCATTGGATACTTTCTAAGTGACATATGATTCCTAGATCTAACATGCATTTGATAGCCAAGTTCAACGAGTGCAGTGATTTTTCATTGTCACAGGTTATGACACGGCAAGAAATACCAACCTTATGCTTACTGAATAACACCGACGGATCAATTCCATAAACATCCAATAACTAACATAATTCAGAAACGGTGGTATTTTTTACATTCTTATACTTTATTGTTGTTATGTGACATTCCTTCATTATGTAATCTTTTTTCTGTATGAAATAAATAAATAAATATTTCGATCAAAACAGCAGATTCAGTATTTTACTTTATTTGAATATAAAATGGTTGACGACACAATGGAGAGCATGCAAACATCCTTTCCTGTCATCAGCCCATAATCAGCTGCCCCCAAATATATGGAAGCGAGGTCATCAGGCTCCAGAGGCGGACAGGCTACACAGAGCAGGTGGAACCATGCAGGAGGAAACCCCGATTTCTTTAAGCGGTCGCCGACGGGATAGCACACGCTGCCTCGCTAAGGCTATTCAGGATTTCCCCCCTCTCTTTGCACTGAACTGGGTAAACGGCGATGTCTAACACATAGTGGAAGCTCTGCTACTGTAAGCCACACAGTATCCCATTGAAGTACCATTATTTCCCCTTTTTCATCTCTTTATAAAATAAACTCTTCATGCTGGCATTTTCTACAGAGATCTGTATTTACCAGGAGGCACTGCGCACTGCAAATGCCCACAGCCTCCCTTCATTGCTGTAGAGGGAGAAACAGGTAACATTTATCTAGCCCTGCACCAATAAGGCAGTCTTGTATTCAAATGCTAGATAAAAGAAATGAAGTCTAATGAATTGCACCTCCCCGGATATAATTCCGTAATAGCAGTAATCAGGCCGCTCAGAGCCCATGAATACACATGCATAACCACAGCTGCAATCCTGTTGGTGGTCAATGTTGCTGAAGCCCTGCCAGTGCGGAAATATTCCTGCCTGCTCTCTCTTAATGTTATCAGGTAACACACACTGGCATTAAATCCACACACATAATGAGGGGCGCTCGCCACAATGCGGCTCTCGCCCGAAAGCCCTTTAAGTGTTCACGTTTAATGTCATTATGGCGCCGCGCTGCACGCAGAACCCGGGGAAGGCAGAGCGGCCCCGGCACAAGAGCCCGAGGTACATTTGTTTGAGGAGCGCCGAGACAAAGGGGAAGGAAACGTGTAACAAACAAACAAACGGGTTTATTACGTCCACGCAACGAATGCTACAACAAGGAGCCCAGCCATCTACGCTGACAGGTTGTATAGTGGGAGATTTGTGCACATTAGTCACACATTTTAGGGAGAAGCAGGTCTGTGAAGTGTGCATCGGTGGGGATTACAGTTCTATGACTTCCTCTCTTTCATTCATCGCAAAACCTGCCGCTGATTTCAAGGTCGCCAGGAGGTTTCTAACAATAAAAAAGGAGCGAAGGGGGTGTTATAAAACAAAAGTATGTTTCTAAAAGAACAGTAATTTTCATGGTAAATACTTGAATCTATGCTTATTATAATGATTATTAAACCCTAACACTACTCTTACCTTACACTGTAGATAATCTTCCCTGGATGTATACCTGACAGCATGTTAAACGCCTCATGGATGTAGAGGCATTATTTCACATTGAGGCGCTTCTGACTAATGTGGCCAATCTACAGGTCAGTTTGGACTTAACTCTTAACCCGATAATGTATTTTTTTTAATATATTCTGTGAATAATAAAATAGAAATGCCATGATATTTAATATTTAAGTTTAACTTTTGTTGCTGTGCTTCTTATCACTTAATTAAAAAGTCTAAATTCCCATTTTGTTAGAAAAGATAAATAATAAAAAAATAACTATTAAGCTGAAAACAATGACTTATGGTGTTTGTTGGTTGTTACTTTAGAAACTGAATGTTTAAAATTAGCTATGCAGCTATCAGTTAGCTGTCATTAATCATATCCTACACCGTGCCAAAACATTAAATATGACAAGACACTAAAATGTTGGATTGTATAATATTATAGTATATAAGTATTTAATATTATAGTATATAAGCCATTTCTACCTCTGAAACACACTCTGTTGTACATCTGTGTTAATCTTCGATTTTATCTATTTTATTTTATGATTCAGTTATTGTATGACCTTCATCTGCTTCATATACTTCACAGCACTCTTCCTGGTGAGGGTCACAGTCAAAATAAGCAGTCATTATGCATCGCTTTTAATGCTTTAAATAATACCCTCTGTTCAAATTAATTTATCTTTTGACATGCTTTCCATGCTTAACGAATGATATAAACACCATAATTTTGAAATGGCATTGAAATGGAAACGTTTTAATTTCTCAGCATTAGAAAACATAAATTAGGAAATAATATGGTAATATATTTCAGAAAATAAATGTAGCTATTAATGAATATTGTTATATGGTTAAATAACCCTGTAAATTATCCTGAATACAAATATAATCCTTTGTATTTATATCCATACTGTACATGTAATACAAATATTTGTTTTGAACAATATCAAATTATTAAAGATGCCAGTATAAAATTCATATTTTTTGTGCTGAAGGACTGGCATTGAAAACTATTTCAAATGAACTGAAAATGTAGCCCTATAAAACTTAATAACCGATTTGAGTTTTGCTGTCTATTGTGCTTATATAAAATGTTCTACCTTCTGCTGATGCTTTGACATAACAGAAAGACTAATATCAGCATTAACACCGAAACTGCTGTCATTGTCGTACATTCATTCCCAAGGCGGCCTGGGGTCTATTGGATATCAGTGTATTCAAGTGGGCATAATATTACACATAAGCAAGATTCCCCAAGGAGTCGATCCTCTTCTCTCTTCTCTTGTATCCTTTCATAGGGGATAGAATGGAAATGTCTGCACCTTGGTGGTGAAAGGGAGGCCGAGGAGGTGGAGTAGAAGGAGGAGGAATTAATTTTCCCTTCAGGGAGAGAAGCACGCCGGATCTCAGGAGAAAAAAACAGTGAATCTTAACATCTCCTGCAGATAGAATGAGAGTGATAAAAAATGCATTATGAGAGGGAAGCCTCTGTCTCAGCGGAGCGGTCAGGACGGCCACGACTCAAGCCTAAGAGTACAAGATAAGCTTTTCATTTAAATACAATTGATATATTATTATGTCAGATATTACACCATTTTGCAAAGCAAGACGGATGTGGTGTGTAATGTTACCTGTCCAACAGGTCCTTACCATAATAACCAAAAGTGATATTTATTTGCTTAAGCTACAACTCTAAATGAGGGTTTTCCAGATGTTTCTTACAAGCCTTTGTAGGCCCTGGGCCTGAAGACCCACTTTGCAAGCAAATTTTTGTTTGTTAGACTGGGTAAGATGTTTGAGTCATTTACAAAGCATCGAAATGCTGTCTTGTTAAGGATTATTAATGGGTAAGGATTATAAGCTGCAAGACCTTTTATTAATGCAAACAAGCTCCGAAAATCTACCTTAATGAATTAAAAACATAACAGGCCATAATAACAAGCTGGAATTTCCATCCATATCCTAAGTACTGATCCTGTATCTTGCTGCAGGAGATCACTCGGTGTTAATCTCATTGTCACACACTATGAGCAACTGTGAGACACTAGTTAATTTAACCCACATGACTTGGGGAGAACAAGCAAAATCTGCACCCACAGAAGGGCTGGGAGGCAGATCTACGCCCTCGGGGCGTGAGGTCACAGTGTTGTACCCCAGGACACCACACTGCCCTATTCAATGGCTACCAAGTATTGTAGTTTTCATAATGTTTGCAACATCTTTGGGTGAAGCCCTGTTCCTTCAGTGTGTGAAGCTGAGCCATTCCCATAATGAATATAATTTGATATCCTGAATTTTGGAGGTCGCAGAATAATGTAATGTTTTTAATGTTTTGTAATGTTGTTAACTTTGAAATAATTACTTACAAAAGCAGAAGGAATACGCTGAATGATGAGCGTATCTTGATTGAAACAGGCATTTATAATTTATAAATATTGTCATGTTGTGCCGTATAGGGTGTAACATTATAAAGCTGGGGATTCTTTTCCGTCTGTACTGCAATATGAAATGTACTCTTAATGCATGATTCATTTGTTTTCTTTAAAGCAGAGGAACAATCCATTTGTTATATTTAATGGCTAAGAAAAAAGACATTAAAAGACATTAAAAAGTTTACGCTTCAATTAGACTATGTAACAATGTAAATGATCAGTCTGACAGGGAAGAATAACTGGTTTTAGTTGGAGGTGATAATAACTGAAACTTTTTACATGTTTCCCAGCACAATTAAGCCCACTTACCATGTACTCGATTTTAATAATTTATTACACATACTTTCATTTATTCATCAAAGTTCCTGATTTATAAACACAAATTTTCATTGAAGAGCTCTACGCTGCCTAACATTTCTTTTGGAAATTTGAATGTCCTAATAATGGAGACTTAAGGGAAAAATTCAGGATATATAAAATTCAAGTGTCTAGCCATTTAGACTTAATTCATATAATATAGCAATATTACATATTGTACAATCCACTGCAGATGTACATTATTTATTAAAGGTTTATTATAGATAGAGCCCTTTAATTGTTTTAGAATTTAATTTTTAATTGCCTGTAAAAATAAATATTTATAATAATAAAAATAATAAATATTTTTAAAAATATTTCACTGGTTTGGGCTCTTTTCACTTACCAAAAGCCATATACACATACCATCTGTTTTTAAGGAAAAAATAACATGAGACTTTATTTATATTTGGTAAATACCTTAATAGTTACTTTATATGTAATTTCATGAAGCAGAAATACCTATTCATGTATTTCATGCAATTATTGTATTTAAATATTATTATATAACTGATTGTAACACTAGTTGTTTTTTTTATGTTTCTCTTTTGTATAATCTTTTCATGTATATCTAGTGAATATTGTTCTTTATTGGTAGTAGGAAACAAAATTAATTACATGGTATCTACAGAATAAAGCTGTTTCTGTTCATTTCGATTAAAATTAAAAAAGCCCTTTCATTTCAGAATATATATATATATATTTTTAATCGCGAATGAAGATATACAGTAAAATTAGATTTTCATAGAATACAAAGATTGTAGAGTAAAAAATAAAAGATGATATGTAATTAATCCACTTCAGAAGCGCTGGATGGAGAGGAGACAGAAGGTTGACTAAATGCAGATCACTGATATTGACTGCATTTATTGACAGATGAATTTGGAAAAGAGTCTTTCTGTCTGGGGTCTTAATTAAAGTGTCAACACAGTTCATTCCAGTAAGTCCCAGTGTTAACATCCCTCATCTTCCTCCTAATCTTGCTACAGTTCCCTGTCAAGCTGTGATTTCAGAAGGCCGTGCTAAAGTTTATTATGCTTATGAGCAAATGACGGACGTTCCAGGCTGAGGCTCCGGTGTGGCTTCTGCAAGCTGACATCCACCCGCAGCGGCGTTCTGCTCCTCGCCGATTACACCGCCGTGTTCCCGTCCACCCAAAGGTCACTGACTTTTCCCCCTTCAGTATATGCAGAGGTTAGTGACTTTCCCTTGCTTCAGCTAAGGGGATGCGTAAAGGGGAAGCTGTATTTGACAGCTGCGCTCTGACCACCAGGGGTGCACGCTGCACTCAGATTCCGTTGTTAGACTAGCTAAGCAGGCTGGGAAATCTGCCTGTTTACCTTCTCTGTAGCTAAAAACCATAATTAATTCTCTTAACATGGAAAGTAACAGTTGGGAGCACGATTTGAGCCGAAGTGAAGGAAGGGTTATCAGTTTCATAAAAAAAAGGCTATGATTCGAGCAGGAATGTACTTATGGTGTTCTATTACAAATGTTCACACCAAACTTCCTGCAAAATCAAAATAACTCAAATTTAAATTAATGAAATATAGATTATATTTTACTCCTAAATGGTATTCTACTAAGCATATTAAAAAGCAATTAAACATCACTATTACATTCCTGATAAAAGAAATGGATGGATGTGTACTTTAATGCATGTTTTCTCCTGTATTTCACATTGTAAAAATTGATCTCATTAACAATTCTTTCGATTTTTCTTAATAACAAAATTAGCCAGGGAAATTTTTTCCCCCCCCCAAAGTATCTTTATTAGGAGTAATATTGTAATAAATTTTTATCTGATTTCTTGAACACACATCTGTCAACTTAAATTAGCAGCAGACCTTGCAGACTTGTATATGTTTGTATAATTTACTGTCTATGTGCTTATCTGTGTGCACTTGGCTTTTTCTAGGATACCAGGCAGGTGGCGATGGGCTGGGCAGGATTGTCTATAAATATTGATCCTCTCCCAACCCCCTCCCTCCCTCAGCTCCACATACACACACCCACTCCAAGTACCAGCCAGATTTGCTCCTTCCCTGGAGCGACGTGGTAAATGGTTAAGTGAGGTATCAGCTTCAGTCCGATTCCTGCATGGCTCCTCCCACCAGGGCATTGTGGGTAGGCTACAACTGTTGCGAGTGGGCGGCACATCTGTTCCCAAAGACAAGAAATGCCCCCAGGGGTCGTCCTGTGCCACAGCTAACATTTCACGCGCGGCGTTAATAACTGTTCTGATATTTCTCTATGGTAATATTGGTGTGGGGGTGGGGGTGTCACATAAGTGTTGGATCCAAGAATCGGAGAACATTGTTTTAATAACTGGAGCATTAGCAGTCATGTTTGCTGTACCTTCAATTTTTTTTTTCCATCTGTTGGCAAAGTTAACATCACATTTTCTTTGGTCAAAGATGTTCACTTCCTTTAGTCATTAAATAAAAACACCATTTAGAACTAATTGATTGTAGCGCCATATTGTATATACACTCCCTTAGAAAACAGCTGCTTTCATCGTTCGTTGCGGTCAAGCCTGTAGGTGATTACCAGCCGAACTCAGATAGTCCTGAGAAATCAGACTGAATTCCCTCTTCCACTGCAGACTGCTGTGTGTCTTAAGCTCGACTCCATGTGACAACTACAGCTACTCACTTTTGGAAGCCATTGTGTGTCCTGAGAATATTGGTTTTGAACTAGATACAGAAGAGTAAGGATAATATTTTAAAACATATTTTACGCATGTAACATTTCAGCATTGTGGGATCAGGCAGAAAAGGCTTTGGTTGGCTTACTGGTTTTGGGAACTTCACATAAAGTTCTGTTAAAAATGAATACTGCTTAATATGACTGAACTTTACTACAGACTCCATTCCTGTGGGCATCTGAAAGGAATGAACTCATTTAGCCCTGGTTGCTTCTCTAAACTCAAACGGCATGGCCTTCAATGAAACGACACCAAGACAGCACTAATTCTTGAAGGCCATTTCGCGGCCTACGATAATTTGTGCACCTCAAGGCTGAACTGGACACCTCAGCAAAATGACACCGAAACCATCACATCACCCAGGGTGCTTCAGTGTCTTTTTAGGGGCCAGGGGTAGCAAGTGTGGGTAGGTACAGAGGTGGGCAGAGATATCAGCCAGATGAGGCTAGGATGGCGAGGGCAACACTCCGGCCTAGTGGACAGCGACTTCCCCACTCGTGCATGGAGAGCAGTGACATCACTGACAGAGCGAGAGAGTGGAGGGTATGGTGATTGCAGGGATGAAAGATGGAGTCTAATCCTCCACATGTAGATTTTTTTTTTTTTAAGGAAAGCCAACTGGAGCCATGCTTGGGACTGTAGGCCAAGGGCTCCGGGAAAGGAATGCCCTGAGCCAAAGCACATAGTGTGAAATGAGAAGCCAAAGCTTGAATGTGCTTTTGTTTATCAGAAAAATGCACTCAAAGTGGGATTGGCAGTGGAAGGCCCAAACTCCGTAAGTCACACAGAGCTGGCGGGGGCCATGGGGGGAATGGTACTGGGAGGCTTCAGGCATGAGCAGCGTAGGAGAGGAGGGTCTGTAGTCAGGCGCCTGGCAGCCTCCTGTGTTGCTTTGCTTGCACTGTAATCTTTGTTTGAGCACAATGAAGGATCCGGGGGTCACCTTAAAGGAACGAAATGTGGTCAGGAAAATCTGTGGATCTAGTTGGAGGGACTAAACGGCAGCGATGGCGCCTGGATGCAAAGGCCAAGCCAGGCTCGGGGAATTGGGGACACAGATTTCTGGGCAAGCGGCAGAGGCCGGGGTGCCAGCGAATAGGCGTTCGCCTGCGACGACGGCGTTCTCCCGCTCGTTAGGAACGGTGGATTCGGATGCAGGATCTTTCGCCACATGTCCCTGAGTGCACAGGCGTGGCCGCCATGGGGGGACCGACCCGCCGTCCCGGCATTCTCCGGTCGCCCTTGCGGCTACATGCTGATGACCCAGAGGTCAGGGCCGTTGCCACGGACACCAGTGCGTTGGCCCGCGATGAGTTTGCCGTCAACGCCACTATGTCTGCAGGCCACCATCGACCCATTTATTATCATTTTGGGTGAGAGTGGATATTAACGGTCAAGCTTCTCTGAGGATTGGGGCATTTCGAGCAGCATCGGGGATGGAGGGCGACACACGGTGTCAAACTTTAATAATACTTTAAAAAATATTAAACTGTCCCTGAGCTGACAGTTAATATTCAAAAAGCAGATCCCTGTGTTGTTGCTGTGGGGGAATCAGAGTCTTATTTTCTGTTCGGTATAATTCACCTCCATCTGAATCTGGCTGCAGTGGAACATCATTGCCAGGAACAGAAACCTTACAGGAACAGGGAACGTCAGGAAAACACAAATACCAAATTCATCAACGTGTAGGAAACGCTAAAGACGAATGCAACACTTTCTTCTTGAATTGAAACACAAAATATTATTATTGCAGTTTCTTCCCTCCTCCCAAAAAGGGCACAAAGAACTGGCGCTTTTTTTTGGCGAGAAATTGCACAGCCTAGTGAAATTATTCAATTTGTGAATTTAGCACCTGATTTCATTAGTGGGTCTGGGGTGTCACAGCTGCAGGGTCAGGGAGAGGAGCCTGTCACATTCTTTTGTTTTTTTTTGTTTTCTTTTTTTTGCCACAGTGGATCTATTTGTGCTGCGCTCTTCTCAATACAATGCCTCACTCTCTTCACAGATAGGAGTTAATTCGTAACCATTGGCATTGCGTGCAGTGCAAAATAAACAAAACGAGCCCTTAAAAGCAACCTGCGTGCTATGGTAGATGAAATGACAAAATCACAATGTCACCGGAGATCATGTGTTGGGGTAAACTTATACGCCTGCATCTCATTTAGCAAGCAGGCCTTAATGAACCTAAAACTTCTGAATAAAAACAAACACGCCATTTTTCTTTTAACCCTGACATTTTGCTATAAAGGCTGTCCGTGTTTTTTTTCTTTAATTCTCATGCATTTGTACCTGCAGAAACAGGGGTGGCTAATTCATGTTGTATAATCAATTGTTGATTCATGTACCTCAAGCAAGAAGCTATAATGTCACAACTAATTGTTCTCTGCTTTTAATTGCAGTGATTCACATCAAGTTGTCAAATATTGTGTATATGACTTTTGAGCAATCAGGTCTGCGATTGGTCTACTGCAATATGATGATTCTGAACTTAATTTACGTAGCTTTTGAATCAGTTGAATCAGTGTTTGACAGGTTGTTCTTTTCCATAGAGTTTCATGACTTCTGAAAATCTGTATGTGTTTCACTGGTTTTACTGTGCTTTACTGCTTTTCTCTGCACCACATTTACCTGTATATTGGTCCACATTTCTCCCATGGTTTGTGTTTGATGGAGTACAGAGAAGCTTTTCAGAAACAATCACACTGCTGTGGCGTTAATTTTACACCACAGATATGAAGGGCGTATGACCCATAATCCATTTGTCATTATGGTACGTAAGGTTAGGGACACACTTATATATTCACATATACTTTCATATAAAAATCACATTAAACACATTTAATCAAGATCTTCAAACTGCATAGATCTGGCCACATGAGGTACAAAAACCAGACTGTCTCTTGTACACATAACAAGTTCACAGTGCTGATCAGCACAGTTATAAGATAATAAAGAACTTTTGACAAAGATCTAAAAATTCTCTAGACTGCTGTAATATAAAAGTATCCTACCAATATTTCCTACCAATTAAATATTTCTTAATCACGCTATGGCTGGTATGGAAGGCAGAAAGGAACAAAGGTATTTTTTAATATGTGACTGCAGTTTCCTGACCTATGTGTGAAATGATTATCACGAATTCACTCTCATACCAGTGTGGAAAGAAATACTATTGATGTCCTACTACCATGGTAATATTCTTTGTATTCTATCTTTTCTTTTGTGTATTTGAATTTGTTACAAATTACCATTGGGACAATTTTGGAATATTAATACACAAAGCAATCCATGCAGCACTTCTGT